>OY776133.1:57670733-58295733 GCA_963675135.1 Galeopsis tetrahit
CTGCAATTAGATAGGTTTAGGTACCCTTTGAGTTTTGGGTCCTGAGAGGTTAGCTGTACCTTTAGGAACCCAAACTTGCCTAATGACCCTGATTGATTCAAGGTGGCTAAGTTGTTTTCCTCTAGCATTAACATACACTGTCTTGCCCTTAAATGCCTTTGGGAAAGTATGTGTGAAAGTGTTAACTCTGTAAGTTTCAGGAGAGTTGTCAAACCTCCTGAACTTGTGAGTTCGTTGTGCTACTTGAGGGAATCTTTGAGGAAAGGTATTTTTGTGACCATTACCCTTTGGCATGAAGGGTTTTGGTTGTCTCATTTTATTCTGCCTTTGAGGATGGTTGTCCTTAGGTCTATTCAGCTGAGGCTTTCTCAGTAGAGTTGGCCTAGGCTGATTATACCTTGGATAACTCCTCTGAACATTGTTCAGGAGAGTTGCCCTACCATTGGGTCTACTTTGCTGACCAACATTCCTCTTGTGTTCAGGGACTTTGGCCTTTTCCTTAGGTTTGGGCCTAGTCTCCTGAAACACTTGAGTTGGAAAATCATCCATTTTGCCCTTTCCTTTGTTCAGTGGCTGAATCATTTCATTTTCAGCTTGTTGTGCTACTGATTTGACAAAGATTCTCTTAGTGTTACTTGTAGAAGCAACACTAAGACAAGGTGAAGATTCAAATGGATCAAAACCTAATCCACTTCTTTGAACCATAGGTCTTTGGTAACTCTGAATTTCCTCTATTACTTTAGTGGATCTTCTCAGAGCCGACATCTTTAATTTCAGGCTCTCTTCACTTGATTTTAGAATATCATACTCATGTGAGAGGTTTTCAAATTTAGCTTGAAGAATTTTCAGTTCAAAATCTTTTCTCTTCTGGGATAGGAGTTGATCATCAATCTCCTTTTGTTGGTCAACTATCCTGAGATTTGCTTCCTCAAGCTCTCTCAAGACTTGTTGATACAACTCAGTAGACTTGACATCAACAACTAACTCAGAGTTTTTAGCAAGCTCAATTGACAATCTTTCATTTTCTCTCACACAATTGTCATGAAATTCTTGTAACATAGTGAAATCTTCCATCAACTTTCCAAGAGAAAGTTTCAAGTTGACTTCACTAGTGTTTTGTGAAATGAATGATGGTGAGCTAGAAGTTGAGGATACCTCATTATCTTCAAGAGCCATGTTGCACACATCATCATCATCTTCACTGTTGAAGAACAGTCCATCAGAAGAGTTGAAGCTTTCAGTACTTTCAGATTCTTCACCAGCCATCATGGCTTTTCTGTTGGTGAACTTTCTGTCTCTCTTTGCTTGTCTTTCTCTTCTTTCCTTAGAGCTCAATTCAGGGCAGTCATACTGGAAGTGCCCTTTCTTTTTGCAGTTATAGCACAGATCTTCATCATCATCCTTCTTAGGTTCATCTCTTCTTCTAGATGATGAAGGCTCAGCTCTACTGGACCTTCTCCTATCAGAGTACTTGTCCTCTGATCTTTTCTCTTCAGGCTTCTTGACCTCAGCCTGAGCTTCAGGAGAGTTGTACCTTCTCCTGAACTTGTTGTCTTGGTAGAATTTCTTGTATCTACCAAACCTTGAGTTTAACTTTTCAAAACTTCTAGCCATCAAGGCTAGATCCTCCTTCATTTCAGTCTTGGAGACTGACTTTGATGATCTGGGAGTGGACTGCATTTCAGGTTAAGCAGTTTTGGCTTTGAATGCCACTCCCTTTGTAGGAATTGAAGGTTCCTCAACAGACTTTCTTCTGTTGAGATCGAACTCATAGGCTTTGAGCTCAGAGAAGATATGTTGCATGGGCATGGTGGAGAGATCCTTGGTATTTTTCATCATAACAGCATAGACATCCCACTTTTGAGTGAGACTTCTCAAGATTTTTAATCCAACTTCCCTTTTGGAGTACACCTTGCCCAGAGAGTTGATTTCATTCATCACATCAGTGAATCTACCAGCAAATTTGTCAATGGTCTCCTCAGACTCCATTGTGAATTGTTCAAACTTCTGCACGGCTACTTGGAGCTTGTTCTCCTTGATCTTTTCAGTACCCTCACACATTTCTGCAAGAGTATCCCAAATTTCTTTGGCAGTTGTGCAGTGGTAGACTCTTCCCATGATTGCATCTGGAATTGTTTGGTAGATGGTGTTCATGGCAAGATAATTCAGATTATCTTTCCTCTTTTCCTCTGAGGTGAAGTCATCTTCATCTTTGGGGAGCACATCTCTTGTGTCTGCTCTTTAAGCTTCAGTGACCCTGGGATTGACTTGAGTGAACACAAAAGGACCTCTTGTGATCACTCTCAACATATCAGTATGTAGAGATGCAAGATGAGCCCTCATTCTGATTTTCCAGAAATCATAATTGTCTATTGAGAACATGGGCAATTTGTAATGTGAAATGTGATTGACTGGATTTGTGGCCATATTGTCCAATCCTTGAACAGCAGGAGGTGGAACAACAACATTTATGTTTTGTTCTTGATTCTGTTGCTGGTTCTGGTTGTTGTTGTTGTTTCCTCTTGCCATTTCTTCAAGAAAGGAGTTAGACAATAGATATAAAGGATTTCAGATAGATCAGTTCAGTGACCACACCAAATATGTGACTTTGAAAATCAAGATGGTTTTTCAGAAGCAGTGGTCTTTGAACCCCTGCTCTGATACCACTTGTTGGTCCTGAAAGGAGTATATAACAAGTGTATGGGGGGGGGGGATACACTTGTTTGCAAATCTTTTCAAACTTTGATCAAACCAGAGTTCAGCAAGATTGTCTTGGACAACTCTGCTGAAGATGTATAACTTTTCTAAGATAACCAAGCTACTAAGTACTATTGAGTACTTAGTTGAATGACTATCTAAGTTAGTTATAAGTGCGGAATTAGTGGTTGGCCCTTTAGTTTAAACTCCTTTTAAGTTCTGAAATCACTTAGTTAATCAATCCAGTTTTCAGGGAACTTGTCCAAATATGTTTTGCACAGTCTTTGAGTATATGTCCTTTGAAAGATCAGTTTTGTGTGCAGTGTTGAATGTATGAAAGTACTTGAAAGTAAATCAACACAAGAGTTTATAGTGGTTCAGAGACTCAAGCTCCTACATCCACTTTCCCTGATTTAACAGGATAATTCCTTCACTCTTGGAATTAACTTGTTTTATAGTGCCAAGGTGCACTTGATCAAGAACACCACTCCTTGGTGAATTGATCCCTAGGATATCTAGAGTCCTAGTACCCTCTTCTCAACTCAAAACTGAACTGTTCTTCTCTCAACAGTCAGCTCCTACCACTTCTACTACTACAACCTTCTCACTTTCTCATTTGAAAGATGTAAGGGTTGAAGTAAGGTTCCAACTAATGAGATATCCTTTACAATGAAGATCAGTGTATAAGGATTAGGATATCTCTCTAAACTTTGTATGGATATACAATAAGGTTCAGCTTAGAAGAAGTGTATGAAGACTAAGATAGTCTTTTGAAAGCTTGAATGTTCTATGAGCTTTGAGCTTCAGTATAGTTGATGTAGTTGGATGCTTTAAAATGGTCTTCACATTTCTGTATTTATAGACAAATGAAAGATTTGCCCATTGGAGAGGCAGCCTCAAATGTCCATAAATGTCTTCTTTGAGTTCTTCAACTTAGAAGACAGATTCTTGATAGTGACATGTCCTCAATTGGGAAATAAACGGCTGTATAGACTTTATCTTCATTCTGCATCACTCTTCCCAATGTATGACTTCAAGATTCACTTGTTCAAACATGGACATGACTTCTGAAGGTTGGTTCTATGATAAGGACAACATTCCTTATCAGTAGACAACTCTCCTTATCACTATCAGCAGATTTTGCTTATCAGCATAGTTGGCTTGCTCTTTTCAGATGACTTGGCTCTTTCCCTTTGCTTCTTTTGAATGTAAGCTTAGCATGATTCATTGAAGATCTTTAGGGTATAGTTGTCTTGATCTCTTCAGCATAGTTGATCCTTAAACTTTAGAAGACTTGTTCTGGTTAAACTTTGTTGAGACAACTCTGCTGAACATTGCTTCAGCATACTTGTCTTTCAGTAGAATTAAGAATTATTCCAGAATTTGAGCCTTGAGGGGACTTGTTCTGGTTAAACTTCAAAGCATATGTTTCCCCTCAAATTGTGCATCTAATAACTAAGAGCTGCCTAACATTTCAGCTTCTCATCTAGCCTTATGCTATATGTTCTAACATTCTTAGAACATAATCAACTTTGACTTAGGCATGTCTCAGGGGGTTTTGGTATTGAATCAAAACACATCTCATTTTATTCCCAACACATTATACAAGATTGTTCCCCATGTAGAAACATCTTCCACTCGTACTCTTTCTATCATCTATATCTCCAGCCCAATCAGCATCACTATACCCTATCAGAATTTTGTTGGTGTCTTTAGTGTACCAAATCCCAAGTTCACTTGTACCTGCAACATACTTAATAATCATTTTCACTGCATTCAGGTGAGATTCCTTTGGATTTGCTTGATACCTAGCACAAACACACACACTGTACATAATATCTGGTCTACTAGAGGTTAGATAAAGTAAACTACCTATCATAGATCTATAAAGTGTTGGGTCAACATCTTTTCCAGCACTATCTTTGCAAAGTTTCAAAGTAGATCCCATAGGAGTTTTCATCATTTTTGAATTCTCAAGACCAAATATTTTAACCTAGTTCTTAGCATACTTACTCTGGGAGAAGAAAATAAAATCATTACATTGTTTGATTTGAAGACCTAGAAAGTAATTCAAGTCTCCAACCATACTAATTTCAAATGTTGCAGTCATTGCCTCAACAAATTTGCTTAACATTTTATCACAAGTAGAACCAAACACAATGTCATCAACATATATTTGAGCAATAAGTAAATCTTCTTCAGTGTGCTTAATGAACAAAGTTCTATCGACCTCTCCTCTAATAAAACCATATTCCAAAAGAAAGTCAGTAAGCCTACCATACCATGCTCTAGGAGCTTGTTTAAGACCATACAAAGATTTCTTAAGTTTATATACAGGATCAAGATATTGTGGATCTTCAAATCCTTTAGGTTGTTCAACATATACTTCTTCATTCAAAATGCCATTTAGAAATGCAACTTTTACATCCATTTGATGAAGTTTAATATCAATAAAACATGCAATTGCTAGCAATAATCTAATAGATTCTATCCTAGCAACATGTGCAAAAGTTTCATCAAAATCAACACCTTCAACTTGGGTGTAACCTTGTGCTACTAGCCTACCTTTGTTTCTAACAATGTTACCAGATTCATCATTTTTATTCTTGAAGATCCACTTTGTTCCAATGACATTAGTATGACTAGGTCTTGGAACAAGTGTCCATACTTCATTTCTTTCAAACTGACCAAGTTCTTCATGCATAACATTAATCCCATTTTCATCAGTTAAAGCTTCATTGGCATTCTTAGGTTCAATTTCAGATAAATAACACTCAACATTTACAACATTACACATAAAAGACATGCATATTGTTCTTACCACATCTACCTTATTTGATCTTACTCATCCTCTTGTTTGCACTCCAACTGTAGCATCACCTATGATTTTGTCAGAAGGATGACTTTTTACAATTCTTGAAGAAGGGTTCGTTTTGGGAACATACTGATCATTCTGGAAAGGTACAAATGACTATTCTGTAGATGTTGACCCAGATATGTTAGCATTTGGTGCAACATTTTCAGACTTCCTTGTATTTTTAGAATTTTCAGTGACTTGTGATACATCTTCTTCATCTCTGTCATCCGTAAGATATTTATCATCATCAAACACAATATTAACAGATTCTTGAACAGTGTTAGTCCTAAGGTTATAAAGTCTATAAGCTTTACTATTTCTAGAATAGCCTAAAAGAAATCTTTATCACTTTTAAAATCAAACTTATGAAGTTGATCTCTATCATTTAGAATATAACACACACAACCAAATACATGAAAATATTTCACATTTGATTTTCTGTTGTTCAAAATCTCATAAGGTGTTTGATTTGTGCCAAATCGAATATAAACTCTATTAATAATATAACATGCAGTGTTCAATGCTTCACCCTAAAATTTCTTAGCAAGACTTTTGGATGTAAGCATGACTCTTGCCATTTCTTGTAAAGTTCTATTCTTTTTTTCAACAATTCCATTTTGTTGTGGAGTTTTAGGAGATGAATATTCTTGTAAAAGACTTTTTTTAGCACAGAAATCATTAAACATGCTGTTTTCAAATTCTCTACCATGATCAGTTCTAATACGGATAACTTTCAAGTTATACACATTTTTGAACCTCTTATAAAGAATTTTAAATGCAGCAAAAGTTTCAGATTTGTCTCTTAAAAACTCAACCCAGGTAAAAATCTAGAGAAATCATCTACCACAACTAATGAATATCTCTTTCCTCCAATGCTTTCAGTTTCCATAGGACCCATCAAGTCCATGTGCAATAATTCAAAACATCGATATGTAGAATGATGTGACAGCATTTTATGCGACATTTTTACCTTCTTACCTTTTTGGCATAGTCCACATACAGTGGTACTGTGAAACTTCAGTTTTGGAATTCCTTTTACTGCATCTGCTTTGATTAGCCTTTTCATTGCTCTGTAATTTGCATGTCCCAATCTTTATGCCATAGAATATTTTCATCATGTTCTGACAAGTTACACATATTTGTTCCAATAAGATAGCAATTATCTGCTGACCTAGTACCACTCATGACACAAACTTCATCTTTATTAAGAACATAATAAGAATCTTTGTCAAATTTCACATGCAAATTATCATCACAAAGTTGACTAATGCTAATCAGATTTGCAAGTAAGTCATCAACATGCAAGACATTTTTAAGCTTAGGAAAGCCTTCAACATTCAAAGTTCTTTTACCAATGATCTTTTGAACCACCACCATATGTAACACTACCACCATTCAAGGTCACATAATCAGATAAGAAGTTTATTTGTCCTGTCATATGTCTAGAACAACCACTAACAAATATTGCAAAAAAAAAAAAAAAAATTACGATCTTTACAGTGTTTATCAATTATAACATATATTTTTTTCTTTGCAATTCGATATACCACCTTTAAAGTTTTACAATTCGATGCATATGTTAATTTTTCGGCAACAAATGAATGTTGTACATACCAAAGTCGCGTTAAGGTTCTACACAGATGCCCACGTAAATGTCATGACTGATTAATAAAATATTTTTTATTTTAAAAACGTTTTTAAATAAAAATAATATGCAAAATTTCACAGTATTTTTAGTGGACTTTGATTTGGAGGAAGCAATCCTATTCTTTTGAGTTTTTTGGGGAAAATGATAATAATTAAATTGGTTTATAATTTATTTTTAAAAACATGTTTTTAGTATTGTTTTTAGTCTAAAACGAGTTATTAAATATTATTTTAAGTTAAAAAAGTTTAAAAAACTAAATATAAATAAATTATATATAATTCGTGACATATTTGTGGCACCTTTGACAATCACATCATGATTTAATTGTTGCTAGAAAATTGATAGATGCATTGAATTGCAAAACTTAAAAATGTGGTGTATCAAATTACAAAGAAAAAAAAAGATATGTTGTAGTAATTGATAAAAACTGTAAAAGTTGTGGTTTTTTTGCAATTAACCCAAAAAAATTACTCATTCCATCCCTGAAAAGTTTTCATACTTTTCTTTTTAGTTTGTCCCTCAAAAGTTTGCATATCCTTAAATGAAAACAATCATCACAATTTTTACTGATGCGATCAAAATATGTCATCTCGTGAAGAGACGACACGTGGACGCATGATGAGTTATCCATGGTGTTTATTTACCACTTATTTTATGAATGATTTGTATATATACCATTGTCCTAATATTTTATTCTTCGTTTAATGCGCCTCCTTGTAGCCCATTTGTGATGAGATTTGGTTTATATCGAGCCCAATACAATAGTGGTATAGTATTTGTGCTTAATATGTGTAAGAACAAGTCTAACGATGATTAATGAGCCCATTCTAGTGTGGAAGAGGCCAGGTATGTTGAGACCTTAATTTATATTATCGGTCCAGGGTCAATTTGGCTTTGGCCTAGTCAGAGTCATTATGGATGGATTCCGGGATTTCAGGGAGAAGAGGGATTTGACCCCTGAAAAATAGGGGCTGATACTTGAGAAAGAGAACTGGAAAGTTACAGAGACCAGGTCGTGGGCTAAGGAAGTGGAGAGAAAGGGGGAAGGGGTAACCTTCTCCCCAAGGTACGTATTCTGAGGCTGGGGAATTTAATTGACAACTTACCTCATTATACACACGAACGCACAACAAAATACTTTGGAACTAAGAAAGAGAATAATCTATGTTTCTCAGGCTTGGGAATTTTTAAATTTTTTTTTTTAATTTTCTTAAATATTTCTCCCTCTTTTCAATTTTTTTCTCAGTTCTTTTTTATTTTTTTTATTTACAGTTTTCATTAACAACCGTTCTTCAATATTTTTTATTTCTTTAAATATAACGAGTAAGAAGGCACTTGTCCTTCTTCTTTTCCGTTCTTTGTTATTCTTATGAAAAACTTCTTCTCCGTTCTTTGCTATTCTTCTAAAAAATTGTTGCATTAGTTTAGTTTAATTTACTTTTTAATTGTTTTTCTTTAATGGATCTATTGTTTTCCACGTCCGATTCCTTGATTGCATCTTCTCACTTGCTAGATCGTGTTTTCTAATTTTCTTAGATAGTGTAATTTTTAATGTTTCTATGTTCTCTAATTTTATTAGATAGTGTAATATTTTTTGTGTTCCGTTAACTTTTTGTTACACAGTGTAATTTTTTTCCCTCCTCCGTTCCTAACAGACATGACGTCAAATTGCAAAAAGGAAGAGGATGTGAATAAGAGTTCAATAATAAAGAAAAGAGTTCAAGGAAGATGTGAAGAGAATGAGAATAAAAGTTCAATAAAGAAGAGAGGTCAAGGAAGATGTGAAGAGAATCAATGAAAAACTTACAACTTATAACTACTTATTTATGTAATTTTATGTAATTTTTTTTTTCTGTAGAAGAAATTTACTTCTTTCTTTCTTCTTCCGTTCATAATACAAAAGTTTCAATTTCTTATTAATTCTTCAAAACGTATCAATTTTATTATATCATTTCTTTCTCATAAAATAATTTCTTTCTTTATAGTAATCTTTCATTTCATTAAGATAATATTTTATTCCTCTTAACTAAAATTCTCTTTTAATGAGATATATAGACATGAAATGATTATAAGATTACTGCTCAACCCTATCTCAAAATTCTCAACTATTTTTTTAAAGTTATAATACATATTTTGAGTAAAGCTAATTTAAGTGCAAATGGAATTAATGATTAACCATCAAATACATTAATTATCATTAAATATATTTTAAAATAATAAATTATATAAAATTTTATTAAATAATAATATAATTTTTCTCCAGGACATTATCTGACTTGAGCGATGGAGCTTCCACACCGAAATTCCTTCAGTGTATTTTTTGCAGGTGTTTGAGGGCTTATTAAAGAACGATTCACACATTTACCATCAAAGGATTCCAATCCGGTACATCGGATTCCCAATCACATCGCATAATTTTTTGACGCAACACTTACCCTCATAATATACACATATTTACCCTTCATGTCATTACTTTTGGGGCCCACTATGCACTCAATACAACTACTTTATTTACTTTATATAAAAGTTTACAAAATTACCCTTCAACACTTTAATCATTACACTTTTTTCTTAAACCATGTGCCCAAAATTCTCCGCAAACTTTTCGGGACGGAGGGAGTAATATACATGAAATTTTGTAATTTTTATTTTTTATATGTATTGTTTTTAAAAGTTGGAAATTGATACTTCAAATCAACTTTAATTCTTGCACCTTACCCACCTTACACATTTTACTCACACAACTCATACAACTTCACATCATGTGAATATTTTTTATTTTTTCTTTCACATGAAAGTTTTCAGGAAACTCTAACCCCCCGCACACTCACACACACACACGTAACATCATATATATATATATATATATATATATAATATAATTCATTCTTGTGGAAAAAAAATTACCAGCACAAAAACTTTCATACTCCTTATTCATTTTTTCTCCACTCTTCACTTTCTTCCATCACTTTATCATGCATATACTCCTGACACACATGCCACATTCAACTTGAGAGATAACGAAAAAAAAAAAAAAATATATATATATATATATATATGTAGTATATTATAATAGATATGAAAAAAAAAAAAAAGGAAAACGCGTTGTCCCTATTTGGCACATATATCTACTTATGAAAATTTAATTAAGGGGATTATAACTTTTCTACTTATAATATACTCATACTATTAGGCACATATATTTATTTATGCAAATTTATTTAAGGGGATTATAAATTTTCTAAACATTATTATATATATTTGTATTATGAAAATTATGATAAAAATCTAATTTTTCTTCTTCTTTTGATTTTTATTAAAAATAATAAAGTGACAAACAGGTAAGAGGGCTAGGCTACCAAGTTCACTGTTGCTTCTTCATTTTTAAATATCACATTATTCCACATTTCATTTCAGTAGTTGTAGCAGATTAATTTTCGGGTCTGATGATAATTTTCGAGTCTGATGATAATACTTTATTTATACTTATTGTTTCAATTTTTTGGGTGCGATCATACGAAGTTAAGCGTGCTGGGTATGCGAATTTGCACTCGCGCAATCGTTAGAATTTTTATAGAGGACACATTTTATTTTTATGTCTGCATTTCCCAAGTAACTCTCCATGCGTGGATCTGAGCACAACTCTTCCATATAAGTCCGATTTTTATTTTTATGTCTGCATTTCCCAAGTAACTCTCCATGCGTGGATCTGAGCACAACTCTTCCATATAAGTCCGATTTTTTTCTTCTCGGCTGTCCATATAAAGAAGTGGTTCAACTTCACATAAATTAGCGATCAATCGTTTCCGATAGGGATGTAGTCTTCTTGAGTAAGTTTTGGAAGGAGCACTTCAAGGCAATGGGCACTCAACTTTGTATAAGCTCCGCTTATCATTCGGAGTCCGATGGACATACATAAGTCATGAATAGATGCCTCGAAACATACCTCCATTGTTTCACCGTTTGAACATCCTCGACGTCAAGTTTTCATTTTTCAACAGGTTGCTCGCAAATTTTTTATACCTATCCAAAATTTTAATACCGTATCAAATTAAAATTTTAATATTTTTTGGATATGAAAAACTTTGATACCCCTACACATACTACATATTTACTTCAATCACCAATTTTTGGCGACTTCTATTATATTAAACAGAAAACTACCACAGACGTAAACAGGCTCCCGCAAAAAGAAAATTGGAAGGATAAACAGAAAGTCAAAATAAATTTCAAATTTCAACTAATACTCACAATACCTGCAGAGATCATCTAATACTTCTTGAGGAGGTAGGCCATTCTTGAAAACATTAACCCACTCGTACTTGATTCTTTTATCCTTGAAATAATCTCTAGCTGAGTAGACGAGTTGAGATAAGAACAAGATCACTCAACGAGTAATAATATTGATCTTAGTGACTGATTCTGATGATTGTGGAAGTTGTAGAATAGCAACATTCATGTCAATTTCTAGGAAACAAACTCATTTCAAGAGTGTTGCTACGTCTACTACTAAAGCAGAGTATATCAGATGGCTATTGTTATATGGCTAATGCAACAACTATGGGTTGGAAATTATTTTGCCGAAATCGCAATCGGGTTGGAAATGATTAAGAAATCGGTTTCTCTTGGGAGAAAGAGATCCTTCAAACGTTGAAATGAAAAACTGAATAAATAAATTAACTTTCTTTCCAACCCAATTTACTCTCTTCTTTCATTTTATCTCTTTCACTTTGAAATTTGACTCTTTCCATCTTCCTATATATATATATAGATTCTTCACCTCTTATTCATTTCATAAGTAGATATATCAGGCATATATCACTTCCTTTCATCACTTTATCATGCATATGCACATATAATATCACTAACACGCCACACTAACCCTTTTGCCACATCCAACTTTTTTAATATATGGTAACAAAAAATTGATTTTGTTTTACCTAATTTTATTTTTTAATTATATGCCAGGTAACTTGAGAAATAAAAAAAAAAATTTAATAAAAATTAACATTAATATACATGTTCGGAATATTAAAAAAAATTAATATACATAAAATTTTGTAATATTTTTTTTTGTATGTATTGTTTTTAAAAGTTAAAAATTGATAAATCTTTTCATACTCCTTCCTTCATTCTCTTCATCCATATCTTTCGAGAGGCCGAACCCTATCATTTGGAGAAGACAATGTCCTCATATTATCTCTCATTTCTTGTATAGTGACATTTTTTTTTCTCTACACACATTAATTCTTAAATCAAAATATTTTAATAATTAAAATGACAAATTACATTCTAGTTACTCCATATATATATATATATATAAGTCAATCTAAAATGATAACTCTTTATTAGTTTTAATTACATTTACTTAATCAATTACATAATTTAAGTGATTTAAAGAATTTGTACAGCTACAAAATTAAATATTATATAAAGTCAATTTATTTATTATGAAATAAATGAAAATAATTTACATAATCAATTATTATATGATATAAAATTTTGAAGTCTTTCATAGATTTCAATTAAATGATATATACACATTTCAAGAAATCTTTTACATAAATTTGTAAGATTGTTCAAATTTTTTAATCGGATGAAGAATGACAAATTCAATGTCTCCAATTTGAATGAAGAATGATAAAAAAACAAAAAATAAAATTAATGAGGGTGAATTTTTTTTTAAATAAAAGGATTAAGAAGAGAAAGATTAAGTTAGAGGGGTTGTGGTCGTAAGAGAGAGAGAGAATTGAATTTTGTGTACATTGTGATAAATTAAATATCTGCATCTCCAACAAATATGAATGTTTCATTTCCATTGTACAACTTATAAATAAATCGAAATATGTTACATTACAGATTTGCAACATAAAAAAAAATACTCACACATTTGATTTAAAGAACTTAAATCCTAAACATGAATGTTTGATTTCAAATGAATATTACAAATCTGAAGGTTTGATTTCATGTCGTATGTAGTAACAAAATTTTTGGGAAGAACCAAAAATTCAGATTGGATCAATATGAAATGCTTTAGCATTTCTCATTCATTCTCATCCAATACAAAAAAATCAGAAAAAGAAAATGGACTTGAGAAATGTTTGGGGAGTGATGGAGTGAATTGAAAAAAATGAGAGAGGTAAGCTACTATTATATAGAAGATTGAATTAAAATCTAACGGTTAAGATCAAACATATAAATGGACGGTGAAGATTAAAGCCAAAAAATAGGAATAAATGAGAGTGAAGAATTTTTGAAATGAAAGGATTTAGAGGAGAGAGGTTGAAGTAGGGGGTGTGTGGTTGTGACATGTGGCATAAAAAGGTTTGTAAATATATAGTACTAGTGTAAGACCCGCGTTTTACGCGGGATTGAAATAAATTTATAATATACTTTAATTTATTAATTAAAAAAATTAAAATATATATAAAGTTTTCAATTTCTTTATTCTATTAAAAGATAAAGAAAATGTTGTAGAAATATAAATTAAATTTGTATAAAAAACAATAACATATATAAAAGAGAATTATAAATGAATTTATAAAAGTAATTAATATAATAAATTACAAATTTCAAAAAATCTCCTTATTGATAACATTCGTTGTACGTTTACATATTTTTTTCATTTGAATTTAAGCAAAAAAAAAATCACTTTTATTCTTTCCTTTAGAGACAACAACATATATACAATTGTTGTGTATAAACATAGGCTTCGAAAGGTAGAGACCTATCATTGAAATGAACTGCTCTTGACTTTTATTTATAGTCATTGCAAAAAATAATAGAATATGAAATTGTCTCCTTTAAAACTTGACGGGAACAGTGTCATCTGAAAGAATTAGTGCTTCAATTATATAATTTTCAAGTCTTGTAACAACCCGTTTAGTTTCATTACACAAATCGGACTTCAGATCAATGTTTCTAAACAACAATATTATAGAGAGACTGGTCGATGATTTGGTAACACAAAGTTAAATTAAATATATGGTACTCTAAATAACCCTTGATATTACACTATAAATTAATTATAATCACATCAATTAATACATATTAACATATAATTATGAAATAAAATTAATTTATAATGGTAACAAATCTTGCAATAATAGATAAACAATTTATTTTTAAAATATATATTTTATGTAGCAAAATTTATTACCACCGCCTAGAATTAAAAACAATTAGTCATAATCTTGGTTTTATCAAGGCAGAACACAAACAATGTAATTAATTGAATTGAAAATAACTTGCACACATTTCAATCCAGCGACGGAACCAGAAATTTTGTGTTTGGAGGCCCAATTAATATTATTATAAAAATGTACGCAGACAAAAGTTTTAAGTTCGCGTAAGTGTTACTCAATATTATAATATTATATTTATCAAATAATTTCATCATAAAATTGTCTTCGACAAAACCAAGCTTATTTAATTCTAACCAACAACTGGAACATTACATTTCATAGTAAACATTATATTGTATACATTGTAAATAACTGAAATATTGGGGGGGGGGGGAGTCACCCCCTTGCCCCATTGTCCCTTCGTCACTGTTCCAATCCTTTAAACACACGTCCCACCGTCGACTTTTTATCACGCGTCCACTTTGAGAATGTAAACGGATTCCAAACGAAAATTGAAAATGATTTATTTTGATTTAAGAGTATAAAATATTCAAATTGAAGTTGACATCATTTTCTTCTTCATCTTTTTGAATGCTCAAATAGAATTTTCTTCCGGTCTTAGAATTTATAGTTTGGACCAACTGAATTTTATAACTGTTCTATTTTCTTCATTTCGCATGTGGTTTCAATATATGTGTAGAAGATGAAAGTCCCCTCTTCCAAATACGATGAGATTAAAAAACAGTCTGTCAAAAAAGAAAAAACTAATTAGTTTAACATCACACTCTATTAAAAACCAATAAGACATTCAAATAAAAATATAATCCAACCAAAACACTACTCAATTCTGTAATAAAAAACAATAAAAAATTTCAATAAATTTCATTCTTTCAAAAATTATTAGAGTTTTATTCCGTCCCTTCATTAATTACCTTAAACTTCTTATTTGATGACATCTGAAAATTCTTATTAGTGCCGTCACAAAGAATAGACTTATCCTCGTCTAACTTTCTCTTATTTCTCGGAGTTACTTCTACACCATATATCGACATTTTACTTATCACATATTTACGAAGAAGCAATACACTGAAATAAGATGTAATTAAATAAAATTAGCATACAACATTAAAAAAAATGTATTAAAAGATATATAAAAAATGGATAAAAAATATTATTACCTTTGCTTTCGAAGTAGGAGTATTATCTTCACTTTTAATAAAAGTGAAAATTTCAACCGAAAGTTCCTTCAATTAAAATAAAAAAAATATTAATACAAAGTTTTACAATATCGTATATTGTGTGTTATTTCTCAAGTTAAAATTACAAATAAGGAATTGAAATGTGAATTCATCGGAACAAAGCTTCCCAATATTGTAATAAAGAATTAACTCTTGAGATGAAAGTTGAAACAATCAATGGTGCATTAATTCGGTTCTAAAATTCCATAATTTGTGAGGTAATCAATAAACATTATATTATAAATTGCATATATTATTTTTTTATTAAATCATAGTAATAAATTAGTCTTAGATAACATAAGGTACGAAAGTGTATTCTCTTTTCAAGAAATTAATATCTATAAATCGTACTATAATTTATAATTAATGCCTTTGAAGAACAACAAAAATAATTTAAAAAATGTCCATGATTCAATTTTGTAAGAAATTAATAAATTAAACTTTTAATTATGATGCATTTAATCCACACATTTATATTTTTCATATAATTAGGTAACAACTTAATTTAAATTTAATTATATTAATAGTGTAATTAATTACATTTCTTCAAACTCATCACTAATTTAGAGTATAACCACAAATATTAAATTTAAACTTTAAAGAAATGGTTGACTTGAAGAATCTACAAATATTTGAAATAAATAATTATAAAATTATATTACATTAAAATCATTAATTTAAAGTATTTTATTTATAAAAATATTTATTAGCTTCACACGTTATTTATACATTTCAGAGGAGATTTTTAGTCGTTTGATTTTCTTCAATTCAACTCGCAATAATTTTTTTTAATCTTTACATGTTTTTTCTGCACTTCGACATTATTCAGTCCCTCAAACATCAATGTCTCACACCTTATCAAGACAAAAAGGCTTAAAATTAAGCAAAATAAATATTCTATATTTGACTTAACCACATTAAATATGATTTCAATTATAAAGGGATGAAATTAAGCATAAATATTAAGTCAAATATTTATTAACTATTTATTACCATTCATATAATTTAGCAATTTTTAAAATAAAAATAGAGTTTATAATTTAGATTTATTAAATATTTGACTAATACTTATACTTAATTGATTAAATTATGCAAGATAACAATGACCTTAGTTGTTACAATCTTTAATGTGGTTATACAACTACATAATTTCTAGAGATAATAAAATAAATGCAATATATATATATATATTAATATAATAATCTATATTCTTATTTAATAAAAAGTAAAAAAGAATTTAATTGTGCAAATAATCATTGATTTTATGAGAATACTTTATAGATTTGGATTTAATATTGACACATGTGCAAATAATTAGCATTACATTTTCAAATTAATTCATTAAATTTATCTGTTCTTGTGCCTAAAGTTCCGCCTAATAAGTAGCAATACCGAAAATTATTAGCAATAATTAGCATTAAAATTTTGAATTAATTCATTAAATAATTAGTATTAAATTGTGCATAAAACCGCTTACATTAATTATTCAAATAAAAAAAATTAAATTATATATTAAATGTAAATTTTTTGAACAGAGATATTAAATTTAATTTAAAAATACTTAACAAATAAATAACACTAAAATAACCCAAAATAAAAGGTGATTGACTTGAGATCTCACACGATAATTGAAATCAATATTATAATAATTATAAAATTATATTACATAAAAATTAAGCAAAATAAATATTATATATTTAACTTAACCACATTAAATATGATTTCAATTATAAAGGGATGAAATTAAGCACAAATATTAAGTCAAATATTTATTAACTATTTATTACCATTCATATAATTTAGCAATTTTTAAAATAAAAATAGAGTTTATAATTTAGATTTATTAAATATTTGACTAATACTTATACTTAATTGATTAAATTATGCAAGATAATAATGACCTTAGTTGTTACAATCTTTAATGTTGTTATACAACTACATAATTTCTAGAGATAATAAAATAAATGTATATATATATATATTAATAAATTATATTCTTATTTAATATAAAGTAAAAAAAATTTAATTATACAAATAATCATTGATTTTATGAGAATACCTTATAGATTTGGATTTAATATTGACTGTGCAAATAATTAGCATTACATTTTCAAATTAATTCATTAAATTTATCTGTTTTTGTTCCTAAAGTTCTGCCTAATAAGTAGCAATACCAAAATTTAGATTTAGATTTAAAATTAGCAATAATTAACATTAAATTTAGATTTAGATTGAAATTGTCGTATAAAACCGCTTACATTAATTATTCAAATTAAAAAAAATTAAATTATATATTAAATGTAAATTTTTTGAACAGAGATATTAAATTTAATTTAAAAATACTCAACAAATAAATAAATAACACTAAAATAACCAAAAAATAAAATAAAAGATGATTGACTATGAGATCTATAATTGAAATCAATATTATAATAATTATAAAATTATATTACATCAAACTCATTTAATTCAAAATGTTTTTTTTTCTTCTATTTCTTCACTCCACATTTTTTATTCATTCAAGGTTCTTCTTCGTTTGCTCTTGTTCAAATCTTTTTCTTCAATTCAACATAATATAACAACATTTTTTTCCTGCCTTCACATCACAGCATGTGTTTTCTTCACTTCTTAATTATTCAGTCTCCCAAATCTCAAAGTCTCACACCTTCTCTAGACAAAAGAAGTTGTTGTCGCAGCCCCTGAAAGGAGTGAAGTATATGTGTTGAATAAAGTTCCGGTAAAATTCATTTGTTCAACGTAATATTACCGTGAATATATGTATGAAAAGAGTATTAATCGTAGTTTACCTTGAATTAGTTCAACGCAATATTGCAGTAAATTAAATGTATGTATGAAAAGAGTATTAATTTCGTAGTTTACCTTGATCGTAATATATATCCACGAAGAACAAAAAATATTTCTCATTTCTAAGGACAAACACTAACAAATGTGAAAGTGTGCGTGTTAAGTAAAACAAGACTAATGCTACACTCAATGTTAGAACACTCAATGTAAAACTGACTCGATTACAGAATATTAGAATACGAATAGCGGAAGACTTGAAAGTATGAAAACACAAAGACACAGAATTAACTTTTTAACATAGATTTTAATTTAAAATCTATGCGAGCCTTATGGCGAAACTTTCACTAATAATTATGTGAATACAAATGGTGTGTGAACAAATATTCACAACGGAAATAAGACTTGATAACCTATCGAGTCTAAAGACGGCTTAAGTGTAAAAATTACACTACCAAAAACTAATCTAACTCTATGATCTATCTATCAAAGATGTGTAGAGAAGTCAATGTTGTACAGGAAGTTTGGACTCTTCGGCACAACGACAAGAACATGCCAATGACAATTAATTCCTAACAGGATGAACACTAGTTTAGTAATTAAAGAATGGCACTTCGATGGTTGGATGATGATCACGGTTCTGCTGTATTTATAGGCCTGAATATGCATTCTAGAACCTTCATCCATGATCTCCTAAAATGTAGGATCTCATTCTTTCTTTTTTCCCAACTGCCTTCTAGGTTCTTCCAGCCAGTTCTGGACGTTCTCAAAGGCAACCGCATGATCTACATACTTCTGCAAGCTTCCAGATCCTTCCAGTCTGGAATTGTGTAGAATGTTCTAGATCTTCAATCTGCGATGTTACAACATCCAAAGCAGCATTAGCTAGAAACCAGAATTTGGACTTAGGAAAAATAAGAAAGGTCGAATTATGATGTTGCAGCCTTGTGTGATAACATCTTCGATAACATCACCAAGTCTTCAACATCAACAATCTCCCCCAATTTGACCTTTCTGCTACAGCACACCTGATGTACATATGTAAACATATATAAACCAGTTTTATGTACATGCTAGAGTATTACCATCATATCCATGTACTCGTCAAGTCAACACCTGTTGTAGCATATGATCAAATAGTGAAAGAAACAAGAAAATATACAAGACTAAGTGGTGTTAGTACTTTGAATACTAAGTAGAACACTTGTCTTAGTAATATCTTCCAACAATAAAATGAGTAAGTAATATACTCATTTAACACAACCTGTTTCAAAGTGAAATAATCAGAACTAAATGGGAAAACTGAAACAAGTTATAATCTGAGTAGTGTGAAGAGAGAATAAAACAAAATAAAACGAAGTCCTATCAACTAATATAATATCAGAGCTCAAAACAAAAATATCAGAGCTTCAAATAGAGTTCTAAGTTCAAACTAAACTATAAACTACTAAGTTTGTAAAACTTAACACAGAACAGTTAAATCAGTGTATGAGACTGTAGGATCATAAGTCAAAATAAAACAGTAAGATAGAAACTGAATAAGATGCATCAATTACTGTAACAACAGTTGCAGCAACATAAATCTGCACATTGCATCCTTTAAAGTTCAGCCTCCCCCTGTCTTCAAGCATTTCCAGCAGCAAGGTCTGGAAGATCAGCAAAAACCTGTTCATCTTCATCAGGTTCAATCACCATTGTTGCAAGGTGTGCAACAACATTTGGATCAGCATCAGCATCAAGTTCTTCAATTCGAACTCCCCCATACTCAGTGACTCTAACATCAGGGACTGGTGCAGCAGCAGCAGGTACTCCCCCTGGTGTAGCAGAAAGTTTCTTCATCCAATAATCCTTCATGAACTGTAGTTCATTGATGGTATCCTGCAAGTGAGTTAACTGAACAAGTATGAAGTCTCTGGAAATTGGAATGTGGCTTGTGGTGTTTGGGATATTGGGAGCAGCATTTGGAATTTCAGGTTCAGCTCTTTCAGCACCTTGGATAGGAAGATCAACAACTCTTTCTCCAATCATCAGCTTACGAGACACTGTAATTTGAGGAACTCTCCCCCTCAACATATCATGTCTATCCCGTTGGTAGTTGTTATGTCTCAAATAACCATAGATGAGAGCCGGATAAGGCAGATTGCCTTTGTCAGTTACTGTCCCAGAAAATTTCATCATATGATTGAAAATAGTCAACCCAAGATTGAAATTCCTCATTACCACAATTCTGTAAATAAGTATCCCTTGACTCATAGTGACCTTTGTGGAGTTCGTGGATGGAATCCAATTATACACAATCAACTTATGCAAAACTGAATATAGAGAGGTAAGATTACATGCAAGCATAACTTTCTTCCACCTCATCACCCTACCACCTGTAATTGCCTGAGCAATTATATCCATTGAAGGTTCCTCGACTTCCTCAACAGATTCAAGGTGTAAAAAATCGTTAATCAATTCGGGTGTAAAGGGAAGATCTTTTTCTCTAAATCTTACAATTCCATACCATTGAGAAGTTCTTCTACCAATACTCTTTCTTAAACAGGAGTAAAATTCATAGACCCATGTTGCAAAAAATGATTCACCAAACGTAACAGCATGCAACAAATTTCTATCCTCAAGAAATCTAATCAAACCCTTAGAATTAAAGTCAGGTACACATATCCTATGTTCAATTAACAGTTTTCTCCTTGATAGATTGGCTAACCTATCCTCAGAGGTTTCCATTTCTACATCAGTTTCGGAAGTGGGTGTACCTTCATCATCATTAGAGGTGTTTTCAGATTCAGAGTTAGGTTGATCGGATTCAGTAGAGCTGTTATCATCAGGGCTTTCATCAGGAACAGAGGTTGCAACTGGTGCTGGAGCAACAGGAGTAGCATCCTTCCTTTGCTTTGATTTCTTTCCTATCTTCTTGCACAGTAACATAAGAGGGACATTCTCTTCGTCAGTGCTTTCTTTCTCAGCAACTTCAGTATCAGCAATTCCACCATCTGAGCTATCCTTTTCAGAATCTGTAAAGACCTGAATTGGAGCGTTAGCTACATCACCTGCCATGGGCTTCTTCTTTCGTGAACTCTCAGCATAGTTCACCCTCGAAAACACTCTGTTGGACCTCCTCTTTGGTTTCTTCGGGCTACGCTTTCGTTTTCCTTTGGCCAAGGATGATTTCAGAGGCATAGGCTCTGACTCAGTCGATTCCGAGAGAGAGGAACTGGTGTGGGCAGAGTCCTCTGCTCTTTCAAGCTTGGCTTCAGCCATGGGAGTGTCATCTCCCTCAGTTGCTTCGGTTGTTTCAACAACAGGAGCAGCAATCGGAGCGGTTTCAGTAGGGAAGGTAAATTCAGTGGTTTTGGGTGTGATTTCGGGCTCAGTAGGGTTTGCAATTTGGGGATTGTGCAGAGTAGGAGTAGTGGTTTGAATCGGATTAGGAGTTTGAGTAGGGATATTCAATGGAACGTCTCCAACATAAATTTGAGGCATAGGAACCGAATTTAAGAGGTTGGTAGACTCCTCGATTGTTGCGTTTTGGGGAATGGTGATGGTGGTCGGAGAAGTTAGTGACGGTGGTAGTGGTGCGGCAGTGGTGATCGGAGCGGTGTTTCCGGCGGATTGATTGGAAGCCATTGTTGCGAGTAGGTGCAGTGGAGTCGAAGATGAGGACGATGGATTCTTTTTAGCTGGAGAAGATGAAGTGAGTCCCATCTTTTTCATACTTAAATCCCTTCAGAAAATTAATGCTCAAGAAAGTAGACACGCAATTCGAAACACACAATTGCAATTTGTATTTCTGGAAAAATTTCAGCTTACACACTTTAGCTTACACTTATGAATTAAACACACACTCACGAGATGATTTTATAGAGTATAGAATGGAAGTTATAAAAAAAATGTCCCACCACTTTTAGAAAGTTCTGGAATGAAATTGCATGACCAGATTGTGATACCTTAATTTTCGGTCAAGAAGAACAAAATGGGTATCCCATATTGGATCATGGTGTTAGTGGCTAAACTTGCAGATTAATTAGATAAATAATAAATTGGCTCAAAATTAAAATAAGTTTGCATGACCTGGAAAAACAAAACGTGGGTTAGTATCCTCCATTTAATAAAATAAATTCCAGAAAATTAATTAAATAATTACAACTAATAAAAATAAATTTAAATCTTTTAATGTTGTACTCAAGACATTTTTAAATACACCTCAACACGGTTTTTACATGAATTTGCTTCATTTGTGTTGCACCTTATTTTTCTTTTCTTTTCGTGTTGTAGCACTTAGTTCATATTGATCCATTTTTCTAGAAGAGTGCATCGTAGTAGCGAACTCCGTGCCCCATAATTACTCAATGGATTATGAACATATTGATGTATTTGTTTAATCACCTTTTGAAAAGAATGCATCGTAGTAGTGAACTCCGTGCTCCATAGTTACTCAGTGATAAACTACATCTTTTAGTATGCTAACAACATTCTTTTTATATGCATTTGAGAGGTGTAAACCATGTCTATTTTTGTACCACAAATTTCAGATTCAAAGATATTTTACAAAGGAATTATTTAACGAATCATGGAATGAATTAAATCAATCAGGATTACACTTACCCTTGATGTTGTTCCAAATGCTACCGCATTTGTAACAACATCCATCTTGGATTTTCAGGTTGTGCACATGCCAAGAGATTTCCTCAAAAACGAGAATCTCTCATGGTCAAGAGCCTTAGTGAATATATCTACAAATTGATTTTCAGTGGGAACATATTCTAACTTCACAATACTTTTCTCTACTAAATCTCTTATGAAATGATGCCTAATGCTTATGTGTTTAGTCAAAGAGTGTTGTACTGGATTTTTAGAAATGTTGATTGCACTTGTGTTATCACAAAAAACAGTTAATGTGTCACTTTCTAAGCTATAATCATTGAACATCTTACTCAACCATAGGAGTTGTGTACAACAACTGCCTGCAGCAATGTATTCGGATTCGGCCGTAGATTGTGAGACACAATTTTGCTTCTTGCTATGCCATGACACAAGATTGTTTCCCATGTAGAAACATCCTCCACTCGTGCTTTTCCTATCATCTATATCTCCTGCCCAGTCTGCATCACTATATCCAACTAGTGTACTACTCGTATCCTTTGTGTACCAAATCCCAAGTTCACTTGTACCTGCAATATATCTTATGATTCTCTTCACTGCATTCAGGTGAGATTCCTTAGGGTTCGATTGGTACCTTGCACAAACACAAACATTGTACATAATATCTGGTCGACTAGAGGTTAAGTAAAGCAAACTTCCTATCATAGATCTATACAATGTTGGATCAACATCTTTTCCAGCATTGTCTTTACATAGTTTTAAAGTAGATCCCATAGGAGTTTTCATGCTTTTTGAATTTTCAAGACCAAACCTTTTAACCAAGTTCTTAGCGTACTTACCTTGTGAGAAGAATATTCCATCCTTGCACTGCTTGATTTGAAGACCTAGAAAATAATTCAAGTCTCCAACCATACTCATTTCAAATGTTGTAGTCATTGCTTTAACAAATTGGTTTAACATATTATCACAAGTTGAACCAAAAACAATGTCATCAACATAAATTTGTGCAATTAACATATCTTCTCCAGATTGCTTAATGAACAAAGTTCTATCGGCTTCTCCTCTAATAAAACCAAATTCCAAAAGAAAGTCAGTAAGTCTACCATACCATGCTCTAGGAGCTTGTTTAAGACCATACAATGCTTTCTTAAGTTTATATACATGATCAGGGTATTGTGGATTTTCAAATCCTTTAGGCTGTTCAACATATGCTTCTTCATTCAAAATTCCATTAAGAAATGCAGCTTTTACATCCATTTGATGAAGTTTAATATCAATAAAACTTGAAATTGCTAGCAATAATCTAATAGACTCAATCCTAGCAACATGTGCAAAAGTTTCATCAAAATCAATACCTTCAACTTGTGTGTAACCTTGTGCAAGTAATCTTGCTTTGTTCCTAACAATGTTACCAGACTCATCAGTTTTATTCTTATAAATCCACTTAGTTCCAATGACATTAGTGTTGTCAGGCCTTGGAACTAGTGTCCAGACTTCATTTCTTTCAAACTGATTAAGTTCTTCATGCATAGCATTAATCCAATTTTCATCAGTTAACGCTTCATTAACATTTTTAGGTTCAATTTCAGAATAATAGCACTCTGCATTCACTACATTACATATAGAAGTCATGCATAATGTTCTTACCACATCTACCTTATTGGCTCTTACTTTGCCTCTTGTCTGCACTCCAACTATAGCGTCACCTATGATCTGGTTCGATGGATGACTTTTATCTATCCTTGAAGAAGTATTCCTTTTGGGAACATAATGATTATTCTGTGTAGGTTCTATTGATCTTTCTGTCGATGTTGTTCCAGATGTTGTAACATTTGGAGCAACATTTTCAGTTTTCAGTGAATCTCCAGATTTTTCAGTAACCTCTGAAACATCTTCTTCTTCATTTCCATCTGTAAGACCTTTATCATCATCAAACACGATATTAACAGATTCTTGAACAGTGTTAGTCCTAAGGTTATAGATTCTATAAGCTTTACTATTTCTAGAATAGCCTAAGAAGAAACCTTTATCACTTATATAATCAAACTTATGGAGTTGATCCCTATCATTCAAAATATAACACACACAACCAAATACATGAAAGTACTTCACATTTGATTTTCTGTTGTTCAAAATCTCATAAGGTGTTTGCTTAAAACCAGATCGAATATAAACCCTATTAGTGATATGACATGCTGTATTCAATGCTTCAGCCCAAAATCTTTTAGCAAGACTTTTGGAAGTAAGCATGACTCTTGCCATTTCCTGTAGAGTTCTATTGTTTCTTTCAGCAATTCCATTTTGTTGTGGAGTTTTAGGAGATGAAAATTCTTGCATTATACCTTTCTTTTCACAAAAATCTGTAAACATGCTATTTTCAAATTCTCTACCATGATCAGTTCTAATCTTGCTAACTTTCAAGTTAAACATATTTTTGAACCTTTTGTAAAGAACTTTAAAAGCATTAAATGTTTCAGATTTGTCTCTTAAGAATTCTATCCAAGTAAACCTAGAGTAATCATCTACCACAACAAGTGAATACCTTTTTCCTCCAATGCTTTCAGTTTCCATAGGACCCATTAAATCCATGTGCAGCAACTCAAAACAACGATGTGTCAAACAATGTGACAGCATTTTGTGCGACACTCTTACCTGCTTACCTTTCTGGCTCACATATAGTGATTTCGTTAAACTTCAAGTTTGGTAATCCATTCACAGCTTCAGCATTGACTAGCTTCTTCAATGATCTATAATTTGCATGACCCAATCTTTGATGCCATAAGACATTTTCATTATGTTTTGACAAATTACACACATTGTTTGTTCCAATAAGATAACAATTATCAGTTGACCTAGTACCAGTCATTAAACATTCATCATCTTTATCAAGAACATAACATGAATCTTTGTCAAATTTCACATGCAAATTATCATCACATAATTGACTTATACTAATCAAATTAGCAAGCAAGCCATCAACATGCAAAACATTCTTGAGCTTAGGAAAACCTTTAACATTTAAAGTTCCTTTTCCAATGATTTTTCCTTTTGAACCTCCACCATATGTAACATATCCACCATTTACAGTAGCATAATCAGATAAGTAGTCAATTTGTCCTGTCATATGTCTAGAACAACCACTATCAAAATACCATAGACCAGGTAAACATGCTTTCAAAGAAGTGTGGACTGCATTACAGGTAACATCAGATTTCTTTTTCCAAGTAGATTTTGAGAAATGTTTCTTCGAATGTGACAACTTTTTAGGTAACAATTTCTCATCAGCAAAATCTTTCTTCATTTTCAAACAGTAAGGATGAATATGACCTAATTTAGAACAATAATGGCAAACAAATAACTTTTTAAAAGTTTTAGCCTTGTGAGGTTTTGTTTGTGTTGATGCTTCAACATATGTTTTAGCATTAGCCTTCACAAACTTCACTGGATTTGCAAAACTTTTAGAAATAGATGCAGTTTCACCATCATAACCTAAACCATGATTGTTAGATTTACCAAATACCAAAACATCATTCATATCAGAAGCACTCTTTTCATATTTTATGAAACTTAAGGTAGAACTTTTCAATTCTTCCTTTAATTTGCAAACTTCTAAATCTCTTCTGGTAAGGATAACTTCTAGTTTGGTGATTGTTCCTTTCAGATCCTCATTCTCTTTATTCAAAGAATCAAGAGTGAGTTTCTGAGAGTTCAAATCCTCCAATAACTTCTGGTATTTCGAATCTTCTGTCCTTATTCCTGTATCATCAACAAAACCATTAAAACAGTTCAAATCTGGGTGATGTTGACTTGATGTTGTTTCTGATGTTGTAACATCCAATTCAACATCAGAGTCTGTTTCATCTAAAGAGTCATCATAATCAACCTGAGTATGAAAAGCAAATTCAATTTCTTTTGATTTAACTTTTTCATCATCTGAATCATCACTTAAGGTAGCACTAAAATTCAGTTTTTGCTTGAGTCTAGTATTGGCACATTCATTTGCATAATGGCCATAACCAGAACATGCATTGCATTGAACTGATTTTCTATATTCAGGATCATACCTTGGTTTAACTTCACTTTGTGATATTCTTGGTGGAAATTGACTCCTTCTCTTCTCTGGTTGTGGTGTTGATGTGTTGATCTGGATCTTTGGCTGAATATTCCCTTTGGACCTGTTCATTGTTTTCTTCAAAAACTTGTTAAAATGCTTAGTGAGAAAGGCCATGTGGTCTGGATTGTCATAACATAGGTCCATCACATCATCATCTGAATCGACTTCAGTGATAATAGGCTGTATTTCAGAACTTTGTGATGTCTCTCCTTTAAAAACAACCACCTTTTTATCATCTTTATTTTCATCAAATTGAGTAGTGTTCATCTCATAAGTTTTAAGAATACTTACTAGCTCATTTTGACTCAATTTATCAGTATCTTTAGCCTCTTCTATAGCACATATTTTTGCATCAAATTTTTTAGGAACTGAACGCAAAATTTTATGAACTACTCTCACATTTGAAATAGGATCACCAAGAGAATGTGATTCATTGACAATCTCACTTAAACGTTCATTATAAGATGATATGGTCTCATCTTCCCTCATTCGGAGATTTTCAAATTTAGTCCCTAGCATTCGAAGTTTTGTTCTTCGAACACTATCCGAACCTTCACAATGCTCTTGTAATCTATCCCAAGCTTCTTTAGAAGTTGAACAATTAGAAATAATTTTAAACATAGAAACATCAACAGAAGTAAAAATAGCATTTAAAACTTTAGAATTAAACCCTGTTGTTGTTATCTCGTCAGCCGTCCAATCAACTTCCTTCTTGAGTTGAACTTCATTGTCTTCATCTACTGGAGTTTTTGGTGCATCCCAACCTGTAAGTATTGTCCTCCATGCACGTTCATCAATAAACTTGATATACATGCGCATCTTAGGTTTCCAATATGCATAGTTTGTACCATCTAAAACTGGTGGCCTAAGTGCTGTAGAGATGTGATGTGTTTCCATTTTTGCAAAGACACAATAAATACTAAAACACACTAATTAAAAACAAGGATCTAAACCTAGTGTCGTCAGGTATCGGCTCTGATACCAACTGAAAGTGTGCGTGTTAAGTAAAACAAGACTGATGCTATACTCAATGTTAGAACACTCAATGTAACACTGACTCGATTACAGAATATCAGAATACGAATAGCGGAAGACTTGAAAGTATGAAAACACAAAGACACAGAATTAACTTTTTAACATAGATTTTAATTTAAAATCTATGCGAGCCTTATGGCGAAACTTTCACTAATAATTATGTGAATACAAATGGTGTGTGAACAAATATTCACAACGGAAATAAGACTTGATAACCTATCGAGTCTAAAGACGGCTTAAGTGTAAAAATTACACTACCAAAAACTAATCTAACTCTATGATCTATCTATCAAAGATGTGTAGAGAAGTCTATGTAGTACAGGAAGTTTGGACTCTTCGGCACAACGACAAGAACATGCCAATGAAAATTAATTCCTAACAGGATGAACACTAGTTTAGTAATTAAAGAATGGCACTTCGATGATTGGATGATGATCACGGTTCTGCTGTATTTATAAGCGTGAATATGCATTCTAGAACCTTCATCCATGATCTCCTAAAATGTAGGATCTCATTCTTTTTTACTCCCAACTGCCTTCTAGGTTCTTCCAGCCAGTTCTGGACGTTCTCAAAGGCAACCGCATGATCTACATACTTCTGCAAGCTTCCAGATCCTTCCAGTCTGGAACTGTATAGAATGTTCTAGATCTTCAACCTGCGATGTTACAACATCCAAAACAACATTAGCTAGAAACCAGAATTTGGACTTAGGAAAAATAAGAAAGGTCGAATTATGATGTTGCAGCCTTGTGTGATAACATCTTCGATAACATCACCAAGTCTTCAACATCAACAATATGAAAATGAAAAGATGAGATGAATGAAATGAAAGAAGTTGAGGAGGTTTATATAGGAGTAAGATTAAGAATGAATGGTGGAGATGTAAATATAAAATGGATGGTTGAGATTTAAAGATAAAATTTGAAAATGAATGAGGGTTGAGAATTTTTGAAATGGAGAGATTTTAAGAAAAGTGTTGAGGTAGAATGAATGTGGTGGTGACACATGACACTTTAGAGGTTTACAAATATATAAGATTAAGATTAAGATTAGTGTAAGACCCGCGTTTTACGCGGGGTTGAAATAAATTTATAATATATTTTAATTTATTAATTAAAAAATAATCTAAACATGTATTGTATAAATTTGTAAATTCATTATTCTATTAAAACATAAGAAAAGGAAATGTTGTACCAATATAAATTACATAATACTCCCTCCATCCATGAAATGTAGTCCCATTTACCTCATATTCTTTGTCCACCAAATGTAGTCTCATACACTTTATGGAAACTATGACCCTTCAATCTATCACTTAATTACTCAATTTGCCACCAACTTTATTCACAAACAATCACTTTATTCACAATGGACCCCACAATATCCTATAATACCTTTACTTTATATATTTTATCTACTTTTTTCTTAAAATTTGTGCCCCACCCAAATGGGACTACATTTGGTGGATGGAGGGAGTAATAGAATAGAGAATTATAAATTTATTTATATAATAATCCATATACAAATTACAAATTGTGAAAAACTTTCATGTAAACAACATTCGCTGTACATTTACATATTTTTCATTTGAATTTAGACAAAAAATTCAATTCACTCTTACTTTTGACTCTAGAGGCTGCAACATTTGTTTGTGTATGAACATAGGTTTCGGAAGGTAAACACCTACCATGTAAAGAGAGTGACTTTAACATTTGTCTGTGTATGAACATATGTTTCGGCAGGTGAACAAAGTGGATGATTTTAGATCAACATTCCAAATAAGCATTATAGGGACACCTATTTTTCAGAACTAATCGATGATTAGGTAGACCAACACACTTAATAAAATTGAGAATGTCAATAGAAAACACATGTCCCATACCACCAGGTGTATACCTTGATGGATAAATACTACTGAACTCAAATATTCTCTTGTATCATCATGTATCATCGTCAATATTGTCTCGTTAATACTTTGAACTTATCTATGTATTGGAGGAAGTATAACTCTATCCTCAAAATACTTATTCGTACCAAAATTGCTAGAGACGGAAGAGTAAACATTGTCAACTATATTAACAATTGGATCACATGCATTTAAAACCAAATGCTCTTCATGTAACATCCCCAAAATTTCAATTATTATAAAATACATAAGATATTTTCTTGGATATAAATATTAATTGAGATATTATTTTACTGAATTAGAATATTTTTAATATAATATTTATTATATATATAAGATAGTATTTTTTTAAAATAAATTCATTTAGATTTATATTAGATAGAATTTTCTCATTCAATAGTATATATATATATATATATATATATATATAAATACGGTAAATTATATTATATATATATACTAGCTAGCTAATTAATTATGTTTAGATAATATAAGTTAAAGAGTATATCCCAATTTCTCGGACCAGTTTGAAGCTTGAATTCGGTTATTTTTTCGTGGAATTAGAAACCCATATTTCTCTCAACGGTCACCTCTTAATAATACTTAGTCCTTTAAATACAGTATTCTTTATAGTCATTAAGCGGAACACATCATAATATTTTTACGGAAAACCCTAGAAATATTTATTCTGCTCACGGTTCATGAAAGTCGACTCCAAAAAGATTAAGATTATTTTAATTACATCAATTGCATCCACGACATTTATTTCAGGTGTGGTTTCTTTGTCTTTATTAATTGCTTCGTATGAATAAATTGTTTATGTGCAATATGATGTGATTTGGATGTGAATGAATATTTTAAATGTAAAAGTTTATGAAAGGCCAGGGGCTTAAAAGAGGACCGGGACTGAAAAGAGGTCCTCGGTGAACCCAGGATTGAAGAGAGATCTTTGGGGGATCCGCCGTGCACAAAAAAAGAACTCGGGACTGAAAATAGGTCTTTGAGGGGGACCTAGTGGGATTTAAAAGAGATCCTTGGGAAAACCGTGAAACAAGTGAAACACAATTATGAATTATTTAAGAGTATGATGAAAAGTGTGTATGTGACTTTATGTGAATTACATGGTTATATGTGATTATACATTTTATTTGTATGTCTTATTTAGTATTGTCAAAGTGACTTCACTGAGCTAGTGGTTTTGCTCATACCATACATTTAACATTTCAGATTCAGGTTGATGAGTTGATGGCGAGGAGAGGTGGTGGATGTCAATTAAATTGTCACATTTTGCTTTATGATTTGAATTATTTAATCAAGTGTATTAATATTGAGGATTTTAAATTAAAAAGCATTTTGAGATGTTTATTTTCTCGAGTCTTCCGCAGCTATTCAAGATGTTATTGGTATATAAGTTTGTAAAACTCATTTATTTAGTTAAAACTTCAATTCATGCCCTTTATTTTTTTATTGTCAAGTATTTTCGTAAAATTAACTATTATGAAAATTGGGGCGTGACACTTCAGGAATATCAATATTTGGAAAACCATCATCATTTTCTCCAAGATTCCCCGACGATACAATTGGTGTATTAAACTTACAAAAATGCATTTTGTATGTATGTGAATATGACAAATATTTAGTACTCTCCCGTTTCAATTTAGATCCATCATTTGCTAAAAATGGATATTCCAAATTAGATTCATTATTTCTTTATTTAACAATAAAATATTTTTTCACTTTAAACCACAACATTCAAACATCTCAAAATTACACCATGTGTCATTACTTTATTGTAGGTCCCCAAAGTTGAGTTAATATCGAGGGAAGCTAAAGAAAATGTCTAGAGGGGGGTGAATAGACTTTTCTAAAATCTTTCGATATATCAGAATTACAATATGCGGAATACGAAATTAAACAATGAGCCCAATTAAAGTTTATACTCAACTTCTTAATTCGAGAACTCTGTTCTAGTAATACTCAACTTGTCTTGTTCAGTTATGTATGTAAACAGTTAAGCAATTTAAACAAAACAGTAAAGTAAACAATACAAACAATTTATAGTGGTTCGACAACTTGTCTACGTCCACTCTCACAACCCAGTTGTGATGTTTCCACTAACTCTTCCAATCGAGTACAAAGTGTGTGTTCTTGTTCTTTTAAGTCCCAAGAAAAAGACTTAGATCTTCAAAGACTATAACACCAGATACGTCTACGATCTAACTAGAAATTTTACAAGTATCTAGCAACTTGAAAACAGTAAACTAAAAAGAAAAACTTATTCAGTAGCAGTCTTCTGGTTTCTTCACTTGTCTAGCGGACTTGCTTTCTGAACTTCAATAAACTCTGAGAGTAAACTTCTTTGAATGCTTCAGTAATGCTTCAGTATATGGATTTGCAGTAGTCTTCAAATGATAAATACCTTGAGGTATTTATAGACTTCAATATCAAGAACTTAGTTAGTTGTAACCAACCTTTCTTGAAAACTAACTTGTAACTGTTTATCTTTATCCATCCACTCGCTTAATTAGTTAATTAGTTATTTCTAACTAACTCTTCAATCCTTATCTTCATGCTTATTCAAAACGCTTTTACTTCAAGTTGTCTTGTCTTGTTGAGTCTTGTAGCGCACTAGTCTTGTGTAGTAGACTTCTTCCTTCTTGTCTGGTCTTCTTGTGCGAACTTCTGTAGTAGACTATTCTAATCCTAACAAGACTATTACATTACTTTAAGCTCTTCTTATAAAGCTTAGTCAACTTATAAAACTATACAATGAATATTACATACGAAAAACAAAAATGAGCTTCTATACAATGTTTATTAGCTCAATAACAACCTAAACATTAAATGTAAACAGTACTTATAAATCGTACTTATCTTGTGTATAACAACACTTGTCTTACGTGAACTCTACTGGTCTGTTCAAGTTGACTTCTCTTAACTAGACTAGATCAGTCAACACTTAGAAAATATTCAAACTACTTTTGGCTTATCAAAACTTCATCTTATCTTTTATCATCATTTAGGACTTGTTCCAGAATTCATATCCCAACATTTATTAATGATCAAAATATTTTATTACTCAAAAGACTCGCATACCTTATATTTTATCTCATTTAATACTAATAAATAACTCTCACATTAAACTATGTGTATACACATTAAACTACATGTATAGTAAATGATGAAATAAAATTGGGACAGAGGGAGTATGCATTATGACAAATATTTTTGCAAAACTCCCTCATCATTTCTCCAACAAATCTTTTTGCAATCGACGATTTTTTAGCGTACTATTCAACTCGGGTACATCTAGATTGACACATGTCACAACCATGCTCTTATATCCAACCCTATAGAAGGATGTATGTACTTAAGCATACTCTTCAGGGAAATCGATCATCTATTAATTATTCGATGAAAAATGCGAGTTTGTTTTGTCCACTTTCTCTATCCCACTCTATCAAAATGATAAAAAATGATGTAAAAAATATATGAGACGTTCTCATTAATTTATTCCATTTACTTAAATTACAATACCAAAGTTTCAAATTATACTTCCTACTTTAATAATATTTAGATACAAAATAGATTTATATATCAATTAAATCAATACATTTTAGGATGCGAAATTAAAAAAAATATTATAACTTGTAAATCATACTGATTATAGCATAAAATCTTTTTAATGTGTGATTTAGCGAAATTGAATTTGGTTGATACAAATTTGATATTGAGCAAAGTGTGATTTGACATTACATACACCATTATATTCATTTAATTAGTTAGTATTAGTTTAAAAATTAAATTAAATTATCGATTTATAAAAATATATGAAAATATATAGTAGCACGTACACCCCATCTCTTGTCTAAAAGATTTGCAAAAGAATTTCATGTAACCTCTCAAAATTTATCTACGTATTATAATTTTTTTTAACCTCGTAAGGTAATAAAAGTTGAAAGAAAAACACATGAAAAAAAATATGTAATTAATTTTTTATTTCTGAAAATAAGGATAATTAATTTTATTTTTTTATATCTACACCATTCAGCATAATTTGAAAAACTTATTTTATATTTGAAAAACATAATCCTTATTTTACAATTTAATAGATTTAACTATTTTTTAAATTTTGGGTTAATTGCAAAAAAAAAATTACCACCTTTAAAGTATTTATCAATTACAACATATTTTATTTTTCTTTGCAATTGAATGCATCATCTTTTTAAGTTTTGCAATTCAATGCACCGATATATTTTTCTATCAATTTTAATTTGACATGGCTCCTAAAAATTGTAAATTCGTCGTGTTTTGCATGACTATATATATATATATATATATATTTGCAACATAACATACAAAAAATGTTTTATTTTTATTTTTATTTTTGTGATTAAGAAAAAATAAGTCAACATAATCAAGAAAAAATATTAAGACGATAAATAGAGTAATAAATATGATTTTGATTAATGCACAACTTGTGTGATTATATATATATATATATATATATATATATATATATATATATATTAGCATAACTGTCACATCCCGATTTTAGGGCCTAGATGAAAAACACCATATTTTTACTTTTTGAAGATCAACTAAATAAAATACTGTCTTATCTTGATTTTCAAAAGACATATGTAGATAAATTTATGAATTTATAAAAAAGTATGTGCAGCGGAAGTAATATTAAAACACAGAGTTTTAAAAACATCACTTGAAAATAAATAAATTTATTTTAAAGGTAAACACAATTTAATACAACTAAAATATGTGACTTTTTATTTAAACAAAATACTTTAAAACTCATAATCACATAGGAACTAATTAAACAAAATGAATTAATTTTCTTAATTTCTTGACACGCATCCACCGTCCCTCCACCGCAACTCTTCTAATCTTTTTAATCTGTAAAATGTTAATATGATTGGGGTGAGCAAAACAACTAGCTCAGTGGAATTCCCTTTGTCACAGTTAAATATCAATGCAAATAAAATCATAAACTCACAAACATGCGTACATAAGTCTTCCATATATTGACCAAGTAAATTGGCCAATCTGTATACGGTGGAGTTGCCCCCAAGGATCTTACCATCCCGGACCGTAGTCCCCGCTAGCTATAACGACCTTTCCGTCGAAATAACCCATAATAAACATTCTTCCATATATTGACCAATTAAATTGGCCAATCTGTATACGGTGAAGTTGCCCCCAAGGATCTTACCATCCCGGACCGTAGTCCCCGCTAGCTATAACGACCTTTCCGTCGAAATAACCCATAATAATCATAAACATAGGATCATGTAGCTAAGCAACAATTAAATCCACAAATAACATTTAAAGGTGACAAAGTGAATACGTAAGTAAGAAAATCCCACCTCGATTTTATGTCGTGGATGCCATGAAAATAATTTTAATCCTTAATGGTGTTGACTTCCATAAATCGAGAGTAAAAGAAATAAAACTAGAATTGTTTTGTGAAATTTTTTGTATGCGTGCTTTTTATTTTACAAATAGTGTCTCTATTTATATTTATAGGAGGAAAATAGGTTTTCTTGTGAGATAAATTAGGGATTTACAGTTATATGAAAATCTGAAAATTTGATTACGGAGTAGTATAGATTAATTTCGAAATTTATGAAATTATAAAATAAGGAAGCAGATTTCTGGCTCAGAGATTATCTCCAAATTTTATTTCAAACAACTTAATTTGAAATGATACGTGGCGTGGGAAAATTCATATATATTCATATATATATATATATATATATATATATATATAATATATCTTATTAAATTTCTGGAATACTTAAATAAGGAAAATATATATATATAATTTAATAATAATGGTGGTGATAATAACTAAGAAAACAAAAACGGGGAACCAACATTTAAGTTTGGATAGTTAGTTTCGAAATTCATGGGTATATTGAGATTTGGAAAAAGATTGAGTAGAATCAATCTGATTTTTATATTATTTTTTTTTTTGGCGGTTAAATATAAATTGAAGATCATCATTCAAGAATCAAAGGATCAAGATTATTGGGGATAAGTTTTGAAATAATTATATAGATAAAGATAATGTACATTTATATACATAAATTTTTGAGGGAGGAATAATGTATAATTTTTAAAATCACATGAAATCTCTTATTTAAAATTAAAGAAAATAAATATTTAAATATATTTTTAAAATAACTAACTTGAGAATTTTACGGGTGTTACAATAACACATGCATATCATAGGAATAAATATGATTATAAGAATTATTTTATTTTGCAGAATTTTTTGATTGAATTTTTTATATATAAAATTATTTAGATATTACATTTGTGTAGAGGACACGAGAGCTTTGAAATAGAAAATATCAAATCAATACTCATAATATTAAAGCGTAAAGGTGGAGAATTTTACCAAAAAATTATAAAACATAAGGATAATTAATTTTATTTTTCTGAAAATAAGAATAAATAATTTTATTTTTTTATATCTACACCATTCAGCATAATTTGAAAAACTTATTTTATATTTGAAAAACATAATCCTTATTTTACAATTTAATAGATTTAACTATTTTTTAAATTTTGGGTTAATTGCAAAAAAAAAAAAAAAAAAAATGGACTTGAGAAATGTTTGGGGAGTGATGGAGTGAATTGAAAAAAATGAGAGAGGTAAGCTACTATTATATAGGAGATTGAATTAAAATCTAACACGGTGAAGATTAAAGCCAAAAAATAGGAATAAATGAGAGTGAAGAATTTTTGAAATGAAAAGATTTAGAGGAGAGAGATTGAAGTAGGAGTGTGTGGTGGTGACATGTGCATAAAAAGGTTTGTAAATATATAGTACTAGTGCAAAACCCGCGTATTACGCGGGATTGTAAAATAATTATTATATAGTAGAAGAAAATGAAAGAATGATAAAAAATATTATTATGTAGTAGAAGAAAAGGAAAGAATGATAAAAAGAAAAATTAAAAAATAATTTTAAAAATGAAACTTAATATTATATATAAAATTATAATTATTTAGAAAATTTAATGAATGAAGAAGAAGTTAAGAGAAGAGAGAATGGTTTTAAAAATGAAAATTAATTTTATAAATAGAATTATAATTATTTTGAAAATTTAAATGGATAAAGAAGTTAAGAGGAGAGAGAATGAATAAAAAAGATAGAGAAAAAATAGGAAATAGATTTTTTTTTAAAAAAAAAATTAAAATTACAGGAATTAAGAGTTTTAAAAAAGAAAGTTTTTAAAGAAGCGCAAAAACAGATTTAAAATTAGTATATAAGGGAAGATATTAAGATATTATAACAATAAAAATAATTAGAAAACACTAATATACATGTTCGGAATATTAAAAAAAAAAAAAATATATATATATATATATATATATATATATATACATGAATTTTGTAGTTTTTATTTTTGTATGTATTGTTCGTAAAAGTTAAAAATTGATACAACTAAATCAACTTTTTTTTCTTACATATTTTGCTTACATTTTAGTTACACAACTCGTCATGTGAATATTTTTACCACCCACCCACGTTACATTATATATATAATTCACTTGTGTAATTTTATTTTTTTATGATCCCCATTAAGAATGAAAATTGAATTGAAGAAATTTAAATTGGAAAAATTGAAAAAAATAAAGGATACATCAAATAATAAATTACTAGCGACTTCAAAATGAATTCTTTTCGACTTTGTTATCTTCATAAAGTCAGCATGCTTCCTCCACACTAAATAAATAAAAGCCGTAAAAGCCGGTTAGGGAGGACATGAATATCCGTTTCATCCGTATCTTTCGAGAGGCCGAACCCTATCATTTTGGAGCTCATTTCTTGTATAGTGATATTTGGAGAGGCAAACCCCATCATTGGAGGGACAATGTCATGATATTATCTCTCATTTCTTATGAACCCGGAGTATATATTATGACCTTATATGTCTTTTTTTTATTTTTTTTAATAATAGTTTTATTCACAAAAAATAAAAGCCGCTCAAACCATTCTTTGTCTTCCTCAGGCACATTCAAGACAAAACAACTGTCAAAACAATAAAATCGAAAACACTTAATTGAATCAAACCTTATGTAACCACATATTCAAAAGTTATACAACTAAAAACTAATATATAGAAACATTTGACTATTTATCATTGGAAAATAATTCACTTAAAAATTGTTTGACAACAATATATCAAAAAATATATCTTAGCAATACCCTACCAATTCTTTAATTTATTTACATTTTACTTGGGGTCCTCTAATTGATTGCAAGTTAGAAAAATCAAACTGCGGAATAATCATTTTTTATACCTAATTAACCAAAATTTTAATACCGTATAAAAAATTTCAATATTTTTTCGATATGAAAAACTTTAGCATCCCCTAGTCTCGACTACACATACTACCTATTTACTTCAATTATATGAATTTAATCACCAATTTTTATTAAACGGAAAACTACCAAAGACGTAGTCAAAAAATTTTCAAATTTCAACTAACGAAAGTGACTCATGAATTGAATATACGTACCCACAATACCTCGGTTTAATCCACCCGTCATTGATTCTTTTGCCTTTAAAATAATCGTAATTTTGTAAAGGGTTTGTGAGTTGAATATACATACACACAATTCTCGTACATGCAGAGATCGTCTAGTACTTTTTTACGAGGTAGGCCATTCCTGAAAAAAAAGGTTGGTTTAACCCACTCGTCCTTGATTCTTTTACCTTTGAAATAATCTCAATCGATTGGAGAGAAATTATTTTGCCAAAATCGCAATCGGGTTGGAAATAAATTATTTTGGCGTTGAAATGATTAAGAAATCGGTTGGAGAGAAATGGGACAAAGAGATCCTTCAAACTGTTGAAATGAAAAACTGAAAATAAATAAATATAGCTTTCTTTCCAACTCAATTTACTCTCTCCTTTCATTTTATCTCTTTCACTTTGAAATTTAAGAGTCCTCTCTCTATATATATAGATTCTTCATCTCTTATTCATTTCATAATTAAGTAGATATATCATGCATATATCACTTCCTTTCATCACTTTATCATGCATATGCACATATAACATCACTAAAACGCCACACTAACCCTCTTGCCACGTCATCCAACTTCTTTATTAATATATGGTAACAAAAAATTGAATTTTTTTTACCTAATTTTATTTTTTTAATTATATGCCAGGTAACTTGAGAAATAATAAAAAAAAATTAATAAAAATTAACATTAATATACATGTTCGGAATATTAAAAAAAAATTTAATATGCATGAAATTTTGTAATTTTATTTTTGTATGTATTGTTTTTAAAAGTTAAAAATTGACACACCAAATCAACTTTTTTTTCTGGGCTAGTCTTGGGTGAGACCGTCTCACAGAAATATAAAAAGTGATAATGTTTGAGCAAAAAGTGACAGTGTTTGAGCAAAAAGTGATAGTCACTTTTATTAAAAATAGGGTTAATTGCAAATTAAATCACCACCTTTCACTGGATTGCAATTTAATTTAAACTTTTGAATAATTGCAAACAAAATCACCATCTTTCAATATTGTTGCAATTTAGACTTCTAGACAATCCAATTTGTACCCGAATTTGACGTTTCGAGATTAGATCGAAATAAAAAACAATGTTGTTTCATTAAGAAGGTGTCACATTAGCCAACCACGTTAGATTTGAGCACAAATGAGACTATTAAGAAGTTTAAATTGCAACAATATTTAAAGGTGGTGATTTTATTTGCAATTATTCAAAAGTTTAGATTAAATTGCAATCCAGTGAAATGTGGTGATTTAATTTGCAATTAACCCTTAAAAATATTATCACTTTTTACTTAAACATTATCACTTTTTTTACAAACCAAAATCTGGAAAAAAAATATGGATTATCCTACTCAAAATTTTGAAATATGGGTTAAAAGAAAAAAATCCGTGAGACGGTCTCACACAAATTTTTGCCTTTTTTTCTTACACCTTACTCACCTTACACATTTACTCACACAACTCATACAACTTCATATTTTTTCATTCACATGAAAGTTTTCAAAAAACTCTAATCTCCCGCACACACACGTAACATATAATATATATATATATATATATATAATTCATTCTGGTGTGAAAAAAGAAATTACCATCACAAAAAATAAACTTCCATACTCCTTTCTTCATTCTCTTCATCCATCTCTTATTTCGTACTCTTCATTCATCTCTTATTCATTTTTTCTCCGCTCTTCATTTTCATAAGAAGATATATCATGCATATATCACTTACCTCCATCACTTTATCATGCATATATAATATCCCTGTTAAACACATATACAGTATTTACTTAAGCAAATTTATTTAAGGGAATTATAACTTTTCTACTTATAATTTATACTATTAGGCACATATATCTATTTATGCAAATTTATTTAAGGGGATTATAAATTTTCTACTTAACATTATTATATATATTTGAATTATGAAAATTATGATAAAGATTTATATTTTTCTTCTTCTTTTGGTCAGTAAAAAGGAACTTATTTATTAAGAATAATAAAGTTACAAGCCGGGTAAGAGGGTTACCCCAACACGCCATACCATCAAAAAGCTTCCATCCTATAATGTATACTAACCTGTTGCCACCTTGAACTTAACCTCACGTCCACAAAGTTCACTGTTGCTTCTTCATTTTTAAATATCACATTATTTCTCGATCTTCATATAATCCAAATTAAAGCGCACATTCCCACATTCCAGTTGCCATCACTCTCCATTTCCTACATTTTCAGTTCTGATATATAGTACTGTGTCCACTCCCATCCATTTGAAAAAATAACTCAACCAAACTGCTGGGTATGCGAATTTGCACTCGAACAATACGTGTTTCGTTAGAATTTTTATGTCTGCATCCCGGCCCCCCGCAAGAATTCCCCTTCTTTGTAAATTCGAGAGTGTCGACACACTTTCCCAAGTAACTCTCTGAAAGAATTCCGTCTCATCTAAAAGTCCGAACTTGTAGAGAGGTGGGGAATTAATTCTTGTATATTAATTTGTTGGAATTAATGTGGGATAAATTGGGTTTTGACACCCTTATCTAATTAATTAATTAGATGGACTAAACGTTAATTATAAAATAATTGAACGTGACATAGTCGATCTACTCGCGGAGTAGATGAACGTGGTATATTTAATATCTCAAAATCGAGTTAAGGTGAGTGAGAAATTAATTGTTGAAGTTGAGTGTTTCAACTTGAAGTTTGAGGTGTGGGAATTTGTCCCACATGGAAAACCTACAAAACATTTATGAGGTTTAAAGGCATTGAATTAGCATTGGAGTTCAACTATGTATAAGAGGTACACACCTCTAAGAGCCACACGCGCGCGCCCGCCAGGTAGCTACCGTGGTCGAGAAACTGCCTTCATCATGGAAGGATTTCAAGTCTAAAGCACAAACGAAAGCTTATGAGCTTGGAGGATCTGATTATCCGTCTCAAAAGCTTATGAGCTTGGAGGATCTGATTATCCGTCTCAGCCGTCTCAAGATTGAGGAGGACAATCGAAAGAGAGAAGGCAGGGGATCTCCAAGGCTAACTTGATGGAACAAGAGGGTCCGTCAAGGAAAAGAAAATGTGCCTTCATCATGGAAGTGAATCATGGAAGGATTTCAAGTCCGTCTCAGGATTGAGGAGAACAATCGAAAGAGAGAAGGCAAGGGATCTCCAAGGCTAACTTGATGGAACAAGAGGGTCCGTCAAGGAAAAGAAAACGTGCCTTCATCATGGAAGTGAATCATGGAAGGATTTCAAGTCTAAAGCACAAACGAAAGCTCATATCCGTCTCAAAAGCTTATGAGCTTGGAGGATCTGATTATCCGTCTCAGCCGCGAAAGAGAGAAGGCAAGGGATCTCCAAGGCTAACTTGATGGAACAAGAGGGTCCGTCAAGGAAAAGAAAACGTGCCTTCATCATGGAAGTGAATCATGGAAGGATTTCAAGTCCGTCTCAGGATTGAGGAGAACAATCGAAAGAGAGAAGGCAAGGGATCTCCAAGGCTAACTTGATGGAACAAGAGGGTCCGTCAAGGAAAAGAAAACGTGCCTTCATCATGGAAGTGAATCATGGAAGGATTTCAAGTCTAAAGCACAAACGAAAGCTTATGAGCTTGGAGGATCTGATTATCCGTCTCACCGTGGTCGAGAAACTGCCTTCATCATGGAAGGATTTCAAGTCTAAAGCACAAACGAAAGCTTATGAGCTTGGAGGATCTGATTATCCGTCTCAAGATTGAGGAGGACAATCGAAAGAGAGAAGGCAAGGGATCTCCAAGGCTAACTTGATGGAACAAGAGGGTCCGTCAAGGAAAAGAAAACGTGCCTTCATCATGGAAGTGAATGTCGTCAACCCCGTCGTGACGATAAGGGAAAAGGCAAACAGAAAGTACAAGATTCTGTGAACCTTACAGATTTGATTATCCGTCTCAGGATTGAGGAGGACAATCGAAAGAGAGAAGGCAAGGGATCTACCCTCCAGATTGAAGCCAAGGCTAACTTGATGGAACAAGAGGGCCCGTCAAGGAAAAGAAAACGTGTCTTTGGATATGTCCGCAGTAGTGACTTGGTGGACAATAAGAAAGAGTGATTTGTAGACACTGGTGCCACATGCCACGTCTGCTCGGAGAGATCTGCATTCTCAAGCTATTCTCCTTCTGATGGGAGAAAGTTGTTCATGGGCAATCAAGCCTCATCTGAAGTGGCTAGAATTGGGTCGGTGGTGCTAAAGCTGACATCTGGAAAAGAGCTAACCTTGAAGAACGTGCTGCATGTCCCAGACATCCGGAAGAATCTGATTTCGGGGTCTCTTCTAGTTAGCAATCAATTTAGACTAGTCTTTGAGTCTGATAAGATAGTTCTAAGCAAGTTTGGTCACTTTCTCGGGAAGGGTTATCTCGAGAATGGTTTATTTAAATTAAGCACAATGGTTGTAAGCCCCAAAGGCAAACAAGTTATTAAAGAAGGATTTCAAGTCATATCTAAAGCACAAACGAAAGCTTATGAGCTTGGATGTCACACCCCATTTTTAATAAAAATAGATTTTTGTTAAAATACTTGACAATTTCAAGCTAAAGGGACATGAACTAAAATTTTAATCTAAGAAATGAGATTTGCAAACATATATACTTTGCCAACATTAAATTAAACACATATACTTTGCCCACATATATTTTGCCAACATTAAAGTAAACACATATACTTTGCCCATATATACTTTGCCATCGAACACATATACTTTGCCAACATTAAAGTAAACACATATACTTTGCCCATATATACTTTGCCAACATGAAAGTAAACACATATACTTTGCCCATATATACTTTGCCAACATGAAAGTAAACACATATACTTTGCCCATATATACTTTGCCATTGAGCACAGCGGGTTGAACCCGAGGACCCGTCGATCCTGGACTCTCGTCAGGATCCCTTGCTATTAGAAATTTTGCCCATAGAATAACATGCACACATTAACTTTGTCAATTGAATCACATGCACACATTAACTTTGCCAATTGGATCACCCGCACACATTAACTTTGTCGATTGAATCACATGCACACATTTAATTCATGTAACAATCACTCAAACAATTTATTTAAAGCATTTAATAAGGAATAATAAATGCATCTCTATCAACCACTGTAGAGTATAAAGCAATATAAACCCCACCTGAGATGAATGTCATGGTGGATGTAACGAAATAACCCTCGTAACCTAAAATAATTAAATAATTGTGTCTTAAAATAATTAATAATTCAATAACTAATTAATATCTCAACTAATGGCGATTTAATATATTAAAGGAGTTATATAGTGCTATACTAAACTGAATTACAGAAGGAGCTCGAATGACAAAGTGGGATAGCTCAAGTGGTTAGAGCACCACTACCTAGGCCTTAGGTCCTGGGTTCGAGTCATGGGGAGGGGAAAAAGGGATGGGTATTTAACTTCCATAAAAAAAGAAGGAGCTCGAATTTAATTTAAAAAGAATGACTAGAAAAAATTAAATATTAAATAATTGGCCACTCTATAAAAACTAAAAGCTTTGACAAAACTATAATTTGGCTAACAAAAGAGAAAATGGCATCACTGTGTTACGTACCATAGAAAAATAATGGCATCACTGTGTTACGTACCATAGAAAAATATTTGAAGGAAGGGAGAAGAAGTTACAGTTTCGTCAAGGATTGCAAAGGAGGAAATAGGCGTTGCTCTATGATTTCAAGAGAAAACTCATATTTATCGTCAAAATATTTTATATGACTAGTTTGAGAAAACATCACTTAAAATATAAGAGAGTGAGATAGATTTAGTTGAGAAAAAATAGGAATTATATACTGCTAAATATTCTCATATTTGACCGAGTAAAACTTGAGAAATGGTTTTTCTGAATAATTATATTTTAATAAATATAATAAGCAGATTACATTTGTACGAGTCTATATATATATATTCAAATCACACGAATCTAAAACATCACTAAATATATATATATATATATATATTTATTCTCTCTCTATATATATTTATATATTTTTAAATAATATCTTATGCATTATTATAATATATGATTAAATTTTTGGGATGTTACATACTTTCCTCCTTAAAATATTTTCGTCCTCGAAAATCAGATTTTATTTTATAAAATATACATGCCATGCACATGGAACATAATCATAATGTAGTCTTGTCTAGTAACATGGAATGAAATGTGAAATGTACGTACCTTATAGAGCTGAAGAAGGAGGCGGTGATGGACGAAAATTACTTTTAAAAATATTCTCGTTAAACAATTTTTTTTTTTTTAAAATAATTTTGAATCAAATATTTTTATTTTAACAAGTCTACAAGAACGTATACCCGCTCTGATACCACTTTGTCACACCCCATTTTTAATAAAAATAGATTTTTGTTAAAATACTTGACAATTTCAAACTAAAGGGACATGAACTAAAATTTTAATCTAAGAAATGAGATTTGCAAACTTATTTAACAAATAAATTACTAGAATAACAACGTAAGACGAAATGAATAAATAGCAACTTTAAAAGAAATCTAGAATATCAACTTAATTAAGTTTCAAAATCCCATGTAAAGTTTTATAAGGAAATTAACTAGCTCAATTAGTGTTAACTAAATGGTAAAAACGTTGATTTATCGTCCACCGCTCCTCCTCGCCATCAGCTCATTAATCTGTAATGTTAAAATGAAGGGTGAGTAATGCAAGCACACTCAGTGGAGTCAAATTATTCCAAACTAAATACTGAAGATAAATAGTTGAGTCATCAAACGTAAAATAAATAACATTTTCATAAATACTTTGCCAACCTTAAAATAAACAATACACTTTGCCATCGAACATATATACTTTGCCAACATTAAATTAAACACATATACTTTGCCCACATATATTTTGTCAACATTAAAGTAAACACATATACTTTGCCCATATATACTTTGCCATCGAACACATATACTTTGCCAACATTAAAGTAAACACATATACTTTGCCCATATATACTTTGCCAACATTAAAGTAAACACATATACTTTGCCCATATATACTTTGCCAACATTAAAGTAAACACATATACTTTGCCCATATATACTTTGCCAACATGAAAGTAAACACATATACTTTGCCATTGAGCACAGCGGGTTGAACCCGAGGACCCGTCGATCCTGGACCCTCGTCAAGATCCCTGGCTATTATAAACTTTGCCCATAGAATAACATGCACACATTAACTTTGTCAATTGAATCACATGCACACATTAACTTTGTCAATTGGATCACCCGCACACATTAACTCTGTCGATTGAATCACATGCACACATTTAATTCATGTAACAATCACTCAAACAATTTATTTAAAGCATTTAATAAGGAATAATAAATGCATCTCTACCAACCACTGTAGAGTATAAAGCAATATAAAACCCACCTGAGATGAATGACGTGGATGCAATGGATGTAACAAAATAACTTTAACCCTCCTAACCTAAAATAATTAAATAATTGTGTCTTAAAATAATTAATAATTCAATAACTAATTAATATCTCAACTAATGGCGATTTAATATATTAAAGGAGTTATATAGTGCTACACTTGTTGGGATATGAATATCCTTAGTTTAGTTTTGATAAACCAAATCAATCATGTAATAGGATAAGTTGTATTGTATAGACAACTTTATTATACATCTTGTAATAGATAGGACTCTGGTTAGAAGAGAAAACATGTCAATGCTCAAGAAGAGAAGAGAAGACCAAGACCAGAAGTCATCTTACATCAGCTGAGTAGAAGTCGTCTTACATCAGCTGAGTAGAAGTCATCTTACAACCAGCTGAGTAAAGACAGCAGAGTAAAGACAGCAGCTGAGAAGAAACAGCAGCTGTGTAAAGTCAGCTGAGTAAAGACAGCAGCTGAGAAGAAACAGCAGCTGTGTAAAGTCAGCTGAGTAAAAACAGCAGAGTGAAGTCTTCTTACCAGCAGAGTGAAGTCTTCTTATCAGCAGAGTAGAAGTCTTCTTACCAGCAGAGTGAAGTCTTCTTACCAGCAGAGTAGAAGTCTTCTTACTCAATTAAAGGAAGGCCAATCAGAGTTGAAGTCAAGGATTGACAAGATACGCATAAGAAAGGAAAGTCAAAGATATGATTGAAATTACATGACAATGGTAATATTCAATCATATCAAATCAAGAGATTGGCAATTCCCGAATTAGTGGAGATTTGAATTGCTATCATCCAACGGTAACATTCAAACATCAACACTATATAAATGAGTCCATACATCATTGGGAATGTGTGAAGAGGTGTGAGATGCAAAGGTCGAGCAAAGGTCATAAACTCCAGAAATAAGAAGAGCTCAAGAAGATCATTCATGAAGATTCAACACGCATCACCTCATCCCCAGTGAGTGAACTCATACCATCTAAGCCAGTGCAACCACTCATATATATCCATAGCTTAGAGAGAATTCCCAATCCTAGCATGAGGCTAAAACAGATTGTAAGGGAAATTCTCACCTAGTTCATATACACAAAACCCACCTTCTACCATAAAACCTTAGAAGTCAAGTTGAGTGTTTATCACTGTAAAGAGTCCAAGTGCTCTATAATCACTTGTGGAGTTCAAGTGCAAGTGCTTACAATCACTTGTGGGGAAGTGCAAGTGCTTACAATCACTTGTGGAGACCGTAGCCGTTAGGACCGCTCAGATCTCAAAGTCCTACCCTTGGGACTATAAAGGACAAGGCCCTTGTAATTTTGGGTAAATTAAAGGGATTAAACATCACGTGTGGACGTGAGAGTGGACGTAGGAACGTATATCCGAACCACTATAAATCAATGTGTTATTTACATTTCTGCACTTTACATTTCAAGTCTTTTCATACATATTTGTGCATAAACTGTTTTACACACTGTATTTAATTAAATAGACGAGTATAATATTTATGGGCACACTACAATTCCGCACTTAACTCCGATAAGTAATTAATCAGTCGACTAACTAGTCCTAGGCCCCTAGTGAAATCAGCGGACTAGTTACTTTGAAGAGTTAGTTTATTTTCCAAACAATCAGCAGACATCAAGTCAGCTGATCTTACACTCGTCTCAGGGACCAACAACACTAAACTGAATTACAGAAGGAGCTCGAATTTAATTTAAAAAGAATGACTAGAAAAAATTAAATATTAAATAATTGGGCACTCTATAAAAACTAAAAGCTTTGACAAAACTATAATTTGGCTAACAAAAGAGAAAATGGCATCACTGTGTTACGTACCATAGAAAAATATATGAAGGAAGGGAGAAGAAGTTACAGTTTCGTCAAGGATTGCAAAGGAGGAAATAGGCGTTGCTCTATGATTTCAAGAGAAAACTCATATTTATCATCAAAATATTTTATGTGACTAGTTTGAGAAAACATCACTTAAAATATAAGAGAGTGAGATAGATTTAGTTAGAAAAAATAGGAATTATGGACTGCTAAATATTCTCATATTTAACCGAGTAAAACTTGAGAAATGGGTTTTCTGAATAATTATATTTTAATAAAAATAATAAGCAAATTACATTTGTACGGGTCTATATATATATATTCAAATCACACGAATCTAAAACATAACTAAATATATATATATATATATAAATATATTTATTCTCTCTATATATATTTATATATTTTTAAATAATATCTTATGCATTATATATATATATAAATATATTTATTCTCTCTATATATATTTATATATTTTTAAATAATATCTTATGCATTATTATAATATATGATTAAATTTTTGGGATGTTACATTGGAGGATCTGATTATCCGTCTCAGGATTGAGGAGGACAATCGAAAGAGAGAAGGCAAGGGATCTACCCTCCAGATTGAAGTCAAAGCTAACTTGATGGAACAAGAGGTCCGTCAAGGAAAAGAAAACGTGCCTTCATCATGGAAGTGAATGTCGTCAACCCCATCGTGACGATAAGGGAAAAGGCAAACAGAAAGTACAAGATTACGTGAACCTTACAGATTTGATTATCCGTCTCAGGATTGGGGAGGACAATCGAAAGAGAGAAGGCAAGGGATCTACCCTCCAAATTGAAGCCAAGGTTAACTTGATGGAACAAGAGGGTCCGTCAAGGAAAAGAAAACGTGTCTTCATCATGGAAGTGAATGTCGTCAACCCCGTCGTGACTATAAGGGAAAAGAAAAACAGAAAGTACAAGATTCTATGAACCTTACAGATTTGGATATGTCCGCAGTAGTGACGGAGGTGAACTTGGTGGACAATAAGAAAGAGTAGTTTGTGGACACTAAAGAGTGATTTGTGGACACTGGTGCCACATGCCATGTCTGCTCGGAGAGATTTGCATTCTCAAGCTATTCTCCTTCTGATGGGAGAAAGTTGTTCATGGGCAATCAAGCCTCATCTGAAGTGGCTGGAATTGGGTCGGTGGTGCTAAAGCTGACATCTGGAAAATAGCTAACCTTGAAGAACGTGCTGCATGTCCCAGACATCCGGAAGAATCTGATTTCGGGGTCTCTTCTAGTTAGCAATCAATTTAGACTAGTCTTTGAGTCTGATAAGATAGTTCTAAGCAAGTTTGGTCACTTTCTCGGGAAGGGTTATCTCGAGAATGGTTTATTTAAATTAAGCACAATGGTTGTAAGCCTCAAAGGCAAACAAGTTATTATTGAAGGATTTCAAGTCATATCTAAAGCACAAACGAAAGCTTATAAGCTTGGAGGATCTGATTATCCGTCTCAGGATTGAGGAGGACAATCGAAAGAGAGAAGGCAAGGGATCTACCCTCCAGATTGAAGCCAAGGCTAACTTGATGGAACAAGAGGGTCCGCCAAAGAAAAGAAAACGTGCCTTCATCATGGAAGTGAATGTCGTCAACCCCGTCGTGACGATAAGGGAAAAGGCAAACAGAAAGTACAAGATTCTGTGAACCTTACAGATTTGGATATGTCCGCAGTAGTGACGGAGGTGAACTTGGTGGACAATAAGAAAGAGTGGTTTGTGGACACTAAAGAGTGGTTTGTGGACACTGGTGCCACATGCCACGTCTGCTCGGAGAGATCTGCATTCTCAATCTATTCTCCTTCTGATGGGAGAAAGTTGTTCATGGGCAATCAAGCCTCATCTGAAGTGGCTGGAATTGGGTCGGTGGTGCTAAAGCTGACATCAGGAAAATAGCTAACCTTGAAGAACGTGCTGCATGTCACAGACATCCGGAAGAATCTGATTTCGGGGTCTCTTCTAGTTAGCAATCAATTTAGACTAGTCATTGAGTCTGATAAGATAGTTCTAAGCAAGTTTGGTCACTTTCTCGGGAAGGGTTATCTCGAGAATGGTTTATTTAAATTAAGCACAATGGTTGTAAGCCCCAAAGGCAAACAAGTTATTAATCAAATTGCTTCCACTTCTGCTTATATCGTTGAGTGTTCCTCTTTATGGCATTTTAGATTAGGACATGTGAATTTAAAATCCATAAAACGATTAGTAAATCTCGATTTACTTAAAATTGACAATATTGATACATCCAAACGATGTGAAATATGCACGGAAGCAAAAATGACCAAACTACCATTTAAAACTGTTGAAAGGAACACGTACTGCTCCTCTAGACTTAATTCACACGGATGTATGTGATTTGAAGTTTGTACAAACTAGAGGAGGGAAAAAGTATTTTATTACTTTTATAGACGATTGTACAAGATTCTGCTACGTTTACCTCTTAAGAAGTAAAGACGAAGCTATAGAAGCTTTCAAACTTTACAAAAATGAAGTAGGGAATCAATTGGAAACTCGAATTAAATCAATTCGTAGTGATAGAGGTGGAGAGTACGTAGCTCCGTTTGAACAATTATGTATTGAATTAGGGATTGTACATCAAACTACAGCCCCTAACTCACCTCAGTCCAATGGTGTTGCGGAAAGGAAAAACCGAACACTAAAGGAGATGATGAACGCAATGTTAATCAGCTCTGGTCTACCTCAGAACTTGTGGGGGGAAGCCATTCTGTCGGCTAACCACATTCTGAATAAGATTCCTCATAAAACTAAGGATCAAACTCCTTATGAAATATGCAGGAAACGAAAACCTTCATACAAATACCTCAAAGTGTGGGGCTGTTTGGCTAAGGTTGAAGTAGCACTTCCTAAACAAGTTAAAATCGGCCCTAAAACAGTCGATTGTATCTTTATAGGATATGCTTCAAACAGTAGGCACTACAATTGAGTCAAGGAACGCAGTGTTCTTTGAAAACATATTTCCTCTTAAGGAAAAAGAGGAAGTGAGTTCGAATAAGAGAAATCTTGAAGCAACAGACGACACTGTTAGTCCTTCCACTCAAGAGAGTGAAGAATCGAGACGCAGTAAGAGAGCTAGAATTGATAAAGATTTTGGTTCAGACTTCATTACTTATGTTTTGGAGGAAGATGAACCTAAAACTATCAAAGAAGTTATGGCAAGACCAGATGCACACCTCTGGAAGGAAGCCATAAAAAGTGAATACGAGTCTATTCTGTTAAATCACACATGGGAGTTGGTCGACCTCCCTAAAGGTTGCAAGCCCTTAGGATGCAAGTGGGTCCTTAAAAGAAAGTACAAAGCAGATGGATCTGTTGACAAGTACAAAGCTCGTCTAGTTGCAAAGGGTTTTAAACAAAAGGAAGGGTATGATTTCTTCGATACATGCTCACCAGTGACAAGAATCACCTCGATTCGGGTGTTAGTCGCTATTGCTGCTTTGCACAATCTCGAAATACACCAAATGGACGTTAAGACGACGTTTCTTAATGGTGAGATAGATGCTGAAATATACATGGATCAACTTGAATGATATGTTGCTCCTGGAAACGAGAAAAAGGTGTGCAAACTCGTTCGATCACTGTATGGACTTAAGCAAGCTCCAAAACAATGGCATTTGAAATTTGACAATACAATGTTGTCAAATGGGTTTCGAATTAACGAATGTGATAAGTGTGTATATGTGAAAGATACACCTAGTGGATTTGTTATTGTATGCTTATATGTCGATGACATGTTAATCATGAGTAACAATCACAATATCATAGTTAATACGAAGAACATATTAAGTAGAAACTTTGACATGAAAGACATGGGATTAGCAGATGTGATTCTTGGAATCAAGATAGAGAAAACGTCTGATGGAATTTCCTTGACACAATATCACTATGTGGAGAAGGTACTAAAGCAATTTAATGCCTTCAACGATCCACCTTGGAAGTGTGGATAGACCTTCACATCAAGATGTTATTGGAACCAAGTGGGTGTTCAAGAACAAGAAGAATGAGAATGATGTGATTGTTAGAAACAAAGCAAGACTAGTGGCAAAGGGCTATTGCCAACATGAAGGCATTGACTATGATGAGACCTTTGCACCTGTGGCAAGGTTAGAAGCAATAAGACTCTTTCTAGCCTATGCAGCCCACAAGAGGTTCAAAGTGTACCAAATGGATGTCAAGAGTGCCTTTCTGAATGGAGTCTTGAAAGAAGAAGTCTATGTGGAGCAACCACCTGGTTTTGAGGTTGGAAACCAAGTTTACAGACTGAAGAAAGCTCTATATGGACTCAAACAAGCCCCTAGGGCTTGGTATGATACACTGTCACAATTTCTCTTGGATCATGGATTCACCAAGGGAACTGTGGACAGAACTCTCTTCAGAATCTCTGAAGGAGAGGACATCTTGCTTGTCCAAATTTATGTGGATGACATAATATTTGGATCCCCCAATGAGAAGCTGTGTGAGAAATTCTCAAAGCTCATGCAAAGCAAGTTTGAGATGTCCATGATGGGGTTGATGAACTTCTTTTTGGGACTTCAAGTCAAGCAATCAAAAGACGGGATATTCATCAATCAAGCTAAGTACACCAGAGAAATGATCAAAAAGTTTGGGTGTACGTACAACCAGCAAGCCAGTAAGGATCCCAATGAACACTAATTGGAAGATGGATCCTAATGAGAGTGGTGTTCCAACCAACTCTACTTAGTATAGAGGAATCATTGGATCACTCCTCTATCTCACTGCCAGCAGACCTGACATCACCTTTGCAGTAGGTGTTTGTGCAAGGTTTCAAGCAAATCCTAAGAAAAGCCATCTTGAGGCTGCAAAGAGGATCTTGAGGTATTTCAAAGGCACTGAGAATCTAGGCCTTTGGTACCCTGCTGATGACAACATTGAGCTAACTGGCTACTCAGATGCTGATTATGGAGGTTGCAGAATTGATAGAAAGTCCACTTCAGGGACTTGTCAATTCTTAGGCAACAAGCTCATATCTTGGTTTTCCAAGAAGCAGAACACAATGGCTACTTCCACCACTGAAGCTGAATATGTTGCAGCTAGGAGTTGTTGTGCTCAAATCCTTTGGTTGAGACAACAACTCAGAGACTACAAAGTCAACTCTACTGAAGTGCCCATATTTTGTGATAACAATAGTGCAATTGCAATATCACAAAATCCTGTCTTGCACACAAGATGCAAGCATGTGGACATCAAGCATCACTTCATTAGAGATCATGTGGAGAAGAAGGACATAAAGTTGGTCAAGATCCACACAGATCATCAAAAGGTTGATATTCTAACAATTGATTCATTTCTGGTGAATTGATTCAGTTCTTCCTGCATGGCTGTGATCCAATTGGCATCTTGAAGTGATTCTTCAATATCACTTGGTTCTTGTTCTGACAAGAAACAACAGAAAAGAGCACTTTCACCATGAAATCTCCTTGTTTTGACTCCTATACTTGGGTCACCAAGTATTAGATCAGTAGGATGGTCAGACAACCAAGTCCTTCTTTTTCTGATCTCTTCAGTAGAGTTGTCCTCTACTGAAGTTGAGTCATTTTGATCATAAAATTCAGGATAATTGAATGCAGGATCTAATTCAGGATCATAATCAGGGGTGTTGTCCTCAATGTCAGGGACATTGGCATTTTCAACATTTTGAGTTCCCCCTTGATTATTTGACCCATTAACTACCTCAGCAGGAACTGCTTCTTCATTGGTAGTTGTTACCTGGATGTGAACTGGGATTGGATCATTCAGTTCACCAATTCCTTCAGTGAAATTTGCTTCAGGAAGGTTGCCTTCAGGATTGTTGTCCAATGGGAGTTCTTCAGGTAGGTTGGCTTGGACAACTTCTATGAATTCAGTGTCTTTGTCTTTTAGGCTCAGCCTGGTTGTCCTCTGTGTGATTTCTTCTGGTTCTAAGTTCTCATTCCTGAACTCATGAATAGATTCATCAAACACAACATGAGGTGTTTCCTCCACAATAAGAGTTTTCTTGTTGTAGACTCTGAAAGCTCTACTGATTTGAGAATATCCAAGGAATACTCCCTCATCAGCTTTGCTATCAAAGGTTTTCAACTGTTCTTTCCCATTATTGTGTATGAGACACTTACAACCAAAGATGTGAAAGTATGACACTTTAGGCATTCTTCCTTTCCAGAGTTCATAGGGGGTTTTGCCTTGCCCCTTAGTAATCAAACATCTATTTTGAGTATGACATGCAGTGTTTATAGCTTCAGCCCAAAACCTCTTAGGTAAATTTGAATCAGCAATTAGGGTTGTAGCAGCTTCTTTTAAGGTTCCATTTCTTCTCTCTGCAACTCCATTTTGTTGGGGAGTTCTAGCTGCTGAGGTTTCATGAGCTATTCCATTAGATGTGCAATACTCATTGATGTATGAATTTATGAACTCAGTGCCTTTATCAGATCTTATCTCGATAATACTAAGATTTTTCTCATTTGACAATCTTTTTAGAAGTTCAGGCAGTTTGACTTGAGTTTCCTTCTTATTAAGGAGAAATACTACCCATGTGAACCTAGAGAAGTCATCTACTACAACCAATGTGTATTTTCTACCATTTATGCTTGCTGGGGTAATTGGTCCAAATAAATCCATATGTAAAAGTTCAAGTACCCTTTCAGTAGAGATGACTGGTTTTCCCTTGAATGAGGCTTTAATCTGTTTTCCTTCTTGGCATGGTTTGCAAACATGCTCTTTAATGAAAACTTCATTAGGTAGTCCTTTAACTAAAGCATTTCTAGCAATTTTGTTCATTGTTTTGAAGTTCAAGTGGTTTAATCTTTTATGCCATAACCAACTTTGTTCACTAGAACTCTTAGCAATGAAACATGCAGCATCAGTAGACTTGTCCCAGTCTGCAAAATACACATTTCCTTTCCTAGTTCCAGTCAATAGAATTTGTTGAGTCTTATCTTTGATTAAGCATTTTCCACTTGAAAACTCAACATTGAAGTCTTTATCACAGAATTGACTGATTCTTAGGAGATTATATTTGAGACCAGCCACATAAGACACATTGGATACTTTGATGTTACCAATCATCAAAGTACCATAACCTTTTGTTGTAGTTTGTGAGCTGTCTCCAAATGTGACATTTGGGCCTTCTTTTTCAATAAAATTAGTGAGGAGTTCCTTGTTTCCAGTCATGTGCCTTGAACATCCACTGTCAAGATACCATGCTGACTTTTTACTCATGCTCCTCTTCTTGTGGCCCAATGGTACCTGCAATTAGATAGGTTTAGGTACCCTTTGAGTTTTGGGTCCTGAGAGGTTAGCTGTACCTTTAGGAACCCAAACTTGCCTAATAACCCTGCTTGATTCAAGGTGGCTAAGTTGTTTTCCTCTAGCATCAACATACACTGTCTTTCCCTTAAATGCCTTTGGGAAAGTATGTGTGAAAGTGTTAACTCTGTAAGTTTCAGGAGAGTTGTCAAATCTCCTGAACTTATGAGTTCTTTGTGCTACTTGAGGGAATCTTTGAGGAAAGGTTTTCTTATGACCATTACCCTTTGGCATATAGGGTTTTGGTTGTCTCATTTTATTTTGCCTTTGAGGATAGTTGTCCTTAGATCTAGTCAGCTGAGGCTTTCTAAGTAGAGTTGGCCTATGCTGATTATACCTTGGATAACTCCTCTGAACATTGTTCAGGAGAGTTGCCCTTCCATTGGGTCTACTTTGCTGACCAACATTCCTCTTGTGTTCAGGAGCTTTGGCCATTTCCTTAGGTTTTGGCCTAGTCTCCTAAAGCACTTGAGTAGGCAAGTCATCTATTTTGCCTTTTCCTTTGTTCAGTGGTTGTTTGTTTTCATTTTCAGTTTGTGCCACTGACTTAACAAAGATTCTCTTAGTTTTTTTTTTTATGCCAAGCAACACTAAGACAAGGTGAAGATTCAAATGGATCAAAACCTAATCCACTTCTTTGAGCCATAGGTCTTTGATAACTCTGAATCTCCTATTGCCCTAGAGGATTTCTTCAGAGCAGACATCTTTAGTTTCAAGCTCTCTTCACTTGATTAAAGAATGTCATACTCATGTGAGAGGTTTTCAAACTTGGCATTTAGAATTTTTAGTTCAAAATCTTTTCTCTTCTGAGATAGCAGTTGATCATCAATCTCCTTTTGTTGGTCAACTATCCTAAGATTTGCTTCCTCAAGCTCTCTCAGGACTTGTTGATACAACTCAGTAGACTTGACATCAACAACTACCTCAGAGTTTTTAGCAAGTTCAATTGCCAATCTTTCATTTTCTCTCACACAGTTGTCATGAAATTCTTGCAACATAGTGAAATCTTCCATCAACTTTCCAAAGGAAAGCTTCAGGTTGACCTCACTAGTGTTTTGTGAGATGAATGATGGTGAGCTAGAAGTAGAGGATACCTCATCATCCTCAAGAGCCATATTGCAGACATCATCATCATCTTCAGTGTTGGAGAACAGTCCATCAGAAGAGTTGAATCTTTCAGCACTTTCAGATTCTTCACCAGCCATCATGGCTTTTCTATTAGTGGATTTTCTGTCTCTCTTTGCTTGCCTTTCTCTTCTCTCTTTAGAGCTCAATTCAGGGCAGTCATACTGGTAGTGCCCTTTCTTCTTGCATTTATAGCACAAGTCTTCATCATCATCTTTCTTTGGTTCTTCTCTTCTTTTTGATGATGAAGGTTCAGCTCTACTGGACCTTCTCCTATCAGAGTAGTTGTCCTCTGATCTTTTCTCTTCAGGCTTCTTGACCTCAGCCTGAGCTTCAGGAGAGTTGTACCTTCTCCTGAATTTGTTGTCTTGGTAGAATTTCTTGTATCTACCAAACCTTAAATTTAGCTTGTCAAACCTTCTACCCATCAAGGCTAGTTCCTCCTTCATTTCAGTCTTAGAGACTGAATTTGATGATCTGGGAGTGGACTGCATCTCTGGTTCAGCAGTTTTGGCTTTGAATGCCACTCCCTTTGTGGGAATTGAAGGTTCCTCAACAGGCTTTCTTCTATTGAGATCAAACTCATAAGCTTTGAGTTCAGAGAAGATTTGTTGCATAGGCATGGTGGAAAGATCCTTGGTATTTTGCATCATGACAGCATAGACATCCCACTTTTGAGTGAGACTTCTCAAGATCTTCAATCCTACTTCTCTTTTGGAGTACACCTTGCCCAATGAGTTGATCTCATTCATCACATCAGTGAATCTACCAGCAAACTTGTCAATGGATTCCTCAGTCTCCATTGTGAATTGTTCAAAATTTTGCACTGCCACTTGGAGCTTGTTCTCCTTGATCTTGTCAGTACCCTCACACATTTCAGCAAGAGTATCCCAAATTTCTTTGGCAGTTGTGCAATGGTAGGCTCTACCCATTATTGCATCTGGAATTGTTTGGTAAAGGGTGTTCATGGCAAGATAATTCAGATTATCTTTTCTCTTCTCATCAGTAGTGAAGTCATCCTCATCTTTGGGAATCAATTCCCTTACATCTGCTCTTTGATCTTCAGTAACCCTGGGATTTACTTGAGTGAACACAAAAGGACCTCTTGTGATCACCCTCAGCATATCAGTGTGTAGAGATGCAAGATGAGCCCTCATTCTGATTTTCCAGAAATCATAATTGTCTATTGAGAACATGGGCAATTTGTGATGAGAGATGTGGTTGAATGGATTTGTGGCCATGTTGTCCTTGGACAGCAGGAGGTGGAACAGCAGCATTGTTGTTGGCCATATCTCAAGAACAAACAGTTAGTCAACAATTGATAGGATTTCAGATAGACCAGTTCAGTGACCACACCAAATATGTGATTTTGAAAACCAAGATGGCTTTTCAGAAGCAGTGGTCTTCGAACCCCTGCTCTGATACCACTTGTTGGTCCTGAAAGGAGTATATAACAAGTGTATGGGGGGGGGGAATACACTTGTATGCAAATTCTTTTCAAACTTGATCAAACCAGATATCAGCAATGTTGTCTTGGACAACTCTGCTGAAGATGATTAACTTCTTTGAAGATAATCAAACTACTAAGTACTATTGAGTACTTAGTTGAAAGACTATCTAAGAGAGTTATATGTGCGGAATAGTGGTTGGCCCTTTAGTTTAGACTCCTTTAAAGTTCTGAAATCACTTAGTCAATCAAACAGTCCAGTTTTCAGGGAACTTGTCCAAAGGTCTTTTTGCATAGTCTTAAGTATGAGTTCTTTGAAAGATCAGTTTTGTGTGCAGTGTTGAGTGTATGTAAGTACTTGAAAAGTAAATCAACACAAGAGTTTATAGTGGTTCAGAGACTCAAGCTCCTACATCCACTTTCCCTAATTGAACAGGATAATTCCTTCACTCTTGGAATTAACTTGTTTTATAGTGCCAAGGTGCACTTGATCAATAACACCACTCCTTGGTGAATTGATCCCTAGGATGTCTAGAGTCCTACTACCCTCTTCTCAACTCAGAACTGAACTGTTCTTCTCTCAACAGTCAGCTCCTACCACTTCTACTACTACTACAACAACCTTCTCACTTTCACTCTTGAAAGGGGTAAGGATTGATGTAAGGTTCCAACTAATGAGATATCCTTTACAATGAAGATCAGTGTATAAGGATAGTATATCTCTCTAAGCTTGTGTATGGATATACAATAGGTTCAGCTTAGAAGAAGTGTATGAAGACTAAGATAGTCTTTGAAAGCTTTGAAAGCTTTGAAAGCAGTCTTGCTTGTAGGATAGTTGGATATTCTTGTCAATTGTTGAGGTACTTTCAAATGGTCTTCACACTTCTGTATTTATAGACAAATGAAGGATTTGCCCGTTGGAGAGGCAGCCTCCAATGTCCATAAATGTCTTCTTTTAGTTCTTCAACTTTGAAGACAGAATCTTGATAGTGACATGTCCTCATTTGGGAAATAAACGGCTGTATAGACTTTGTCTTCATCCTGCAGCACTCTTCCCAATGTCTGACTTTCAGATTCTCTTGTTAGGACATGGACATGGCTTCTGAAGGTTGTTCCAATGATAGGACAACATTCCTTATCAGATGGACAACTCTCCTTATCACTATCAGTTGACTTGTTTATCAGCATGGTTGGCTTGCTCATTTCAGATGACTTGACTCTTGCCCTTTGCTTCACTTCAAAGTGATCTTTAGCATGTTGAATTGAAGTTCTTTAGGGTGTGGTTGTCTCTAATTCTTCAGCATAGTTGACCTCAAGCTTTCAGAGCACTTGATCTTGATTAATTGTGCTGAGACAACTCCTCTGGACAACTCATCTGATCAGCATACTTGTCCTTCAGTGGACTTGATCATAATTCCAGAATTTGAGCCTTGAGGGGACTTGTTCTTGATGGACTTCAAAGCATGTGTTCCCCCTCAAATTGTGCATCTAAACAACTAAGAGCTGCCTAACATATTAACTCCTCATCTAGCCTTATTCTATATGTTCTAACAGTCTTAGAACATAATCATCTTGACTTAGGCATGTCTCAGGGGGTTTTGGTATTAAATCAAAACATATCTCATTTTATTCCCAACACGTGTATTGCCCGTTCCACAATGGAATCAGAATTTATCGCTTTAGACCTAGCAGCTGCAGAGGCTGAATGGTTGCGTAACTTTCTGGAAGACATTCCATGTTGGAATAAACCAGTACCTTCGGTGACGGTACACTGTGACAGTCAAGCTGACATTGGGAGAGCTACGAATGTCATGTACAACGGAAAGTCGAGACACATACGTCGTCGACACAACTCCGTTAGAGAATTGATCTCCACTGGAGTAATGTCCATTGACTATGTCAACACAAAGGACAATATAGCGGATCCGCTCACGAAGAGCATAAACCGAGATCAATTGAACAAGCTGGTAGAAGGAATGGGTCTAAAACCCACAAGGAAAACCAAAACAGTGGAAACCCAACCATGATGACTGGAGATCCCAAGAACTTGGTTCAATGGGTTTTTTTTACCATTTTATTTCAATTTTTTTTACCACTTTTCATTTTTTCCAATAACAACAATTACCACATTTCAATAATAAATTTACCACTTTTTAATAACAAAAATCACAATTTTTCAATAATAAATTTACTACTTTTCATTTTTTCAAATAACAACAATTACCACTTTTCAATAATAAATTTACCACCTTTTAATAACAAAAATCACCACTTTTCAATAATAAACCGTAATAAATTTACCATTTTTTAATTTTTTTCCAATAACAGAAATTACCACTTTTCAACAACAAATTACCACTTTTCAATAACAAAAATCACCACTTTTCAATAATAAATTCACCACTTTTCACTAATAAAAATTCCCACTTTTTAATAATGAGATTAACACTTTTTAATATTATAGATTACCACTTTTCACAGTTTTAAAATACACTTTTCAGTAAAATAAAAAATCACTTTACATTAACGAAAATTAGCACTTTTCAGTATTAAATATTACCACTTTTCAATAACAATAGTTACACTTTTCACTAATAAAAATAATCACTTTTCAATAATGAGATTACCACTTTTAAAAAATAAAGAGTTAAACTTTTAATTAACAAAGCTTACCACTTCACAGTAATAAATACTACCACTTTTCACCGTTTTAAAATACACTTTTCAGTAAAAGAAATATCACTTTACATTAATGAAAATTACTAGTACTTTTCAGTATTAAATATTACACTTTTCAATAACAATAATTACATTTTTCACTAATAAAAATTACCACTTTTCAATAATGAGATTACCACTTTTCAAAAATAAAGAGTTACACTTTTCAATAACAAAACTTAACTAATACAAGCACTCTTCAATAACTAATTATAGAACTTTTCAACTATTAATTCTAGCACTTGTCACTGAAATTTTCTGTGCTCTCCCAAGACAAAAAACTCAATCCTCAAAACAAACTAAACCATCAATTACCATTTGTTTGATAATTATGTGAAATATTATATATCTAATTTTCTGAATATTGGGTGTTGCATCCCAATTTTAGAGAAAAGTTACATATTCATCCAATTTTCTTGTTTATTTCAAACAAATTGGAAAAAATTGACAGAAACATAAAACAAATGCTTATAAATTACCTTTTGCGGCCTAATCCAAGGATTCCAACTAATTTGCAGAAACCAAACTATTGCAGAAAAACTATTCCAACCAACTAATTTGCTAATTTTTTTTGTTGGTTAAAGAATTCCATTAAACCTCAAAGTGGCACTAGATGTACCAAACAATTACAGTCAATGAAAAATAACAATTTAACAAAACAAGCTAAAGCAAAAAATTAAAGAAAAGATCCCAAAAAGGCATAGATATTTAATACCAGTAGATGACTTGAAGCAAAGTATGCTTTTCGTACGAGAATGGAAATACGAAGCAGCAGAAGCAGCAATTTGATAAGCAGCAGTAGAAGTTATGAGGTTTCCCTCCTCCTTTTCCGTTTCATGTGTCTTATAAACCTCATCTTTTTGCTCATCTTTAGCTACGATCTTTTCTTTCTCAACCTTTGATTTCTTCTCCAAAAACAAAGTAACAAATTGTAGTCCGTGATACCTTAGAAGATTTCCGGGCTGCAACGCTATTTCATATACAAAGTTAGGAGCCTAAAGTCTCCCTATGATTACAGGAATAACAGTCCTAATACTGCATTTGTCAAAATCACAACTTACAACCTACATTTACATTCTAATCGAAGAGAGCTAGATTGATTCTTTGTTCTCAATTCATTAGGTTTTTTAAATTCGGATTTCAAAATCCCAAAACAAACCTCCCCTTAAAGAAAACCCCCCACAATGCGAACAATATTAGCAAAATCAAACAACAAACATTATTCAAAACCTTTACAAGTATCTAATTCCAGTAAACAAAATTCAAATTCATAAGAAACAAAGCTAAATTAGAGAAATTGTACCTTGATTTGAGGTATGGAATAGGTAAACTTCCCAAGTAAGATAGTTGAGCGTATAATCTCGATTCTGCAAAAGGCACCTTCCGAAGCAGCTTCGAAAACGATTCCCTATCGAATTCAATCTGTTCATCGTCGTCTTCATCACAAACATCGCACTCTCCATTCTCTTCGCAGCAACCTGTAGAATTCAATTTGAGAGAACAAAGAAGAAAGGAAGAAAGAAAAGAAGAAGGAGAAGGAGAAGAAGAAAAGAGGAGAAAAATTTATAGAAAGAAAAAAGCGGTTAAAAAATTAGAGTGCACCAAATTGGTTTGGTGTGTAGGGTGTATATGAGACTTTTCCTTATTATACACATCAAAATTTTTTTAGGATAATATTGTCAATATATTTGTTCCCTTTTTTCTTCAATAATAATTTAATCCCCAGCATATGTCAAAATTTAATTTTTAAATATTTTATTAGTTGAACAATAAATATCTTCAAAATAATACATTAATGTGTTCCAATATTTTATAATTCATACAATATAATAAGGACTAATCTTGTGTGACACTGTCTCACAAAGAGAATTTTTATAAAAAAGGTCATTTATACACCTAGCTTCTTAAAGGACAACTAATATAATCTTTTTAAAAAAGGACAAAAACATATGTTAATAACCATTTATGCCCTTACATTTAAATTTGAAGATTAACTTATTAATTTATTTAATAATGGAACAAGTCTTACATTCCATATTTTTCGCAATCACATAGAGGCATTCCGTTTAATATCCCTCATATGGAAATAAGAATCTCACCTTCCTTATTCGAATGCAATCTGCACTATTGATAGGAATTTTCAATTAAACTAATCGTGATTTTCCAAAAACAGCACTAATTCAGAATTCTTCGTCCCTGTCGTTTGTTGATCGTGTTCTGCATTTGTTTCTAATTTTAGCTGCAGAATTTGAATCGATGGATTGTGTGGTAATTTTGAAAATCGAATTCAACGGGAAGACTAAGTTGGTTCGTGTTAGTCGATCTTCACGGTATGCAGATGTTGTGAATCAAATCATCGGTATGTGGCCTACGTTTTTTTCCAATAGTATATCAATGTCGTATTCAGTTGGTAGTATTAATAATTGTTGTTTGGCATCGGACGATGATTTGGGTGGATTAATTGAGTTTTGCCAGTTTTCTTCAGAAAAACTTGTTAATGTCTATTTAGATTTTGAAAATTCATCTGTTCCCATTGTTGCGCACTAGAATTCTGAAAATTTGGAAAATAGGGCAATAGACTATAATGATAGTGGGTGTAATGTTCCATCTAGTGTCCTGCAGATTTCTGGAGATGTAGAAAGTAATTCTACAAGAGATAATCTTATTGTTAATTACTATGCATCCCAAAGAGTATCTGTAATTCAAAACAAAAATATTGTATCCAGTGTATCAAGCCACGATCATCCAAATTTAAATTCTACTGAATTTATGGGAGTGGGTAGCGTACCAAAGTTTGATATATGTCCAACTGATAAAACTAAGACCTACTTGTCTGATCATTGGGGAAAAATCATGAAAATTGGTGAACTTATATAGCTGACCTTATACCTGTCCCACAAACTAAAAGATACGAGTACAGGTATACGAATGATGAAGAAAAGATTATACCTCCTATTCTGCATAAGCCACCAGGAAGACCGAAACAAAAGAGGATAACTTCATATGGAGAATTTCGGAAGACAAAACTGAGTATTTGTAAGACTTGTGGCAAAAAAGGCAGACACGATTCTTTAACGTGTGCAGCTGTGTTTGGAACAGACAAGACCAATACTTCTCATTAGAATTATTTTTAGGTTTATTACTGCCTTTTTTTCTTTTTTTTTTTACTGTATTTAGACATCACGTATTGAGTAATATTTCTTATTTCAATAATTTCGAGTGGGTTGTTTTCATTTATTTACTGAATTTCTGTTGTTAAGTTTAATAGTTTACCTTTACAGAATTTTATTATGTCATAATAATTGAAATCTCTTTTTTCAAATATAATTCCACAAATATATGTAAATACTGAATCATTTCTTTTGATCTTAAAGTCAAAACAGAAATATAATATGCCTAAAAGCATATGTTGTCTGCATGTAAAATTGTATTATGCAAAACAAATCAACAATATGCAGAAACAATAAAATATTATGCAGAATGTATACTCGACATATTACATATTATTATTCATTGTGCAGAAATTTTATTGATTCTGCATTTGAATAAAAGCATACCATTCAACATTAAAAAAAATGCTAGTATTGTATCACTATTTTGTCGGATTAATTAAAAACAAAAACAAAAAAAATATTTGAAAAAAAAAACTTATTCTATCAATTATACGTGTCAATGTTCTGAAATTTTATTTAAATTTTCATTAATGTTTAAGAATATTCCAATTTAAAAAATAATGTGCAATCATTTCAAATAGTAATATTGCACAATTAAAAAATTATTCAGAATTTAAGACTTTCCTTCTGCATATAATTATGTGTGCAGAACAATAATATTAATCTGTGCATAAGAATAATATATTATGTTTATTTGGTTATTTTTTCATTTTAAATTAAAGTTACTTACACTACCATATTCACAATTATGCAGAATGTATATTTGTCATATTTCATATTAGTTTGTATTGTGCAGGAAAGCTCCTCTTTTTCTGCATATGATCGTGAAAAATAACATTTATGCAGAACAATATAATAATTTATGCACAACCAAATATTATTATGCATATCTGATTGTTTTTACAATGGAAAGTTAAGTTGTTTACACTGCCATATTCAGCTACACATGATCATAAATATTTAAACCATTATTGTAAAAATTCAGGAATTTATGTTTATACATCTTAACTTTTAAATGGAGAAACAAGACTTTCAACATGCTTATACGTATGTTGAATTCGATAAACCCTATCAACATCTTCTAAATGGAAGATTTCCTTCTTCACAAAATCATACGACGAAAATGTTCCTCTTGGATCGATTCTGAACATCAATTTAGTTTTGCTGTTGTTCAAGTATTGTATCGGTACAACTTCATAATTAGACGACATCATCCCTTCTTGTGAAATCGTAAACATGTTCCACTTTGATCCTGAATTAGAGTAAGATAGTATATGCATCTCAAAATAATATATCATAATCCCATCATGTCTATTTTCAAGACGACTCCCATAAACAACTAGATTGTTGTCATCTAAAGCATCAATTCTTAAAGAACAAGTTTCACACTCAAAATTCAGTAAATCTATCCAACCATAACTCTTTTCCTTCAAATCAAATGTTCCAATTGCATAAATACCCTCACCCTTATTAAAATACCAATGAAAAATACCACCTACGAAATGTGCATTACAAGATGGTGGGTTTTTGAAGGGAAAGCAATCAACATTATACCAAATGTTTACATTCCTAGAAAATAACTTAACCTCTGTTTGAAAACCCCCACGAATTAAAAAACGAGTAAATCGTATAATTATATAATCATCATTTTCCTCATCGTAACCCAATCCAAAAAATAATCATGCATCAGAAAATGGAGGAGGAAGTTTTGTAGGTGCATTAGGAATTATCAATCTCTCTTTTGTAATAAGGTTTGCCAATGAATAAGTATCGTGAATATCACATAATAGTACTAACTCATTGTAGTTACCAATTATCTCGTAATCCTCATAACTTGCATTGTATACTCGTTGAAATGATATAATATCATTAGGCTCGAACAAGTAGCATACAGGCGGGTACGCAATACTTTTCTTATGAATAAGTGAATAGCAGATTCCAAACTTCATATTCCTTAGATGTTCTTTAACAAACGAACGAGAAGAAATCAATTCATTCCATGCTCTTGACACAATTTTGAGAAGATTTAGTCTCTTTCCTGGAACCCTCACAAAAATTTCAGAAGCTATATCATCTGGAATTATATCTAATATTCTTGAAGAATTCATCTTTTTTTTTTTTCTGTACAATAAACGAAATGATGAAAATAATTTATGTTTAGTGCAGTGTTCTTCTTGGTAATGCAATACACATATATATATTAGTATATTTGATAGTGTAATAAACAACTCAACCGTTTAGGTTGGGGTAGTGGAGTAGTATTTGGTGATTTATGAAACAACAGTTACATGTAGTGGGAAAGTTGAGGTGTAAATGTTTTTGTTAGTGGAGAATGTGTGAAATATAATGGGTCATAAGTATTAGTGAGGTTTTTATTTTGACTTGTAATATAACATTTTTTTTAAAAATGCAATATATTTTAAAATTATAATTGCACAACGAGTTTAATTTAGTATTAATGAAATTTTAATTATAAATTTAATGTAACGTCAATTGAACACTAAGATGTTACTTTTTTATTTTGTCACTTCATGGTGTAGAATTGCATAATTGAAAATTTGTTTTTCAATGTTTATATTGACATTATATACAATTGTCCATAATATTATATAATAATGTTTTCACATCATTCTTATAGAATGAATTAAATAAATAAATATAATATAATTCTTTTGTATTGGTCTTGACCTTCTAATTCCTCACTGAAACATCTTTGAATCCATGCAGGATGAGTATAGTTTGTTCCCCTCATTTTGACTTTCTCCTCACCAGAAACAATTCCAAATATAATTTCTGCATCATGTTTGTTAACCCCCAACTCTTTAGATGAAACTAAGAAACGCTCAGAATCTTCATCAAAGTTTCTTACAATCTCTATTATATCCTCCTCAAACTTTGATGTATTCTTAATCATCTCCCTATTTCCATTTATTAGAATAGACTCCAACAGCAACCAAAAAGGGGTATGTTTTAGCTCTATGTAGTGATCTTGTCTCAATTCAAACTGTTCCAGATCATAGAATGATGTTCTCAAATTCGATCTGTAATAGTTGTTCTTTGAAACAACATTTACATTATCTTCAAGACAACAAAGAAAAAAAATGTTAATTCGTATAGTCACAATACATTCATCATTCTGCATATGTTAACATAAATTTATGCAATATACTAATTAACAAAACAAGTTACTAACCAAATTTGTTCTTAATTTTCACATATCGATACTTCTTCGTAGACTTATTCTTCATTTTCACATCATCTTCGCTTTTCTCATCATCTTCACTTTCCACGTCATCTTCGCTTTCCACATCTGCATATATTTAAATTAAATAATATGTCAAACTTTTACATTTACTTCTTAAAAATACCAAATAACTTACCCTCTGAATCTGAAGAACAAATCTGAACCTTCCTTTTCTTGCTTTCTTCATCGCTTTCAAAATCTATACAAAAATTCAATAAATCCTTTATGTTTCCCTTTCTGAGTCATATATGAAATTCTTTACCAAACTTTGACCCCATAATATATAGAAGTGATGACTTACCCGAATCTGAAGGTATAATATCACACCTTACAATACGTTCCCCTATATTATCAATATGTAGAATAATTAATAAGTAAATATGCAGAAAAAATTTAACTTTAAAATTAGATTTTGTAACCTTTACGTTTCCCTTGTTTATCATTCTTATATGTCTTTTTGCTACTTGGAGCTGCAAACGAGGATACAACACTATATTGGATTTGCATATTATACTAAAAAAACATGTCTATGAACACATATCTTTCTAATAACCTCATTATAATGCACATAGTAGACATACAGAATCTATATTCAAATCTTTTTGCTACTTGATGTTTCTTAAATGCATGTTACGATTACAGGGTTTATTCCAAAAAATAGAATATATGATTATGCTTTAGGCCTAATCTATCAATTTACAAAACCCTCCATTCTTTTTGTGCAAAAAACAGAGTGTGTCATACAATACTCCATTTTTTCTGTGAGTTAACAAAAATTTCATCGGATTTCCATCCAACAAAATTAAAAAAAAGAAAGATGCAGAATAGACACGGAATATAATGAAAACATTATAACTCACAACCAGTTAGTACGATGGATTTACGCTTTTAGCTCCTTGATAAACCTTCCAGCTAGTCTGAATCTGCACAATATCCTTCTCGTCTTCTTCAGTACTTCCCGTTTCCCTTTCTTCACAAATGGCAAAACCCCAAAATTAAATTGATTGACCGGTGTTGGTGAGAGAGTTTAATTTTTGGAAAGGTTTAATTAAGTCCGTAATTCTCGATGAGCTGATAAAATCGGTTTTAAATTTCAAACATTTATTGACTTTCTCCATTAATTCTGAAATTAGATATTAAGGGCATGATGGTACATTTATGTTACATTTTGTCCTTAATTTAAAACTATTTTAAACCAGTTCCTTATTTAAAAAAACACTAGGTGAATAGACCTTTTATGTGAAATCCCCTCTCACAAAATGAGATCCGTGAGACAACCCTCATATATAAAAAGTGATAATATTTGAGCAAAAAGTGATATTGTCTAAGTAAAAAGTGACAATCACTTTTGTTAAAAATATTATCAATTTTTACTTAAATATTATCACTTTTTTACAAACCAAAATATGGAAAAAAATATGAGTTATCCTAACCAAAATTTTGAAATATGGATTAAAAGGAATCTGTCGAGAAAATTTCATTTTACGTCCTGTAACTTAGGCCTAATCCAGAATATATCCTTTAAGTTTTCACATTTTCAATTTCCGTCCTAGGGTGTCCAATTTACATCCTTTTCGGTCCAATTTACATCCTTTCCACCGAAAAATTGGAAATCCGGTCAAATAGTTCAATTTACATCCTTTATGTTTGAAAATTATAAATTAATAATAAAAAAAATATGAAAATATCATTAAAAATTAAAGAATCTCATTAAAAACTTATAAATTGTCTAAAATAACTATAAAAAATCTAAAAAAATTATAAATTCTACAACTCAAAAAATCTGAAAAATGTGTAAATTAAATTTACTTTTTTTCTAAAAAATCTCATAAAAATAAAAAAAACTATAATTTCTACAATTCAAAAAATCTGAAAAATGTGTAAATTTAATTTTTTTTTCTTTTCTAAAAACTCATAAAAATAAAAAAAATCTATAAATTAAAATTTTAAAAATGTTTAAAATAAAAAAAATCCACAATTTAAAAAATATCGTGAAAATGAATTTGGGACGATTCCAAAATCGATCAAGGTGTGGAACCACTCAACCTCGACGGTGAGTTGAAAAATCTCGCTCTTGGGACCCAAATTTTTAAGGATTTCGAGCAAAACTTTAATGGCAGACGAGTATGAATCAAGTTTGATTTTTAATGAAATGTTAATAATTTTTATTATTCTTATTAGATTTTTAGAATTTGTAATTTTTAATCTACACATTTTTAATAAATTAAAGAGATTTTTAGAGTTTTTAAAAAATTTAATGAGATTTTGAATTTCTTAATTTTTAAATTACACATTTTCCATTCTTTGAATTGTAGAATTTTTTATTTTTTTATATTTTCAATATTTTAGATTTTTTATTTATTTTACACATTTTATAATTTGTAATGATATTTTTCGAAATATTAGTGGTATATTTTGAATTTTATTTTACACATTTTATATTTTTTAATTTTTAGGAGGTTTTTGGATTTTTAATGATATTTTTAGATTTTTTAAATCTTTAATGGAATTTTTAGAAAAAATTAATTATTAAATTTTAATTTTCAAACTTAAAGGACGTAAATTGTACTATTTGGCCGGAATCCCAATTTATTCCTCACATTCTGGTGAGTTTTAAAATATTCCGGCGGAAAGGACGTTAATTGGACCAAAAAGGATGTAAATCGAAAAAGTAAAAACTTAAAGGATATAAATTGGATTAGGGCTAAATTACAGGACGTAAAATGAAATTTTCTCGAATCTGTCTCACAGAAAAAGATCCGTGAGACGGTCTCACACAAGTTTTTGCCTACTTTTAAATATAAATGTAAAAAAAATTTAAAACATCAAGCTATTTTTAAAAAAAATCAATAATATTGCTCAATATTAAATTTTTTTTGTGAATTTTAGTAAAAATTTATACAATAATCTCAATTACACACCATCAATTTATATTATTATTGACTCTATTAAAAAAATTAAAGCATTAAGAAATAAATTTGAGAAGAAATTACATGACAAAAAAATATTCATTCCTCTCAAACTTTGTATGTAACATCCATTTTTTTATTCGATATAAACTTAATAGGTATGTTTCAAAATAAAAATAATATTTTATTCATATATATAATGAAAATAAAAATATTACCACAACAATATATATAATTATTAAAAAACAACTTTATCATATACTCGTATATATAAAATAAATTGCACATATCACTTCCTTTCATCACTTTATCATGCACATGCATATATAAATTATCACTACACGCTACACTGATACACATGCCACTTTCAACTGGAGAGATAATTAAAATAAATAAATATATACATATACTCCCACCCTCTCTTTATTACATCTGTCCCGTAAAATTTTGCTCAAACTCATTTTTTGTTCACAAAATACTTCCTCCGTCGAAGATCATGTTTAGAAAATAAAAGGATAGATTAAAACTTATCAAAGAATGAGATCGAATGAGGGAGATGAATGGGGTCTTTTAATAATTCATCTCTCTAAAGAAACCCTAGCCGCCCACCCCCTTCAGCTAAAAACCGCCGCCTCCGCCTCACTTCTCCTCCCCCTTCCTTCTCTCTTTTGTGTAGAAATTATGTATATTAATCGACGCTCATTTGGATCTATATTGTCGGCTTTTCACAGAACTACAGCCGTCGCCCCGTCGCCCATCCACTATCTGTCCACCGTCCAACTCCGTTCGCGTACCATATCCGCCGCCACTGCAGATGCTCAGATCCGCCGCCCTCCAGATCCGTCGCCGCCCTTCCGGTGTTTATGCTTTGTCCTTTAATCTGTTTTATGTAGGTTTTACTAGGATTTAGTAGGGGTGAATGGATGGTTTATCCTAACGGAGCTACGGTGACCATTTGGGTGAGTGTCTCGTTGATCCCGTGTTATTTCTTGACTTTATTTTTCTGTATTTTCCTTGTTTTCTATTTCCCCGTTAGTTTTTATTATGTTTATGTATTTTTGTTGGCTTTTGATCCCTCTGTGGAGCCCCCTATCCCTTTGTTGAGCTTTTGTGTTCTTGAGGTTATTTTTAGTAGACCTTTGGTCTTAGGATAGTAGTATTTAATGGAGCTTTGTCTCTATTTTTTAGTGTGGGGTTGTTTTCGTTTTGGAATTAGAGATCTGGTGGTCATTGCGAGACAAAGGGTATACTCGTTTTCTCTTCCTCGCGATTGGAAGAGCAGCAATATCATAAGAATCCGACTGGTTTGAAGATCATGAGTGTGAGCTTGAAATGTATTGTATTTTGTATCGATCTTGTAAACTCTAAAAAATAAAAAAAATACTCCCTCCGTCCCATTATAAGTTTCCCACTTTCCTTTTTTGGATGTCCCACAATAAGTTTCCCATTCCATGTTTGGTAAATTATTTTTCCTCTCCCAATCACATCACTTATCATTTATCTATTATTTTATTATACTGCATCTCATACTAATCTATTATTTTCTCTCTCACCATTACATCACTTGTACTACATCTATTCTTTTATTATATTCCTTAATCAAAACACTCAAAAAAAGGAGAAATTTATAACGGGACGGGGGGAGTATATATTTATTGGGACCTCCTACATGTAGTCAGGGTGTCGTAATGACTATCGTAGTCAGTTAATCTAAGTCATTAAAAATTTAATTTAAAGGCTTAAATTTGATGACCTGTTACCTTTTGTATATTTTACGGTATGTATTCATCGCATGTGTTATAAATTTGTATTTTTCTATTAAATTAAATTAATTAAAATATATTATTGTAAAATTACATTTTTATCCTTATACAATAAAATAATTTATTATATTTATTAATCTAATTAAAATACGTAATGTTAAAACTACTTATTTGTTAATTTAATTAAAATCGATGGCGGTATGGAGTAGGCTGCAACGGCCGGCCGGATGAGCCATCGCCGACCACCATGTCGGGGGGCAGCCTGAGCTAATTCGTTGCTGGGAACACGGTCGTGTGACTCCTGTAATGTGCGGCCGGACAGGCCATCGCCGCCACCCAAGTTTGAGGCGATCGTGGATGGAACGCGAGCGTGTGAATCAAAGGCCCGATCAGGTTGGAGTCCGACGTGTGAATTGAGCGGCGCTGTCGGCGGCAACGTGCACAACATGCGGCAAAGCGATTTGTTGATTTGGGCCGCAAAAATCTGGATTGGGCAATTAGGGAACGGAGGTTCTGATCGTCGCCATCTGGTTGAGGCATGAGAGCAGCTTGACCGGCGTCGTGAGTTGCAGCGAGCAACGACGGGTGTTGAGAGTGAAGATTTGTATCGCGGGTTGCAGCGATTCCAGTCACGATTCTAGGTCGGCGCCGACAAGGGGCGGTGTGTCTTCAGGGTCAGCGGCCGATAGGTTTGAATGGAGGAATTATTATGCATCTTGAATGATGCTATATTTAATTAATTAGATTACTTTTATTTAATTTTTTAATTTGTTTATTTAGTTTTCAAAGTATTTTATATTAAAAAGGGTAAGGGTAGGATTATAATTTTATTTGTTTATTTAGATTTTTTAATTTTTAAGAAGGGTAATATAATAAATAATAAAATACAATTTAAAAAATGATATAAATAACTTAAACCTTACGACGCCACGTGGCGCGATTTGACAAAGTGACTATGTAGTCACTTTGTAAAATTTGACTACCGTAAGAATTACCCATGTTTATTTTATTTAAATAGTTAACTTTCAAATATTTTTTCTACTTTATTAACAAGATTGAGCATGTACCAACAATATTATTTACTCGTTATTCCACATGTATTTTTTATAATTATAATATGATTTTTTTAAAAAATATGTATAAAAAGAAGTGAACAAAATTTTACTGAGGGAATATATGGGTAACAGAAATTGGAATAAAAAAAAATACCCAATTGTTTTTAAAATTATATGCTAGGTTGAGAGATAATTAAAATAATAAATTTGAATAGAAATTAACATTAATATACAGGTTGGGAATATTAAAAAAATTTAATATACATGAATTTTGTAGTTTTTATTTTTGTATTTATTGTTTGTAAAAGTTAAAAATTGATACAATCGATCAAATCAATTTTTTTATTTTTTTTTACTTACTTGCACAACTCATACAACTTCACATTAATAAATTCCTTAAAAGTTAAAAGTAAGCGACTTCAAAAATAGATTCTTTTCCAACTATGTTATCTTCATACAACGTGCTTCCTCCATATGAAATAAAATCGAAAACACTTATCTAACCACAATATTCAAAAGTTATAAGAAAAATAATTTACTTCAAAATTGTTTGACAACCATGCATATATCAAAATATATGTTAGCAATACCCTACTAATTCTTTAATTTATTTACATTTTACTTGGACCCCCAAAAATCAAACTAGTGGGATGATCATTTTTCATACCAATCAAAAAATTCAATACCATATCAGAAATTTCAGTATTTTTTCGATATGAAAAACTTTAGCACCCCTAGTCCCGGCTACACATACTGCGGATGTGCAAAAGAAAATTGAAAGTCAAAAAAATTTCAAATTTCAACTAACGGAGTGACTCATGAATTGAATATACAATACCTGCAGAGGAGGAGGTAGGCCCTTCTTGTTGAAAGCAGGTCGGTTTAACCACCCGTCATTTATTCTTTTGCCTTTAAAATAATTGCAATCGTTAGGGGTATTAATTTGTAAAGGGTTTGTGAGCTAAATATACATACACACGAAAATAAATTATTTTGCAGATTAAGAAATCGATTGGAGAGAAATGGAAGAAGAGATCCTTGATCAAACCTAGAAATGAAAAACTGAAAATAAATAAATTAACTTTCTTTCCAACCCAATTTACTCTCTCCTTTCATTTTATCTCTCACTTTGAAATTTAAGAGTCATATATATATATATAGATTCTTCATCTCTTATTCATTTCATAAGTAGATATATCATGCATATATCACTTCCTTCCATCACTCTATCATGCATATGCACATATAATTGTTGATATGCCTTGAATCACACACTTCGCTGCAGTATTGGGCTTTAAGCCCAATTCGGTGTTTTATCTCAGTGCTATATATATGGTCTTTGAGATCTGTAATCTGTAACCCTAATTTGATAATAAAATCCGTTCTCCTCTCTGCCCGTGGACGTAGCCAATTCATTGGTGAACCACGTAAATCACTTGTCTTCTTTACGTTTCTTGTTCATGCTCTATAATCCTATTCTGTCACAACAATAATATCACTAACCCACTTGCCACATCCAACTTGAGAGATAATAAAAATAAATATATAAAATAAAAAAAATAGAAAATGCGCTTTCCCGTGTTTATCAATTACAACATATTTTTTTTTTCTTTACAATTTGATACACCATCTTTTTAAGTTTTAAAATTCGATGCCTGTATTATTTTTCGACAATACATGAATGATGTATATACGGAAGCCGCATTAATGTTCTACCCAAATGCCCATGTAAATGTCATGACTAATTAATAAAATATTTTAAAATAAAAACAATATGCAAAATCTGTGATTTGGAGAATACGATCATATTTTTTTGAGTTTTGGGGAAAATGATAATAATTTATTTTTAAAAATAATTGTTTTAGTATCGTTTTTAGTTCAAAATGATTTTTTTAGTATTCTTTTTAGTTAAAAACGTTTTAAAAATTAAAAAAAAAATTACTCTAACAATCATATCATGATTTAATTGTTGTCAAAAAAATTGACAGATCCATTGAATTGCAAAACTTATAAAGGCGGTGTATCAAATTGTAAAGAAAATAAAAATGTTGTAATATATATATTGATAAAACTGTAAAGTTTGTGATTTTTTTTTTCAATTATGCGCCTTTTTTATTAATATGGTAATGAAAATTTGAATTTTGTTTTACCTAATTTTATTTTTTAATTACATGCCAAGTAACTTGAAAAACAATAAAAACACATTTGAATGGAAATTAACATTAATATACATGTTCGGAATATTAAAAAAAAAAAATTAGGGTTCATTGTAAAAAATTTACATTCTTTACGCAAAGTTCACATGGGTACGTATGCGAATTTGCACTCGAACAATACGTGTTTTCGTGTTTCGTTAGAATTTTTATAGAGGACACATTTTATGTCTGCATCCCCCGCAAGAATTCCCCTTCTTTGTAAATTCGAGAGTGTCGGACTTTATTCCGTCTCATCTCGTGTTTCGTTATCTAAAAGTCTATGCGTGGGAAAATTCTTGTATATTAATTTCTAACACTGTCCCTCACTCGTGGGCCGGATTAACACCAGGAATCGAACCCAGGTCGTTTGCTTGGTATGCTCTGATACCATGAAAGAATTTCGTCTCATCTAAAAGTACGAACTTGTACAGAGATGGGGAATTAATTCTTGTATATTAATTCCTAACATTCCATATAAGTCCGAATTTTTTCTTCTAGCTGCCCATGCTGATGCCGTCGTTCGACTTTTTCAGCAGCCACTTCTTTTGTCGTATAAATATTTTCCATCCTTTGCTCTTTTCCATCTCCACGAGTCGTCTGCTCCCTGCTAAAGTGTTTGTCTAGTAGTAAAACTTAAGAGTTCTTTGACGATAATTTGAGTTTTTTTTTTCCAAAATTTATTATTTAAGTATAGTTTAAATGATTTTAGAAAAATAAGATGTGTTAGCACTTTTTTTTTTGGACCTTATTGGCTGTAAAATAATTTATTGTAAGATCTCATAAGCTGTTAAAAATCATTTTTTTGCCAAACACTTTTTGAGAGGTTAGAAGACCAGATGATCACAGTGTGTTACGCAGTTCCTTCTATGTTGGTGATGCGGCTGGAAGACCAGATGATCATATTGATGCTGACAAAATATTTGCACAGGTTTATTCTTAGCCACTGAGGTTCTTTCTTGTTCATTGCATATTACTAATATCTCTTTTAAATTTAATGATTGCAGGCTCTAGGTCTAAAATTTTATGTCCCTGGAGAATATTTCGATTCAAATTAGTATTAGGTTAGCTGGACCTTCGTATTGATGTAATTATCGCTAATCGTATTGCACTCGATCTTGAATTAAATGCAATTCTTACCTACTTGTGCCCATTCACGGATGCTAATTGTATTTTGTAGTGAATGCAAATTATTTGTTTTTTTGGCGTCCTCTATAATTAACTAGTTAGATGTGGTGCATTTCCTGGGGTTCCACTGATGAATTTTGAATATATATGGAAATGTAAATATTTTGAGCGGATAAAAAAATGTGAAATATTCATGGTAGTTTAAAATAAATTGTGTTTCAGATGGAAAACACATATACCATATTTTCGAAATGTCATATTTCTTATTGATAGATGAACAAATATCTGTATATGATCTTTAAAAATGGAAATGTGTAACAATTTTATTTATTGAACTGAAAAATGCTTCCCTATATACTTCCACACTTCTTGCAACAGCAGTGCGCACACACATAAAGTAAAAACATGAATTTAAACGCAAAGTAAAATTATGTGAATAATCACTTTATCATGTATATATCCAGTGACGGAGTCAGAAACTCGAGGTAGGGAGCCCCAATTAACATTATTTTAAAGATAAAATAATATATTTACAGAATAATATTGTCAATACATTTAATTCCTTCTTTCTTCATTTATAATTTAATTCCCAACATACGTCAAAATTTAATTTTTAAATATTTTATTAGTTGTTGAACAGTAAATGTCTTCAAAATAATACATTAATGTGTTCCAATATTTTATAATCCATACAATATACGGAGTAATACTTTTAAATATAAATGTACAAAAAATTTAAAACACTAAACTATTTTTTTTTTAAATCAATAATATTGTTCAATTTTAAGGAAATTTTTGTGAGTCTTACCAAAAATTTAGACAATAATCTCAAATACACACCATCGATAGATATTGTTGACTTTTAAAAAAAAGTACTATTAAGAAACAATTTTGAGAAGAAATTATATGACAAAAAATATTCATTCCTCTCAAACTGTGTATGCAACATTCATTTTTTGTTCGGTATAAACTTAATATGTATATATGTTGGGATATGAATCCTAAAATAAGTTCTAATTGATGAAAAGTGTAGTTTTGATAAGCCAAAAAGAAGACTTGAATATATTCTAAGTGTTGACTGATATGTTATGAAAGTCGTCTTGTATGAGACAAGGTCAGATGAGATGAAGTAATACTGAAATATGACTAAGTATAAAAAGAAAGTATATTTTACATAGGATTTCATGATAAACTTTAATCATTGTATAGAAGCTTATGTTTATATTTCATATTGCTTTAATAGTCTTTAGGATGGCTAAGTTGTTTTATAAAGGTTAAAGTAATGTAATAGACTAGATAACTTAGATTGATAGAATAGATTAGAGTTCTACAGAAGAAGAAGACTATCAAATGAAGATGTTGTACGTGCTTTTGATGGTTGAATCGGATGTGGACTATTTGTTAGCACGAAACAAACATGTATAATGATCGGGGGTTTATTACGTGTTTAGGGAGTATTTATATGATGATCTTGATGATCTAATGAAGAACAAACAAGAACACAAGATATAGCTTCTTGGAGAAGCTAAAGCTTTAGAAGCTTGGGAGAGTTTATTGCTTTGGGTAGGGAGTGATTTGTAGGAATGGGTAACTTGTGTACAAATGAGCCTCTTTTAGGCATTATATAGTGGTTTCTAGGGGCTGCCCGCCCTTTACACGTGGCACGCCCTCATTGGACCTGTCTTCTGCCCGAAAAGGTGATTTGATGGCGCATTTAATGCTAAACCGCCTTTGGTGCTCGTCCTCGCCAGAATGCCGAGGAGCTGAGCTACGGTGGTCGCCGGAGGACCATTTCGAGGAGGGTGGTCGCCACGCTCCATGCTGTCTCCCAAGGCTTCAATACTTAGACTATTCTAGCTAAGATAGATATGTGCTCGCCACACATTTGGGCGAGCAGCTAACTAAAACGTGTGCTCGCCAACATCTTTGAGCGAGCACTTAAATATATTAAATACATCTATTCTATTACATTTTCTTGGTCTTGTTAACTAGTCGTCGCACGACTTTGTTGACTGGTCCTCGCCACGTAAGCTGGTGACTAGGATTGACTTGTCAAAGATTGACTTCTTTGACTAGGTATAACATTTGCCCCCTGGTCGCCTTTCTTCGTATTCGTAGAATGGTAAGGCGAGCAGTATGGTCGTCTCCCTGGATGGTAAGAATTATTCTCGACAACACAATCAATTTTGAGATCTTGATGACGTGTGATGGAGGCGGTCGCCTCGTCTCCAGCGCCGAGCACGATTATCGAAGCAGATTTTCATAATGACGGATCTGACATGTGTCAGACGCGTGGGCGGCGAAAAGAATTTGAATTTGGCGCGTGGGGCGCGTGCCGACCTCAAAGGTCGCGCGTGGGGTCCACTCGCCGAACTCAAATTCGGAAATGAGCCCAAATTTTTGGGAAAATTATGAATTTGACCCCGTTTTTTGCACATAGGTCCCTAGTCGACTTTGCCTATAAATATGACTTTCACCTTCTTTGAAACACTTTTCACTCTTACCATTTTCGAATTTCCTCAAGCTTCCTTCCAAGCTTCTCTCTCAAGCTTTTCCGGCGAGTCTTGTGGTGGTTTTCGATCGATACAAAGGTATTTAACTCTCATTTTCTTCTTTTAAAACTTCTTCTTCCCCCATTTCTAAGAAAAAATGGAGGTTGGTGGTGGCTCCGGTGGTGGTTCCGACGGTGGTCCGCCGCCGTTGGTGGGTGGTTCTGAAAATTCCGGCGGCGGGGACCGTTTGACCTTGGCTCTAATGGAGAGGGCATCCTCCTCGGACTCTAGGATCCACTCCCCTGAACCCATCAATGTTGGAGTCCGAAACCTAGGAAAAGCAGTGGTCGTCGATGTCGACGAGCTCGAAGAATCTGACAGGGACGATGCCGGCAATGATGCCGAGGAGACTAACTCAGATCTGCGCGATCCAGATTTGAATCGAGAGGTGGGCGAACAGTTAGAAACTGCCCAAGTCGAGGAGACCTTGACGAGGAGTCTCCGCGAGGACTTCGAAGAAGTTGTTCAATATGCAGAGAGCATAAAGGACATTTTGAGTGGTAGGGAGAGGTTGGATGGCGATGAGGTCTCGAGGGAGGCCTATTACAAATATTTCTGCGAATATCCTCCTCGAGAGGTTCCTCGCCCGCGCCGAGAAGCTTTCGAATCAAGATATGAAGCCTGTAAGTATGCGAGCACCGTCTCCTCGGCCCAGCTAGAAAATTCCAGAAAGAAGTACCAGCTGCCGGCCGATGTTTGTTTCTTTGTTCCTCGCCCGGATGAGAGGGCCGACCAGCCGCCAGAAGGGATGGTCGCCGTCAACATCGGCATGATGGAGGCAGGGCTTCGGTTCCCCCTGCACCCCAGTATCTCCAATTTTTTACATTTCTTAAAAGTCGCCCCTTCTCAAATTTTGCCGAACGGTTGGTCGAACCTGATCGGCATTCTTACATTGTTCGGCCTGGTGGCGGTCGAGAATGGGTGTCGGAACACATGGTTAAGCCCAAAAGAGATCAATTATCTCCTTCAGGTTGTCGAGGCCGGAGAGAACGTGGGCCATGGATACTACTATGTGAGGGGCCGAGATAATTTCAAATTGGTTTAGGGGGTTCCCAACAAGATTAGGGATTGGAAGACCAACTGGTGGTGGGTAGCCGGGGACTGGAAAAGTCCAGTGAAGCCGGATGGCTCCTCTGATCGCATTCCCCTTGATACTGAGTATCAAAGAATTCGTGGTAAGTTATTTTTATTTCTGCTCGCTTTTTCTATACTGACTAACTCCTCGTTTTTGTAGGTGAAACGGCTCGCAAGAAAACTGCCGAGCACCGTCTTACACCTCTCTTCCAATATCATATTTGCTGCGTTCTCAACCGTCGCTACCTGGAGAGGTCCTGTCGCTTCTTGAACAGGGAGTGTATGCGTGAGCGAGCAGGTCTCCGAGTACCTCCTCACCACTTCACTCGAGAGTTCCCTCCAGGTATCAACATGTTTCTAAGTTTCTTGTGGATTTGCTAAGTTTTGTGAAATTGCTCCTCGAAAATATTAACTTCTCGTCTTCTTTCTTAGTAGTGGTCCCCGAGAGAGTTTTCACTTACCTTCCTCCATCCATCGAAGTTGATCGCATACTGTCGAGCAGGATGATGCAACAAGCGAGAATGCTGCGTGAGCGTAAGGTAGTTGACGGCTCCGGCAAGAAAAGGAAAGGAGTGGAGACCTCGGGGGCTCCACCCAAGAAGATCGATAAACCAACCCGAGGGGGCTCTTCTCGCCCCCCCTGCTACCGAGCAGAGGATCTCGCCGAGGAGATCTCCCTCGCCTCCCCCCACACAAGTCGTATCCCCTCCTCCCCGTAAAACTCGGTCGCGAGAGGTCGCCGCGAGCTCGTCGGCCGGGGAGAGGGCTCAGGGAGACAACACCCTTCTCGGCTGGGATGCCGCAAGGGTTGCCAAGTAAGTTTATTTATCAATGAGGTTTTTATAATATTTTCAAGTACCTTTTCCTAAATTTTTTTCTTTCTTCTCTAATAGTGTTGCCGACTGCCGGATCGTCGAACCCTTCAACCCGAACCTCCTCGGCTTCTACCGGTCGCGGGATCCGGTCGACAGAGAGCCCCTGAATCCGATCGCACTAAGGGCTGTGAAGAATCTGCCTCGATCGCTGACGACCACACTGGTCGACGAGGTGGACAATCATAACTCGCTGGAGAATGCGAGATTGGTCGCCATAGACTTGAGCCGGGCGTCTTATACGATGGAGAAGCTCGCCTTCCAGATCGCCGAAAGCCGCAAAGTCAGCGAGGACAGGAGTGCGAAGCTCGCCCAAATGGCCAAGGCTAAAGCTGTTGTCGAGAGGAAGGTGGTCGACCTCGAGACCAAGTTGGCCGATGTCGAGGCAAAGTTGGCCGATTCTGAGGCCCAACTTGAGACGATTCGAAAGAAGGATCAGGAAGATCTCCAAGAGATCGAACGTCTCCGTGCTCGCCTCAAGACTGCCGAGGACGAGGTAAGAACTCTTCAAAATAAATCCGCAACTGACGAGGAAGAGTTGGCCACTCTTCGGCAACAGCTGGTCGACCTGACGGAGGAGCGAGATGAAACCAATGAGCTCGCTGGGGGCGTGGCCATGTTATCGGTGGCGCTTACTGCCCACGGGCTCATTCATCGGTTATTGGAAGTTCATCCAGGAGTGGATGTGACTCCACTCGGCGGGTTTTTGGACGACCTCCTTATGAAGGAGAAACCTCAGCCGGAAACAGAACTCCATCTGCTTCCTTTGATGGAGTTGGGACTCCTGTTCCCTCGACTGTTGGGTGTTCCGGTCCTCTTCTCGAACCCTCCACAAGACTCCCCACCTCAACAGGGCGAACAGGATGCTCCTGCCGAGGAGGTTGTGAATGAAGAGGAAGCCGAGGAGAATGCTCCAGTAGCTTAGTTGTATTTTATTTCTGTTTTTAGGACTGCTCGGCCATTAAGGCCTTTTTGTAATTTCAGCCTTTTAAGGCTTTTCAATGAATGGAACTTTTTGCTTATACGATGTTTGGTTATTTTGAGTGATCGTTCTCGTTACTGCTTTCCAACTTATGTTATGATTAATTTTTTGCAAGCATTTTTTTTTTTATAAGTACTTAGTCTTTTTGAAAACTCCTTTTATTGCGAGCATCTTTGCGGAAGAGTGCTTCGTCTTTTGTCTTTGCGAGCACCTTTAAGAAAGAGTGCTCGTCTTTTATCTTTGCGAGCATCTTTAAGAAAGAGTGCTCGTCTTTTATCTTTGCGAGCATCTTTAAGAAAGAGTGCTCGTCTTTTAGCTTTGCGAGCATCTTTAAGAAAGAGTGCTCGTCTTTTAGAGTTAACCAATCGTCGGTTGAACTCTTTTTAGTTTGGTAGGTAGTGATCGTCGTCGCCACTACCTTGCGAGCATCGTTAAAAAAGAGTGCTCGTCTTTAAGCTTTGCGAGCATCTTTAAGAAAGAGTGCTCGTCTTTTAGAGTTAACCAATCGTCGGTTGAACTCTTTTTAGTTTGGTAGGTAGTGATCGTCGTTGCCACTACCTTGCGAGCATCGTTAAAAAAGATTGCTCGTCTTTGTTTCCTAGATGGCTACGCAGAGCCTTGTCTAAAAATTCAAACTTATCTAACACTTGATGGAAATTTAAAACTTGTACTTGTATTGAAATGATGACTAGATACAAATTATATAAATATGAAAAAATTAAAAACTTACTGGTAATACTTCTTCAGCTTGACCGCGTTCCACGGGTATTTGCTCGGCTTGCCCTCTAGATCTTCTAGCTCGTACGATCCGTTCAAGAGTGTGCGCGTTATTCGGTACGGACCCTCCCAAGTCGGGCCAAGTATGCCAATGGACTGCTCCGTCGCCCTCCGAAGTACGAGCTGGCCGATAGTGAATTGGCGAGCACGTACTTTGGTGTTGTAATAGCGCTCTGATCTTTGCTTGTACACCACGTTCTTCTCGTCCGCTGTTAGCCTTCGCTCTTCTAGGAAGTCCAAATCGGAGAGCTGTGCATCGTTATTCAACTGCTCGTCATAATTTGCTACTCGAAAAGTTGGGACCTGCCCCTCTGCTGGTATGACAGCTTCGGTTCCGAACGCGAGCGCGAACGGAGTTTCACCAGTAGAATTCCTAGTGGTCGTCCGATATGCCCACAGAACCATGTGCAGCTCGTCCGCCCATTTGCCCTTCAATCCATCTAGCTTAGCTTTCAAGGTGTGTTTGATGATTTTGTTGATCGCCTCTACTTGACCATTTGATTGTGGATGATAGGGTGTTGAAAAAATTTTCTTGATGTTCCATTCTGAGCAGAAATCCAGCATATCTCGACTTGTGAATTGACGCCCGTTGTCGGTCACTATTGCTCGTGGTAGGCCGAACCTGCAAATTATGTTTTTCCAAATGAAGCTTGTCATCTGGGCCGTTGTGATGGTCTTCAATGCCTTCGCTTCGGTCCACTTGGTGAAGTAATCGACTGCTACGACTACGAAAGTTACCCCCCCGACGCTAGGCGGGAAAGGTCCGATGATGTCGATGCCCCACTTCGCGAAGGGCCAAGAGCTGTAGACGGAGATGAGTTCGTCTGGAGGTGAGTGAATAGCTGGTGCAAAAGCTTGACATCTCTTGCACGCCTGGGCGTAATGAATTGCATCCTTCTTCAGTGTTGGCCAAAAGTAGCCTTGCCTCATGATTTTTAAAGCGAGCGCTTGCCCCCCTGTATGATTTCCACATGATCCTTCGTGGATTTCGTACATGACGATCTTCGCCTCGTCTTCTCCGAGGCATTTCAATAAAGGCATTGAAAAACCCCGTTTGTACAGCTGGTCGCCAACAACAGTGTACCTTGCGGACCTGAGCTGCAATCTGGTTGCTTTCACTTTGTCCCCCGGGAGCTCGCCGGTCTTGATGTACTTGATGATCGGCGATCTCCAGTCCTCGTCGCTGGTCGCTTCAACCTGCAAAATCTGACCTCTGTTCATCGATGGGGAAGAAATTTTAGTGATGGTCGCTTCTGAAAATATTGCCTCCCCCTCTGAAGTGGCCAGTCGAGCTAACGCATCTGCTTGCGTATTGTCCTCCCTAGGGATTTGCTCGATGTGGAATTGATCAAATTGCTCGAGTAATCCTTTTACTAGCTCTTGATACTTTATCATTTGATCGCCGCGAGCCTCGTAGTCGCCCGTAATTTGATATACAACCAGCTGAGAGTCAGAAAAAATTTTCAGTTTTCTGGCGCCCACGGCCATAGCCATCTTGATTCCTGCAAACCAGAGCCTCGTACTCTGCTTCGTTGTTGGTCGCCCGATACTCAAACTCGATCGCCGAAGCAAACGTCTGTCCGGTTGGGCTGGTGAGGACGATTCCTGCCCCTGCTTTGGTGCTCGTCAAAGAACCATCGACGAACAGTGTCCAAGGAAGCTCGATTCCCTCGTCCACTTTCTCCGGGAAAGTGAGCTCTACAATGAATTCAGCCAGCACTTGTCCCTTTATTGCCGTTCTAGGTGCATAGGTGAGCCCAAATTGCCCTATTTCCACCGACCATTTCAAAAGTCTTCCAGTGGTATCCGGACGATGTAGTGCTCGTCGGAGTGGAAAGGTGGTGAGGACGACCACCTCGTGGTCGAACAGGTACTGCCTTAATTTTCTGACGCTCATGACTAGTGCGTACGCCAATTTTTCCATTGGAGTGTATCTCAACTCCGCATCTCTCAGTGTTTGACTTACGTAGTAGATAGGCAGATGTGTGCTCCCCTCAGCTCGGACGAGCACTGAACTGATCGCACAGTCAGTGGCCGCCAAGTATAGATATAAAATTTCGTCGGGGATTGGCTTAGACAGGATCTTCGGATCCGATAGATATTCCTTTAATTTCTCGAAAGCTTTCTCACACTCATCGGTCCATTCGAACCTCCCTTTTTTCAGAGCATCGAAAAAAGGTTTGCAACGATCGCCCGTTCGTGCAATAAATCTGTTCAGCGATGCAAGGCACCCTGTCAACCTCTGTACTTCTTTCACGTTCCTTGGGCTTTGCATGTTAATGACTGCTTGAATTTTACTCGGATTCGCCTCGATGCCCCGCTGGCTAACCAAGTGCCCCAGAAATTTTCCTGAGCTAACTCCAAAGCTGCACTTCTTCGGATTTAACTTCATGTTGTACTCCTTTAGTATATCGAATGTCATGGCAAGGTGGTGTAGGTGATCCTCTTTTCGCAAGCTTTTGACAACGATGTCGTCGATATAGACCTCCACCATCTCGCCGATGTATTTCTCAAACATCTTGTTTACCAGTCTTTGGTATGTTGCCCCCGCGTTTTTCAAACCGAAAGGCATTCTCTTCCAGCTGTACATTTCGGTGGCCGTCATGAAGGCCGTATGCCGTTGGTCGTCGGGATGCATCGCGATCTGATGGTAGCCTGCGAAAGCATCCATGAAAGTTAAAATCTCGTGCCCCGCTGTATTGTCTACCAGGTGATCAATGTGGGGCATCGGAAAGTGATCTTTCGGACAGGCGTCGTTTAGATCTGTGAAGTCTATACACAACCTCCACGACCCGGTCGTTTTTTTGACGAGCACTGGATTGGCCAGCCACTCGGGATCAGTTCCAGTTTTCTCGATTAATTTATTATCGATCAATTTCTTGACTTCGACTGCCAAAGCCGCATATTTATCAGGCCCAAATTTCCTTCGTTTTTGGGTGATAGGTCTCCTTGCTGGATCAATATTCAATCTGTGGCAGGCATGATTTGTGGGAATGCCCACCATATCTTCGTGCGACCAGGCAAAGGCACTGATGTTCTCTTTAAAAAATGCGATCATGTCCGATCGCAAATGTTCTGGTAAATTTGAACCAATGAATACCTCGAGTTCCGGACGAGCCTTGTTTAAATGAATGGTTTCGAGGTCCTCCGCCGAAGTCGCCCGCTCTTTAGGCTCCTTCCAACGAGGATCCTCAATTCCGAACTCCGGCTCAAAACCTAACCTAGGTTCCAGATCTGGAAAGTTTTCTGGCAACTGGTCGTCGGGGAGCTGGTCGCCCGAGACTGTCTGCTCGTCGATATCCATTGGGGTGTGGTCGTCCACTTCCATGGAGGCGTGCTCGTTCGCCTCCACTTGGTGGTCGTCGAAACTATGACTGCACTCCCCAATTTCAATCTTTCGGTACTTGCTAGGAAGACCCTCCAAGTAGTTCACTTGCTCTGTTTGTGTTTGACACTCAATATACTGGCCAATCATAGTACTTTCCTTAGAATGACGCTTTGCAAAACGGACGAGACACTCCCTCGCCCGCGTCTGATCGCCCTTGACGGTTATAACTCCCGCCGGGGATGGAAATTTTACACAGTAGTAATAAGTAGAAACGACCGCCTTGAACTCGTTGAAGAAAGGTCGGCCGAGGAAAACGTTGTAGGACGATGGCATGTCGATGATCAAGAAGTCGAGCTGCCTAGCATGGTGCATTTCTGGCTCTTTCGACGATGCCAACTCCAAGGATAGTCTGATTTTCCCAATGGGAAGATTGCGCGTATCCCCAAAACCTACGATTATATCATCGCAAGGCTCGATGTATGCTGCATAATCACCGAGAGCATCCAGAGTATGCTTGAAGAGGATGTTGGTGTATGCCCCAGTGTCGATCATCATGCGATGGACGTTTGTTCCCATGATCTTCCCCGTGATGACCAAAGCATCATTGTTTGGGTGCACCACGCCGTTCAGGTCGTCGTCCGAGAAAAGGATTTGGTGAGATAGAGGCTTCTCGGCAGTTGGAGCGACGCACACCTGATGGACATTGTTCAGTGCTCGCTGCTCGCTCTGAGCCCGGCGAACAGATAGTTCTTTCCCAGACTGAGTTCCCCCTAAAGGGCCTTCTATCACCATACAAGCTCCTCCCACATTATCAATGTCGCCGCCAGCATGTTGTGGCATGGGAGGAGTCAGCTTGGGACGATTCAGTTGTTGGCGCAGGTCGTCGCCGTCGTCGCGACGTTTCTTCCCCCTGTTGTCGCCATTTCCGAGAGGCTTGATGAACTGGGCGAGCTTGCCCTCATTGTATAACTTGAAGAGGTTTCTCACCAAGTCTCGGCACCCATTGGTGTGGTGGCCAATGGAGTTGTGGTAGTCGCAGAATTTACTACCATCCAGTTTTTCATCACTGGTATGCATTGGCTTGGCCTGGGGGAGCATATTCTTTCCCCTAACTGCATTGAAAATGCCCCTGGGATCCATAGAGAGAGATTCCCTGAACTGGATGATCTCAGGAGACTCCTCGAAAGGCCTGAAGTTGGCTGGGCGAGCACTGCCAGCTTGAGTGGTCGCCTTCTTGGGCTGGGATGACTCCCCTGTGTTTGTATTCTTCTTGGGCCAGACCCTCTTGGACGCCTCCGGCTGCTCGTTAGCCTTAGCGGCGTCCATTATTTCCTCCATTTGAATGAAGTTTCCAACCCTCGTGCGGAAATCCGCATAAGAACTGGGAAAAGTAAGATGGATAGATTCCCAGAGCTTGGTACCTATCCTCAGACCGGAAACAGCTGAGATCAGCTTCGTCTCATCGTTCACGGCCTCCCCATCAATCACCAGCCTATCGAAGCGCTCGATGAAGTCCTTGCCCGACTCATTTATAGATTGGCGAACATTTGCCAAACGCTGCTTTGAGGCTGGGCGAGCAGCAATGGACCCGTAGTAGGTGAGAAAAAGTTGTCCCAGCTCAAGGAATGAGGTGACAGATCCGGGACTCAGCGTTGTGTACCATCGGTAAGCCAGGTCTCCCAAAGTTAGGGAGAAGTTCCTGCATTGTGTGGCGTCCGTTGCCCCAATTGAGGCCATATAGTTGGAGTACTTGGACAGATGTACTCTAGGGTCGGATGCACCATCGTATGCCGCCATGGAGGGCATTTGAATCTTTCTCTGAATGGGGGCAGTAAGGATTGCAACGCTCAAAGGAGGTGCGGGCAGAGTGATTGGTGGGGTGGTCCCTAGCTTCGAGGCGACCACCTCAGCTCGCAGAATTTCCATCTCTATCTTCATTAATTTTTGGGTCTCGAGGAACTGGGCGATTTTCCACTCCTCGGCAGTTTGTGCTCGGGGGACGACGACCTCATCGCGTCGGCTCCCTTGGGATGCGGCCGGGCGATCATCATGACGTGATCGCCTGGGGGAATGTCTCTCAGACTGGCGGCTGCGATAACTCTTCGCAGGAGCTCGCGAACCCTTCCCTGGTCCCACTCTATCAAGAGCTGAGACTCTATTATCAGCGTGATCTCGGTGGTGGTCGGCTCTGCCTGGTCGGCCATCCACATTGAAAGGTACTCGGCGAGGAGCCCTTCTATCTTTGTCATCCATCCGGTTGAAAACCGAATCTCGGTGTCGCGAGTCCCCCGTGTGGCTATTGTGGGAGTGCTCGTCGACTTTGTTTTTTCCTCTGTCCTGGGGGTGAACAGAGTTGGAGTGATAGGAACGGTTATCTTCTTCGTTCCCCTTGGCTTTGCGAGCTCGGTCGAAGGCCTGATCTTTGGCCTTCTCCAGCTCCTCATTCTGCCTCTTCTTCTCCGTGAGATAGTCACAGAGATCTTTCAGATGCTGGGGATCATTCAGAATGTCCCCCATATTCAAGTTTGCAAACGGATTCACCGCCGGCGCCGAAGGGTGCTCGTTCCCTCCGGGAGCAACAAATCCGTCTTGAGGAGTGTGATGAGACATCGTTTAAAGAGTGTCTCTGGGGATTATTACAAAGATATGACTGTTTTAAGCTTTCGACGCTTAAAAACGAAAGATTAAAGTTCTTACGCAGAAGAACGTGCTATTACAACTACTTACTAGCAAAGTAACAACAACTGAAGCTTAAAAACAAGATTACACGGAGATCAAACTCCAAAATATGTCTTGAATATTGCAAATATTCAAGAACACGAAGAACACGGAAAAACGTAAACAAAGTTTTAAAAGGTGGAACTACCGATTAAAAACATGAAAACGGAGTTTGCAAACCGATCGCTCGATGATCGTTCAAAACTGAGAGTGATGAACACGTAAAAGGACCCCTCATTCTAGCGCCAAATGTTGTACGTGCTTTTGATGGTTGAATCGGATGTGGACTATTTGTTAGCACGAAACAAACATGTATAATGATCGGGGGTTTATTACGTGTTTAGGGAGTATTTATATGATGAACTTGATGATCTAATGAAGAACAAACAAGAACACAAGATATAGCTTCTTGGAGAAGCTAAAGCTTTAGAAGCTTGGGAGAGTTTATTGCTTTGGGTAGGGAGTGATTTGTAGGAATGGGTAACTTGTGTACAAATGAGCCTCTTTTAGGCATTATATAGTGGTTTCTAGGGGCTGCCCGCCCTTTACACGTGGCACGCCCTCATTGGACCTGTCTTCTGCCCGAAAAGGTGATTTGATGGCGCATTTAATGCTAAACCGCCTTTGGTGCTCGTCCTCGCCAGAATGCCGAGGAGCTGAGCTACGGTGGTCGCCGGAGGACCATTTCGAGGAGGGTGGTCGCCACGCTCCATGCTGTCTCCCAAGGCTTCAATACTTAGACTATTCTAGCTAAGATAGATATGTGCTCGCCACACATTTGGGCGAGCAGCTAACTAAAACGTGTGCTCGCCAACATCTTTGAGCGAGCACTTAAATATATTAAATACATCTATTCTATTACATTTTCTTGGTCTTGTTGACTAGTCGTCGCACGACTTTGTTGACTGGTCCTCGCCACGTAAGCTAGTGACTAGGATTGACTTATCAAAGATTGACTTCTTTGACTAGGTATAACAGAAGACAAGAAGACTTGACCAGACAAGACAAGTTATGAAGAAGTCAGAAATATTCTAAGTGTTGAATATGCTGAAGACAAGACAAGTCAAAGTTAAAATTGAAGTGAAGATTCGTATCAAATAGAAGATATGAAGTTAGTTATGGATCTTAACTAATTAACCGTCGTATTAAGAAGATACATGTCAAAGAAGCGGTTACAAGGAGTTAGTTTGAAGAAGTTATCAGGAAAGGTTGTTAGATAACTAACTAATCTTGATCAAGTGAAGTTTATAAATAGTTGAGGACATTCGACATTTGAAGACTACTGATAGACTACTGAAATTCGGATTACTGACGTGTATATTGAAGAGCAAATCAAAGTTTGAAAGTTAATATTGAAGAAGCCCAGAAAAGAAGAGTCTACTCAAAAGGCTTACTGAAGAGAAAAACAAAGAAGTTTTCTTTATTGTTTTCTTGTAAACAAGGTGCTAGTTACTTGTAAAATAGCTAGTTGTTAGATCGAAGATATATCTGGTGATATAATCGAGAAGATCGAAATCTTATTTCTTGGGACTTAAAGACAAAAGATCAGATTAATAAAACATCACAACTGGAGTTTGTGAGAGTGGATGTAGACGGATTTGTCGAACCACTATAAATCTTGTGTTGTTTACTTACTGTTTTATATCTGTTAATTGTTCTTAATTATTAATTTGGATAATCAACAAGATTCTAGAAATCGAAGTTGAATAGACGAGTTGATATATTTGCAGAATAGACGAGTAAGATTTTGAATTGATTAGTTGAGTATAATTTGTTAAAGGGCCTATTAAATTTGATATTTCGCATTGTTAATCTCTGATATTTCAGAAAAAATTTAAAAGTCTATTCACCCTCCCACTAGACTTTGGACTAGTTCTAATCTTAACTCAACTACTTGGGACCAACAAGTGGTATCAGAGCAGTAGTTCTAACGGACTGCTGTTTCTAGATTACCAAAAAAAGACTTTAGGGGAAAGTCTTGTTGTCCATTTGAATAGATCCTTGAATCTTACTTGATTGTTTTTTTCAGTCTCTTTACTATCTTTGACATTCTTGCTATACCTTGATCCTATCTGTCATTAACTATGGAAACTAATGCCACCAAGTTACCTAAGTTCTCTATTTCATATTATGATTACTAGAAGCTTCGTATGGAGGCAATCTTTAGCTCCACTCATGACCTCATGGTGTCAGTCGTGAAAGATGGTCCGATCGTCACAATGACTACCAACACAGCTACTCTGGACCCGTCTAAAGTTGTAGGTGCAATGGTACTTAAACCCAAGTCAGAACTTACTTCCGAAAAAATGAGACAAAACAACTTGGATAACATAGCCAAGAACTACATCTTACATACACTGACTAACGAGTATCTAGGCAAGGTATTAAAATGTAAGACGGCTAAGGAAATGTGGGACATAATTGTTATTCTTTGTGAAGGAACAAACCTAATCAAAGAAAGTAAGCTGTCCACTGCGGTCCATAAGTTTGAATCATTTAAAATGAAGCTTGGTGAAACTATTGACCAGCTTGATACTCGTTTTACTCGAATAATGAATGACCTTAAAGTTTTGGGGAAGAAATATACACCTAGAGAGATTAATCTGAGAATTCTTAAGTCTTCAGATGAGAGGTGGAAGATGATCAAGATGATCATCAAGACCACTCAAGATATAGACACATGGTCTTCTGAAACTATGTTCCAAACTCTTAAGGCTCATGAATTCAAATTAGATGAAGAAGACCTAGTAGTTAGTAGTGATAAGGAGAAATCAATCTCTAAAAATGTTGCTTTCAAAGCCTCTTCCTCTAGAAACTCTAGAACAACTAAGAACAAGTCTTCTAGCATAAAAGATGAGTTAGATAAGTCTAACCTTAGTCTTAAGGATCAGATGAGGTTTGATAAGCTAAACAAGAGATATGGCAAGTACAAACGGTTCTATAAGGATTATAGAGGTTCTAATAACAAGGACTCTTCTGGGACCAGACGAGACAAAAACTCTTTTGAAAGAAGGGATGAAGTCTCAAAAGAGAACATGAGAGATAGGAACTCAGGAGATAGGAAAGAAAGAAATTCCTCAAATAGACGAGATAAGAAGCGGGATCGCTCCCCAATTAACAAGTCTACTAATGATCCTTTGTGTTATAACTGTGATAAGCCAGGTCACTACATCTATGAGTGCCCTGATCTTAGCTCAGAAGACAGAGAGAAGAGAAAAAAGAGAGACGTTATCGAAGATATGCTAAGGGTAAGAAGGCAATGTTGGCACATGACGACTCTGAATTGGAATCAGACGAGTTGCCTTCGTCTTCTTCTGATTACCCTTCAAGCAATGAAAAGGAAGCTCTTATTGCAGATGATGGCCTAGCTATGATGGCCAAGATTGAACTTGAGGTATCTTCTGCCACTTCCTTTAGTTTTTGTGACAGTTCTGATTCTGACGAAAGTGACATTGCTGATAGTGGTGTAGAAAGTAGTTTTCATCATGCCTTTGAAATAAATTCTTTTGCATGCCTTTGAAATCAATAAATTGCTGCTGGAGAGAAATGGGAGAAATATCCTGGGTCTATAGTCCAAAACTAATATGTATCTTAATACTAATGCAGTTAGAGTATTAATTTGTAAAGGGGTTTGTGAGCTGAATATACATGCACACAATTCCGGTCCGGTACATGAAGACGCCGTCTACTACTTCTTGAGCAGGTTGTTTAACCCACTCCTCCTTTATTCTTTTACCTTAATTTGAAATAATCTCAATCGATTGGAGAAAATTCTTTTGTCGAAATCGCAATAGGTTGAAAAAAAATTATTTTGCAGATCAAGAAATCGGTTGGAGAGAAATGGGAGAAGAGATCCTTCAAACGTAGAAATGAAAAACTGAAAATAAATAAATAAATTAGCTTTCTTTCCAACCCAATTTACTCTCCTTTCATTTTATCTTTTTCACTTTGAAATTTAAGAGTCCTATATATATATATATAGATTCTTCATCTCTTACTCATTTCATAAGTAGATATATCTCATAAGTAGATATATCATGCATATATCACTTTCTTCCATCACTTTATCATGCATATACACATATAATATCACTTTACGCCACACTAACTCACTTTGCCACATCCAACTTGAAAGATAATAAAAATAAATATATAAAATAAAAAAAATAGAAAAACACGCTTCCCCTCCTTTATTTTAGGGTTAATTGTAAAAAAAAAAAAAAAATCACGACCTTTGCAGTGTTTATCAATTACAACATATACTTTTTTTTCTTTACAATTTGATACACCACTTTTTTAAGTTTTGCAATTCAATGCATGTATTTATTTTTCAACAACACATGAATGATGTATTAATTGTAAAAAAAAAAAAAAAAATCACGACCTTTGTAGTGTTTATCAATTACAACATATACTTTTTTTTCTTTACAATTTGATACACCACTTTTTTAAGTTTTGCAATTCAATGCATGTATTTATTTTTCGACAACACATGAATGATGTATATACCGAAGCCGCATTAAAATTCTACACAAATGCCCATGTAAATGTCATGACTAATCAATAAAATATTTTTTATTTTAAAATCGTTTTTAAATAAAAACAATATGCAAAATTTCACATTATTTTTTGTGTACTGTGATTTGGAGAATGCGATCATATTCTTTTGAGTTTTTTGGGAAAGGATAATAATTAAATTGGTTTATAATTTATTTTTAAAAATATTTTTTTTAGTATTGTTTTTAGTTTAAAATGATTTTTTAGTATTTTTTTTATTTAAAACATTTTTAAAAGAAAAAATTATCATTAGTGACATTTATGTGGCACCTCAGCATCTCTGACAATCACATCATGATTTAATTGTTGCCAAAAAAATTGACAGATGCATTGAATTGCAAAACTTAAAAAGGTGGTGTATCAAATTGCAAAGAAGAAAAAGATATGTTGTAATTGATAAAAATGGTAAATGTCGGTTATTTTTTTTTACAATTAACCCTTTTTCTAATTACTATGGTAACGAAAATTTGAATTTTGTTTTACCTAATTTTATTTTTTAGTTATATGCCAAAGTAACTCGAGAAACAATAATTTTTTTTTAATGGAAATTAACATTAATATACATGTTCGGAATATTAAAAAATTAGGGTTAATTGCAAAAAAAAATTACAATCTTTACAATGTTTATCAACTATAACATATCATTTTTTTCTTTGCAATTCGATATACCACCTTTTTATGTTTTACAATTCGATGCATATGTTTATTTTTCGGCAACAAATAAATGTTGTATATACCAAGGTGTGAACAATGAGATATGATCACCGTTAAATTGGTGAGTGTAGATACAATTATATCATAACCTAATTACATGATTTTAGGAAAGGATAATTACAAAAGGTAAATACAATAAATACAATTATATATACAAGGAATGTTTGACTTATTCCTTAATATCCCCCATCAAGCGATGCGTAGGATGAGGAGAAACTCAAAGCTTGGAGCGAAGGAATTCTAACGTTGGGCGAGGAAGGCTCTTCGTGAAGATGTCGGTGAGCTGGGGATGTGTGGGGACAAACTATGTGGACAGCTTGCCAAATGTGACGAGCTCGCGAACAAAGTGACAGTCGATGTCAATGTGCTTCGCCCGTTTGTGAGCCACTGGATTCTGGTTGAGAAAGAGGGCACTGTTGTTGTCGGAGAGGAGAACAGGGCGAGTAGGCAAAGGAACGCGAAGCTCGCGGAGCAACGAGGTTAGCCAAACGACCTCGGCAGCTGCGTTGGCTAAGGCACGGTACTCCGATTCACAACTGGAGCGAGCAACTGTAGGCTGTTTCTTGGCACTCCAAGACACTAGATTTCCACCCAAGAAGACCGAATAACCATAGGTAGAGAGGCGAGTTTCCACACATCTCGCCCAGTCAGCATCTGAGTAGGCGACTACGGAAGAGTTTGGTCGACGAGTGAAGGAGAGGCCGTAGTTGATAGTGTGCTTGACATAGCGAAGAATCCTCTTCACAGCCGAGCAGTGGTCGTTGGTCGACGCTTGGAGAAACTGGCTGACATGATTTATCGAGAAGGATAGATCAGGTCGAGTGATGGTGAGGTATTGGAGGGCGCCCACCAAAGAGCGATAAAGGGTCGGATTCGAGAATGGATCACCAGGGCTGACCAGGGTCTCTCCCGCAGCCAGGGGAGTGGAAATTGGTTTGGAATCTTGAAGATCTGCTCGTTCAAGGATCTCGCGAGCATATTTGGATTGTCCTACGAACAATCCAGAAGAGGTGTAAGAGATTTCCAAACCCAGAAAATAATTTAGGCGACCAAGATCCTTGAGCGCGAACTCCTTGTTCGCCTGTGCAATGAAGCGAGCAAGGATGGAAGGGTCATTGCCAGTGACAATAATATCATCCACGTACAAGAGTAGATACACGACCGAGGAACCTTGAAAAAGGTAGAACAACGAGGAGTCAGGCTTGCACTCCTTGAACCTAATGCCGAGCAGGAAGGAACTGAAACGTTGGAACCAAGCCAAAGGGACCTGGCGAAGACCATATAAAGCCTTCTTCAACTTGCAAACATGATCCGGGAGTCAAGGATCAACAAAACCAGGAGGTTGAGCCATGAAAAATGGTTTCTGGAGATAACCATTGAGGAAGGCATTCTTGACATCTAACAGATGGAGGGGCTAGTTGAAACGAACAGAGAGAGCCAAAATAACACGGATTGTGGTCGCCTTAACAACTGGACTGAAGGTGTGAGAGAAATTTGTGCCAGGGATTTGGGTAAAGCCTTGAGCGACCAATCTGGCCTTATGCCGCTCAATAGAACCATCAGATTTGTACTTAGTTCGAAAAACCCATTTGGAACCAACGATGTTCGCACCCCGAGGGCGAGGAACAATATTCCAAGTGTTGTTCACTCGCAGGGGCATCAATTTATTCCTACATGGCGGCCAACCATTCAGTGGACTTGGTAGCAGATTTGAAACCACGGGGTTCCGAGGAGGCAGTAAGAGCACTAAGCAGGGCAGTGGAGGCCAAGTTTAGTGGATACTTTGGCTTGAAGATTCCAGATTTCGCTCGCGTAACCATTTGGTGGTTAGACCGTGGTCGCTGTGGTGGAGGATGAATGGTCGACATGGTTTGCTCGGCCATTTCAGGTGGGTCAGGTGGCTCTGCAATAACGGCTGGAAGAGGAAGGGTCTCCTCGCCAGGGTCAGATGTGCATGCCGAGAAGGGCATGGTCGAAGCGGAAGGAATGGACCCAGGTGGGGGACCAGGTGATGAATCGAGCTCGGCATCCAAAAAAGATGAGACCACTGCTGTGGTTGGCATGGGACGAGCAGAACCTGAAAAGGGGAAGCACTCTTCATCAAATATAGCGTGACGAGCAATAAAGGTTTTGGACGAACCAGGATCAAGACACCGAAAACCCTTATGCTGGCTACCGTAACCCAAGAAGATACATGGTCGACTGCGAGGAGCCAGCTTGTTCAAGGCATAGTCTCTGAGTTAAGGGAACACTCGACAACCAAAGGTTTTGAGATTTCCATAGAGGGGCACAGCGCTGAACAAGACCTCAAATGGAGATAAACCGCCCAAGACCGAGGACGGGGTCCGGTTAATAAGATGAACAGCGGTGGCAAAAGCATCAAACCAAAATTCTGATGAGGCATGAGCATGAAAGAGCATAGAGAGTCCAGTTTAAGTTATGTGTCGATGTTTTCGCTCAGCACGGCCATTCTGCTGAGGAGTGTATGGGCAAGACACACGATGCAGTATGCCATGCTTGGCCCTAAAACTGCGAACATCTTTGTTGACGAATTCCGTACCACCATCACTTTGAAAAATCTTTATGGCCGAAGAGAACTGGGTGCATACGAACTTGTGAAACGCGACCAGGGTTGCAAAAAAATCTGACTTGGCACAGAGAGGATACAACCAAGAGAAGCGAGAGTGATCATCGACAAATACAACATAATAACGGAAACCGGAAGTGGCAGTAACAGGGGCAGGACCCCAGAGATCGCAATGAACCAACTCAAGAATTGTAGAAGCACGTTTTTCATTAATACTGAAAGATAATCGTTTACTCTTGGCCAACTGGCAAGAAGTACAAACATTTGGGTTTGGCAAAATTGAACTAACAGATAGATGCCCTAATCTATCTAAGTTTTTAATAACATTAAATGGGACATGCCCCAAACGGGAATGCCAATGATCAAAGGAAGCACGAGCAACATCAGGCGGCTTCAAAGCAGCGACCAAAGCCGGGAGTGCTCGTTCCAACACGTACAACCCTTGTTCACAACGGCCCTGAGCCACCACCCTCTTGGTAGCTCGATTCTGAATGACAAACGATTTATTAGAGAAGCAAACATCAATTGGAAAATCAGAGGTTAGCTTACTAATGGACAAAAGATTTTTGGTGATATGGGGAACAATAAGAACATCCAGAAGACCAAGATCCTTAGAGACCGAATGCGACCCAACATGAGAGATCTGTAAGGAATTACCGTTACCAACAATGACTTGACCATTACCAGAATAAGGTGCCGAGTAGTCCAGGTGTGAGGGACTGGAAGTCATGTGGGCCGAAGCTCTAGAATCCACATACCAGTCCGGAGTAGGGGACGAGGATGAGGAGATAGTGCAGGCCGAGTGGAAATCCTGAGCAAGATTAGCAGATGGGACCTCGGAGGGGCGAGCAGATGGTCGAGCATGTTGGCGGGAATCCGACCCGCAAACAAAGCGTTGAGGACACTTATTGGCATAGTGATCGCCGCGACAAATTTGACAGCGAGGGACGTAGGGTTTACGCCCCCCACGACCACCAGAGAAGTCGGGGCGACCACCACGAGGTGGCCCAGAAGGGCGGCCACCAGTATGGTCGCGAGGAGTCGAGCGAGCAAAGAAGACAGCCGGAGCAAGTTCAACTGGATCAGGCTTGTTCATGATCTCAAAGGCAATAGCCTGATGCAGTAAGTCACGGAAAGCTGGGACAGGCGAGAGGGCCATTCTGGTGTTGGCAAATCCGCTGAATTTGGGGCCAAGACCCCGTAGAAACCTGTGCAACATGTCAGCTTTGTCCACTGGTTTGCCGATCGCAGCAAGTTGGTCGCATAGTGCCTTGAAACGCCGACCGTAGTCGGCAATATGGAGAGAGTCACGCTTGAGGAGAAGGAGCTCCTCACGAAGCTGAGTGATGTGTGACTGGGAGGCATCCTCCAGGGCAAGCCAAGTGTCACGAACCGTGTCACATTGAATGACCTCGGCTAGGGTTTCTTCAGTGAGGGAGGAGAGAAGAGGGGCAAGTACCTTCTGATCCTTCGATTTCCAGGCAACGAAGGTCGTGTGAGTGGTGGCAGGGGGAGCGGATGTGCCATCCACGAGGCCATAGAGATCTGCACAAGTGAGCATCGCGCCGGGACAACCTGCTTCTTCCATAGGAGATAGTTGGAAGAAGAGAGTTTGACCGTAACCATAAGAATAAGGACATTCATAGGGATAGAGGATTCTGCCATTGAAAGGAGATGGTCGAGGGGGACAGGCTCGACGAAAAGGGAAAAAGGAGGCGGCGACGGCAGAGAGAGGGAGAAGGAGAATTAGGGTTAGGGTTTGTAGTTGTAGTGTTTAGGCTGATACCATGTCAACAATGAGATATGATCACCGTTAAATTGGTGAGTGTAGAGACAATTTTTATTTATAGAGGCAATTACATCATAACCTAATTACATGATTTTAGGAAATGATAATTACAAAAGGTAAATACAATAAATACAATTATATATATAAGGAATGTTTGACTTATCACAAAAACTTGTATGCAATATTGCATACATGCAATATTGACCAATTAAGTCAATTGGGCTGAAAATATTGATTTATTAAGTCAATGGGCTGGAAATATATATTATTGGGCCTCCATTAATTCATTTGAGTTAATTCTTAATTTATTTGTCAACTGGCCCACTTGTGTTCTAATTTTCACCAAAAATTTTAACCCGTTTATTTTACCAGTTTCTGTGATTTTTTTATCTTTTATTTTATTGACGAACGCGTGATATTAAATGTAGTAATTCAAATTGTAATATGTAGTAATATCACAAACTATTTTATATAATAATACAAATTCTGTTATTTAGTAACCCGTTTTTTTTCTAGTGTTTTTGTTAATGTAGTAACTCACGTTATAATACGTAGTAACATATATTATCGCATGTAGTAAACACAATAACCATGCTATAATGCAAATCATTTGATAAAGTCACATATAGTAATAAACATATATTCAATGTAGTAATTCAAACTGTAGTATGTAGTAACATATAATTTTTTATATATTAATACCGATTCTTTTATTTAGTATTTTTTTCTAGAAATTTTAGGGTAAATTACACTATAGGACATTTCACCCTAAGTCTTTGTAATTCAAGGAAAATTTTATTATAGTTACAAATCAAGTCAAATTAACAAATTAAAGTACAGTTCTACCCCTACTGTTTTGATAAGAATTTTAATTTTGAAATAAGTAGATTTAATTAATTTAAGAAATGGAAAGTCAACTAAATCCAAAACCTTTAATAAAAATCTGAAAGATTTCATTGCTCAATAATCGCGCCCGATTCTTAATTCAAATAACTTTCCTAACAACTCATCCAACATTAATTCCTAAAACATTTCTTATTCTCTCTCTATTGAAGTTGGAAGAAGAAATCGAAAAGCAAGAACAACCATTGTGCAGAGAATTGTTCAAGGTATTGAGTGAAAAAATCATCTTCTACATGTTATTGTTGTTCGATTCTCTGAATAAATGATATTGGGTTTATGGAAAAATTCTGATTTTTAGGGCTTTGCATATACTAGGTTTTTCGTTGATTTTAGGGATGATTAAAAAAAAATTCGACTACATACATTTTATAAGATGTTTCCTTCGTTGATTTTATTGGCTTTGGATAAGATGTTTCCTTCTCTGTTTTCTTAGTTCTAACGATCTCTGTTTTTTGCATTTTAGAGAAACATAATAAATCGATTACACTGATAAAGCATATATTGTTATTCTTTTCAAGTAATACATGTTGATATGTGATCTGGAAAAACTGTTAAATGTATTATATTACACTGATAAAGCATGATGTACATTGTATTAAATTGATCGATTTCAATATATGATACAATAATGATTGCATAAAATTCATATATTCATGTACATTCTATATGGGTTATGCTTCAGAATAAACATTTTATTTCTTTGCCCATTGTAATATGTAAGTGTTTGGTATAGAAGTAAATAGATTATGTTTTTGATATTACATTGGTTTTTAATTTCTGAAGGATCAAAGGATAAAATGACACGTTCGAAGGCTAGACATCAGAAGCGTAAAGGTTTAAGTATAATTTGTGCCCGTTGTGAGGATCACTGAGAAAATTCATATATCATGAATTTAGAACAGATCATTCCTGCTAGTTTTTTTGTTTTGTAAAACTCGGTATGCTTGGTTTGTTTTATCATGAATTTTTGCTCGTGGTTGAATTAGAGGTGTCTGGTAATATTGCATATGCGTCAGATAAAACATATATTAACGCACATGCGGCACAAATAAAATACATATAATATATTATATGCATACATCAATAAATATAACTTATATATTATATATATATATAAACACAAAGTGTGAAAAGTCACTTAGTATAATTCTCCCTACATAATTCGTACAGAATATATTGTGCATAAAAAGCTTAACATATTATCCATAATGAAATAAGTTTGGATTAATTTGTACCTATATGTCATTTAATTAAAATAGAATATAATTATAAAAACTAAATTAATAAGATACTTTCAAAATGTTTAACTATTGTAGTTACTGTAGGTTGTAATTGTATGAAACATAATATAAGTATTTTATACCATCTAACAAAGTGACCTAAAAAGATCCATATAATGGATATATGCACATACAAAGTGCATAACAATATCGATATGCACGCAATTAATTAATATATCATATAGTATGCATAAAGTTAATACAAAACAAGAAAACCTATTTCATTAATTAATACATAAATTATTCATATTAATATTCGGTATACACAATCATATGGATAAATACAAAAATTATTATCCACATTGAATATATATTTATTTTAATTAAAATTAATTAGAAACATAAAAAGGTACCAACAATAGCAAGTTAACTATAGCATAACATATGCACAACGTAGTGCATATATACTCTAGTATGCGATAATGTAATAAATATAATAAAATATATGCATAGAAATATACATATAATATATAATATGCATAACTACTATAAAAGATCGAATATATATACTTTAATTTAATACTTTCGTTATTGTTATTTGCAAATATAAACAATAATAATATAGATGCTATAATAAAAGATATTTGACTATTTTGAAAATTGATATATTAAATTATATGACAAAAAAATATTAGAGTTTATTTATAAAATGATACGAAAATTATTAGAGTTATATGTCAAAATTATTATAAATAATACATATTAAAAATTATTTATTTAATATTTTATAAATACTGAGGCTATTTTAAAATGCTTGTAATTGTTGTTAGAAGCTTTGAAAAATTAATTAATTAAATAAAAATAGATAAAATATTCCTTTACAAATTTATAACTGAAAACATACGAATTTATAATTAATTTATTCGAATAACATTGCAGTTAGTTAAGAGTTTTTACATATGATAAATGTTATTTAATTATATAATTAATGTCGAATAATTTAAAGAGTATTTATAGTTTATAAATTAAATAAAAACATTGAATATTTTAAAATCAACTAATAGATAATCAAATCAATATATAATATATAGTTGTGTAGTTTTGTTTATGGATAAAGAATGGAGATCGTGCCATAAATACTAATCCATAACATTAGGGGTTACAATTACTTAATAGTGTAACTGCTATAATTAAGGAAGACTTATTCAAATTTAAAATTAATTCTCTAGCTAAATAATAATAATTCTAATCATATATTGGATTGAGGGCATATCAGGAATATAAAATATTGATTTGTCTTAAGTTGTAATCTCCATAATTTTTGCCTTGAATTATAAGATGGGCTTGGATCTTGGTCTATATTATAAATAAACTCGAAATTTTATTGATTAAGTAGCTCACATTATAACATATAGTAACATATATTATTACATGTAGTAATATAAAATAACCTTGATGCATAATAATTATTAAAGAATGTTTAAAGAAATAGAAAATATTTAAAGATTAAGGCCGTCGTAAATTACAGCGTTCGGCTGCGGGTTGGGGTGGCCGAAAACTGCTCGAAGAAGACGACTAAGAACAATTTCTGCTAGTGGGTGTATTTATAAAAAATATGGGTGTGAATTGAACTGTCAATGGGTGTATTTATAAAGAATGTGAGTGTGCAATATTTCACAAAAGACTAGCCCTTGACTTATTCCATAATACAAGGCCGCGTTAAGGTTCTACACAGATGCCCACGTAAATGCCATGACCGATTAATAAAATATTTTTTAATTTAAAAATGTTTTTAAATAAAAATAATATATAAAATTTCACATTATTTTTAATGGACTTTGATTTGGAGGACGCAATCCTATTCTTTTGAAGTTTTAGGGATTGAATTGATTAATAAAATATGAGAGTTTATTTCGTATCTCTTTTACGCTATTCTTCGTCTTTTATAGGCTTCCGCCGCCGCATCAAATACCCAATTAAATTATATGTTACATAGCTTAAGAAATAATTAAAATAATAATTTTAATAGAAAATAACATTAATATACAGGTTCAGAATATTATAAAAAAAATTAATATATATTTTTGTACGTATTGTTTGTAAAAGTTAAAAATTGATACAATCAAATCAACATTTTTTCTTACATTATACTTATAAAACTTCACTTTTTTTTTTTCACGTGAAAGTTTTCATTCTAACCTCCCATGTTACGTAATATTATATATGCCATCACAAAAACATTCATACTTTCTTCCATTATTTTCTTTAACCCACTTCATACTAGGTTATTTCATACTAGGTTTAGGATACATAAATTAATAAATTCCCTAAAGGATACCTAAATCAATAAATTCCTTTAGTAAGCGACTTCAACTTGTCTGACCAGTATGCTTCCTCTCCAAGAAATAAAAAGCCGCTCAAACAGATTGTTTGTCTTCCTCATCATCAGGCACATTCAACATAAAACTGCGCAAAACAACAAAATCGAAAACACCTAATTGAATCAAACCTTATGTAACCACAATATTCAAAAGTTATACAACTGAAAACTAATAGAGACTATTTGTCATTGGAAAAATAATTGACTTCAAAATTGTTTGACAACAATATATCAAAAAACTAATAGAAACATTTGACTATTTGTCATTGGAAAAATAATTCACTTAAAAATGGTTTGACAACAATATATCAAAAAACATTATATCCACAATTCCAGTACCTGCCGATCGTCTGATACTTCTTGAGAGGTAGGCCATCCATTGATTCTTTAATTTGCCTTTAAAATAATGACAATGACAGGTATCTTAATACTAATGCAGATACGAGTATTAATTTGTAAAGGCTAGGGTTTATGAGCTGAATATACATGCACACAAACATGCGCGCAGACGCCGTCTACTACTTCTTGAACAGGTTGGTTTAACCCACTCCTCCTTTATTCTTTTACCTTAATTTGAAATAATATTGGAGAAAATTCTTTTGTCGAAATCACAATCGAAAATAAATTATTTTGCTGATCAAGAAATCGGTTGGAGAGAAATGGGAAAAGAGATCCTTCAAACATATAGGAATGAAAAACTGAAAATAAATAAATAAATTAGCTTTCTTTCCAACCCAATCTACTCTCTCCTTTCATTTTATCTCTTTCACTTTGAAATTTAAGAGTCCTCTATATATATATATAGATTCTTCATCTCTTATTCATTTCATAAGTAGATATATCATACATACATCACTTCCTTCCATCACTTTATCATGCATATGCACATATAATATCACTAACCCACTTGCCACATCCAACTTCTTTTTTAATTAATATATGGTTACAAAAAATTGATTTAATTTTTTGCCTAATTTTATTTTTTAATTATATGCCAGGTAACTTGAGAATTAATAAAAAACAATTTAATAAAAATTAACATTAATATACATGTTCGGAATATTAAAAAAAAAATTAATATACATAAAATTTTGTAATTTTTTTTGTTTTGTATGTATTGTTTTTAAAAGTTAAAAATTGATAAATCAAATCAACTTTTTTTCTTACACCTTACTCACCTTACACATTTACTCACACAACTCATACAACTTCATATTTTTTCATTCACATGAAAGTTTTCAGGAAACTCTAATCTCCCGCACATACACGTAACATCATATATATATATATATATATATATATATATATAATTCATCCTTGTGTGAGAATAGAAATTACCATCACAAAAAATAAACTTTCATACTCCTTCCTTCATTCTCATCTCTTCATCTCTTAATTCATTTTTTCTCCACTCTTCATTTAATTTCATAAGAAGATATATCTTGCAGCATATATCACTTACCTCCATCACTTTATCATGCATGTTAAACACATATACATATTTACTTATGCAAATTTATTTAAGTGAATTATAACTTTTCTACTTATAATACTATTAGGCACTTTATCATCGAGCTTGGAGCACCCCAAAAGCTCGTTCAACATCTTTTCTTGCAGCCTCTTGCCTTTCTTTAAAAAACTTTCTTTTCAGATCATCCGGACAAGGGAAAGACTTCACGAAAGTGGCCCATGTTGGATAGATTCCATAAGTTAGATAGTACCCCTTTGTATAATGTGTGTCGTTCACCGTGAAATTGACCTCTGGTGCATTTCCTTGCAGCACGTTGTTGAATAATGGTGATTCATACAACACATTGAGATCATTACTTGATCCCGCGACCCCAAAGAAAGCATGCCATATCCATAAGTCTTGAGACGCAACAGCTTCCAGCACGATTGTAGGAGAACCATGTCCTCTCGTGAACTGCCTTTCCAAGCAACCGAACAATTTTTCCATTCCCAGTGCATACAATCCAAACTTCCTAACATTCCTGGGAATCCATGTCTTACCTCATGCATATGAAGTAGTCGTTGGACGTCTACATCATTTGATATTCTTAAATAATTATTGCCCCATATTTCAACAACATTTTGCCAAAAATTGAAAAGACATTCGATTGCAGTTGTTTCCCCGATTCGTAGGTATTCATCAAGATGATCAGCTGGGACTCCATACGCTAATTGACGAATAGCCGTTGTGCATTTTTGAAGTGGCGATAAACCTTTTCAATAAGCTGCATCAATCCTTTGTTGAAAATATGGTGAGCGATTCTCAAGTGTGCTCACTATACGAAGGAACAAGTCTCTTCGCATGCGTTGAATTTGTACACAAGTGGCCTCATGTAATGCAAGTGCGATCTCAAGTTAGCCGACGTACGTGCTACGAGATAATCAGGTTTATGTTCGTTGTAGTACCAAGCAATACGATTCCAAAATGTCTCCTCCTTCTGGTCATTACCAATGATTGGATCATCGGAAATATTGCAGTGGGCTTTTGTTAGACGAACCGCCTCTTCAGTTGACCAAATAGTCCGCTTCTTCGTGGCTCCCTTGCTAGAAATTGGTGATTCACGATCAGAAAGTTGAGCTTCTGAGATTGATATTGGAGTGACCGCTTCTTTTCCCTTAGAAGACTTGCATTGTTTGCTTGTTGATTGTGGAGTAGAAAATTCCATAAACATTTGTGGTTGCTTTCCAAATTGATCGTTTGCATTTTGAAATTGAGCTCCGATAGCAATATTCGGAATATTCATCATATTGGACGTGAAATTTGGATAATTTGTCATATTCCCAAAATTTAAATTTTGGGAATATTGGTTTGCAAAAGGAAAATATGGCGAAATTTGTGAATGAAATGGTGTAGGATGATTGAATTGAGAGTATGAAAATTTTTGAGGAAGTTGAGAATTTGGAGACGAGTCATCTTCATCTATATTTTGAGAATGAAGTAAATTACTACTCCTATAAATTTTATCCATTTTTGGATAAAAATTTAAGTGTGAAGATGGATTGCAAATGAAATGAAATTAAGAAGTGAGTATGAAGTAAATTTGAGAGGTGAAAATGAAGAAAATTGATGTGGTAAACATGCTCCACACAAACATGTATTTATAGGTAAAATATAATAATATTTTATTAATTAAAATGGGTAGAAACGGTAATATTTTAACAAATACAATTAATTTAAAATTTGAATTTTAAGTTTATTAATTTAGTCAAACCTATAAAAAGGGAGAAAAAGGGGGAATCAGAACGGCCATCTGCAAATGCAGAATTGTCTGCCAAATGAACGCACTTTCTCTTAGTGTGTAATGCACGCGCCAATCCATCATAGTCCGTTTCTCTCACGCAAAGTAAGTGGGCTGCTTCATTTTTTCACTCTCCCTACGTTTATGGACGTCCAAAACTTTGGATTTTTCTCTCTCATCTCTCCTCCATGGATGTCTCACAATGGCTCCCTCATGTTTGTCCACTCCATGGACACTCCCATGGACAACCACTGTGGTTGCTCTTACTAAAGTGTAGCATATTAATTTTCGGGTCCCATGATTATAATACTGTCTCCACTCCCATCCATTTGATAATATAACTCAACCAAACTGGGTATACGAATTTGCACTCGAACAATACTCGAACAATACGTGTTTCGTTAGAATTTTTGTAGAGGACACATTTTATGTCTGCATCCCCGCAAGAATTCCCCTTCTTTGTAAATTCGAGAGTGTCGACAGACTTTCCCAAGTAACTCTCCATGCGTGGATCTGAGTACAACTCTTCCATATAAGTCCGAATTTTTTCTTCTCGTTGTCCATGCTGTTGCGTCGATTTTTTCAGCAGCCACTTCTTTTGTCGTCAATGACGGACCTAGGTAGGGTCCAGGGGGTCAATGGCCCCCCCCACTATTTTATATATATATATATATATTTCTTCCGTCTCGTGATTATTTATACACTTTTTTATTTAAACATTTCAAAGTTTTTTGCACACTTATAATACGTAAATAATCTACAAAATTAATACTCTTACTACATTATTTTATTTTTAAAATTGTCACTCATTTTTTGTCTACATTCTTCCCTACACCTTACTAAATTATCTTTTAAACCTCAATAAATCACCCAAAAATATACTCCACTACATTATTTTATTTTTAAAATTGTCACTCATTTTGGGTCCACATTCATTTGTATACCTCACTAGATCACATTTAAACCTCACTAAATCAACCAAAATACTTTTCATTTATTTGATCTCACACCTCACTAAATTCCTTTACTAAATTCCTTTTAAATTTAACTAAATCACTCAAAATACTCCCCATTTATTTGACCTCACAAATCACTAAAAATTCACATTTCTTAAAAAGTGGACTTGTTAAGGTATGCAAGTCATCACGGAATACGGAGGTATATTTTATTTATACTAATGCAAATCGAGCCCCCAATCCAAAATTTCTGGGTCCGTCACTGAATTGTGGTATATATATTTTTCATCCTTTGCTATTTTCCATATCCACGAGTCCTTTTCTCCTTGCTAAAGTGTTTGTCTAGTAGTAAAATTTATGAGTTCTTTGATAATCTGAGTTTTTTTTTTCAAAATTTATTATTTAAGTATAGCTTAAATGCTTTTAGAAAAAATAAGATGTGTTAGCACTTTTTTTTTTTTTGACCTTATTGGCTGTAAAATAATTTATTGAAAGATCTCATAAGCTGTTAAAAATCTTTTTTTGCCGAACAATTTTTGAGAGGTTAGAAGCTCAGCCAAACACGCTCAAATCTCGTGTGTTACGCAGATCCTTCTATGTTGATGATGCTGACAAAAAATTTGCACAGGTTTATTCTTGTATTAATCTTAGCTAAAAATTCCTTCACACTTTTGACAACGTGTTTACATTCAATCTTATTAGTTTGAGGCTCAGGGGCCCAGTGTCGAGGTGATCATAGCCAGTGACGGAGCCAGGAAATCTCGGTAGGGGGGCCCGATTAACATTACTTTAAAGATAAAATAATATGTACTTATTATACTCATTGAAATTTTACGATAAAATTGTCAATACATTTCATTAAATTAAATTGAACAAAATGTCTTTCATTTTATTTTGAAGTTTTGATAGTTCAATTCAAAATGAAGCGAAACAATTTAAAAATTGCTAAAATATTTTACAATTCTTAGTAAAAACTTAGACAATAATTCTCAAATACACCATCAATCTATATTATTGACTATATTGAAGAAATAATTTAGTTTTGGAGTATTAAGAAATAAATTTAAGTAAAAAACACATGAAAAAATATATTACTCCTTTCAAACTTTGTATGCAAGCATTTATTTTTTATACGTCTATACTTAATATGTATGTGTCAAAAAATAAAAATAATATTTTTATTTTCGTATATCAAAAAGTTTCATTTAAATTTTAATATTCAAAAGATGAGATTAAAAAATAGACACAATTAACATTAATAAAAAATTAATAAAGGTGAAATTAATAAGAAAAAAGAGATTTTGAAATATAGTGATTTGAGAAGAAATAGACCAATCATTTTGTGACATGTGGCAGTTTGCAAATATATGATATTAAGATATATATAATGAGAATAACTATTATCACATAATATATATATATATAATTATTATAAAATATTTATTATATATATATATATATATATATATAAATTTGTGGGGGGTCCAGTGGCCCCCTGGCCCCAACCCCAACGTGGCACCGTCCCTGATCATAGCCATAGGGACTCAAAATTCTAATGTTAGAGATAAATACAAAATTACCCTCGAAGTTTAGCTTAATTACAGAAAAAACACAATGGAGTTTCTCTTCTCATGTCCCAATTCACATGCAAACAAAGATAGGAATAATATTCAATCACAAAGATTAAGCACTCCCCCTTCTTATGTCAAGCCCTAACTCTTGTATAGTTAGTCAAACTTAACTTATTCTATGTACAAACCATCTGTATAAATAGCTCTTGTAAATCACCTTGACAAATCAATCAAACACATTTTCTGTAACTTCTATATGGTATCAGTAGGGAAACGATCCTAAACCTCCTAAATCTCCCATTCTGCCCACTTACCCTTCCCCCATGGCAACCGGCACCAACAACTCCGGCACCGCCGCGGCGACCACTACGTCGACCGCTTCTAATCCTACACTTGTCCCGATCTCTACCCGACATGACCTTCCCATCAAACTCACCCACAAAAACTATCCATCCTGACGTGCCCACCTTGTGGCCCTTCTTCGCGGTCACAACCTACTTGGATTCATTGACGGCTCCAACAAGCGTCCTGCTCGTCGTGACGATGGTTCAAACTCTTCTGCCATCCTCACTTGGGTTCAACAGGACCAACTTCTCCTGGCCGCCATATTTGGCTCTCTAGCCCCTGAAATTCTGCCCGTCGTCTCGTCTTCCTCCACTTCAGAAGAGGCTTGGGCAATTTTGTCCCGGATGTTCGCCTGCAAATCCAGATCTCGGGTCAACCAAATCAAGAGAGAACTGCATCGTATAACAATTGACGACCGATCCATTACAGAGTATCTCCACTACATCAAATCAAAGGCTGATGAATTGGCCTTGATTGATGAACCCGTCAACATTGATGATCTCACTCTTTTTGTCATCAATGGTCTTGGACCAGAATTTGCGACTATCGTCGGCCCCATTCGCACACGCGAAACATCTCTTCAATTTGAAGAACTACATGATCTACTTTATGAACATGAGTTAGCCCTCAAGGCCCAAGAGCGGGTTGCTCTTAACCTAGTTGCCACTGCGAATACCTTTGTTCGCCATAGCTAGAAATACTCTAGACCTCGCACCTTCAAATCGTCGGCTGCCAGTCGAGGATCAGGCAACCGCTACCAGTCGTCGGCCCGGTTCACCAACCCATCCCGACCATCGGCCTCTCCTGGCCCACAGTCTCGCTCGGCATCCTCGCCCCACGCCGACTTGGCGCCCATTGTGTGCCAACTGTGTGGTTTCAAAGGTCACACTGCCCTCACTTGCCGCCGACCACCTCCTTCGGTTCAAGCAAACTATGCCCATTCCCCATCTAGTTCCCATCTCCATTGGATGGTCGATTCAGGGGCCTCTCACAACTTGACTGCCGATCTCAACAATCTCTCCATTAACTCCGAGTATGATGGTACAGATGAAGTCCAACTTGCTGATGGTTCTGGTCTCCCTATAACACACACGGGTACCTCTAATTTACAATTTTCGTCTGGTAAATTTATGCTTTTTGATGTTCTATGTGTACCCCGTGCCATGCACAATCTACTTTCTGTTAACAAGTTTACACAGGATAATAATGTCACCATGGAATTCTTTCCACATTACTTTCTTATCAAGGATCGCACCACGGGGGCGGTTCTTCTTAAGGGATCATGCTCTAATGGGGTTTATCATCTACCCCCTAGTTCTACCCCAGCTCTTGTGCTCGCTTCAACTGCCATCAAAACTTCCTCTGCTCGCTGGCATGCTCGACTTGGTCATCCGTCTGTGGATACCAGTCATTTAATTATCAGTCAATTTAAATTACCTGTGTCGAACAAGTCCCATGTTTTGGACAATACCTGTGTTTCTTGTTACTTAAGCAAATCTATAAAATTATCCTTCAATAATACATCGTTTGTCGCTTTACATCCCCTACACTATATCTATGCGGATGTTTGGGGACCAGCTTCCACACCCTCTTTAGACGGGTCAAAGTACTTCTTATTATTTGTTGACCTTTACTCCCGTTACTGTTGGCTATTTCCTTTGGCTGCTAAATCGCAGGTGACGTCCGTCTTCACTATCTTCAAACCCCTTGTTGAGAAGCAGTTTGACCACTCCATTAAAAAAATATATACTGATAATGGTGGCGAGTTCCCAGCCCTTCGCCCCACTCTCAACGCATCTGGCATTAACTGGCTCACTACTGCGCCACACACACCCCAACAGAATGACCTTGTTGAAAGACGCAATCATCACATTCTGGAAGTTGGCCGAGCACTATTACTTTATTCTTGCCTACCGCACCGGTTCTGGTCACTTGCCCTGCAAACAGCGGTCTACTTGATCAATCGAATGCCCACTCGAGTCTTGAATTCATGCAGCCCCTTCTCAGTTCTCTTCAACAAGAACCCGAACTATGACAAACTTCGTGTGTTTGGATGTCTCTGCTTCCCATGGATTCGCCCTTATGCTCCCGGGAAATTAAATCCACCATCCAAAATGTGCATCTTTGTGGGCTACTCAACATCCCAGAGTGCTTACCGTTGCTATGACATCTCTAGTGGTCGCCTATTTGTTTCTCGGCATGTTCGCTTTTTGGAGGATACCTTCCCTCCTCCAAATGACCCTGTGTCCGTCGAGCAGCCGAGACCGACCACCATCACCCTGCCTCTACTACTACCGACCACCCAGCCTGTTGCTCCAGCCAACCAACCAACCGGCCGAGCAACCTCAACCTCCGGTCTTATCTACTCTTGCTCGTCCGCCCTCTCCGATTGTTGTTGCTCGCCCTCCTGACATTACTCCTCAACAGACCCACACAATGCGCAATCGCGCCCTGAACAACATCCATCGTCCTAAGAGGCTGTTCGCCGCCGTTAAACACCCCCTGCCCGATTATGCTGAACCTGCCACAGTCCAACAGGCTCTGGCCATCCGTCACTGGCGAGCAGCCATGGCCGACGAATTCACAGCACTCCAAAAACATGGAATATGGGACTTGGTCCCACCACCACCACAGGCCAACATTATTGGGTGCAAATGGGTCTTCCACCAGATGGCACGGTGGATAAATTTAAAGCTCGCCTAGTCGCTAAGGGATTCCACCAACGACCAGGGGTGGACTTTACTGAGACATTCATCCCTGTGATCAAACCTGCGACCATCCTCACAGTCCTCACACTTGCTGCCACTCATAATTGGTCCTTACGCCAACTGGATGTAAGCAATGCCTTCTTACATGGCAATCTGACTGTTCCCATCTACATGCAGCAACCACCAGGGTTCAAGGACTTATCCACACCATCTCATATGTGCTTACTCCGTCGCTCCATGAATGGCCTTCGCCAAGCCCCTCGGGCCTGGTATGACTCCTTGTGCTCGGCACTTGAGCGCTTCGGCCTACGACGATCCAAAGCTGACTCCTCCTTATTTACTCTCCACACTAGTACCGACACACTTCTTGTCCTGGCCTACGTGGATGATCTGGTCTTAACAGGTACCTCGACAGCTCTAATTTCGTCTCTCACTAAACATCTTCAATCTGTTTTTGCAGTAAAAGATCTCGATTGTGTCTCCTAATTTCTGGGTATCGAGGTTGCCCACTGCAAAGAGGGTCTTTTTTTGTCTCAACATAAGTACTTGGTCGACCTACTTCGTCGCTACAAAATGGAGGGTGTCAAACCTGTCTCTACACCATGCTCGCCAAAACCCATCGTCGGCTCCGCTTCTGCAGATCCTAATAAATATCGCAGTGCAATTGGCAGCCTCCAATACTTATCAATGACGAGACCAGATATAGCCTTCACAGTGAATCGCCTTGCCCAGCATATGTCCGCCCCTACTCCTGATGCTTGGGCCGCTGTCAAATGACTATTCCGGTACCTCAAACACACTCTCCACCATAGGGTCCTCCTCCGGCGCTCTCCCACCTTCGAACTCACAGCCTATTCGGACTCTGACTTTGGAGGCGACCTCTCTGATTGTAATTCCACTTCTGCATACATTGTGTTCCTCGGATCCACACATATCTCTTGGCGATCACGCAAACAACGAGGCATTGCTCGCTCCTCGACTGAGGCTGAATACCGAGCACTGGCAACATAAGCTTCGGAGGTTTGCTGGCTCCGGCACGTGTTCGCTGACCTACATCGTCATCTCCCCAAACCTCCTCGATTTCTCTGTAACAACATGGGGGCCACTCGGCTGGCTCTCAATCCAGTTCAACACTCTCGGATGAAACACATTTCCATAGACCTCCACTTTGTACGCGACCTTACTTCGAAAGGCATTATGTTTGTTGCCTATGTCAACACTCAAGATCAACTTGCGGATGTTCTCACCAAGCTACTTCACAAAACAAGATTTCAAGATCTACGCTCCAAAATTGCTGTCGCGGATGGAACGTCGATCTTGCGGGGGCGTATTAGTCATAATATCCAATCCCAAAGATTAAGCACTCCCCATTAGTCATAATATTCAATCCCAAAGATTAAGCACTCCCCATTAGTCATAATATCCAATCCCAAAGATTAAGCACTTCCCCTTCTTATGTCAAGCCCTAACTCTTGTATAGTTAGTCAAGCTTAACTTATTCTATGTACAAACCATCTGTATAAATAGCTCTTGTAAATCACCTTGACAAATCAATCAAACACATTCTGTAACTTCTATACATATAGGAAACCATTCATGTCATTTGCTTCTTCTAGCAGTCCACTTTTTAACCTTGAACTTCTTTGCTGGACCACCATATTTTATGATTAAGATTGAACAATGAGGTTCTTGCTTGCTTGTTCATTTCATATTACTAATATTTCAATTGAATTTAATGATTGCAGGCTCTAGGTCTAAAATTTTATGTCCCCGAAGAATATTCCGATTCAAATTAGTATTCGGTTTGCTGGACCTTCGTATTGATGTAATTATCACTAATCGTATTGCACTTTTTGAATTAAATGAAATAAATGAGTATCTTGGGAAAGTAGTAAAATGTAAATCAGCCAAAGAGATGTGGGACAAGTTAGCTATCATTTGTGAGGGTACTTCTCTTATAAAGGAAAGCAAACTATCCACTGCTGTTCAGCGGTTCGAATCATTCAAAATAAAGACTGGTGAAACAATTGACCAGCTAGATACTCGCTTTACAAAGATTATGAATGACTTGGATGTTTTAGGAAAGACTTACACCAATAGGGAGATCAATCTGCGTATTCTTGAGGCTTTAGATGACAGGTGGAAAATGGTCAAAATGATCATTAAAACCACACAGGATATTGATACCTGGTCTGCTGAAACCACTTTCCAAACCCTTAAGGCGCATGAATTTGAATTGGATGAAGAAGATCCAATAGTGAGCAGTGATAGGGAGAAGGAAATCTCCAAGAGTATTGCACTTAAGGCATCTACCTCTAAGAAGTCTAGATCATCTATGTCTAAGTCCTCAAGCATAAAAGATGAACTAGAGAGTACTGGTCTTGCTCTTAAGGATCAGTTGAACTTAATGATAAAGAGGTTTGATAAACTTAACAAGCGTTATGGTAGATACAAAAGATTCTATAAGGATTCTCAGGGCTCTAGTAACAGGGACTCTTCTAGGACCAGAAGGGATCACAAATCTTCTGAAAGGAGAGATGAGGTCTCTAATGAGAAAAGAAGAGATAGGAACTCTGCTGATAGGAAGGATAAGAACTCTACTGATAGAAAGGACATGAACCAATATCATTCTCCTACTAAACGTTCTACTAATGAACCTCTGTGTTATAACTGTGAAAAGCCAGGTCATTACATCCATGAATGTCCTGATCTGAGTGCTGAAGACAGAAGAGAAAGGAAAGCAATGAGAGATCGCAAATATGCTAAGGGTAAGAGGGCAATGGTGGCCTACAATGAATCTGATACGGATTCAGATGAGTTGCCATCGTCTTCATCTGAGTACCCTTCTAGCAGTGAAAAAAAAAGTCTTCATTGCAGATGATGGACTGGTTATGATGGCAAAAATTGATCAAGAGGTATCATTTGTCACATGTTTTCAATCTTGTGATGAATCTGATTCTGATTCTGATTTATGTGACACTGCTGATAGTAGTGTAGGGAGTAGTCTTCACCATTCCAATAGAATGACTGAAGAAGACCTCCTACCAGCTAATAAAGCATTCATGGAAATCAGTGATGAGAACATATCTTTAAAACAAGAAATCATTACTCTTCGAGAAGCTCAATTAAAAGTGGATCCTAAAATAACTGTTCTAAATGCACGGCTATCAGAAGAGTTGTCTCAACTCAAAGAAAAGTATGCATCCATGGACAAGTTATATCAGGGTATGCTTCATACACAAGCTAAAGAGACCAATGAGTTCAATGATTTAAAGATTAAATGTGAAAAACTTGAAGAGCGCAATAGATTCTTAGAATCTGAAGTACTGAGCTTGGATCTGAAGCTATCTGATATGGTTAACTCTTCTAAGATTAATCAAACATTATCAGACAGATACAGAGCTCTTTATGATAAAAGTGGAATAGGTACTGATCTTCCTAGTTCCTCTACTTCAGGTACTAAGAACACTACTGGAGCTAGTTCAAGTTCTTTACAACTAGATAAAGGAAAAGAACCTATGACTTATGATAATGATCCAAAACCTAAAGTACAGTCTAAATACATTCCTCCTACTACCAAGAATGGTAAACAGGAGAATGGATCGAGACCAGTACAGTCAAGACCATACCAGAAGAGTACTACTCCTCTGACCAGAGCAGAACTGTCATGGAATCAGAAGAGGCAGACTCAGAACAGTAGGTCAAGACAAACACAGGCAAGTTGGAAACAGCCTAGACCTCCTTTTATAAGGCAGTCTCAGCTGTACTCAACTAAACCTAGGAAATTTGTGCCTCATTATCATAACAAACTTGTTCTTTATCCTCCACCTTTATCTTATGATATCACTGGAGAGGAAAGACCAAAACGCATCTATAAGCCGTATGGTCCACAAGCTTTTAGGCCCTATGCAAACTATTACAGACATACTGATCTTCCTGAAAAAGGGATAGAACCAAGGAAAGACTATCTCAGAAAAATAGATCCTAAGTCTGCTGATAATTTGGATAAGGTCAATAAAGTACTATTCTGTGATAAGCATGGTAGAAAACTTAAGAGGTCTCAATTATTCAAATCTTCAATGTTTATTTGGATACCTCTTACTACTAATCCCCAAGGACCCCAATAAAGAAAGGGTACCTAAATTATTAAGATCACTACTTGCAGGGTCGACTGGATTTGTACAAGAAAGGTGGTTCATTTGGAGAAATTTGGTACATAGACAGTGGGTGTTCTCACCACATGACTGGTACCAGGGCTCTTCTTTCTGACTATCATGAGCAAGAAGGACCAAAGGTGATCTTTGGAGATAGTTCCATGGCAATCACAAAAGGATTTGGATACATCAAGAATGGAGATGTAGAGATTCAAGATGTCTCATATGTAGAAGGTTTGAAATACAATTTGTTATCTGTCTCTCAATTTTGTGACAGGGGCTATAAAGTCTACTTCAAAAGCACCAAATGCGAAATCTAGGATAAAAGAACTCACACAATTCTACTGGTTAGAGTAAGACAAGGCAGTGTCTACATTGTTAATTGGAATAGCTGCCCTAGGGATGCTTGCCTTCTTAGTAAGAGTCCTAAAGAGATCAACTGGCAATGGCACAGATGCCTATGTCATATGAACTTTAAGATAATTAATAAGATTGCAAGAAACTACCTTGTTGAAGGTATCTGTTGGGATATGAATCCTGAAACAAGTCCTACATGATATTAAAAGATAAGATGAAGTTTTGATAAGCCAAAAGTAGTTTGAATTTTTCTAAGTGTTGACTGATCTAGTCTAGTTAAGGAGGAGTCATCTTGAACAGACCAGTAGAGTTCACATGTGAAAGAAAAGTATTGTTATATATTAAAATATAAGTACGATTTATAAGTACTTCATGTTTGGTTATATTGACTGTTTAGATTGTTGTTGAGCTATAATAATCATTGTATAGAGCTCATGATTTCCGTATGTAATAGATAGATTCATTGTATAGTTTATAAGTTGACTAAGCTATAAGCTTAAAGTAATGTAATAGTCTTGTTAGGATTAGAATAGTCTACTGTTGGAGATCGCACAAGAAGACCAGACTAGACAAGAAGGAATGAAGTCTACTACTGAAGACAGGTGGTCTACAAGACTCAACAAGACAAGTCAACTTAAAGTGAAGTTCAAAGAGAAGCGCGTGTAAAGATAAGGATCAAAGTTAGTTAGAAATAACTAAATAACTGAAACGCGTGGATAGATAAGAAGATGTAGTTACAAGTTAGTTTTCAAGAAGAGTTGGTTACAACTAACTTAGTTCTTGATTTCAGAAGTCTATAAATACCTCAAGGTATTCATCGTTTGAAAACTACTGCAAATCCATATACTGAAGAATTACTGAAGCATTCGAAGCTTACTCACAGAGTTCATTGAAGTTCAGAAAGCAAGTCCGCTAGTGAAGTGAAGAAACCAGAAGACTCCTACTGAATAAGTTTTTAGTTTTTGTTTGTTGTTTTTATCAAGTTGCTAGATACTTGTTAAATTTCTAGTAAGATCGTAGACATATCTGGTGGTATAGTCTTAGAAGATCTAAGTCTTTTTCTTGGGACTCTAAAGAACAAGAACTCACACTTTGTACTCGATTGGAAGAGTTAGTGGAAACATCACAACTGGGTTGTGAGAGTGGACGTAGACAAGTTGTCGAACCACTATAAATTGTTTGTGTTGATTACTTTACTGTTTTGTTTAATTGCTTAATTGTTTACACACATAACTGAACAAGACAAGTTGAGTATAGAACAGAGTTCTCGAATTTTGAAGATTGAGTATAAACTTTAGTTGGGCTCATTATTAATTTCGTATTCCGCATTTTGTAATTCTGATATATCGAAAGATTTTAGAAAAGTCTATTCACCCCCCTCTAGACGTTTTCTTTAGCTTCCCTTAATATTAACTCATCTTCGGGACCTACAAGTGGTATCAGAGCAGTAGTTTACGAACTGCTGTTTCTTGATAACCGACTTAAGACTTAGGGTGAAGTCTTGGTCCGTGATTGTACTTGCTTACGTGTTCTTGATCAACATTCTTGTTATATCTGTTTCTTGTTCCCTGTTCTTGATTTATCTGCTTCTTGATCATATAACTGGTTAGCACTAATCTACTTGCTTAAACATGTCTCTTGAAATAAGTGCTAATAAGTTGCCCAAGTTCCAGGTTCAGGACTACGACTACTGGAAACTGCGAATGGAAGCGATTTTCAGCTCCACGCACGATCTAATGATCTCTGTTGTGACCGAGGGTCCGATCGTGACAATGGTCCCAAATACTGCAAATCTTGACAAAGACAAACCAATTGGCACCCTCGTCAAGAAACCATGGTCTGATCTAACCTCAGAAGAAATGCGTCAAAATAATTTGGATAGTTTGGCAAAGAATTACATCTTACACACTCTTCCTAACGAGTATCTAGGAAAAATGTTAAAATGTAAAACTACCAAAGAGATGTGGGACAGATTAGCTATCATTTGTGAAGGGACATCCCTGATCAAAGAGAGCAAATTATACACTGCTGTCCAAAGATTTGAATCATTTCGGATGAAAGCTGGCGAAACTATCGACCAGCTGGATACTCGTTTTACTAAAATCATGAATGACCTTGAAGTTCTTGGTAAAACTTATACTCCTCGTGAAATCAATCTTAGGATTCTTAAGAGCTTAGATCCTCGATGGAAAATGGTAAAGATGCTAGTTAAGAATACCCAAGACATAGATAAGTGGAGTGCAGAGACCATGTTTCAAACTCTTAAAGCCCATGAGTTTGATTTAGACGAAGATGAACCTATAGCCAGTAGTGACAGAGAACATGCTGTATCTAAGAACGTTGCCTTTAAATCTAGCTCTTCTAAGTCCACTAAGGTAGACAGGCCTAAGTCTAAAACTAAGTCTGCCTCTGTAAAAGACGAGTTAGATACTGATCTTAGTCTGAAGGATCAGGTGAACCTCATGGTTAGAAAGTTTGATAGGCTGAATAAACGTTTCGGAAGATACAAGAAGTTCTATAGGGATCATAGAGCGTCTAAGAACTCGTCTGAGACCAGACGAGACCGAAACTCGTCCGAAAGGAGAGACGAAGTCTCGAAAGGTAATAGGCGATATAGAGAGTCTGACGATAGGAAGATTCAGCGTTCGGATAGACGTGATAAGCGTAGGGATAAATCTCCTATTAAAAAGGCTACTAATGATCTCTTGTGCTACAACTGTGAAAAGCCAGGTCACTACATTTATGAATGTCCAGACCTGAGCACTGACGATCGAGAAGAACGTAAAGCTCGAAGGGAAAGAAGATACAACCGTGGCAAGAAGGCAATGATGGCCAATGATGACTCTGATTCGGATTCAGACGAGTTGCCATCGTCCTCATCTAGCTACCCATCTGATCAAGACCACGACGAAGCATTCATAGTAGATGATGGCCTATGCTGCATGGCTAAAATCGACCAAGAGGTATCATCTGCTACTTCTTTTCAATCTTGTGATGATTCTGATACTGATGAAAGTGACACTGCTAGTAGTGAAGTAGGAAGTAGTCTGCAGCACTCTACTAGTGCTGTTGAAGACGACCTTCTACTTGCTAACCAAGCATTCATCGAAGTCAGTGATGAGAACATTGCATTAAAACAAGAAATCATTGATCTTAAGGAAGCTCAGTCCAAAGTAGATCCCAATATAACAGTCCTAAATGAACGCTTGACTGAAGAGTTGAGACAACTCAAAGAAAAGTGTGCATTGACAGACAGGTTATATCAAGACCTACTTAAGACACATGCAACTGAGAGAAATGAATTCAATGTTTTAAAGAGCAAGTGCAATTGACTTGAAGAACGTAATAAGTTCTTAGAGACCGAGGTTGTCACATTAGATCTCAAGCTTACTGACCTGGTTAACTCCTCAAAGATTAACCTTGAACTGTCAGATAGGTATAGAGATCCAGGTGACAAGACAGGTATAGGTGCTGAGTCATCTAGCTCGTCTACTCGAGTCATTAAGAACCCTACTACTACTAACGCAAGACTTTTGCCAAATGATAAAGAAAAGGACCAATGATATACGATATTGGTACTCCATCTAAAGGTACTGTACCTAAACAAGCTCGAGTTAACATTCCAATTACCAAGGGAGGTAAAAAGAATGGTAACAACAAGCCTGTTCCACCTAGAACTAAGCTTCAAAGGACCACTAATCGTGGACGACCCAATCAGGTCAGATACGAGGACTGGTATCCTGAGGAGACGAGTACTAGACAGGTACAGACTAGACGACAAGAGCCTAGACCTCCGTTCATAAGGCAGTCTCAGCTCTACTCGTCTAGACCTAGACAGGTAGCTCCAAAATATCGTACACAAGCTGTCCTATATCCTCCACCTTTGTCATATGATATTATTAGTGAGGAAAGACCCAAACGCGTCTATAAACTGTATGAACCTAATGCATATAAACCCTACTCTGACTATCATAGACCAGTGCCTACTCAAGTAGATATCAAGTCGAAAGGCTATCTCCAACGAGTAGACCCGAACTCGAATGATAGGACAGAGAAGGACAACAAGGTCTTATTTTGTAACAAGTATGGGCGAAAGCTTAAAAGATCGAACTTGTTCAAGACTCCAATGTATATTTGGATTTCTCTGAACACGACTAACCCCCAAGGACCCCAATAAACAAATGGGTACCTAAATTATTGAATATCTTCATTGCAGGGTCGACTTGACTTGTATAAGAAGGGTGGCTCAGTAGGAGAAACCTGGTACATAGACAGTGGTTGTTCGCACCACATGACTGGTACCAAGGCTCTCTTATCAAGTTACCATGAGCAAGAAGGACCAAAAGTGATATTTGGTGATAGTTCCACTGCTGTCACTAAAGGATTTGGTTACATCCGGAATGGAGACGTAGAGATACAAGATGTCTCATATGTTGAAGGTTTGAAATATAATTTACTCTCTGTTTCACAGTTTTGTGATCGTGGATATAAGGTGCAATTCAAAAGCCGCAAATGTCAGATCATTGACAAAAGGACACACACAGTCCTACTAGTCGGCGTAAGACAAGGAAGTGTGTACATAGTGAATTGGAACAGTTGTCCGAGGGACACCTGTCTACTTACTAAGAATCCTAAAGAACTTGGTTGGCTCTGGCATAGACGCCTCTGTCATCTAAACTTTAAGGTTCTTAATAAGATAGCCAGAGATTACCTTATAGAAGGTATTCCCAATGAAGTTTACTACAAGTCACATGTATGCACGGCTTGTCAACAGGGTAAACAGGTGAAAGGTTCTTTTAAGTCAATTCCTACTCTCTCAAGTAGTAGAGTCCTAGAACTCCTACATATGGATCTTCATGGTCCAATAACTCCTCCAACCTTGAATGGTATAAGGTACACTCTTGTTGTTGTAGACGACTATTCTAAGTTTACTTGGGTAGTCTTCCTACACAAGAAGAGTGATACACAAACACTTCTGCCTGAACTGTTGAAGAAGTTACAAATTGAGAAGAACCAGTCCATTGTCAAGATTCGTAGTGACAAGGGAACTGAGTTCATTAATTGTTATATCAAAGATTTATGTGCTAAACGTGGTATCCAGCACCTTACTAGTGCAGCCAGGACACCACAACAAAACGGTGTAGCAGAAAGAAGGAATCGAACTCTCAAAGAAGCCTGTAGAACCATGATAGCCGAGTACAATACGCCTCAAAAGTTTTGGGCAGAAGCTATCAACACTGCATGTCACTCACAGAACAGAAGCGCGATCAACAAAGCTCTTGGCAAGACACCTTATGAGGTTTGGAAAGGTAGAAAACCCCGCATTTCATATTTCCATATATTTAGGTGTAAGTGTTTCATCCATAACAATGGAAAGAGCAAGTTGAATGCTTTCGATGCCAAAGGAGACGAGGGGATATTCTTAGGATACTCCTCGACTAGCAAGTCATTTAGGGTATTCAACTACTCAACTCTTTGTGTGGAAGAAACACCACATGTGGTTTTCGATGAATCTCGACAGGACTCGTCTACCAACAAGATCAGTGAGAAAATTACTGAGCTAACGATCGAATCTGACAAAGACTCAGAGGTATATGAATCCGTTCAAGCCTACAATCCATTCATGAAAGCTCTCGAGTCTGATGACAAAGAGAAAGTAAGTGCTCAAGGTAAGTCTTCTAAACCAGCTGACATGCCTGCTCTAGTTGACTCCACAACTCCAGGTAAATCTGTTGATGATACAAATGATGTTGACATGCATGATGTTGTACATGATATAGATGATGATAGTGCTACTGTTAAGAATAGAAAAACATGGAAATCTGCGCATGATACTGAAAATATTATTGGTGACTCTACTGTTGGTGTGAAGACTAGACGACAACTCTTTGAGTCGCAAGAACAGCCTAGTACAACTATGTTTTGCTGGTGTTGTTTCCTCTCATCTATCGAGCCTACCACTGTTAAAGAGGCATTGGCTGATAGTAATTGGATCATCGCTATGCAAGACGAGTTGAACCAGTTTGTTCGAAACGACGTCTGGGAACTTGTCGATAGGCCTAAACATCATAATGTAGTTGGCACTCGATGGATTTTCAAAAATAAGAAAGATGAGAATGATGTAGTCGTTAGGAATAAGGCTAGACTAGTTGCCTAAGGCTATTCCCAAGCTGAAGGCATAGACTATGATGAAACATATGCTCCTGTTGCTAGACTAGAAGCCATTCGATTGTTCCTTGCATATGCTGCTCACATGAAGTTTACTGTATATCAAATGGATGTTAAAAGTGCATTTCTTAACGGTATTCTTGCGGAAGAAGTGTATGTTGAACAACCTCCAGGTTTCGAAGTCAAAGGCGACCACGTGTACAGATTGAAGAAGGCCTTATACGGACTAAAACAAGCTCCAAGAGCATGGTATGATACTCTCTCTCTCTTTCTATTGGAAAATGGTTTTACTAAGGGCAAGGTAGATAGAACCTTGTTCAGAAGACAAGAAGGGAAAGACATTTTACTCGTCCAAATTTACGTAGATGACATCATTTTTGGGTCACCTAACAAAAAGCTGAGTGAAAGTTTTTCGACACTCATGCAAAGTAAATTTGAGATGTCCATGATGGGTGAAATGAATTACTTTCTTGGTCTTCAAGTAAAATAAACTCCAGAAGGTATTTTCATAAATCAGGCGAAGTACACTAGAAACCTTCTAGACAAGTACGGGATAAAAACTTGTAAGTCTACAGGTGTACCGATGCAACCAACTTACAGAATGGATCCTGATGAACGCGGTAAATGTGCTGACCAATCTTATTATCGTGGATTAATTGGTTCCTTACTATATCTAACTGCTAGTAGACCAGACATTGCATTCTCTGTTGGTGTTTGTGCTCGTTTCCAAGCCAATCCAAAAGAAAGTCACATGGAAACCACGAAACGGATTTTGAAATATTTGAAAGGGGACCATCAATCTTGGTATATGGTATCCCTCAAATGATGATCTATCCTTAAGTGGCTACTCAGACTCAGACTTTGGAGGCTGTAGAATATATAGGAAATCTACATCTGGTTCTTGTCAATTCTTAGGCACAAAACTCATTTCATGGTTTTCGAAAAAGCAGACTAGTGTAGCTACCTCTACTACCGAAGCCGAGTACATGGCTGCTGGTAGTTGTTGTACTCAACTACTCTGGCTCATGCAACAGCTTAGAGATTACAATATATATGAATCAAATGTTCCTATTTTCTGTGATAGTAATAGTGCTATTGCCATTACACAAAATCCTGTTTTGCACACACCTTGTAAACATGTTGATGTGAAGCATCATTTCATACGTGATAATGTAGAAAAGAAGGATATTCGCATGGAAAAGATTCATACTGATTTTCAAAGAGCTGATATTTTCACAAAACCATTAGCTGAAGCTCGATTTCGTGAGTTATGCATTAGTTTAGGGCTAATTGATCTAGACCCTACTTGCCTATAGACATGTACTAACCAGTCACGTACATCAAACAAATAAGGAGACCATAACAGAGCACTCGACTACTCACGCAACAGACAGGTATACAAGGCTAGACTAGATGACCAAACAACCCGATGAGGAAGCTGGTAAAGCTGAGGGTAATACTAAGGGAATAAACATTCAAGGGGGAATCTATGATTTCTTAAATATCCTTATGTTGACTCTTATGTTTGTTAAAAGTCATCTTGTTCGAAACCTTGATCATTGCTTTAGAATGATATTCATCTTATTTATTTTACTCTACTTGTACCTTCGATTACATGCTGCATATGATAAGATAGGTACATGAAGTCGTTCGACATTCAGAATAGACAAACACAGTCGAAGGGGGAACTCGTCTTGTGTGCTTAAGCCAACTCGTCTTGTGAAGCTTAAGTCTACTCGTCTGCTCTGGATGGACTCGAACAGACAAGCTAAGTGTTCTTTTGATTCAAATATGTTAAGTGTTTAATCAAAACGAATTAAGGGTATTAAAGTAATTCGATAATGCGCTAAAATTTGAAAACCCCAGAATTGGATTTATACACTCCAGTTTAATGAGGTGTATTCACCCAATTCGTACTCGACTTCACTAGGTCAGATGAGTTCACTCCCCTGTCCTAACTAAGAAGAGACGGATTTCAAATTTTACAATATCAAATCACATAATATTCTCGATTCCATAACCGAATACCAAAAGCCCCAACCGTTGGATCTAATCCTTCGATCTTGGCCATTGGATCAAAAATTCAGTTTTGAACAAAATCCAACTCTCTCACACGTCTTGCCCCACAATTTCCTAACTCTCCTACTCTCAAGCATTTGTTTTCTTGCAATTCCAAGCTATTTTTGTTGTTACCCAGTTCATCACTATGTCGGTTCGATCTATTTTCGATGTAAGAACTAACATGCAGGCTATATTCGACCTAGGCAGATACATCTCCGACAACAAAGTGCATGTTGAACCTTCTGTGTTCTTCAAGGGTAATCACACAGATGGAAACGCATAAATCCTGTCCAAATGCAGCAGATGTGGTCTGAAACCTTATTTGGAGGCGTTTCCTCAAGTCGTCTTAGAGGAGGAAGTGCTAGAGTTCTATGCCAACGCCACCAGACGAGGTGACACAATTGAATCTTTTGTTGGTGGAAGTCGAGTGGAAATCACTCGAGAAGCCTTGTTCGAACACCTGAAACTGCCCACCGGAACAATTGATGTGGAAAATTATGCAATCGGGCAAGAGACAAGATATCTTAGTATATTTTGTGGAAGGAAGATGAGACTCAAACCAGATGGCAAGCTCCCTGCCGTCAAAAAGATGGAACTCCTAGAGAAGTATCGCACCCTTTTGGACATAGCCAGTAAAATCTTGCTATGTGCCACTGGTTCCCATGACTCTGTAACCTTGGGAAAAGCAAGGGTGATGGCTGCCATTTATGATGGTATTACCGAAGGTAATTGGTTCAAACTTATCGCTGATCGAATCATGTACTTTGAAAGAAGTGTTCGGGTGGACACCGATACTTGTAATTGGGTGGTATCGAATGTGGTTGGATATGGAAACAAGCTAAGCATTTTATTTCCATTATTGATGCCAAACAAGTCGGAATGGAGTAAGGGTAAGCCATTCCATCCTTTGAAATTTTATTTGAAAAATGAGGCTTTAAGAAAGCAGGCTGCTGCTAGGCCAGCTGCACCTAGGCAAGCTCAGATTGACCCAATGGAAGCCTTGCCTTATGCTGCCTCATCTGGATCTTCGGAAGATGAGTCAGTTGAAGAAGAGTCTAAGGAAGCTGCATAAGACTCGTCTAGTGCAGATGACTCTAAAGAAACTCAGTCGGAAGAGGAGTCCGCTCAAGAGAAGGAGCCAAGTACTCAAGTTCCTGAATTATATACACTTGTGCGAGTTGGGTCGCCCACTCCACCAGAAGAGTCGAGTATTCAGGTTGGTACATCTTCTCAACCTATTTCAATTCCTCTCTCTCTCTCCTCTGTTCAAACCAAGGCTAGATCACATCGATCTAGGCCCAGACCTATTTCCTCAACCTCACAAGTGCTGGCAGCACATCCGCTAAGAGCCAGCCTACCCCCAAACACTCCCATAGTAGACACAACTGATACTCCGACAGTTGTCACACCAAACCTAGACACATCAAAGCCCCAAGAAACCACAGACCAAATTATCTCTCTACCCTCAACAGAATATGTTGAACCCATCAACCCATCTACTTCAGACAAGACGCCAGTTGCCACTGCAATAGCTGAGATAGGGACCCCACCTACTCAGACTCCGTCTGAAGTTAGATTCGAATCCTTGGTGTATTATCCTATGTGCTTAAGAGAGAAGAGAATTCGTTCGAAGATGAGCAAAAATTGAAGAAGCAGCTCTCATCTGTCGAAGTCGACTACTCGTCAGAGCAGGTTGAAAAGCTTCTAAGAATATGGACTTGGGTGGCATTGAAGAAGTCTGCAACAGATGATCTTTTCGAAGTCATCTTAGGAAAAGGTGGAATTTCAAACTTCATGGATTGGGAGATGGAACAGAAGGAGAACAGTGGTGTTCGAGACCACTCAGAACTATTTCCATCTCACGCCATTACTGCTCTTGCGAAGAGATTGCTGGATATTTCTGATGATTTAATGTGTTCAGAATCACAATTTGATATCGGTATTCAGGTTTCAGAGGCTGATTTTGTAGAAGATATAGTTATGATTGAAGCTGCACCAGCTGAGGAGATCCAGTCTACTGAACCTATAATAGAGTTAGACAATGTCTCAGACCAGTTGAGAGGCATTGTGTTCAGATTCCAAGTGGAACATGCTGACAGTCCGAGGTCAGATTTTGCTTTTATCAATCGATATACTGATCTATTGCTTCCCACTGAAATTTGTGGATACATGGAGAAGATGCACGCCTTGTTGAAAAAGGACTTGGCTGATGCTGAAAGGAGGACTAAGGAAGCTAAGTTAGCTATAGTACCTAATTGTCCTTTGCCTAGTCTGAAGGCCATTGCTAGAAGTATTGATCTTGAAGCTAAAGTAGTGGAAGACGAGGTCTTAGCTACTGCTCCAGAAGGCCAGTTGATTGAAGTTGTATCTCTTGCTGAAGATGAGATTATGGAAGAGGCTACTCATGTTGAAGTTGGACAATCGTCTCAAGCAATCCCAGTCGCTTCAATAGATAAGTTGAAAGAAGACTTGAAGGCTGTTATCAAGTCGTCTATCGATGAATTTCTTAAGTCTGAGTTGAAGAAGACTCTTGTTGAACAAAACAGTGTGCTTGTGACAAGTTCAAAGGAGATGATCATGAATGAGGTCAACCAATTGGATAATGATTTCAGACAAGAAATGTTCAATCAAATTGAAGGATTTCTCCAGAACAAGGTTGAATATTCGGAGAAAATCTCAGTCGATTTTGCTCGCGTCTTAGCTACTGAATCCAGGAAGATGGAAAGAGTCTATAGAGCCAAAATCGAGGTTGCTGATGTTCAGAGAAAAGAAGCCTATGATCAGTTAGCACAAGCAAGAGAAATTATCAGTGTTATGACTGAAGAGAACAAGAAGTTACGATTGACTGCAACACATTTTAAGAATTAGTTGAACTTGTCTACTCAAAAGCTGGAGTTGGTGGCGACCAAACTAGACAAGTTGAGTCAAGGCGGTTCTCATGAAAGGCAGATTGAAAGAGCTACGAACCTTATGAAGCAAGCTATGTTAGAAGAGATGACTCGGTTTACTTCTCTTTTCTCTCTCAAGGCAACAGATGAAGCCAAAAAGGGGGAAGAGACAAGTCGAGTTGAAGTTGTTGCTGAAGGTGAGAAAGCTAAGTCCAGTGCTGAACCAGAAGTCAAGGAAGCTGCTACTACCATGCAAGAGCTAAGGAGGCCTAAGAGAGGCAAGTTGGTGAAAACTGTAGAGCTCGAGCAAGCTAGAGTAGATGAGTTGAAGAGAAAGGACAAGGGCAAAGCTGTTGCATCTCCTGAAGCTGTAGTTCAGACTAGACAAGTATCAAAAAGGAAATCTATTCATATAGAAGAGCCGAAAGAAGTTGAGACAACAACAATAGTGAAGAAGCATAAGGTTTTTTATCCGAATGATGAAGCTCACTATGCAAACCAAAAGAAAGTTGGAAAGCATATTGAAAGGCTGCAGAAGTTGAAGGCAGATGAAGATCATATGGAAGATCAGTTCATTGACTACTTCATTGATAGAGAACATCGAGCTGAATGGATGAAAGTGAAGAAGCAATGGGAACTTGATCATTGGATTATCAGGAAATATGGTGACTCTGAAAGTCCAGATGAGTTGTATGCTTTGTTTGACAAATTTATTGAAGGTCAGAACAAACTGTTGTGGAATCTGATAATAAGAATATCTGCTAGAGCGAACTTCAATATTCTTGTCCCTGTATTTCCAAGATGGAAATGTCATATGACCAGCTCTGGAAGAAGAGTTGATCTTAATCAGATCAAAAAGTTTGAAGAAATGCTGCTGGATAAAGAGAAGATCGAAGATGAAGACCATGTCAGAGTAATTCACAAGAGACTCCTAGATGCGTTCTGTGTTCCAAATCCAGAAGGAGGTACTCTTTCAGATTAGTTTTTTTTGCTCTGATTGATAGTTTTGATTTTTTTTGAAAGTATGTGTAATATCTACTGGTATTATTTTTGAATGAATGAAAATATAAGTACTATTTGATGTTAAGACAAGATAACTACTTAACTAGTCTACTATTGAGAAAATATTCAAGTAGTTTTGGCTTCATCAAAAAGGGGGAAATTGTTGGGATATGAATCCTGAAACAAGTCCTACATGATGATTAAAAGATAAAAGATGAAGTTTTGATAAGCCAAAAGTAGTTTGAATTTTTCTAAGTGTTGACTGATCTAGTCTAGTTAAGGAGGAGTCATCTTGAACAGACCAGTAGAGTTCACATGTGAAAGAAAAGTATTGTTATATATTAAAAGATAAGTACGATTTTTAAGTACTTCATGTTTGGTTATATTGACTGTTTAGATTGTTGTTGAGCTATAATAATCATTGTATAGAGCTCATGATTTTCGTATGTAATAGATAGATTCATTGTATAGTTTATAAGTTGACTAAGCTATAAGCTTAAAGTAATGTAATAGTCTTGTTAGGATTAGAATAGTCTACTGTTGGAGATCGCACAAGAAGACCAGACTAGACAAGAAGGAATGAAGTCTACTACTGAAGACAGGTGGTCTACAAGACTCAACAAGACAAGTCAACTTAAAGTGAAGTTCAAAGAGAAGCGCGTGTAAAGATAAGGATCAAAGTTAGTTAGAAATAACTAAATAACTGAAACGCGTGGATGGATAAGAAGATGCAGTTACAAGTTAGTTTTCAAGAAGAGTTGGTTACAACTAACTTAGTTCTTGATTTCAGAAGTCTATAAATACCTCAAGGTATTCATCGTTTGAAAACTACTGCAAATCCATATACTGAAGATTTACTGAAGCATTCGAAGCTTACTCACAGAGTTCATTGAAGTTCAGAAAGCAAGTCTGCTAGTGAAGTGAAGAAACCAGAAGACTGCTACTGAATAAGTTTTTAGTTTTTGTTTGTTGTTTTTATCAAGTTGCTAGATACTTGTTAAATTTCTAGTAAGATCGTAGACGTATCTGGTGGTATAGTCTTAGAAGATCTAAGTCTTTTTCTTGGGACTCAAAATCACAAGAACTCACACTTTGTACTCGATTGGAAGAGTTAGTGGAAACATCACAACTGGGTTGTGAGAGTGGACGTAGACAAGTTGTCGAACCACTATAAATTGTTTGTGTTGATTACTTTACTGTTTTGTTTAATTGCTTAATTGTTTACACACATAACTGAACAAGACAAGTTGAGTATAGAACAGAGTTCTCGAATTTTGAAGATTGAGTATAAACTTTAGTTGGGCTCATTATTAATTTCGTATTCCGCATTTTGTAATTCTGATATATCGAAAGATTTTAGAAAAGTCTATTCACCCCCCTCTAACCGTTTTCTTTAGCTTCCCTCGATATTAACTCATCTTCGGGACCTACAGTATCCCTAATGAAATCTATTTCAAATCACAAGTGTGTGATGCTTGCCAGAAAGGTAAACAGGTGAAGGTTTCCTTTAAGTCAATTCCCACTCTTTCTACTTGTAGAGTCTTAGAACTCTTGCACATGGATTTACATGGTCCTATAAAACCCCCTACACTGAATGGTAGAAGATACACTTTGGTTGTGGTAGATGATTATTCAAAATTCACTTGGGTAATCTTCTTACACAAAAAGAGTGACACACAAACCCAACTACCAGATCTGTTAAAAAGGTTGCAAGTAGAAAAAGGTTAGCCCATTGTCAAGATCAGAAGTGACAAGGGGACTGAATTCATAAACTGCTATATTAAAGAATTTTGTTCTAAATCTGGAATTCAGCATTTGACTAGTGCAGCTAGGACACCCCAACAAAATGGTGTAGCTGAGAGAAGAAACAGAACACTAAAAGAAGCATGCAGAACAATGCTTGCAGAGTACAACACACCACAGAAGTTCTGGGCTGAGGCAATCAACACTGCCTGTCATACTCAGAACAGATGTGCACTCAACAAGGTACATGGTAAAACTCCTTATGAGGTATGGAAAGGTTGGAGTGTATTAATCTTCTCTACAAACAATCTAATTTTGAGCAGATCTTGACTTAGAAGTACTCTAAGGCAGAATACTATTCTAATGTGTATCAGCACAGTTGTTTCCACGCACACTTTACTTCATTTCTTATTTAATATATTGAAATTTACTTATCTGGATTCAGCTGTGTACTGTAATCAGCTGAGTTCTCTTCGAAGATCAGATTAGTAGTTGGGTCAGCACAGTAGTCCTTAGATCAGTTCCCCAACTCTTCTGATTTTTTCCAACCTTTCCATAGATCAAGGCAAATTTTTGTTCAAAAAGGAATCTGTGAAGTTTGAACAAAAACAGCGGCAACGTCAACAACCTCAAGTTTCTGGTGGATCAATGTTCCGTTCTGATGATGATGAGCCGGAGACAAGAACTAAGGCGAGGCATGATCCTCACAGAGCTGGATTGAGAAGAGGCAGATCAGCTAGGGTTGCCTCAGAAAAGTCAGAAGAGTCTGTTGCTGCAGAAGAGAAGGAGGCGTCTGTAGAACAAGAGGTAAGTACTTCGAGCCTCGTTGTTTTACATAAAAGAACTAAAGGAAAGAGTGTGCTTAAACCCAGAAGAGTACTTAAGAACACTTCCTCTACTCCCTCAAATTCTGACCCCATCCCAGCCCAACCCCTTGATCAAGAGCCTACTCGTTCTGAAGAGTCAGTTCATTACTCTCCCATTCGTCAGAATACTCCTCCCTCACCCATTCAGAACACTTCATTTCATCCCTCTCCCCAATCAAGTCCTCAACATAATCCCACTCCACATTTTTCTCCTGAATCAGTTCATGATCACTCTACTGAGCATGAACATATACCTTCTTCTGAACCTATTGAGATCACTTCTTCTCCTGAAACTGAATTTATTCAACTCAATTCAGTGTTTTTGATGGATTATCCAGTGTGTGATAAGGAAGAAAGAATTAGGTTTAAACTGAGGAATGCTCTTCTTAGAAGATTTCATGGTTTAGATGACAACTCTATGGTTTTTGAACAACTTCTGAGGATAGGCACTTGGGTGTATCTTAGAGGAATTGGCATGAAAGAGTTGTTAGTTGTGGCAGAAGGTATGGGTGATTTATTTGTTTTCCATGACTGGGAACAACAGCAGAGAGAAGCTGCTGGTGTTAATTCTTTTACAGAATTGATATCTCCTGAATCAGTTGTGAAGTTGGTTGAAAGACTAACTGGTTGCAAATATGATGTGTTAAATTCTGCTGAAGAGAATGTTGATGTTAATGTCAACATGGAAGCTGATGAGGATGCTGTTGAAAAAGATTTTGATAGTGAAGCTGATATGGAAGCTGATTATCTAGCTGATACCAATGCAACTGAGGTGTTTGAGAACACAGTTGTGATTGAAGAGACTGAGTTCTTAGAGGAACAAGTTTTGGGTGCTGATGAGCTTGAGAGCACACCAATTAAGGTTGCAGAAACTAATGTGCTTGAAGATGTTCAAGAGACAGTAAGACCAGTTCCTGCTGAGTCAACTCATGATAACTCTAGCTTTGAATTGTTGAAAAAGCATAATGAAGAGTTACAAGCTAAGATGGAAGCTACTTTGAAGCAATTTCAGGAAGCTACTGATAAGCAGGAGAAATTGACTGCTGCAAATTCTTATGAACAAGTGTTGGAACACACTATGTCCAAAATCTATGATCTGCATAGATTGCAAGAAAAGAAGCTTTCTGTTGAGCTGCAAAATATGTTTGAACTGCACATGACACCCTTGAAGGAATGGCATGATGAAGCCAAAAAGGGGGAAGTTAAGGTCATGAGAGTGATGGAGCAGACTCAAGCTCAACAAGCTCAGTTGGTTGTGAGTCAAGATGAGTTGAAGAAAAGTCAGGATGATTTGAAAGAAGAAATCATAAGTTTGAATCTGAAAATCAATCTCAGAAGACAGCAGACTTCTGAAACTCAAAGTTTAGCAGTGACTGAGAAGAACATTGCTGAATCTTCTTCTGGAAAGAGAAAAAGAAAACTGATCTTGAATGATGAAGAAGAGGCTGAAGAGACTGGTAGAGTCACCAGGTCAAAAAGTAAGCTGAATCATGTTGTTGCAAGTAATCAGCCAAGTGAAGAAGAGATGGCTGAAGCTGCTAGAAAGAACAATGAATTGTTAGCCAAAAGGAAAGATGAATTATCTGAAAAGAAGAAAGTTGATGAACAGATGAGAAAGCAAAAATTGAAAGATGCAGAAGTTGCAAGGAAAAAGTTTGATAACCGAGTTGCTGCATTGAGAAGGAAAAAGAAGTCAAAATCTGTTGGAAAATTTATTGAAGATAACTACATGGAGTTCATTGTTGATTCTAATAATATGGATTATTGGAATGATCTGAAATTGAAATGGCAGATTGCTAATTTCATAGTGAAGAAGTTTGTTGATCATTCGAGCAAAGAGGCTGAATATTCTGATTTTGAAGAATTCATGATGAATATTGCAAGAGATTTCTGGGAAGATATGCTATTATTGGCTGCTGCTGCAGAAATCCAGATCTTATGTCCAGAAAAACCAGTTTGGGAACCTCCAAGACAAGAGAATGAAGAACCTGATTACAAAGAGATTGGAAACATTATTGCTAAGATCATTAAAGATGAAGGAATAACTGATCATAAGCACATGATGGACATCAAGAACATGATGTATTTGGCATTCAGAATTCCTAATGAAGAATGAAGATTGAAGATGAAGGACTAAGCTCAAGAGATAACATTTCTTAACCCTATCTTTGTTTATTTATGTGATATTTCTGTGATTATGTGAAGTATGTGTAATATCTGATCTTAATCTGAATATGAATCTGATTTTGTATTTGATGAACTGTTATGATTAACTATATACTTAACTACTGATCTATTAACATTTAAGTAGTTTTGGCTTCATCAAAAAGGGGGAAATTGTTGGGATATGAATCCTATAAACAATGTTCTAATTGATGATTATATGTTTTGATGGCCAAAAGCAACTTGAAGTTAATGATATATGTGATTATATGTTGTTATAACTGAGTTATGTGAATTAGGATTACTGATCTTAATGTGATATGAAAACTGAGTTTACTGATCTTATGTTTTACTGATCTGATATATGAACTGTTTAAGAACTAAGCTGAGAATGTATTGTATAGACAGCTTATAGTATAGGACTTAGATGTACTCATCTGTATATAGTTCAGTTGATGTATAGATAGGTTTTATATTTGTAAAGTTGTATTCTATTGTATTCAGCATTGTAAAAGTTCAGAGCAGTAGTTTAGATCAAAGAAAGAAGACTAAGAGACATCAGAAGACTACTTCAGGATATGAAGATTATCAAGAGAAGTCAAGATGAAGCTCAGAAAATCAAGAGAAATATTTTTGAAGGAAGCAAGAACAATTTTGGAAGAACTGTGTTGACTGACCAAGAGCAGTAAAACGAAGAAGAGTAGTTTACTGTGCTGAGTTAGTTGAATTGAAGAATAAGTTTGGATAACTTATTTGAAACGTAACTGAAGATATATATGAAGATATGCTGACTTGGAAAGATAAGTTTTAAGTTGGTTACAAAAAGGAAGTTACAACAAGAAACGGTTATGAGTTAGTTGAGAGTTAGTTTCACAAAATGCTAACTATCATACTAATGCTTATAAATACTGTATGATCTTCTACTTGAAAATACTACTGATACAATTACTATTCAAGAGCAATCAAAGAGAATTCAAGTATTCAAGAACTCACAGAGTCAAGAAGATCGAACTGAGAAGAAGCCACAGATCTGAAGAGAAGAATCAAAGGCTACTACAAAGAGAAGTTTTACTTTTCATTTTAAGTTTGTACTGTGTAAACAAGTGTGCTAGTTACTTGTGAAATTACTAGTAGATCGAAGATATACCTGGAGGTATAATCGACAAGATCAAAGTCTTAATCTTGGGACTCTAAGCTACAAGTACTCAAGAAGAAAAGAGTAATAAAACATCACGACTGGAGTTGTGAGAGTAGATGTAGACATTTTTCGAACCACTATAAATCTTGTGTTCTTTACTTTCTGTTTTGATTATCTGTTTATATTTGTTTAACCAAGAACAGTAAAGTTTTCTAAAGAAAAGATCTAAAGAAAAGTTGAGTATAAAAGATAAATTGTAAAGTACTGATCTGATTGTAAGAACAGTATTGAACAGAACACATTTCCGCACTTAAACTCTGATATTTTGATAGAATTTGAAAAGTCTATTCACCCCTCCCCTCTAGACTTTTTCTTAGCTTACTCAATCTAAAACTCAACTTTGGGACCAACACCTTGTAACCGGTCGGAAGCTTGAAGACAAAGAACACTTGCTTAAAGAAGTTTGGAGAGCTCGAAAGTTCGAAAATGGTGAAATGGGGGGGAGGGAAGGCCTATTTATAGGCAAACGTTATGCAGGGACCAAAGTGCAAGAAAATGAGGTAAAAAGTGTAATTTACTCAAAATAGTGGGTCGGTTCCGAAGTCGAAGCACCCGGTGAGCTTCACGCGCGTCGATTGGGCTTTCCCATGCGTTTATTCAAATTTAAAGTTGTATCACACGCCTGACACCACACGCCGCGTCGGACGTCATCAAAAGCACCTTGAAAGGGGCGATTTGAAGTAGGAAACGAAGCATCCTTTCCCCAAAGACATCTTTCCAACAAATCGTTTCGAATGCAAGGTTGGAAACGAGCATTACTGCCCACCTTCCTAGTCATGGGGCAAATGTTACATACGGTCAAAGAGTCAAGCGTTGAAAAGTCAATAGTCTTAATCCTAATCGTCAATTAGGAGAAGACTAGTCAATGGGCGACCATAAAGATGATCATGCGACGAATAGTCAACTTTAGTCAACAACTTTTGTATGCTCGCGGCCGAGCATGTGTAAGGCGAACACGAACCAAGGAAGAGCTCCATGGCTTAGAAGACAAGTCAATGGAGGGTACTTATATCTAGACAACCAGCGACCAAGTGTGCGACCATAGAATAGGTTATGGCAATAATGCAGTATCCTCTTCCCAAGGCGCATTTAATGTGGTCGTCCCATCAACTAAAGTTGATTGGATCTTAGGTTGAATAAGGGTTCGCCAGCTATAAAGGCGATCTCTCCCAAACCTAGTATATAAGTCCATTTGGGTTAAATGTAAACACAACTTGAAACGAATGCACAAAAACCGAGATACACTCTCTCCAATCTAAATATTCCTCTCAGCTTCCTCAAGAAGCTTCTTGTTGTTCTTCAATGTTCATCACCTTTGTTCTTCACTTAGGGGTGTGCAACGCAACCGAACCGAAATTGAGAAATCGAAACCGAACCAAATTTTATCATAATTAACCGAAACCGAACCACAGTAGAGTAAAACCGAAAATAACCGAACCGAAATAAAAACTGAAATATACTAACAGTTATGAAATTCTCAATTTTTAGATTCATATTTAACCTTTAATAAACATTTATCAAAAGAACTAACACATTTATGAAAAAAATCAGTAATACAGTAACATAGATTATCAAAATTTCACATTTAGCATTTAAGATTTCAGATTATAAAATTAATCAAATTATCAAAATTTCACATTTAACAAAACAAACTAACACAGTAAATGAAAAACGAAACGAAACACACCAATCGTGTACGGTGGCCGGTGTACGTACGGTACGGTGAGGCAAATGAATTAGGGTTAGGTATTTATATGTTCTCAAATTCGGTTCGGTTTTCGGTTAACCGAATATTTTAGTAATAAAACTGAAACCGAAATCTAAGAAAAATAATAACCGGACCGAAAAACCGAACCGAAATCATTTTTCGGTTCGGTTCGGGTTTTTTCGGTTTTTGCTCAGCCCTATCTTCACTTTTGATCATCTTTGATCGATCACCTTTAATCTACGTAAAACCAATATAAATATATATGTTTGTTGGTGTTTGATAAAGTCCACATTCAGATCATCTACTAAAAAGCACCTACAACACGAGCCACATGAATTAGGAGAAAGAGTAAATAAAGATGGTTGCATGCAATCTTCCCATGATTCCTCCGTTCCACTTGATGGTTCACCTTACTGGATTTTTAACACGTATTGTCATCAATATTATAAGACGTTGATTATTTTTTAATATAATACATGTCAGTCATTTAAAACTTAATTGTAGCTATTGGGAACTTTAAAATCGTAAGAGTGAATGAACAAAATACAAATAATCAGGGGCGGAGAACTGGGGAGGGCCATGGCCCCCCCTAGATTTCATCCAACATGTACCAATATATATATAATAACATTAGATTTTTTATTTTTATCTTAGTTGGGCCCCCCTCAAATATGCCTCATGCGGGTATTTGCATCTTAAACACAAACCAAACCAAATTTTGGCTTGCTCAGAGGCCCAGCCCACCAAAATTTTTATATATTGACATTATTCTGTTCAAATTCTAAAAAAACTCCCCCATTTAATTTATGTTTATATATTGTTTGTTATTTTAATTTATGTTTATATATTATTTGTTTTATTTTATTATTTATTAAGTTATTTTTTAAATTATTTCCTAAATATTTAATAAATTTATTGATGTTTAAAATTAATCATTCAATTCTTAATTGATGTATTTTTAGAATTAAGTTTGTAGGTAAAATATAAATAACCATACAATTGGTTAAGAGTTAGAATTTGAAAACTAGAAAATCATAAATCTATTTGATTGTATATAGAATGGTAACTCTAATTCTCACATTTTAAGTTTTCACTGTAACTATAGAACGATCTTTTTTAACTATGAACATAGTCAAGATCGCTTATAGATGATCTTCGTGACATGAAAGAAAAATATTCTAAATTTTAACATAAATGCTACTATATTAAAAAAAAAATGCAATATATTATATATAAGCTTGTAATTAGTGTATAATTTGAGTACTTTAGAATTTATTGTTGGCCCCCCTCACTTATTCATGCAAATATTTTTGATAATGAGAACACCAAAGTTTATATCACAAGAGTTTGAATTGTAGAGAAAAAAATAAGAGAGAATAATACATGATGATGAAAGAAGAATAGCACAAAATAAATAAAAGGGAAATGGGGGCACTGCCTCTTCCTTGGCTTAATTACATTACATTAACATAAAACACTTAATAATTAACACTACAAAGCATGCCACCATAGATGGAGGAGACAATGCCGCCGAGAAGGATGGCTCATTATGCGAGACTGCTCCGGCAGGAGGCTCCGGCGAAGTGGCGGTGGTTTCGGACGGAGGAGTAGTGGTGGTGGTTCCGGATGGAGGAGAAGTGGTGGTTCCTGCAGCTGCAGCTACATTGACGGAGAGCTTCATTCCGCCGCTGCAATGGCCGGGGACACCGCAGATAAAATAATGAGGGCCGGTTTTCTTAAGGGTGATGGAGGTGGCGCCGCTGCTGTCGGAGGAGATGGCATTGCCGGTGGTGCAACTCTTGTAGTCAGCTGCACTCACTTCATCCACAGTGTGCCCAGATCCATAGTTGAAAACTGCATCCATTTGAAAATTCTTTTTAATATGCATGTTACACAAGCATTTTTCATGCACAAAACTTTGTATTAGATTTTTACGGAGTAAATTTCTTATAGAATCCACCACCTACATTTACACTTTAATAAGTACCTATGCAAGTAGTGAATTCTATAAAAAAAATCAACATTTGGTTCTATGAGTATTATTTTTACTCCCTCTGTTTTTGCCATTTTTTATTTAATTAATTAGTAATAAAATATGAAATAATATGATCCTAGCTTACTTCTGATTCTATCATTCACCCACATGTTAAGTATATATAGTTTACAAATTATCAATATTTTCATGTTTTATGTATTTACTATTAATTGTATTTTAGCGAGTTTTTTTATATTTACAAGAATATTATTCCTGTAGTTTAAGATATTACACGCTACAAAATTGCACAAGTGACAACTCAAAATATAATTAGGTTGCAAAAATACTACATTAATAATTGAATTTATTTAGGACAAAAACTTGTGTGATCAAGACTGTGAGACACTGATTTTTTTTTTTTATCCATATTTTAAATTTTTGAGTTGGACAATTCTTTTTTTTTTTTCAGATTAATTTTATGTTTGTCAAGATGTGGTAAAGTGTATTTTTGAACCACACTTAAAAAGTGATAATATTTTAAATAAAAATAACTATCACTTTCACTTAAATATTACTCTCTCCGTTCACCAAAAATATAGTCATACCTTTAGGCACAAGTTTTAAGAAAAAATAGATAAAGTATGAGTATTGTGGGATTGTTGTGAGGTAAAAATATATAAAGTAATTATTTTCATAAAAGGAAATGAGTATTGTGGGATTGTTGTGAGGTAAAAATATATAAAGTAATTATTTTCATAAAAAAAAATAAACATACTTTTGATGATCGAACAGACAAATAAAAAAGTGAGCATAGTTTTGATATAGGATAGTGTAACTTTTTAACTAGACAACCTCTTTATTTATAATGATAGGAATGTCATATTGAAAGAAAAGTGGTAAATTTTGAAAATAAAATAAACTATACCTAGGGTGTCACCAACGGCAAAGGTCTTGTCTGAAGGCCAGGTAGAATAGTCATTTCCCATTGACCACCCGGATGATTCCCCAACTGTGTAATCCGCACATTCGACTCTTCTACTGCTTATCATCATGCAGCTCACTAACACCACTATCGTCAACCCACTAAATTTACCCATAATTTTCTTCTTAATTTACTCTTAATATTTTTGTGGTTGAAGAAAGATGATACTGAAAATTTGTGACCATATTTTTGATATATATAGTGGTGGAACTATATTTGAGAGAGAGATGGAGTTGTTCACTAAATGTTTATTCAATTGATGTGAAGGGGCTGCAGCATGTGGAGAAAAAGTTTTTGTAAAAAGGTGACAAAAAATTGTGCATGTGGACCATGTCAATAAGTCTACCTTAATTTTTTAAATGAAATTACAACTTTACTCCGGTGTCACTATATTTTAAGGTTTTCACATCCACTCCGGTATAATATACTTATACATTTACTTTTATAAAATTTAATACAATTACATCATAATTTTTCTTCCATTCACTCTTTTTTTTTTTAATTCTACTTTTCTCTTCCCAATACAATACTATTTAACATTAATTTGATATAAAATATATATAATATACCACCGTACAAAAATCTAAACACATAAAAATCCATAGAACTGTAATTTGTTTATGTTTCAAGTCACTTTTGAGAATTTATTTGTCCTTTTTTTAATCTCTATTCTAATGATATTCAATTGGTTCACCATAAGTTTACTCACGTATTTTAAATATTTCATCCTAAATTTTTATTTTTATTTTACTTTTTTAACTTTTTTATAGACCCCAATTTAACTTTTTTTTTTCTTTTTTATCGCTCTATACAGTAGAAACTCTATAAATTAATACTCGATTAATTAATAAACTTTTTAAGATAATATTTTTTGCCGATACCGACTCGTGAATAGGGTGTTAAATTAATAAACTCGTTAAAATTATAAGATAATACGTTTTTTATAATTTCTATAGACCCCCATATGAAATATAAATTAATAATTCCTTATATACTGGAGTACCTATTACATGATTTATGAAGGTTTATTGAAAAATGACCCAATTGTCTTTTTTTTTTTGTTGAAATCAATATCACATTCAGTCTCGTCTCTAATTTTCCTTATCATTGTAAAAATTTCTGGTGTCGTTTTCTCATAGCTCAACAAGAAATTATTCAAGTGAAAGATATTCACCTGCAAACCATAATTAATAATTAATTACAATTGAAAATTTGAAAGGGTATTTATAAATTGAGTATTTTATTACTCCATAAATTAATAAAATATTAATTAATATATAAATTAATAACTTTTTTAATTAATAAATTTTGGTGATCTCAATATTATTAATTTATAGAGTTTCTATTGTATTTTCTTTTCTTTTTAGGGTGATGTGACAAATTATGAGACATAGATATAATAAAGGGTTGTGATTGAAAGAAATATAAAAAATTTATAGAAATTGGAGAGGATCGGTTCCCTCTGTTTCAACTAGCCACGAAATACTTATTTCTTAATTTTCATGTTAAAAATAAAGAAAAAACTTAAAACGAAAGGAATGAAGTATAATTTAATTTGCATTTTGATAATGTGAATATATAATTAATTAGTTGGCAGACTATAGCGTCAATCTGGCAGCAATTAAGTGGGAAACGGGTAGAGTTGTTGGGGGTGGCTAACATGATGATTGATAAGCTGCTATAGTAAGTGAAAAGTTGGTAGAAAGTGGTTTCCTTATATTTCTATATTCTTATAAAGCATTCTCTATCTCCTTTTTCATTTTTCTTTTTAATGGGGAATGTTATAAAGCATCCTCATCATTTTTTTTTTTTTTTTGTAAGCCAGATATAAAGTGGTTTTCTTTTATTTATATACAGTTATAAAAGCATTCTCGTTCCCCCAACACAATGAGAGGGAGAGGGTGCTGCATGGTCATTCTTTCGAATTTACAAAAATTATTACCTAAGTTTAAAAGAAAAAAAGACATATTAGTCACTTTACTTAGGAGTGTTTAATTGCACTTTTATTTATATAATAATTTTTTGACCACAATACTTATATATTTATAGAAATTTAATTCCATATATATTATATATATTTACGTATTTTTATTTGTGTTAAAGTTAAGCTTTTATAATTATATCTATAGATATTGAATCTTTAATTACTTTAATTTATTTGCATTAATGTCAAAAAAAAAAAAAAGTTCGAGTTTGAAACCTTATAAATAAATAGAATGATTGTCGTCCACATTAATTATGCAAATTTAATATTAGTATTTTATATATATAATTAATTTTTTTTATACTGAAGGTATATGGGTGAGAATGAGTCAAGCTATTAATAAGCTCGGCTCGACTCGATTAATAAATAGGTTTAGTCTAGTATACACTTGAGTCCATGTTGTACACCCTAGTCCAATTTTTTATTATTATTATAAAAATAATTACATGACCTATAAAGCTCTTTTTATTTCATTTTTTTTCTTCATTTTATTTCATTTTTTGCTTTTTTTTTTTTTGTTTCTTTTTATTTAATTTTTTTTTTTACTTTATTTTTTTTTTTTACTTAAAAATATACACATTCTCCATTTAAATTAAATTTTTAAAGAAAATTTTTATTCAATAAAAAGTGCAGCACAAAATTACTAAAAAATGTAAGTCGGTATAACAAAAAAGTGCAACACCATATTTACTAAAAATACTCCCTCCGTCCGCCTATAAGCTTCCCGCTACTTTTTGGCACAGAGATTAAGAAAAGTGATTAAATAATAGATATAGTACAAGTGATGTGATTGGAAGGAGGAGAGAGATAGAGAGAAAAAATAAAATATAAAGTGAAGTGTAAGAAAAAGTACTTACCAAAAGGGGTATGGGAAGCTTATAGGCGGACGGACTAAAATGGTAAAATGGGAAACTTATAGGCGGACGGAGGGAGTATAAGTTAGTATAACTAAAAGTGAAATACGATATTTCTGAAATGTGAAAGTCGGTATTACTGAAAAGAGTATCACGATATTTAATGAAAAGTATAAGTCAATATAACTGAAAAGTGTAAGAGTCAACTAAAAAGTAGAACATGAACTAGAGTGCACAATATGCACTAGTCCATAGCAGACCAACCCAATAAATAAGTCGGGCTCAAATTTTTTTCCTATACCTTTTAAGTCCAATTAACAACCCTATTTAACTTAATTTATATAAATATATATAAATATATATTATATAGAAATATAATAGGTAGGGTCTTTGTAAGCATCCAATTAATATGTGATAAATAAATAAAGTAAGTAAATTTAGTAATACTAATTACTTTGTAGTTATATTTTTCTTTTGTAATAGTTGAAAAAAACATTTGATAAACTTGTTATTGCTTTTATTTTTTCATTTGAGATTTAAAGAATCGATTTTATGATTTGACGATAATACAAGTGTTGTATGATTTTTTTTTAAATGCACTAATAATATTTTTAAAAAAAAAGACTTTTAAGTCAGACATATTTATTAAAAAGATCAGACCAATCCGACCAAAATTGCATTTATTAAATACTCCCTCCGTCCCGGAAGTGTTTGCACCACAAAGTGGGCACACTTTTTAAGAAAAAAGTGTAATGAGTGGAGTGTTGAGGGGTAATTTTGTAAAGTTATATGAATAAAGTAAAAAGGTGATTGGAAAGAGAGTAAAAGTAATACTCCCTCCATCTTTGAATAAGTGTCACTTTGGCATTTTTCAACAAATTAAGATTATAAAGTGTGGTCCATATTACCCTTAATTAATTATAGCTAATTTTGATATAGAAGTTTTGTTGGATAAAGAATGTGGTCAAGAATGTAGCTATTATTCATAAACCAAATTAATTTTGGTATAAACAATGTTTATGCAATTTATTTATGAACAATATATATGGTAAATGAATAAGGGCGAAATAGTCAAAATTAAAGAAAAAAACTCAGAATGACACTTATTTTAAAATTAGTTAAAAAGTCAAAGTGACACTTATTAAAAAACGGAGGGAGTAGCATTTTGTGTAAATATGTGAATATTGTGAGGGTGGGGTTTATGAAGAAGTTTCCTTTTATGGGTGTGCAAACAGTTGTGGAATGGACAAATAAGTTAAGTGTGCAAACAGTTGTGAGACGGAGGGAGTATAAAACTAGGAATTTTCTCACGCAAGTCACCCGCTTCTACCGATTATCCGACGACTCTCCGACGGCCATTAACGGCGTATAGTCCTTCAAACCTATTTGTCTTTGCGTAATTTTTTGGGAAGACTCGATTGACCCCAAAGTATCAACGAATTTTCTTTCTCATTTCTTAAATGTACTAATATTGCATACAAGTGTAACACTTTTAAGTTTTAAATAGATAAAGCAATTAAAATATACTAGAAGGAAATCATTTGTTTTTATATATTAGTATGTCGTTTCTTTATTCTGTTGAAGTGAAATAAATATCTCTTGTATAACCATTTCAAGTGATAAAAATATCATAAACTTTATTAAATAGTAAGAAATCTCAAATCAAATTAGAATATACTCTCTTCGTCTTTTCGAAAATTATCAATTTTATCATTTTGGGCGTTCTATAAATTAAAAGTTACTAATTTACTAGTAATTTCTTTTGCAACACCTACTATTTCTCTATTTTTTTTGTTTACTATTTCCCTCTACATTTTCTCTTTCATACCTTTCTCTACAATTTTTTCTATTTTCTATCCATCTTTACTACAAGAAAATTGATTTTTTGTGACAAAATACTCTCATTATTGTTTCTCTAGCTAAAAGTTTTTAGTGACAGGTAATTGAGAATTAATGATAGAACCTGTAACTGAAAGTCAATTTCTGTCATTAAAGACTTTTAGTTAGAGAAGCTATGACATTTTTGTTACTAAAAATCAATTTTCTTGTAGTTTCTATCTCAACAACCTACTACACATATAATACTACTATATTCATTCAACAATAAATGATATTTTATGTAAGTTAGAAATTGTGAATATTTAAAAAAAAAAAGGGTAAAATTGAAAGAAATGATGCAAAAAAAAATTAAAATATCATTTATTATAAAACAGATAGTATGTTTCTTAATTAATGTGAAAAAAAGTTTGAACAAGTTTTTAAGGGGTGAAGGGAATATGAGATAATTCAAAGCATCTCTTAGTTACATAAAAATGTGTGATTTCTATAGAAGAGTATTATGTTAAAATAATATAGGAATATAGATCATTGCCATTTTTTCAAAACCACCCAGATTTTTGTTGTTGTAGTGGGTCAACTGCTATGATCATCACCACCTAACAAAAACTGCCCCAAAGTAGGACATTCGTAAAAAATGGGTCAAAATTCTGAGCTTGCATATCATATGATACTTAAGTAAATCATTTTTCTTTTTTTTTTTAAATTATACACCTTGTAATAACTTTAAAATAAGAATAAAGAAATCGGTATAGTTAAAAAATTTGGAGTCAAAATCGTGTTATAAAGTCAGTACTACGTACCCATGTCAGAACTATTCAAGATTTAAAGAAGTTATATGAAATATTTCATGAGAAATATTAGTATATTTAAAGAAGGGTAAAAAATTTGCGAATCTGATCAGATCAAAAGGATCTTTCAAAAAAAATCACGCAAAAGTCGCTCTGAAGGCTAACAGAAAAAGGGGTTCCAGATCTGTGTTACTATGAATGTAATTATATGTTAATATAAGAGCAAATATGTGTCACTGTAAGTACAAATAACACGCAAAAGTCGCTCTGAAGGCTAACAGAAAAACGGGTTCCAGATTTGTGTTTCTAAAGATGGTTCTTCCAAATCATAAAATAGGGGGTGGTGAACTCATAAAATAAGGGGCAAATAATTGTGATCATCCAATATAAATAGTCGACCCAAATCTATTTTTTTTATAAAAAAATAGGTGGCTGAACTCATAAAATATGGGGTGCATATAGATTGGATATGGTGGGTCAGATCCAAATAGTTATTTGGACATATTTCACAATAAGACTATTGTAAAATATTGTATATAAGTTTTTACCTTCAAGATACGGAGCAAAACGGATATTTAAAATTCGAGTGTCACTGAAATTTTGGTATGGATAGGTACTGATATTTTATTTATGGGTATCAATCCGAACATATTTTCTATTACTCCCTTCGTTTCAAAAAGTTTGTCTCATTTGGTCTTAAATTTTATTTTAAAAAGTTTATCATTTTTCTATTTTTACCACGAATCTCTCTAAACTACCCTTATGTAATATCTACAATATCACTTTTTAATTGAAAATATATTAATAATCTATTTTATCTCACTTTCTTTCAAAGTTTCAAAGGTAAGAGTGTGATAGAGAAAAAAATGTCAAAGGGAAGACGGAAAATAGTGAAAAATGAAAGTGATTTTTTATCCATTAGTAACTGGTTGTCCCAATCGAGTGTACTTCAAATTACGAGTTAGATTAATCATATGTAATTTATTTTTTTCATGCCCGCATAGGATATGTGGTTTTTTATTAATGAATTTATGTCAAAAAAAAATTCTTTAGTTAATCATAATGAAAACTAAACAAATGATACCCAAAGGTATGGGGCCAAAAAGGAAGAAAAACTATATTGCTCTTCGAACAAGATTAAAAGTGAATTATCAGTTATTGTGAATTTTGTTAATGGTACAGCAACTAAGAAACACAAGTATTTTTTAGATTAATTGAGAAATTTCAATGATTTGCTTCATAGGATATGTCACAATTGTGATTTTTTTTTTAGAAATTGGATGCAGTTATTAATTCATGATCTGGCATGTACAGAATAAAAACTTCATTTTCGATTCTACGAGAATTTTTATTCAAGCCTTTCATTTGCTTCTCTTCGATGGAAGTTTTATTTTCCCAGAAAGTATCCTAAATTTTGGCCTAATTCTTCTTCTGATGATTGATTCAACCTCTGATAAAAAAGATATACCTTGGTTATATTTTTAGTAATGATTTTTTTTTTTCTTTTTCTTAATGAACTAAAGTCTTTTTTTTTTAGTTTTCTTTAGGTTAATCAGTTATCATGAGAACTAAGCAAATTGTACCCAAAAGAATGGAGCCAAGAAAGAATAAAAACTATAGTACTCTTCAGACAAGATCAAAAGTGTGTGTAAATACTACACTCGATGAAATACTATATGTGCATTATCTACCTAACAAACCAATATGACTTACATGACCTACATTTTACATAGTTCAAGTCTATTCGTAACCATTTTGTAACTTTATCCAGTATTACTGATGTTTTCTTAAAATAATATTGATTATTGTTTGTGGTATTGTTGGTTATTGCTTCTGGTGTTATTGATTATTGTTCGTGGTATTACTTGTTATTTCTTGTGGTGTTACATATTATTACTTGCGATATTGTTGATTATTGCCCCTTTATTATTGATTATTATGGTATTACTGATTATTCTTTAGGAATACAATATTAAATTAATATGATTATTAGTTACAATATTAATGATTTTTATTGGTTATTGTTTGTGGTATTGCTGATTATGTGAAATTACTTATTGCATAAGGCATTATTGTTTATTTTTTATGGTATTACTAATTATAATTAAATGTGTGCAATTACTTATTATTGCATAAATATTACTCCCTCTGTCCTTGAGTAAACTTCCCACTTCTTTTTGTTGTTTTGATTAAGAAAGTAGTTCTTTATTAATATAAAGTGGGACAGTCAACTTATTCTTGTTGAAAAGTAAGGGGTAATTTTGGAATTCAGTCAAAGCAATAAAGTGTTTTACTGTTTGAATCATTTTAATTAATTTCAACCTGCAGTCCAAAAGTGATTAGTGGGAAACTTTCCCACCAATTATGTCCGCCCAAAAATTTCAAATTTCAGATTACATTAAATACACAATTCCCACCAAAAGCATATCCAACATTCAAAAGGGAATTCAATGCATCATTGAATTCACTTTACTTATCTACAAACAAAATGGTGGGAAGAAGCCTAATTTAACAACATTGGAAAGGAACAACATAGCACAGTTTTTGCTGGCAAATAGCACCAACGGTAAACCAAAAAGAGGAAAGATTTCAGAGGCAGCCAGAAGCTTTGGTGTCACAAGGAGAATAGTGGGCTCCCTCTAGGCTGCAGCAAAAAACAAAGACAAGAAGGATTACCAATATTTTTAAGTTCAAAGAAACCAGGTTGTGTGCATCCCAAAAGAAGAATTCCAGTACCAACTGAAATGTTTTTGGCAACTTCCATTTTTCAAAGGCCAACAATCAGAAAGTTAGCCAAACAAATTAAGGTTAGTCAAAGCACAGTTGGGAGATGGGTTTTACTAGGTTTAATCAAATCTCATTCAAATGCAATTAAGCCACACTTAACAACATCCAACAAGTTACTTAGGTTGAAGTTCAGTTTGAGTTATTTGCAATTTGATAGACTACATAGTGTGGTGAAGTTTAAGAGCATGCACAATATTATACACATAAATGAGAAATGGTTTAATTTCACAACTACATCAACTAAGGTATATTTGGCTAAAGGGGAAGAAGGTCCACATAGAACAATTCAGTCAAAGAAGCACATTCCAAAAGTTATGTTTATGTGTGTTGTTGGAATACCTTGCTTTTCAAATGATGTGGAAGTTATTTTTTATGGAAAAATTAGCATGTTCCCATTTACCAAGCAAGAAGGGGCAAAAAGAAACAGGCAAAAAGGCACAATGGAGACAAAACCTATTGACTCAATAACTAAAGATGTCATAAAACACTGCCTTATTCACAAGGTAAACTCTCAAATACATAATTTTTTTATACAATAAGTACATAAATATGCATGTTCATCATAGTGTTTTAGTAAGTCTCCTAAAATATTCATTATTTGGTGACATTACTATATTCTCCAGGATAATTTATGGCTGTTTTGTAAGTCTCGTAACTGATATTACAATATTTTGTATATCTAGTGGTTACTATAACAAAATTTGTCACAGATTATTCCTGCTATTAAGGGAAAATGGCCCAATAATGCTAGCAAAGACATTATAATTCAAAAAGATAATGCAAAACCTCATATAAGAAATGAGGATCCAGATTTTAGAGCAGCAGCAAGTTCTGATGGTTTTAACATAGTTTTAATGCAACAACCAGCTAACTCACCAGACACCAATATCAATGACTTGGACTGGTTTAGAGCACTACAATCACTGCAGGTGGAGACTGGTGCATACAATATACAACAACTTGATGAAGTCGTTGTTGAATCATTTGATCACATGGAACTTAGGAAGCTCAATAAGGTATTCTTAAGTTTACAACAATGTATGGTTGAGATTATGAAGGTGAAAGGACAGAATAACTACAAGGTTCTACATATGTGAAATGATAGGCTTGAGAGACAAGGGTTACTTCCAATCGTTTTGGAAGTGGATGAGATATTAGTGAGAGAATGCATTGAATACTTGGTACAGGCTGGACTTGTTGGTGGTTCTACTTCTACATGTGGTCTGGGGGTCTTAATGGAAGACTTGGGTTACTAAGCACTAGTATGACAAACTACTTTTTGCTAATTAAAAAACTTTTTGCTCATTTTGACAGTAGGATGTGTATGTTTACAACATAAACATATGTTACTTTTGTTTAGTTGTAAACATTAAATATTTTGTAATATACTGCAATTAATGTTGAAATGTTTTGATCAAAACTGTTTGTTATGATCTAAGAGTGTTACAAGAAATCAGTCAAAGAAGATATCCTATAAATGAATTAAATACTCAAACTTTCACACTTTTAACGAACTTGATTATCAGAAGTTTGTTTACTTTTTTAATCAATTTGTGAATGCACAACATTTTTTTTTTTTTACCAAATTCAAGTCATAATGTGAGCTAACAATCAAACAAATGGAAAAATTCATTTTACAATTAAAGTTTCATATCCTTAGGTTTCATCTTTACAATTAAAGTAAGAATATGTGCATATATTTGAGGTCACACATCTAAAATACAATACTAAAATGTATAAAAGATTTGCAGATTCAAATCAAATAAACAATCAATTAGAAATTTCAACTTATCATGAATCATGAGTTTGGACAAGTAGAAAAAATTTAGCAGTGAACAAATTTGGTGAAAATTTATGTACAGAAAATGATTGTTTATGCCTTAGATTGAATTCCAAGGCTATTACCCAGAAAAACAATACGAAACACATGGTCTGGGGGTTTTAATTATACTAAACTTGAATCTGATCCCTACTAAAAGTCTTTGAGCATGAAGACACTTCAAGTCGGACCATGCATGAATAACAAATTAGATAGAGTAGATATAATAAATCATTTTTGAAAACACAAATAGACAATATGATAAGGAATGAACCTCTTATTTACTGATAAAAAGGAAGTGCGAGAGGCAAGTAAATACTAAGCATCGCCAAGAAGGCCTCCTTCATATAGATTTCTTTAAATCCGTCAGTTGGTGGTTTGGTTACCAAATCATCGTTCGAATCCTCAGTCACAGATTCACCCACTGTTTCATCTGCCTCCACCATCACAGATTCACCGATTGTTTCATCTGTCTTCTCCATCTCAGATTCCCCCTCTATTTCATCTGCCTCCTCATCCGCCTCCTCAAATCCAACTCGGAGAACAGAGATTCGCCGATTGTTTCATCCTCCTCCTCCATCTCAGATTCACCATCTGTTTCGTCTGCCTCCTCATCTGCCTCCTTAAACCCAACATCGGAGAACACAGATTCGTCGATTGTTTCATCTGCCTCCTCCATCTCAGATTCACCCTCTATTTCATCCGCCTTCTCAAATTCGACATCGGAGAACACAGATTCTGGCACGAAGCTTTCAAAAGTGGGTACGTAGTCGGCCATGGAATCACCCAAGCATGAATCTTCGCCTGACATAACACAAATACAACAAGCCGAAAGAGTAGGATCATATGCCCCATCCGGTAACAAAGCCGAAGTAAATGGAACAAAAGACTCGGTGAAAGTTTCCGAGAAGGGAGAGTTCATCTGTGAAGAAGGAGAAGACGACATAGGGCTAGGGTTCGAGAGTTGGGCGGAGAAGACAATTGATCAATTTGGTTGCTAGGGTTTCTAGACATTTTAGGTGTTTGGATTTTGACAGATACGAAATGGATCTTAGTCTTAGTTAGAATTTGTGATTTGGATTTTGGATTGTGGGTTGTGTGTTTGTTGGGCTGGACATAATTTATGGAGGGAGTGGTTATTATTAATTGGGTTGAGTTAGGGAGTAATTGATGCAGATTAATAAAATGGGCCCACAATTTAAGTTGACCAATGAGTGGCATTTTTTGTAATTTTGTGCGAATATGAAGATTAAAAATTATATGTAGTGGAGTGTTGTTTTTGCTATTTATGGAATGGGAAACTTATAGTGGGACGTCCAAAAAGGGAAAGTGGAAAACTTACTCAGGGACGGAGGGAGTATTTTCTTTAGTGAAAATGTTACCTAGACGGATCGAGAGGAACTAAGCGGCATCCTTGGAGTACATAACAATCTTAATACCGAAAAATATTTGGGACTGCCATCCCTTGTAGGGCGCTACAACACAAATATCTTTCGCCATGTAAAGAACTGCCTATGGAATAAATTGCAATTTTGGAGAAATAAGAAACTTTCAAAAGCTGTAAAAGAAATACTCATCAAGTCCGCTGCTCAAACCATTCCAACTTATATCATGAGTACATTTCTTATGCCATCAACCTTGTTGGAGGAGCTACATAAAATGGATTCATTTTGGTGGGGGCACGACTTGAACTCGAAGAAAGGAATCAAATGGGAGGTTTGGACTTCGTTGTGTAAGCATAAAAGCATGGGGGAATGAGCTTCTGCGAATTGAATTTGTTCACTAGGTATAGCCATGTTAGGGAAGATTGGGTGGCGTATCATGGCGAACCCTAATTCTCTAATTAGTCAAATTCTTAAGGCCCACTATTTTTCTATTATAGACTTCTTGGATGCCCCTATGGAAAATACATGGCGTGGGATACACACAGCTAAGGACTTAATTCGAAAGGGCACTCGATGGAAGGTCGTCGACGGAAATATAGTCTGCATATGGGAGAGATTCTTGGGTCAATAAAGAATATGACTTTTTCATAAGAACTCTGGTGGTTCAGGGCTTTGAAGATATGGTCGTATCAGATGTTTATGTTCCGGACACACGACAATGGAATCACTATTTAATAGATCGAGTCTTTACGACGGATGATGCGATGGAAATCATCAAAACCACTCCAAGTCCAGGTGGGGTTGGTGACAGGAGAATATGGCACTACTCTGATCATGGTAAATACCCAGTCAAAACAGCATATCGACTTGCGATTAGGTTGGTTCTTGGTGTGGGCAACGAGAACGATAACGTATGGAAAGTCTTGTGGAAAGTTTTGGCTCCTCCTAAGGTCAAATCGTGTTTTTGGAGGATTTTTTAAGGGTTCTGCAGAGACGCTTTAACATCTTCTAGTGGATTGTGAATTTGCCTGTGAATGTTGGGAGATGAGCGGTTTATGGGTGAAATTTGAGGAGGCTATGGTGGACGTGGAGGATCATGCGGAGCTATTCTTTAAGCTCTTAACCTTATTAGACGAGAGTGGTAGGTAGATAATTATGATGATAGCGTGGAAAATATGGTTTATTAGCAATGAAGTTGTGTGGAATGATAAGAAGTCTGAACCTATTAGGGCGGTTCTCACTGCTCTGAGTTTTCTTCGTGAATGGGTGGATATGCGGCAGTGGAGACTTAAGAAACACGAGTTGTTCAATACGTGTGAGAAGTTGCACATACTAACGCAATGCTTCATTTCTGTGAACTCGGACGCGGGTTTTTTCGAGGCTAACCTGAAAACAGGAGCTGGTATGGTGGCTAGAGATGCAGCTGGGACCTTTTTCATGGGTCGCACAATTGGTGAGGATGAGGTTTCGGAAGCAATGCGGTGGATGGTGTAGAAAGGGATTCCAAGAGTCATCTTCGAGACTGATTCTTTGCGAGTGGTCACGGCCTCCAAGTCAAACAATATATGAGATACTACATTCGGAGACTATGTGACTCAAAGAACACAGTTGATGATACACATTAGAGATTTTCTCTTACGATGGGTTCAAAGGAGTGCTCAGTTATTTCATAGTTGTGATCGTCACCTCCTCGGGGCCTAATTCTTTCATAGTTTCTTGAATGCTCCTATTTTATTGTGCTCCTCGTCTTCATGTTTCAGCGCTCGCATTCGCCTATTATAAGAAATTTTTGTAGAGTACATGTTGTTTGGTGAGTATTTCCAGCTCCAAGTATCCACCTTGTTATGTTCTAATTTTTCTTGCCAATGAAGACAAGAAATTCGTTAAACAGTCACAGTTCTCTATCTGATAATCTCCTCCTCCAACTCCACTCCCATACCCACTCATTTCCTTCCCATATCACTAACTAATCTATTTTTTTGGAGACTCTGATTATAAAGCCTCCTGAATATGACTTTTAAGCTCACCTCCCCTACCCAACAATCATGCCAAAAAAAAGAGTTTTCTCCCAGTTACCACTCATAATTTCGAATTCATATCTCAAATTGTCGTACTCTCCCCCTTCGTATAATGCACACAAATCTTTCCACCATCCTGAACACCCTCTCGGTTCCCCAATTCTACGAACCCCCTCACCTGCCCCAACACTCTCAAGCCCCCCATATTTTGATTTGAGCACCCTCACCCCCACCCACAACCTATCACACTCTGAAAAGTATCTCCTGATCCATTTCCCCACCAAAGTTATATTAAATACTTCTAGATCTCCTATTCCCAGCCCACCCTCCAATTTTTTTTTTTTGCACACGTCTTTCTAACTCACCTACAATTTTTTTTGCTCTATTGTCATGTCCACCATACAAGAACAATCTTTGCAATTTTTCATCTCACTAATAGATTTTTTTGGAAGTTTGAAGAACAACAAGCAGTAGATTGACATAGTAGACAAGACGGATTGGATTAAGGTTGCCCTCTCCCCATGGTAATATGTTGGGAATTCAATTTTTCTAACCTCAATTTGATTTTCTAAATGAGACCACTCCATCACCTGTGTAATTTATAGTTGCATCTGACTTTCATTCCTAGGTATGAAAAAGGAGCTGACACCACTACACAACCCAACTCCTTTGCCCATTGGCCGATCAGGTCCTCCGAAATATTCAATCCTGTGATAGAACATTTGTTAAAGTTAACTTTTAGACCATAAATTAATTCGAAATTCTACAAAAAAACCTTTATTACCTTGACGTTTTTTGGGTCCCTTGAACATAAGAACATTGTATCGTCTACATACTGCAGATGTGATACTTCAACTTGTTCTTTTCCTAATTTTGCACCACTGAGGATATCTAGTTGTTCTACTTCTTTGATAAGCATGATCAGCCCCTCCGCTACTAAATAGAAAGGAGATAAAGGATCTCCTTATCTTAAGATAAAATTCTCCTAAAGGACTTCCATTTACAAGGCCCAATGTCGTCGTTGAGGAGACACACTCCTTGATCCACCCTCTCCATTCAATGTTGAAATTTAATCCCTCTAACATTTCATCCAAAATTCCCTTGTGGAGTGAATCGTAAGCCTTAATAAAATCCACTTTGAAGAACATTCTTGGAATCTTACATCTCCTCGACTCTTCTACTGCTTCATTAAGAATAAGAATTTCATCTATAATTTGTCTACCAGATAACCCTGTCGATTACCTTACTTAATCCCTTTGCTATTATTTTGTATGCACTGTCGATCAAGGAAATGGGTCTGAATTCCTCTAACTTTTGAGCTAAATCTTTCTTAGGAATTAAAACTATGAAAGAAGGATTAAGGCCCTTCACAATCTTCCAAAATTTGTGGAACTCATTCATTATTTAAATTTATAATTGCACACATAAAATTATTTTGTATTTGAAATAAAAAATTGAAAAAATCAACCAAAATAATGTATATGTAAAAAAAAAAGTTTAAAATCATACATATAATATTATTTTGTATTAAAATAAAATACACATAAAAAAAATGAGAAAGAAAAAAAATGTAGGAAAATAAAAATAAAAAAGGAAAGAAAGTAAAAGAAAAAAAATGAAGAAAAAAAAAAGTTTAAAATAAAATCGGAATAAGGAATATAAAAAAGAAAAAGAGGAGTGGGGAGAAACTATTATTTTATTTTATTTTTGATTTGTGGCTAATATCGACGGATTGTAAATGTATATATTAGGATTGATTATGTTATATTTTTTGAAAATTAATAGAATAGTAACATAGTATTTTTAAGTATAAGTTTAAAAAAAAAACATTTGAAGGTGAACTCATAAAAAAGGGGGCAAATAATCGCTACAAAAAAAGAATGAAATGCCCAAACCAGATGGGCCACAGTTTTTTTCATTGGGTTTGACTATTTATACCTCCATTTCGAAGAGATGCACTCCCCCAATCAGTTTATTAATAAAATAATAGAACAAAAAATTAAAAATACCCTTCATTAAAAAACAGAATACTAAATGCAACCCCTCTACTGAACGCACCCCATAAGGTCATTTCTTTCACCTTCCCCCTAAACCATTACTTCCGGCCGCCGCCGACACTATTTTCGGTGACTATCAAACCAAAAAAAAAATACAAAAAATCCAAAATATACTTAAAAAAGTCACAATTTATTTTTTATAAATTTCGACCAACCTGGATCGATCATAAAAAAATTAAAATTTGATCCTGTAGTGTCGACCAAATATGCTATCGTCGACAACAATTTATCGACGAGAGTGTATTTGAAGTTAAAAAAAAAAAAAAAAAGTTTCTGCAAATCTACAAAAACCTAACAGTAAAAAAAGGGGGAAAAACCTGGGGATGGGGGAGTGGCCGGCATCTGCGATGGAGGCGGCGGCGAGTTCGACGGGAAATGGAGAGGAAGGCCACGCGGTCGATGGGGGAGGGAGGCCGCGCCGCGCGGCCGACGCAAGCAAAAACCTAACAGAAAAAAAGGGAAGGGGGGAAACTTGGGGATGGGGGAGTGGCCGGCATCTGCGATGGAGGCGGCGGCAAGGTCGACGGGAAATGGAGAAGAAGGTCGTGCAGTCGACGGGGGAGGGAGGCTGCGCCGCGTGGCCGACGCAAGCAAAAACCCTAACAGAAGAAAAAAAAAAAAAAAGGGGAGGGAGGGGAAATTGGTGATGGGGGAGTGGCCGGCATCTGCAATGGAGGCGGCGGCGAGGTCGACGGGAGAGGGAACCACGCCGGCGCCGGAATCGAGTGAGGGGAGAGGGAAGAGACGAAAAAACTCAAAAAAAAATGGAGGGGCTGTCGCGGCGGCGTCTGCCGAACGAGAGGAGGGTCGCGGCGGCGTCTGCCGGACGAGAAGAGGGCCGCGGCGGCGTCGGACGGACGAGAGGAGGGGTGGGTGGTGGGGGAAACTTTAGAGGGAGAAAGATGAAGTTAGGGTTTGTAGTGGAGTGTGAGTAGTAATAAGAAGTTTATGAAGATGAGGGCATTTAAGACAATTAAGGAGGGGTGTGTTCGATTTTAGAGGGAGTGTATCCATCTGAAATGGAGGTGTAAATAGTCGGACCCTTTTTCATTTGACCCATTTTTTTTTGTTACAAGTTAAATACCCATCCCTTTTCCCCTCCCACTCGAACCCAGGATCTAAGGCCTAGGTAGTGGTGCTCTAACCACTTGAGCTATCCCACTTTGTCTTCATTTGACCCATTTGTTAATTGGATACTGTATTATTTAGTCAAAATTAAATTAAAATTGACATAATTGCTTGTGCAACTACTAAGTGCACTCAAGTATCACTAAAACACACATTATTTTGATTCATCCCACAATAAGTATATCATTGCACTGTCTCATACACGATTTTTTTTTTTTCCATTATTTACCGAGATAAAAAAATGCAGTGACATGTAAAATTAACAACAAAGCAGATTACAACAGCAGGGAAAATATTCTCGTCCAGACCTTGATATTATAATTTAGGCAGAGGCTTGACTTATTAGATCTTTACATGTTTAGTGAAACATTGAGCACCTCGAGTGATCACGAGATGCCTGCATAATAATTGTTTAGATCACCCCAAACTTTTTGCTCAACTTCCTCCCATGATGTTGCTGTCTTTAATTCTTTCCAGAGGCTGAAAATAGCTCCCAGCACATTTTCGTCATGCAAAATACAGTAACACCTGCGATCCAACATTCCAACATATGAAACAACACAAACTTCATTCCAACACAGGATTAAAACTAGTTAACATAGATCGCCTATGAAGAAAGAAATATGGAAAAATTAATGAATGCGAGACTTTCGAAATATAACTTTATGTGCAGAAATAATGTTTTTTTTTCCTTATGCTCTTATTCAGGTTGGGATTTAGGGCATTTCTTCTTCATTCAGATCAAGCTGTGGATGTTAACATAACATTGAACCCATCCATTATAGAAATAACACTACTCGAATTAGTCCTGCTTTATAATTGTGAAATGTCAAAGCTAATTTCACATAATATTAACGAACATATTGGCAACAATTAACTGGTCATAGATGACAAAGTCAAATGGGGTACCTTGCCAAGAATTTGATTAAACCAACAAAGAAAGACCCTACACTCAAGATATGGAGGGCCGAGATAACTCGTCATCATAGTCATAACCCAGTTAATCAACTCTATGGAGCCTTCTCATGGAAAGCCATACAGATTTGGAAAATCCATGTCAAATGTTTGAATTGAAGATCAAGCTATCGAAATCGAAGCAAGGAGATGGGGAGTGACTAAGAGCCCGTTTGGCTGAGCTTATAAGCTCCTAAAAACTGCTTAGAAGATGTTTAGGAGCTTATAAGCTGTAAATAAGTGTCTGGTTAAAAAATATGTTAAATAACTTGTACTAAGATCTTAAAATAAGCTTTTGACAGCTTATATAAGCTCCAAAAAAAGTATCAACACCCCAACTTATTTTTCTAATCTATTTTTAAGCTATATGTAAATAATAGATTATTTTTTTTAAAACAAAAATCACCCTACTCGCCCCCAACTACACCCACCCCACCAACAAAGTCTCTAAGTTCTTTGATAATTATTTTATATTAAAATTAACTTTTCTCACAAATTATCAAAAAACTTATAAGTTTTATTAGCCAATAACTTTAACTACTTAAAGATTACATCATATAAGCTCTTGAAACAATTTATAAGATGTTTAAAATAAGCTTAGCCAAATGGGCTCTACGTGTTGCAATGATCAGATGGCACTTCAGCCGGAAAAAGGGTTATACTTTGACGACCTTAGGGACTGTCCTAGTGATAGTGTAGAACACGTCAAGAGAACATAGGATATACTCTATGTAACCTAACCAAATGGTCAGACTATAATTGGACGCGAATGGGTCAGGTACAATTCATTACAGAGAAACTCAATTTTTCCAGGCTTTACTTGTACCCATGCCCCATGGCATAGACTCCTCTCAAGTGTACTTGAGAAATGTTGCAACTTCAGATGCCGTTGCAACAATACAACATCAAAAGGGATTTATGAAGAAGTAAAAAATCTTTGGCATCAAAATTTGAACTTAAAGACTTGGGGTCACTTCATCTTTCTTTGTACAGAGTTGCTTAACCTGGATTGTTGTCTCTTAAGTGAAGTATATAAGATCATTCAAAAGAAACAGGGATGAGTAGTTGTCAACTTGAAGACACAACCAAGAATATAATATGAAATTATGGACAAAAGGTAAAGGAACTCCATTAGGTGCTACTGGATACCACATATTAGTAGGTACACTGATTTATTAGTCCAACGTTGCTTTTTGCGGTTAGTGTCGCAAGTCATTTTATGCATGCTCCAATCATGAACATCTTGAAACAATTTATAGAATTCTAAGTTATTTGAAGAATATACGAGACAAGGACTTGTCTTTTTGTTTTAAAATGAGCAAAGAAATATTGTTTTTCTTAGGAATGCAGATTGATTGAATTAAGTACTGCAGATTGACAAGAAAACATAAAAATGTTATAACTTACATTGCTCGGTAAGAGAGCTGATTACATCTGTTGTTGAGTCCAGCTATGAGTGACTCCTTTCTCACAAATGGAAGCTTATAACTATCGAGGAACTGCTTCAAGAGACGAGAATCTCCTCGGAAGATATCAAGATATACTGGAATTAGGTCAAGTATGGGTTCTCCTGTAGAAGAAAAGTGTCAATCTCAGAATCTGGCATAAAGTTTACACTAAAGATGTATTAACCATCAATTTCAGCTAAGTGAGTTCATTTTGTTTTTAAGGTTTGAGAAACGGAACAAGACAGTTCATGATTCTCAAGAGAGTGTTGAATTCACATAGCAATGGTATGGTGATTCTTGTAAGGATTAATTGCAATCTTTTAAATGGTCCTTATCTTTTCTTCATGTTCATGTAAACTTAATTTTCTCCCACCAAGGGATCCAATAAGCGAATATAGAATCCAACAAATAAAAGTCCCCCTAAATCTGGGTCCAATTAGCAATGGAGTTATCCATTACATTGAATATTCTCTTTCCAGTGATTCAATCTATAAACTATAAAAAAATGGTTAAACACAAATTCATCTACAAATATTCCATGCTTGGAATATATTCATAATGGAATTCAAAACAAAAATTAATTTCACTTTCTATGTAAATATATTCTTTTTCAAGTCCATAAAAAGAATTAGGCACACGTTTCAAATATATTATCTTCATGATGTTGGCTATCCAAAAACATATTTAATTCAATACCTGAGTATATATATCCTCTTTTAAGTTCCATTCACTTCTTAACAAATTGAATAATAAGGTCTAACCTTGTAAGGACGTTCTAAAAGAAAGCATGGGAAAAGAACTCCAAAGAATGTGAATTATCGAGCATCAATCTAAGTACAACAAAAATCTCAAAATCAGTCAAGCTAGTCACTTTATGATTACGGAATAGAACTCACCGACAGACAGATCACTAAAATCGAGGATGTGGCTAGGAGCCCAAGAATGCTCTTGTATATTGCTGTTGTTGGATCTTCTTAAATTTGTACTCTCTTCCAGACAAGTATCAGAAGTATTTTTCTCAGATAAAGAATGAGGTATCATATAGATATTATCGTCCATGACATCAGAGTGTATCCAGGTGCAAAATTTGTAAGCTTCTGTCTCGTTCTTCACAATAAATGAAAAGAGGTAAAGGTATTTGCAGCATATAGATCTAACAATAGTTTTGAAAGCATAAATCCAAGAGTGAAGGATAAGAAAAACTGCTCTGAGAGATTATGGCTCACCTCCAATTTATCAAAAAATACAGTTAAATCATTAGGAATGTACTCATCGACTTTCTCTATCAGTTTACTAGGAATTGGATCGCCCCTGCAAAAATTAAACCAAGAAAAACACAATGATATAATTAAAATCTGTACATTGCAATTGCATTTTGTATATAAAAAAAAAATAGGCATAAGGAATCAGTATAAAATATTTTGAAAGGTCCTTAAAATATTTTTTATCTTAAAAAGCCCTTAAAGTATTCAAATTTGATTTCACGAGGTCCTTTTTTTAACATTCCGTCAAAACTTCTCAATTTAATTTTGATAAAAGCATCAGTTTAATAACATAAGCTTTCACCAGAATGTTAAAAAAGGACCTCACGAAATCATATTTTAATACTTTAGGGACCTTGCAGAATAAAAGTTGATATGTCAGGAGCTTTAAAAAAATTATAAAAAACAAACTTTATTGATCTTTAAAAATAAAAAGTCGATACTTTAGGGACCACCTTTGGATGCATTATGCCAAGAAAATATGACTGTAGTCTCCTTTCGGATGTTTATAAAGAAAAATAAAATGTTTATATCAAATGTGATGTTTATAAAGAAAAATAAAAAACAAATTAGAGATACATTCGACTCATGTTAAAAAATAAGCTAGAATTAGAATTTAATCTCGGTTTGACAACTACACTACATATTAACTAGCATCATTACACGAATATCATATGCTTAGCCTGATTTTCCGGATCTTAGAAAAACAAGTAATGATGCTTCTAAAATATCGAAGGGGTAGAGAAGCATAGTTTTGCTGTAGTAAATGTCACAGCCCTGCCTTAAGAATATGCATTCAGTCTGACAAGGTACATTATGAAAAATGAATACTCACTACGGCAAGATGTAAAGAAGTTGAAAATTTCTGGCATAAGTGTCAATATTGTCTAGCTAACCTGCCCCACTTCAACATTTACTTAAAGGTTTGCCAACAAATGAAAAGTTGCCTTTCTATCAAAAAAAAAAAAAGGAAGACAGGGCAGTAGTTTCACGGCTGTTTAGTTTATCTAGGAATTAGCGGCTATTTGGTAATACATAATATCAAATTTCAGTATTTCATTTCTTCTATCCAAATTTAATTCCTAAATAGTGTCCCTTTTTGGTAAGCTTTATGAAAAGAACAAATCAGTAGTCATTCTTATCAAGAATATCCACAATTCTAATTTCTGAACAAATTTCCAACAGAAATAGGAATCCTTTTCTATTATATGCATCATCACCTCTCGAAAGTCCTATATTGGAGAAAACCTATTTTTGAAAGTGAGATATTTGTTAGAGCATTAGTGAGACCACAAGAAGATTCCCATGAAGATGTTTCTGCATCAAGGGGATGGAGGGGTATAGGAAGGTCTGCACAAACATTAGTCAATCATAATTAAGAAAGGCAAAGAACCGGCTCAGGCAACCTTTCTGCACAGAGGAGGGAGGGAAGGGGGAGAGACAGATTTTAACAAATGATATGTGACGATACTCGTATAGGAAGGTGCGAGACAATCACATACCATTGACAAGTAAAAATTTCATAGGGCAGATTATTACGAAACAATATCTGATAACACTGGCATTGGAAGGTGAGCACAATTTCAAGTCATTGATATAAAAAGATGGGTAAATTGCAAAATCAATCCCTTATTTATTGGATGTTGGCGATTATAGTCCCATACGAATTAATATTTTCAGTTAACTCACATAACTTTTAAAATGATGCAGTTTTTGTCCTACATTGTAGAATTTTTGCATGTGCCACTCACGTGAACAGTCAAAATTCCATGAAACAAACGGACTAATGATTTGGCATCACTTATGTGGCATAATGAGATCCCAACATATTAATTACAATTAAAAAATCATTAATTAATTGTCAAATAAAACAAAAATTGTCGATATAGAATTAATGCAGCATTTTAAAGCTTATGGGACTTAATTGAGAAAATTGATTTGTGTGGGTTTAAATTCACCAACAGCCTATAGATATACCAATTTACAATTTACTCTAAAAAGACAAAAGAAACACCTTGGTTGCAAGACATTAATGTAAAACAGAAAAAAATTCCTACCATTCAGTCAGACGCCTCAAAACATCCTTCCTTTTTCGGTTTAGAATGCTGATATACAATTTCAGTTCAGCTGGATGGTCAACCTTATCTGTAACATTTCTTGAGAAGCCATTACCATGTGATGGCTGGATATAATCTTCTACTACAGTTGGAATTAATTCATTAGTGGGTGAACGAGGCACAGTCAAAAGGTGAAGATTGTGCAGCTGTTCACCCAAAAAAGAAGCCAAGTTGAGTGTCTCTTCTAATGAGAGTGCATCTCTCCTGCAAAACTAAACAATGTCAAAATTGTGCTTTCTGACAATAACACCAATTATGCTAAATCAGGATATCCACTTACAGTTCAGCAAATATTTCCCCACTGCATCTTTTTGTCACAATATATGGCCACATTAAATAGTTTTTACTACAATTTTCAGATTCATGTAAAGGCCTCCCAGCATTTTGATATTCAAATTCCTTTTTTCCCCAGACACCAAATGGATAATCAACTCCATTGTGCTTTATTGATATGAGATCGCAGCTGGGAATCACTTCAGGTATGCCTCTACCATCCCAGGGCAATACCCTATATGATCCATTTTCGAAAAGGAGAATCCCACTTGCCAGTACGGGAGGAATGTAATTCTTCAAAGAGGAGTTCAATTTATGTAGTAGATTGTAGAACTCAAGCTGAAAGGGAAAAGAGCTTCAAGATGTTGGCAAGAGAATGAAAGAAAGAAAAACAGCACTAACAGCTGCACTACACGACAGTGATATTATACCTCAGTTCCTAAACAATAGAGAGAAGCTTCCAGCCCTCCTTCAGCAAAAATCTTTATCACACAGTCGTTAATGAGAAAGACCTGCCATATAAAAACACAAATATATGAATATACAATTCAGATAATTTTGTTTAACATAATTATCTATCAAGTATAAATAAATATCAGAACATATATCAGTTCCATGAATATAACTCCTGAAATTTCTCTTAAAAATGCTAATGACTCGAGTGTAATGAAAAAGCTAGCAATTTCTGAAGCCCACAGAAGCATAATCATTAGAATAAAACTTACAGGATTACTGCCTGTACCGACAGGAAGTTTCTCCTCAAGCAGAGGTGGTGGGTACTCATGAAAGGCACATATTTCTCCCACACGTTCATACCATTTTCCAGCATTTAGTGCAAGACATGCTCCCTGAGGCATGATGCAAAGAAATTAGATGCAGGAAATGATGATTTGTGTAACATAAGAATAAAATTAATAAAAGCTTTCAATCTCCAATATGGTGGAGAAAATTTAGATTAAATTGTTAAATGGCCATGCTATCAAAAGGCTTAAGTTGTAAGAGAGGAGTATCCTTTATCTTCAGCACACCCCCTTGCATGCAAGTGAATTACGTGGTATTGAAGCCTTGCATGTGAGAAATCTTTTATAAGTGGGCAGCTGTAAGATTTGAAAACAACCACCTTATCTAAAAGCTCAAGCTGTTATCGAGGAATATAATTTTAATATATAATAAGTTCGACCCAAACGCCAGTTATTGTGTAAATAACGATGCATAGTAACACCTTATGATCAAATGCAAGAACTATAAAGGATGCTTAAACAAAATTCGATAAATGTCATGCAATGGATATACTAAATTGCACTGAAGTCAAGTATATGCTAGATCAAATAAATAGTACAAATAACTAGCACCAAAGATGGCACTTTCAGTCTTATCATTCTGCCAAATATATCATGATTGATAATAAAAATGCTGGGGTAATTCAGCGCATGTCATTGTCATACAAGAAACCAACCACACCATGTCCAATAGTTCTCCAAGATTAGAGCTCAGTCTCAACTCTACTAGGTTTTAGCATTTATTTCACGATTAGTTCAACAAAGAAAGAGGCTTCCAACATCTAATAATGAATATCTGAATGAGAAAAAGTAATACCTTCCATATTAGCTCCCTAAGTTCGGGTCTTCTAAACCAGAGCTTCGATAACCAACCCCGCATTTCTCGCTGTCCTATGCAGTTGCTAGAGCTCCACAATGAGGTATAGTGGTCCCTCTCATTATCCAGAAATTTAGATAAGAAACTTATGTCATAAGAGTATTCCAAATCACTCGACATGTTGCTTATAGACATGCCATTCATACAATTCTCATAGCCTACATCCTGAGGAGGCTCACACATCTTGACCCTCTTCTCTTTCCTACCTAGGTCAGAATAACTCGAACTGTTTTCGTTGCAAACATCATTCTTTTCAATTTCCTCAAATCTACTATCTAGAGCAAGCAACCCTGCACGACAGACGCCTTTATGACTGTAACCAGGAGCCATGTCCAAACACACAAATTCGAAGTTCTTGGAGTTAACAAAATTTTGCGTGACAGCAATTGATGTCTCCAAATTTAGTACACAGTGCCACCAACCACTTGGAACATATATTGTCTCGCCGGGAAGTTGGGTACACTCTATTGGCTTGTCCTTATCAGCAAGGAGTGGATAGAAATCCAGCCACCACTAAAAGAAAATATGCCAAAGTTGAGAAAGTATACCAAAAATTGGGGGGAAAAGAATACGGTGGTGTTTACAAACTATACAAAGTGGGGTAGAATCACTTTTTTTCCAAAAGCTGCTCCTCACAGATTCTTAAAACAAAAAAGTGATTCTGGAAGCTGTTGGTAGAGTTTGCAAACACACCCTAACAAAATAGCTGCTACCTGTAGAGATGATGGAGTCTCAATATTGACATCACCATCATCTTCATTTACATGCACTGTCACTCCTAAAGGAACTCTTCCTGGAGGATACAAGGCCCACCTGTTGAAAGTGATGTACGTTTGAAATGCAACAGAAGAAAAATTAGAATTAAGAAAGCCCATGTTTGGTTTCATTACAAAACTCACTTCTCACTTTTGTATTATTTGATAATTGGAATCATGTTTGTTTCATCATCTCAGTTTCCTACTAAAAACACCTTTCAATCCTATATTTTGGTTTTCAAATCTATATTCTAACTTTCAATCCTATATAATATTAGTGGGACACACCACCACCAATTGCAACTGGTTATAATAGGAAAAATGCATTTTGAGGTCCCTAAGTACAGAAATGTATTACCACGCAGTCCCTCTTGATGGAATTTGACAGAAATAAGAAATTACCGAAATATCTTGACGTTTCTATCAAGTTTCTGCAGGAAAATTGTGTAGGTTTAAAGATGAACCCTAGTGCTAGGAAACGGATTTCAAAGTTTAAGGATTTAATTTAAATCAGGCCTTCTGAATATCAGATTGATCACAAATCCCTTTGCCCATAACATTTGGTGTTGAATTAACAATCATGTGCATGCGCATACAACAGTTGATACTTTGAAGGTGATAATTGTGTAAAAGAAGTGGAAGAAGAAGATTAGAAAAAAAAAAAAAAAAAAACACTGTTTTATCATTTGACAAAACTTGAAGAAAATACTTGGAAAACAATGTTGTTTTAAACTACGTGTAATCAGAAATCAATAACCAATTGTAACAGCGTATGGGTTCGAGTTCAATTGGATGGTCCACTTAAAAAGGACCACAAGATATCAACTTATATTTTAAGGACTTTTTAAAACAAAAAATACTTTAGAAACCTTTCAAGACAAAAATTAGCATATGGGCCTATTAAAATGTATTCTTCCGTTATTATGTTAACAATTTCAAATTTTCATATATATTAATCACATCTAAGGGCAACAGACACAACCACTAGCGACTCCTACCAAAATTTTTGAAAAAGATGCAACCAAGAATTCTAAAACCAAACATAATCTCAATTTTATAATCTCTTTTCGTATAAAAAACACAAATTATAAAGTCTAAAATCAAACATATTCTCATCTCCACACAGAAGAAAACCCAATACAATGGAATAAACCCATTTTCAACTTATGAAACGAGAATTGGAAATGAAATATAAAGCCAAACAAGGCCTTAATCTACTGAAGGCCTAATTCTGAATTTAGGGGTTAATAACTACTGTAGGATCATATTATTTGATGCACGTTCAATTAATCTAATCATAAAAAATGGTATCTAGAAATCAAGATATCAATGACAATAAACAAATTCTACACGACACGACATTCATAAATCTATAATATAATCTATTATCATAAACTCTATTAAAATTTAGAAAGGAGAATATTGAGTTGTGATACAATTAGCCTTTAGGAATGACAGAGCAAAATTATGTAAGGATATCATAGTTATTCAGCCAAATGGTAGTATTGAGGAAGTTATGACGACAAAAAAAAAATATCGGTATGTTGTTAGTTATTCAGCCAGACAAGACACTAGTATTACTGAAATTGGTACTGTTGTTAGGTTCCTAAATTCTGTTTAAGAAGATCTTGTAAACAATTTAAAATTATGGACAATATAGTCCCCCTCTCTGATGTTATAAACTCCATACCTAAGATATCAGATAACCTTTTCTCTGATTATGTATTGAATGATTTTGAGGAGTAAAGGAGGCATTGTTTTGGAATTACGGAATGTCCAATGGTTTTGCATAATGTTCCAGCTCAAAATTTTCCTCATTATTTATCCTATAATAAACTTTGAGAATATGGCCCAATATCCAAGTCCTAAGGCGAATCTAGTCAGTTAGAGAAACACGGTGGAATTTCACTTGGAAGCCCCCCAGCCTCTCTCAGTATAGAACCACACCAAACCCATAAATATTGGTTCACTGTCACAGATGCAGGAGAGTTGCTAGATGATCCTGGACAGTTACATAATTACGAGGAGAAGACTCATTTGACTTTGTATTCACATGTCCTTTTCTCTAAATTTTAAACTGTTTATACACTCTAGTTATTAGAATATTTCTACATATTTAGCCTCTAGGAGTTACTAAATTAGAAATTATAATCTCTAAAGTATTATAGGCCACACCAATGCAAGTGTAGTTTAACATGCTGGGTAAAATAAATTTAAGTGTTTTTCAGAACAATGTCTTGATTTATGGGTAGATGGCTGTTTCTCAACTAGTTATGAAGATTTCATGGCAATATCATATGCTACATGTTGTAAACACTTAGGTTTTGAGCATTTTATTCGACGAATGTGGTTACTGAGAACAATGTAGATATATAAATTGCTTGGGACTTTTTAATGGGACAAATCAGTAAAGAAAATATGTAGTCCTTTCTTGGTAATATAACATTTCTAAAGTTAATATGGCTTCACATATAAAGTCTCAAATTAGCTTATTGCTTCACCAACAAATTTAAAAACAGATTCGCGTGAAATGAAGGGCAGAGATAGGGGGTGTCAAAGCTTGTTTCTCATATCTTATATGAATACCTGGTCAGTCAAGTAACGGAAAAACCTTCACAATACATTGTTGGATATTGGTTACTCTTTATATGATTTATGATAAGCTCGAAACCTATAACTAGACCACTCTAGAACGGATTTTGTAGCTATAAAGACCTTTTTTCTCAAATTACTTCCTATATTTGATATGAGTATTTATCAGTCTTATGGAGAGACCAACAAGATAATCTCCTGTTAGATTTATTAACAGTTCTAATTATGAGAATATATTTAGAAGACTTCACCAAAACATCCTGAGTTACCTATATAGTATATATAAATTGAATAGAGCAGGAACTGAATGAATTAGTAAATTTTTTAACTTAAATACTACATATATTTGCTTATTAGTAATTACATTATAACTTTGTATCATGTTATTTTCCATACACAAAATCTACCTTTTCCGGCCACAGAGGAGTGTATTCCACGCACTAGTCAGACCTGGATCGACATGCCACGAGGCCCCAGATCTTTCGGGCCCAATTATAAGCCATCTGAAAGGTGGCCGTTGATCAATATCCAATACATCAAAGTAGTCTTCCTGGAATATATGTGGTACGCTATAATCTTTCAACAAGTCAGGTGCAGTTTCCCCAAACTGCATAGTATTACACAACGTTATATCAGACCACATTCAAAACTTCAAATTGATGTAGCAAAAGTACCTTGTCATCAAAGATGTATAGAGGATCTTCATCGTGTTGGATTTGCGTGTATGAAATATAATCCTTAAATTTCATATTAATTTTCTTCGAACTCCTTTGTGATATTCTAAATTTTGTATCTGGATACTTCGATAAAAGTTGTTCACTTGTCCATGACTTTCTTGCTGGCCAATTATCAGCTAACCCATTGATCAAAACCTGTTGAAAAGCAATGATATCAGCGATGCAGACAATACTTTTTGGAATTAATGGCAACCAATCAACAGATTATTCTAGCAAGAGCCTCATGGAAAATTGGTTATTCTATAATCTATGCATTTTATTATAAAGTATTAAAGTATTCTCCATATCACAGATATCACATAGCTCCTATCTTTTCCTACAATGTTGAACACGGTTCATTTTATATGATGAACCTTCTTTTTCTAGAACTCCACTTCCTCTTAGAATAATTATTTGAAAAAAGCAATTCTCAATGATTGGTTCTGAGTATGTACAGATACTTAAACTTTAATGTGTAAAATATCATTAGACTCATCTAAAAGACTAAAACTATAAGTCATTGGAATGAACCTGCAATTGCCAATGCCAATTGTGATCTATGGAGTAATGAATTTTACCACTATTCAAATTTGACAATTACCATTACGGACTGTGTGTAGTGAATAATATTTAAGAAATTAAGGATAGTTAGGAGAGAAATAAGCATTATTCAATTGCATTTCAATTTCAGTGCTAAATGCTGCTCACATACCGGCTTTTGACCATCATACTTCATATGAAACTCGTCTAAGGAGAGATTCTCATTTCTCTCCACATTTCCGTCATCGAAAGAGAACCCATTTAATGAGGTATAACATCTGTATAACCTCCTGTAGAGAAACAACGAACTGAATCCTGCATTAGTTGATATAAGATCCAAGTAAGTACAAGAAAAGAGATACTCATTAAACAAACAGAAAGAGAAAGGCAAATTCAGAATTAAATACCATCAAATTGCAAGGATGGCCTGCCAGCTTCATTATATTTTCTTAGAAAATCTAGTCTGTGATAATCATGAAACGCAGACTATTAGGCTTTCAAAAAAATCCAACCAATAAAACAATGGAGGAAATAAGTCAATACACATACTGATGCAGAGTTGTTTTCTTCCATGAGCCTCTGTACTCGAGCTGGCGATTTATAACGCTAAGGCATAGTCCCATCCAGAGTGGCTCCTCATTGCACAAAATATACATCACACTACATGCACCAGCTTAATTAAAGAAACGTAAACAGACAGTATAAAACGAACAGAGTATCAGATCTTTACAGGCCTAGTTAGATTGACCAGGGGTAAAGGCTACTAACATAACACCTACCCAACTTAAAGAACAAAACAGAAATCTGTATTGAGAATGTTTTTGGCAGATATCCTAATTAGTAATTACAAATTATAAAATCCTTTAATAGCTGTCAAGATGTACAAAGTAACAGGCTGCAACTAAGTTTATATTCTGCACCTCTTTCTTTCATTAGGAATAGAAGACCACCGAGCCCAAAAAACTTTAGTAAGCATAGAAAACAAATGTATTTGAAAGTTCCGATATATAGGAAAACAGATTAATACAAACGTAGTGTATCCTCAACCTCAATGACTTTTTTTAGTCATTATTATTATTTATTTTATTGTATTGATTTAAAAGTTTAACATTTCAACCCTATGCATCTTAATGACAAAACAAGAACAAATTAACAAAATAAAAAATGCGCCCCATTCAGTAAAATAAAACTCTCAATTCAGCAAACTCAAGAGATTTGTTTTCCCATGACTTAACGCATTTATATGCAAATTCGGAATGTCCAAACAGAGTAGAATGAGAAAACACTTCGTGGAGGAACTCAATTAGCTAGTGCTAGCACTCAGGCCATACAGCATCGCTCCTTCTATTCACATTCCACAATTATCTTCATAACCATTAATCATAATCAGAAAAGCATTAAAGTAGAAAACTATGTAAAAAGGCGAATTTGAGTTAGCGAACTCAAGTCATACACTATACTCTCCAGGTATTCTAACGTTCCACAATCATAGTAGCAATCAAAGTCAGAAAAGAAGTAAAGTCGAAAAGCAAGTAAATTGGTGAGAATTGGACCTGCTGACGCAAGAGAGGCGAGCGACATCACGGGGCGTGAGTCTCGTTAAGATGATGCATAAGATTTCGTCGGGAAGAACGCGGAGGTCACCTAGAGCGTCCCATCGGCGATCTTTTCGGAGCATTTCACCATCGGTATTAGGAGAGGCGAGTTCCATCAGAAGTATGTCGATTTGCGACGAAAAGCAATCGAATGCAGATTTTAGAGCATGCGTAGTATTTATGCTACCGCGTATGCGTTGATTATCTCCTCCTCTCTCTCTCACACACGATTTTTGGTGGGACTGGAGCTGGAGGTGGGGTTGGGGAATTTCGCTTTGCAGATTGTTCCTTGAGCGCGGCAACAACGCGTGGAGGGGAAAAAGTCAATTTGGTCCATTCTCAAAATATGTCTTTTCTTTTCTCAAAACTCAAAATATGTCTTTTTTTCTTTTCTTTCTTTTTACCTTTTTTAAAAGTTGAATTTTTTTTTAATTTTTTTAATTTTATATGACAATGCTGAAAATGTGTTTTCGATCGGGTTACTTATTTTGCAATTAATAAATAAACAAGTTACAATTAAAAAAAAAAGCTTTCAGTCAAGGGTTAGAGAATTTCTCTCTTTAGAAGAAGTATGTTCTAGAGACATCTCTTATTTGATCTTTCTAATGACTCTTTTCTTCCAATATTCCCCTTGTATTTTTGGTTGATTTTGAAGGGTTTTTTCTTGTTAATTGCTGAATAATCTACTCTAGGGTCATGTTTGATAGCTTAGATTAAATCTAGATTAACTATATATCATTTTTATTGGTTGTTTGATAACTTGGATTAAGGGTAGATTGTGCTTTAAAATTTATAAAGTTTAGTTATCATTCTAATATTAGATAATCCATCTTTGCTATCAAACATGCCCTAGGTTGATATTCAGTAATATATTTGTTTATATTTTGTAAATTTAGCACTTCTCTTGGTCACATAATATTTGCATGTCCTAGTTTTCTCTCGTTACTGGTTCGTGGGGTTATTCTCTTCAGCGCGCCTCGCTGCTGTCAATCACGACCTCACTAAAGCTTACCTCTATGATATCGGTGTCTTAGCAACGCCTATTTGGTGTTTCCCATTCTGTGTGATTTGGGGCTTGCGTCGTGATTGAGAGACTTTGGTCAGCAGTGTTCCAGCGTCTTGCCTCTTTCAGTTCATCATGTTTGTGAGTTCAATTGTGCGCCAATGTGGGAGAGTTATGTTCTGTGTTAGCGATTTACCGAGACGGAACCAAAAATTTTGGTTAGGGGGTGGGGGAACATTTAAAATTTAACACTAACATATTTTCGTTATGAAAATTTAGATATTTTATATTTGCACCAAGTTTATCAATATTTATCGTTAAATATCTCAAAATATATAAATGTCCTTAATATACTAAAACTTAGAACGTCTCTCTTGCATATCACAAAAATCATCTACAATTGAATCTATACTGATTTTTATTTTATTTTTTGCAATTTGCCTCTCAATATACACTCACGTGTAATCTGAAAGAAATTCATCTTTGATCTTGTTTCGAAGTGTAGTCTTGACTAAGTTCATAATAGAAAATGAGTGCTCTGTGGTATTGTAGAAACTGGAAGTGTGAGGACAAGAGTGATAACTCTAAATAACATCGAGTAGATGTTTGATTTCCAAGACTTCACAAGCCATTGACATAAATCAGAAATCATTGTCAATTTTTCAAAATCAGAAAATTGTCACACATGATCAAAATGCATAAATTCTTGTTTCAAATGTAGCATCTCGTATTGATCAAAAAAAAATTGTGTGGGGGTGGGGGGTGGGGTGGTCCCCCAGCCATGCCTTGGGTCCATCCCTGACCAACTCCATTGTGATGTCATTGAATTTGTTGTTCAACTCTTGCAATTGAGAATCTATTATAACCACATAAAAAATATCAATGTTGTAATAATGTCCAATGGTAATTTCATCTTGTTGATGTCGAGCCCTTCCCCTTCTTGCAACATACTGAGCATTAAAACCAAGCACAAGAACATTCACCATTTCACAAAACTAATTCATCTCATTCATCATCTCTTAAATCTTGAAGGAGAGACTTAGTATAGGAAATAAGATGTATTGCATTTAAAATGTCTTGAGACTGAAGTTGCAAAGCTTGATAAAGCACATTCGAAATCTCTAATACATTTCTTATGAGATGCAAAATGAAGACAAATTCAAAAGAAGTTAAATCCTTATAAGTTGCATCTGCGACTCCATGTTGAGCAGAAGTGGTTTCATCTTCAATAATGTTTAGTAAAACATCGCATGTTGCACTATACATCTTCACCAAACTACTTATAAATTTCAAATGAGAACTTCAACGTGTATCACCAGCTCTTTGCAATGAACCAATTTGATTAAGCCCGACTGTTGGTCCTGAAAGGAGTATACAACAAGTGTATGGGGGGGGGGGGGAATACACTTGTATTCAAATTCTTTTCTAACTTGATCAAACCAGAGCTCAGCAAGGTTGTCTTGGACAACTCTGCTGAAGATGATTAACTCTTCTAAGATAATCAGACTACTAAGTACTATTGAGTACTTAGTTGAATAACTATCTAGGGGAGTTATATATGCGGAATAATGGTTGGCCCTTTTAGTTTAAACTCCTTTAGATTCTGAAATCACTTGGTCAATTCAATACAGTCCAGTTTCAGGGAACTTGTCCAAATTAGTTTTGCACAGTCTTTGAATGTTTATCCTTTGAAAGATCAGTTTTGTGTGCAGTGTTGATTGTATGAAAGTACTTGAAAGTAAATCAACACAAGAGTTTATAGTGGTTCAGAGACTTAAGCTCCTACATCCACTTTCCCTGATTTAACAGGATAATTCCTTCACTCTTGGAATTAACTTGTTTTATAGTGCCAAGGTGCACTTGATCAAGAACACCACTCTTAGTGAATTGATCCCTAGGATGTCTAGAGTCCTAGTACCCTCTTCTCAACTCAGAACTGAACTGTTCTTCTCTCAACAGTCAGCTCCTACCACTTCTACTACTACAACCTTCTCACTTTCACTCTTGAAAGATATGAGGATTGAAGTAAGGTTCCAACTAGTGAGATATCATTTACAATGAAGATCAGTGTATAAGGATAGGATATCTCTCTAAGCTTGTGTATGGATATACAATGTAGTACAGCTTAGATGAAGTGTTTGAAGACTAAGATAGTCTTTGAAAGTTTTGAAAGCACTCTAGCTTGTAAGAACTTAAGGTTGGATGTGCTTGGTTGAGGTTGAAGTTGGATGCTAGTTGGATGCTTTCAAATGGTCTTCACACTTCTGTATTTATAGACAAATGAAGGATTTGCCCGTTGGAGAGGCAGCCTCCAATGTCCATAAATGTCTTCTTTTAGTTCTTCAACTTTGAAGACAGAATCTTGATAGTGACATGTCCTCATTTGGGAAATAAACGGTTGTAAGAGCTTTGTCTTCATTCTGCAGCACTCTTTCCAATATCTGACATTCAGATTCTCTTGTAAGAATATGGACATGTCTTATGAGGGTTGTTCCATTGATAGGACAACATTCCTCATCATTTGGACAACTCTCCTTATCACTATCAGCAGTCTTGCTTATCAGCAAGGTTGACTTGCTCTTCTTCAGATGACTTGGCTCATACCCTTTGCTTCACTTCAAGGTGATCTTAGCATGTTGATTTGCAATTCTTTAGGGTGTGTTTGTCTTCAGCATAGTTGACCTCAACTTTCAGAGCACTTGATCTTGACTTCTTGTACTGAGACAACTCCTCTGGACAACTCTCCTGATCAGTATAGTTAGTCTCAAAAGACTTAGTGTTGTATCCAGAGTTTGAGCCTTGAGGGGACTTGATTTAAATGAACTTCTAAGCATATGTTCCCCCTCAATTTGTGCATCTAATCATCTAAGAGCTACCTAACATATTAGCTCCTCATCTAGCCTTTATACTATATGTTCTAACATTTCTAGAACATATTCAATCATGACTTAGGCATGTCTCAGGGGGTTTTGGTATTCAATCAAAACATAACTCATTTTATTCCCAACAATTTCCCCCTTTTTGATGATGCCAAAACCTATACAGCTTGTGCAAAAGTGACTTAGCTACACCTATTACATTAATCTTCAGAAGACATGACTAAGGTCAGTTATCCTGAAAAGCAATGTGTTAGTGTATTCACTATTCATGTTGCACATAGGTTTCATAGATAGGCATAGAGAGATGAGTGTTTCTTGATTCAAAATAAGTTCAACTATCATTCATTCAAAAATCATTACAAGCATGTTGATAGTTGAATTTAACATATCAGAGCATGAATCATCAACATTTAATACATCAGAGTATTTCATTCTAACAGTTCAACACATATACAAGATTTTTCAGTATCAGAGCATAAACTTGTATCAGAGCACCAATCTTGTATCAGAACAAATACTAACATTTCAAGACATATACAAGATTTTCAACATCAGAGCACAGATCTTGTATCAGAGCAATCCATATCAAATCAGAGCAAACAGATTAGCACACCACATCAGCAAACTTGATCATTTTTCAGCATAGTTGATCAATCAAGATAGGTCAGAAGACTTAGCCATTTCAAAGATCATCCTCAGGAGGTGGCAGCATTCCATACTGTGCCCACACTCTTCTTTTCAATGCCATGGCTTCTTGGTTTGTTCCCTTAGGACCAAGAACCATCTTGTTTAGCTTAAGGATCTCTGTGAATTCTCTCAGAATTCTTGCTTGGTCAATCCATCCTTCAAGCTTTGGAGGCATGTATATGATTGGCTTAGGAGCTGTGAGTTCAATTCTTGCAATATCAGCAGCTGCAAGCAATTGTTGATAGAGTTCTTTGTAGTATTCTATCATGAACTCAGCAAAAGTGGAGTTAGCATCTATTCCATTCCATCTGTCAATGACATATTGATCATAGACATACTCCCTTTTGGCTTCCTCCCATAAGTCATTCAGCTGAATTGGTACCCATTTATCCAAGTGAGGATATTTGGTGTCCATTGGAATCAATAGCTGTGGCTTCATCTTGTTGTAAGTTGCTCTCTTCCTTCTTGGCTTCTGGAAGTCTGCTCTTCTCTTGTTTCTTGCTCTGTTGGCCTCTTCCATCAAGTCCATTTTCTCTTGGGCTCTCATCATAGCCAGTTTCTGTTGTGTTTCAGGGTCTTTGCCATACCCTTCATGAAACAGCTTTGATGGATCATTGAGTACCACAATCTTTGTCTTCTTTGGTCCAGGTCCAAAGCCTTCTTCATATAATTCCTCAACATTTTCAGAGGCTTTGGTACTTTCAGTGGACTTAGTCTCAGTAGACTTGTCTTTTTCAGCAAACTTGGATATTTCAGCATTCTTGGGCTCTTCAGCAGTTTTGGCCTTCTTTGAGACAGGCTCATCATCAACAACTCTGAATTCAGGTGGAAGATCAAGGCTATTGGGAAAGTCAGTGAATTTCTCAATTTGTCTCTTCTTTCCTTGGGCCTTCTTGATCTTTCCTCTAGTTTGGACACCTTCAGCATCCTTGTCCAAACCAGATACCTCACCACCTGGTCTTTGTTGTAACCTCACTCTTTCCTCTTGAGCTGAGGCCATAGAGTTCTTCAATGCAAGTGCTAACTGCTCCTCTTCATCCAATTCTTCCAAGTTCAGCACTGCTGGCTCTTTTCCCTTTCCTTCAGGGACTTTGTCCTTACCCTTAACTGGGCTTCCAATCACTAAGGCACCTTTTGCCCTTGCTCTTTCCCTTTCCCCCTTTTTGGCAGCATCAAAACATTGGGGTTTTAGCTCACTCATTGTTGTGGCCATTAGGGATTGTGCCTGATTTAGGGATTTCATTTCTTCTAACAAATATACATTTTCATCATGTATATTCTGCATCTTGTCACTGCTCAAGCTAAGAAAAGCTAGAACATGCTTCATTTTCTGTTGGACAACTTCCTCCATAGTGGTTTTAAGAGATGCATCCAATTGGGCTTTGAGAAGCTCAGTGAGGTTGGCCACTGCACCTTCAGCAATGTTGGCCAATACCTCTTGGGAAAACTTTTCTGAGGCTGCTTTCACCATAGCTAGCCTTTGCTCTTCAGCTCTTTGTCTTTGCAGTGCAGTCTTTCTTCCAAGAGCTCTCTTTACCACTGACCTTAATGTCTTCACATTCCTATTGTGGTTGATTCTTAGCAAAGATTGCTCTTTCTTAACCTCCTTTGAAACTGACCTCATGGTGTTTTTGGCTTTGATAACTTCAGTGGAGATGGTTTGCAAACCAGTCTCAACTCCACTGATCCTTGCCTCCAAGGTAGGTAACACCACATCCTCTGAGCCAGTTAGCCTCATTTCCACAGATGCCAAAGTTCTTCCATGCTCATCCAAGGCTCCAGAAGTTTCTGCATGAGCTGATTGTACCTGGTGAGCCAAGGAATCCAACTTCTCTGATTGCATCCCAAGCAAGGCTTGTGCTGATCCACTGTCAACTTGGATGGGTGCATCTGTTAAGAGTTCATCTGCAAAGATTTGATCAAAGGTTATACCTGCAATATCAGACAAATCAAAAGCATCAGTAAAAACACACTTGTCTCCCTCCAATTCTTTTTCATAAGACTCTGATACATCAACAGTCTTCTCCTCATTTTCAACTATTTCTTTTCTCCCTTCAACAATGATTTCCTCACTTAAAGGAACAGGCCTCCTCTCATCAAGGGATTCTTGAAGTTCAGATTTGACTTCAAGAATAGCCTGCCCTTCCTCACTTATATCACCCTCATTTGGTGGTACACTCACTATTCTAGTGATCACAACCTCTCTTTCATCCATAACTCCCTCTGATTTTTCAATTCTACTTTCCTTTTCAACTCCTTCTCCTAAACCTGCAGCATCTCTACCTTCTACAAGGTTCAAAGATGGCAGTTGTGGGGAGATCACAGTGCTCTTATCAGCAGCCACTGAGTCATCTTGAATGATTAAGGGCTGATCAGTGTCCAACTCATCTGACACTGAGTAGGCCTTAACCAAACCAGCCTCTAAAACAGGAACCTCCACATCTTTAGGTTGTGCCTTGAGTTCAGAAGAACCTTCATTGGCAGATGTGTCATTGGTTGTGTTACCATCCTTGGTCAACACCTCTGAATTGACAGAGCCTTTCCTATGATAGGTCTTAGGAGGGTTGGAAAGTCTTTCAGATACAGAAGGCTTAGGGATATTAGCTTGAGGGGTTTCAGGAGGGTTGGGTTTTGAGGGGTTTGAGGGATCATTAGGGGAATCATCATCATTGGAGCTACTATCAGGGTGTTTGATTCCCTTAGCTTTTCTTTCCTTCTCCTCCTTAATCTTATCAGCTACCAGCTTTGCAAAGATTTCCTCATCAATGAGAAATCTTGTCTTTGAGACTCCAGCAAAGTGTAGCAATCTGTTCTCCTCAACTTGCCACCAGTTTGCTCCCTTATCTTGGATGACTTGTGATATCTCCATCATAGACTTATCTTTTACATCAACAAGCATCCTTAGATCATGAAAAGTCCTCTGAATTCTTGGAAATTCAGCAAGTTGTGGATACAAACTGTCTACAGTAGCCATGGCTCCTCCTCTGAGCATACTCTCATAAGTATACTCCTCCTCATCTCCACTTGAATGGGGACTTTGGGTTATAGGGGAGTTGGCTCTGGGTTCTCCTAAAGTGGCTTCAGGAAGGTTTAGTTCAGGAATGTTGGCTTCAGAAGAGTTGGGTGCAGTAGAAGGTGCTTCAGTTGCTTTAAAGAGCAATGGATATGAAGGGGCTTTACTCAAGGGGGTTGGCTCAAAAAGTGCAGCTTCTAATTGCTTTGAGTAATTGAGCATAGATGAGTCAAGGGGAGACTGTAGTCTTGTCTCATCTACTGCTATATCTGCTAGCACATCTATCCCACTTCTTTGCACATTCCCTTCAGGAGAGTATCTCTTTGTAAGATTGATGGGGGTTATAGGTTGGTTGGTTGGGGTTATATGGGTTTCAGGGGAGTTGGGCTCAGGGTTCTGAATTTCAGGGATGTTGGCCTCTATTGGTTGACCTTCAGGAACCTTGGATTCTGGAGTTCCAGAACCAGATGAGTTGGTCTTTGACTTTGATTTGGTCCTGCTTTCAGCTCTGCTCTCTCTAAGAGCAAGTTGTAGAGACCTTTCTTCTTGGAGCTCCAACACTTTGTCAGTAGGTTTGGCCCTTCTCTTGCTAGCCCTACTACTCCCACTTCCTTCACCATCCTTTTCAGGGACAACCTCCCTGATCCTCTTATCACCCCTAGACTTTTGTCTAGTCTCATTGTACTTCTGCCTTAATTCTTCTGAATGATTAGAGGGCACTTGTACACCTTCTCTAGCAACTTCTTCAATCTCAGTTGAAGCATCTGAATTCTCTTCTGAGATGATCTGAGACATTTTCCTTGTCTTCACCACTCTTGCTTTTGTCCTCTTCTTCATTTTAGGTTTCTCCTCCACCTTTTCTTCAGCAGGTTTGGCCACTATCATCCTCCTTTGCTCAGTTTTCTTGCTGAGCTTTCTGAACAGAATCTTTTGAGCTGGGAGAGGCTTTGCAAAGGTTTGCATTTGGGAATAATGGGAAAATCTCTCAATCAACAAGCTTGCCCTGGTGCAATACTTGAGTTTCCCTTCTAGCACAACCTTGTTATGAGCTCTCACTTTAAACTTGGCCTTTTCCTTCATCATCTCAGAAATAATGAAGGTCCTCCAATCAAACTTGATACCCTTGTCACTGGCATCAATGACTGCATCCATGATTCTGATTCTAGGATGGCTGACCTGCTCTAAGCTTCCAGTATTACTCAAGAGACTCTTAGTGATTACCTCAAATAGATTGAGAAATTTAGACTTGAGAGTCTTCTTGTTTTGTGTTGAAGATAGAGGGCATGACACTAATATCCATTCTTGTGCTATGTCATCTTCATGGCCAGCACCATAAGATTCTGGATTCCTTCCTTCTGAAGGCAATCCAAAAGCTCCTTCAAAATCTTCTGAAGAGAATTTCACTCTATGAAATCTCTCTTCTTCATCTTCTTCAGCAACATAGGACAATCTGGTGGAAATCTCACCATCTTCTGATTTGCCTCTCCATTTGAGAAAGGCAAAGAACTCAGCCATGTAGTTGTCCAAACAAGAGCTTGGCCTTTCCTCCATGAATTTCTGAAGGCCTGCTCTTCTCAACCATCTCAGGGTTGGAGTGATTTCAGGATCTTCACTTGTAAATGATACTATTGGCTCAAAGTGAAGGTTGTTCTTGTTGCTCAAATAACCAAAATCAAGGTCAAGAGCCTTGTTGGAAAAATCTATGATCATCTCCGGTTTCACTTTGGGAGCCATTGAAGATTGCAGAGATGAAATTTAGAAAGTTTTGGGAGAGTTTGAAGAGAATAGGCTAGGGTTTCGAATGCTTGGGGAAGAAGAGTGTGTGGGGAGTTCTTAAGACTTGAAAATATTCTAAAAAGAATGTTTGTCAATGAGTTGGTGAGTTTTGTGTATTTTCAACTGTTGTCAAATATGGAAAGATACACTTGGACGGCCAGGATGAATTTCAGGGGAGTTGGCCAGTTTTGATCCAATGGTTAAGAACCAATGTAACAGTGACTTGTTGGTTTTATTCAAAACGTGGAAGGTATTTAATATTAGTTAATGGTTGGGGAGTTTTCGAGATAGATCATGGTTTGAAAAGGTGTAATGCAAACAAGAGTTAAATATTGGCATTTAATGCATGGAAAGCGACCTTTTGGGTGGGGGACAAATTAAATCCCACAGAAATGATATCTGTAGTTGGGACAGGTATCAAGGTAGACAATGATTACCCAAAATAGGTGCTTATCAAACCAAGAAAATAGGTTTGATAACTAGGACAACTTATCTGACCCTACAAGGACAAGTGTCCTGAAGAGATGTGGACAAGAGTCCTGAATGTCAATGGACAAGTGTCCTGAGTAGTTATGATCATCTCTTCTGCACTTCAGTAGATTTGTCCAAGTCTACTGAATATCAATTCAGCTCTTTTACTCCCATTAACTTCAATGAGTTTTACTTGTCCAACTTCCCTGGATCAAGTAAACCCAACTCTGCTGATAGCTCCAGAAACCTTGCCTCTGCAAGTGGCTTAGTTAGTATATCAGCTTTTTGATGATCTGTGTGGATCTTGACCAACTTTATATCCTTCTTCTCCACATGATCTCTAATGAAGTGATGCTTGATGTCCACATGTTTGCATCTTGTATGCAAGACAGGATTTTGTGAAATAGCAATGGCACTATTGTTATCACAAAATATGGGCACTTCAGTAGAGTTGACTCTGTAATCTCTTAGTTGTTATCTCAACCATAGGATCTGGGCACAACAACTTCCAGCAGCAACATATTCAGCCTCAGTGGTGGAAGTAGCCACTGTGTTTTGCTTCTTGGAGAACCAAGATATGAGCTTGTTGCCTAAGAATTGACAAGTCCCTGAAGTGGACTTTCTGTCAATTTTGCATCCTCCATAATCAGCATCTGAGTAGCCAGTTAACTCAATGTTGTCATCAGCAGGATACCAAAGGCCTAGATTTTCAGTGCCTTTGAGATATCTCAAGATCCTCTTTGCAGCCTCAAGATGGCTTTTCTTAGGATTTGCTTGAAACCTTGCACAAACACCTACTGCAAAGGTGATGTCAGGTCTGCTGGCAGTGAGATAGAGGAGTGAACCAATTATTCCTCTATACTCAGTGGAGTTGGTTGGAATACCACTCTCATCAGGATCCATCTTCCAGTTTGTGTTCATTGGGATCCTTACTAGCTTGCTAGTTGTACATCCAAACTTCTTGATCATTTCTCTGGTGTACTTAGCTTGGTTGATGAAGATTCCTTCTTTTGATTGCTTGACTTGAAGACCCAGAAAGAAGTTCATCAGTCCCATCATGGACATCTCAAACTTGCTTTGCATTAGCTTGGAGAACTTCTCACATAGCTTCTCATTGGGGGATCCAAATATTATGTCATCCACATAAATTTGGACAAACAAGATGTCCTCTCCTTCAGAGATTCTGAAAAGAGTTCTGTCCACAGTTCCCTTGGTGAATCCATGATCCAAGAGGAATTGTGACAGTGTATCATACCAAGCCCTAGGGGCTTGCTTGAGTCCATAAAGAGCTTTCTTGAGTCTGTAAACTTGGTTTCCAACTTCAAAACCTGGTGGTTGCTCTACATAGACTTCTTCCTTCAAGACTCCATTCAGAAAGGCACTCTTGACATCCATTTGGTACACTTTGAACCTCTTGTGGGCTGCATAGGCTAGAAAGAGCCTTATTGCTTCTAGCCTTGCCACAGGTGCAAATGTCTCATCATAGTCAATGCCTTCATGTTGGCAATAGCCTTTTGCCACAAGTCTTGCTTTGTTTCTGACAATCACATCATTTTCATTCTTCTTGTTCTTGAACACCCACTTTGTTCCAATAACATCTTGATGTGAAGGCCTATCCACCAGCTCCCATACTTCATTTCTGGTGAATTGATTCAGTTCTTCCTGCATGGCTGTGATCCAATTGGCATCTTGAAGTGCCTCCTCAATATCACTTGGTTCTTGTTCTGACAAGAAACAACAGAAAAGAGCACTTTCACCATGAAATCTTCTTGTTTTGACTCCAATACTTGGGTCACCAAGTATTTGATCAGTAGGATGGTCAGACAACCAAGTCCTTCTTTTTCTGATCTCTTCAGTAGAGTTGTCCTCTACTGAAGTTGAGTCAATTTGATCATAGAATTCAGGATAATTGAATGCAGGATCTAATTCAGGATCATAATCAGGGGTGTTGTCCTCAATGTCAGTGACATTGGTATTTTCAACATTTTGATTTCCCCCTTGATTATTTGACCCATTAACTACCTCAGCAGGAACTGCTTCTTCATTGGTAGTTGTTACCTGGATGTGAACTGGGATTGGATCATTCAGTTCACTATTTCCTTCAGTGGGATTTGCCTCAGGAGGATTGCCTTCAGGATGGTTGTCCAACATAGAGTTTTCAGGTAGATTGGCTTGGACAACATCTATAAGCTCAGTGTCTTTGTCTTTTAGACTTAGTCTGGTTGTCCTCTGTGTGATTTCTTCTGATTCCAAGTTCTCATTCCTGAACTCATGAATAGATTCATCAAATACAACATGAGGTGTTTCCTCCACAATAAGAGTTTTCTTGTTGTAGACTCTGAAGGCTCTACTGATTTGAGAGTATCCAAGGAATACTCCCTCATCAGCTTTGCTATCAAAGGCTTTCAATTGTTCTTTCCCATTATTGTGAATGAAACACTTGCAACCAAAAATGTGAAAGTAAGACACTTTAGGCAATCTTCCTTTCCAGAGTTCATAGGGGGTTTTGCCTTGCCCCTTAGTGATCAAACATCTATTTTGAGTATGGCATGCAGTGTTTATGGCTTCAGCCCAAAACCTCTTTGGCAATTTTGAATCAGCAATTAGGGTTCTAGCAGCTTCTTTTAAAGTTCTATTTCTTCTCTCTGCAACTCCATTCTGTTGAGGAGTTCTAGCTGCTGAGGTTTCATGAGCTATTCCATTAGATGTACAATACTCATTGATGTATGAGTTAATGAACTCGGTGCCTTTATCAGATCTTATCTTGATAATGCTAAGGCTTTTCTCATTTGACAATCTCTTTAGAAGTTCAGGCAGTTTGACTTGAGTTTCCTTCTTATTAAGGAGAAATACTACCCATGTGAACCTAGAGAAGTCATCTACTACTACCAATGTGTATTTTCTACCATTTATGCTTACAGGGGTAATTGGTCCAAAAAGATCCATATGTAAAAGTTCAAGTACCCTTTCAGTGGAAATGACTGGTTTTCCTTTAAATGAGGCTTTGATCTGTTTTCCTTCTTGGCATGGTTTGCAAACATGCTCTTTAATGAAAACCTCATTAGGTAGTCCTTTGACTAATGCATTTCTAGCAATTTTGTTCATTGTTTTGAAGTTCAAGTGGTTTAATCTTTTATGCCACAACCAACTTTGTTCACTAGAACTCTTAGCAATGAAGCATGCAGCATCAGTAGACTTGTCCCAATCTGCAAAATACACATTTCCTTTCCTAGTTCCAGTCAATAGAATTTGTTGAGTCTTATTTTTGATCAAGCATTTATCACTGGAAAACTCAACATTGAAGTCTTTATCACATAATTGACTGATACTTAGGAGATTATATTTGAGACCAGCTACATAAGATACATTGGATACTTTGATGTTACCAATCATCAAAGTACCATAACCTTTTGTTGATGCTTGTGAGCTGTCTCCAAATGTGACATTAGGGCCTTCTTTTTCAATGAAATCAGTGAGGAGTTCCTTGTTTCCTGTCATGTGCCTTGAGCATCCACTGTCAAGGTACCATGCTGTCTTTTTGCTTATGCTCCTCATCTTGTGGCCCATTGGTACCTGCAATTAGATAGGTTTAGGTACCCTTTGAGTTTTGGGTCCTGAGAGGTTAGTTGTACCTTTAGGAACCCAAACTTGCCTAATAACCCTGATTGATTCAAGGTGGCTAAGTTGTCTTCCTTTAGCATCTAAATACACTGTCTTTCCCTTAAATGCCTTTGGGAAAGTGTGTGTGAATGTGTTAACTCTATAAGTTTCAGGAGAGTTGTCAAGTCTCCTGAACTTTTGAGTTCTTTGAGCAGCTTGAGGGAATCTTTGAGGAAAGGCTTTCTTATGACCATTACCCTTTGGCATGAAGGGTTTTGGTTGTCTCATTTTATTCTGCCTTTGAGGAAAGTTATCCTTAGGTCTATTCAGCTGAGGCTTTCTCAGAAGAGTTGGCCTAGGCTGATTATACCTTGGACACTTCCTCTGAACATTGTTCAGTAGCGTTGCCCTACCATTGGGTCTACTCTGCTGACCAGCATTCAACTTATGTTCAGGAGCCTTGACCATTTCCTTAGGTTTTGGCCTATTCTCCTGAAGCATTTGATTAGGCAGGTCATCCATTTTGCCCTTTCCTTTGTTCAGTGGCTTAATTATTTCATTTTCAGTTTGTGCCACTGACTTAACAAAGATTCTCTTAATGTTACTCACAGAAGCAACACTAAGACAAGGTGAAGATTCAAATGGATCAAATCCTAATCCACTTCTTTGAGCCATAGGTCTTTGATAACTCTGAATTTCCTCTATTGCTCTAGAGGATTTCTTCAGAGCAGACATCTTTAATTTCAGGCTCTCTTCACTTGCTTTAAGAATATCATATTCATGTGAGAGATTTTCAAACTTGGCATTGAGAATTTTAAGTTCAAAATCTTTTCTCTTCTGAGAGAGAAGTTGATCATCAATCTCCTTTTGTTGGTCAACTATCCTGAGATTTGCTTCCTCAAGCTCTCTCAAGACTTGTTGATATAACTCAGTAGACTTGACATCAACAACTGCCTCAGAGTTTTTAGCAAGTTCAATAGCTAATCTTTCATTTTCTCTCACACAGTTATCATGAAATTCTTGTAACATAGTGAAATCTTCCATCAACTTTCCAAGGGAAAGCTTCAAGTTGACCTCACTATTGTTTTGTGAGATGAATGATGGTGAACTAGAAGTAAAGGATACCTCATCATCCTCAAGAGCCATGTTGCAGACATCATCATCATCATTACTGTTGGAGAACAGTCCATCAGAAGAGTTGAAGCTTTCAGCACTATCAGACTCTTCACCAGCCATCATGGCCTTTCTGTTGGTGAATTTTCTGTCTCTTTTGGCTTGCCTCTCTCTTCTCTCCTTAGAGCTTAATTCAGGGCAATCATACTGAAAGTGCCCTTTCTTTTTGCAGTTATAGCACAGATCTTCATCATCTTCTTTCTTTGATTCTTCTCTTCTTTTTGATGATGAAGGTTCAGCTCTACTGGACCTTCTCCTATCAGAGTACTTGTCCTCTGATCTCTTCTCTTCAGGCTTTTTGGCTTCAGCCTGATTTTCAGGAGAGTTGTACCTTCTCCTGAATTTGTTGTCCTGGTAGAATTTCTTGTATCTACCAAACCTTGAATTTAGCTTTTCAAACCTTCTAGCCATCAAGGCTAGTTCTTCCTTCATTTCAGTCTTTGAGACTGACTTTGATGATCTTGGAGTAGACTGCATTTCTGGTTCAGCAGCTTTGGCTTTGAATGCCACTCCCTTAGTAGGATTTGAAGGTTCCTCAATAGGCTTTCTTCTATTGAGATCGAACTCATAAGCTTTGAGTTCTGAGAAGATTTGTTGCATGGCCATGGTGGAGAGATCTTTGGTGTTTTGCATCATCACAGCATAGACATCCCACTTTTGAGTGAGACTCCTTAAGATCTTCAATCCAACTTCTCTTTTAGTGTAGACCTTGCCCAGAGAGTTGATTTCATTCATCACATCAGTGAATCTACCAGCAAACTTATCAATGGACTCCTCAGACTCCATTGCAAACTGTTCAAATTTCTGCACAGCAACTTGGAGCTTATTCTCCTTGATCTTTTCAGTACCCTCACACATTTCAGCAAGAGTATCCCAAATTTCTTTGGTTGTTGTGCAGTGGTAGACTCTACCCATAATTGCATCTGGAATTGTTTGGTAGAGGGTGTTCATGGCAAGATAATTCAGGTTATCTTTCCTCTTCTCATCAGTGGTAAAGTCATCTTCATCTTTTGGGAGTACCTCTCTTGGGTCTGCCTTTTGAGCCTCAGTGACTTTGGGATTGACAAATGTGAACACTAAAGGACCTCTTGTGATCACTCTCAGCATGTCAGTGTGTAGAGATGCAAGATGAGCCCTCATCCTGATTTTCCAGAAATCATAATTATCAATTGAGAACATGGGCAGTTTGTGATGTGAAATGTGGTTGACTGGATTTGTGGCCATGTTGTCCAATCCTTGGACAGTAGGAGGTGGAACAGCAGCATTGTTGTTGGCCATAACTCAAGAACAAACAGTCAGTCAATATACAATTAGGATTTCAGAAAGATCAGTTCAGTGACCACACTAAATATGTGATTTTGAAAACCAAGATGGCTTTTCAGAAGCAGTGGTCTTTGAACCCCTGCTCTGATACCACTTGTTGGTCCTGAAAGGAGTATACAACAAGTGTATGGGGGGGGGAATACACTTGTATTCAAATTCTTTTCTAACTTGATCAAACCAGAGCTCAGCAAGGTTGTCTTGGACAACTCTGCTGAAGATGATTAACTCTTCTAAGATAATCAGACTACTAAGTACTATTGAGTACTTAGTTGAATAACTATCTAGGGGAGTTATATATGCGGAATAATGGTTGGCCCTTTTAGTTTAAACTCCTTTAGATTCTGAAATCACTTGGTCAATTCAATACAGTCCAGTTTCAGGGAACTTGTCCAAATTAGTTTTGCACAGTCTTTGAATGTTTATCCTTTGAAAGATCAGTTTTGTGTGCAGTGTTGATTGTATGAAAGTACTTGAAAGTAAATCAACACAAGAGTTTATAGTGGTTCAGAGACTTAAGCTCCTACATCCACTTTCCCTGATTTAACAGGATAATTCCTTCACTCTTGGAATTAACTTGTTTTATAGTGCCAAGGTGCACTTGATCAAGAACACCACTCTTAGTGAATTGATCCCTAGGATGTCTAGAGTCCTAGTACCCTCTTCTCAACTCAGAACTGAACTGTTCTTCTCTCAACAGTCAGCTCCTACCACTTCTACTACTACAACCTTCTCACTTTCACTCTTGAAAGATATGAGGATTGAAGTAAGGTTCCAACTAGTGAGATATCATTTACAATGAAGATCAGTGTATAAGGATAGGATATCTCTCTAAGCTTGTGTATGGATATACAATGTAGTACAGCTTAGATGAAGTGTTTGAAGACTAAGATAGTCTTTGAAAGCTTTGAAAGCACTCTAGCTTGTAAGAACTTAAGGTTGGATGTGCTTGGTTGAGGTTGAAGTTGGATGCTAGTTGGATGCTTTCAAATGGTCTTCACACTTCTGTATTTATAGACAAATGAAGGATTTGCCCGTTGGAGAGGCAGCCTCCAATGTCCATAAATGTCTTCTTTTAGTTCTTCAACTTTGAAGACAGAATCTTGATAGTGACATGTCCTCATTTGGGAAATAAACGGCTGTTAGAGCTTTGTCTTCATTCTGCAGCACTCTTTCCAAGTAAATGAGAAATATTTGATGCATGGCCAACTTTAAATTGACCACTACACTTACACGAGGCGCCAATAATGTTAATATATAATGGAGTTCAACTTGGTGAAAAATTGATGGATTGGAATAACTTCTTTTGATATTGCAACTAATGTCAATTGCAAGCGATGTGCATAACAATGAACATAATTAAGCATAACGACATTCACCCATAATTAAAGCTTGCAATTCATTCAACTCGCCATGCATGTTACTTGCATCATTATAACCCTGCCCTCGAATATTTTGAACATCAAGACAACGATGAGATAGGACAGAAAAAATATTATTTTTCAATATTTATGCAGTAGTGTCTTTAACATGGACAAGTCCAAAGTAATGCTCTTGCACATAACCACTTTTGTCAACAAATCTCAGGACCATTAACATTTGCTCCTTTTTAGATTCATCTCGTGCTTTGTCAACTATGATACAAAATTGTGCATCATCAATTTCTTCTCGAATAACAAATTTTAACTTTAGTTGCCAAAACATGCAAAATTTATTTATGCGTTTTTGGCGATGTGTACGAAGCATTTCGTGGAGCTTTATCCAAAACTTCTGCTACTTTTTCATTGAAAGAGCCCACCAAACTCAACAACTCTGGAAATTTTCCATGATTAGTTGAGGTATTGGACTCAACACGGCCTCTAAAAGAGCATCCTTGAAATGCAAGCAATCTAACCGACTCAATTGAAGCTTTCAAACGAGGTCTATTTTTTGCAACTTCTTGAAATGTGAACTTTTCAAAACTGTGTATGATATGTGATTGCTTGTTAATGAGATCTTCACATTCTTTCTCACTGTTCCGATGAGGTGAAGTAAGATCTTTTCCAATATGTGCTAGAAATAGTCAATTTTTTCCATCTCGTACATTCTTCCATGTTCGAAATCCATTAATCGTAAATGCATCTAATCCAGAAGGTCCGTCTTTAGTATGAAATAAATAGCATGGCGTGCAAAATGCATCATCTACATGAGGAGAATATTCCAACCATGAAGGAAATAACCCAATCATTCGTCTTCACTTAGACATGTGGCTTGAAAACCCCACATTCCTTTTAAGAGTGGCGTCCTCCTAGCCATTAGGTTTTCTTTCTTCTTTTTCTTATTGTCTCCATGCGTATAACTTCATGGAACATTCGAGGTTGTAATAAACCTTTCAAACAAAAAGTTGTTCCAATTTTCAAAATTGGATTTGTTGACGATGAATCATCTTTCTAAATGGCACAAGTGAATAAATTTGATGTCATTCTTGGAGGACGTATTCCCATCCGCTGGAATCCTTCTAAAATCGATTTGTGTGTATCAACCTTTCTCCTAATCTATGCATTGCAACATTGTTTGCACGGAAACTTACATCTCTTTTATTACCATTGTTGTATATGATTTTCATTTTATGTTTAGTGGTCTTTAAGGTTTTCTTTTTTCTTTTGGCCACTCGCAATCGGAACCCTGGCTGATTCTTAGGGATTTTAATTCCATAAAAGGCCCCGAGGAAAGGCTTCATGGTGCCCCTGTTACTGATTACAACATAAAGGAACTTCAAAATATTTGTCTTGCTTGAGGTCTAAGTGAAGTCCAATCTTTTGTTTGCTTCTTCACTTGGAACAATAATGATGTTTGATCTAAAATAGGCAGGGCTCTTATTAATTCTGTAGCTTTACCTAACTCATCGGGTAAGAAGCTTTGTTAAATTCTTTAACATGTGGTTGGCTTTTGATTCTTGGGGCACTACAGATTTTAATCATACGCACTTGATTCTTGACCAAGATCCTTCTGACTCCCTTCTACGTGAGAAGCCATTCGTGCTAAGACTACCTATCTCATAAAAGGTGAAAGAAATTTATTGTCTAAAAAAGCAAAGTGCAATCTTTTTTTTTTTTTAGGGTGAAAATACAGAGTAGATGCATAAAATAAATCTTTGTCTTCCTTGCTTCTATCTCTTCTTCAATCTTCACCAGAAAAGTCTTTCTCCAAACTCAATCGTGAGAGTAGGGTGAGAACGTAACCTCCTTCGCCAAATTATGTGATGTCCAATTCTCCGATCTTGAATGATGATTAACGTCGCACACTACGACGCTTGTCAACACTTCCTTGATCTTGGCCACCCACACCCCTTCCGGACTGAGAATAGTATCTGCGCTATTCAGTAAGCTTACTGCCTCCAAGCAGTCTCTAAGGATCGTTACCCAACTTTGCTTTAAACTCACGGCCTCCTTCGTACCCTCAAATATTGCAATGAGTTCCGCCCCTAGAGCCGATCCTGGGTTTGGTATTCTTTTAGCTCCTGTCTTTACAATCCCTCCTTTGTCATCCTTGATACAAAAACCAATCCCAAATCTTCCCATTCCTACATCATAGGCAACATCTACTTCAATCACATAACCCCTCCCCCAATTTCTCACTCCGTGACATCCCTTTTTTTGTCCAACAATTGGGATTGTTGATATAGTTCCAGGTAATCCAAGATCCACCGGGTTCCACCAAATGCATAGTGATTCTCTTCCTTGCTACCATAGGTTTGTCGACAGTACTCACTCCAAATTCCCCACAACATCATCACTCCAGTTTCGCATTCCTTAATGGTGAGCACATCCCACCACCATCCTAGGAACGCTATGGGTTCCATACCACCACTGATTTTAAAGAAACTCCAAAGCCCAGTTTCTTTCCATGCCTTCTTTGCAAAATTGCACCTCCCGATAGTATGTAACGTCGAGATATCTTTGCTCCAACATTTTGCACACCATTGAGAAACCTTCATTCTCCTTTTCGATAAATTTTCCACAGTTGGAAGAAACTGTCTTGCCAATCTCCAGCAGAAGATCTTCACTTTCGGTGGGATAGTTAGTTTCCAAAGCTTTCGCCAAAAACCCCTGCTGACTGTTTGATCCGAGCACCCCTCCTCTACCTTTTGAGATAGCTCCGCCGCTCTAGTCATTGAATAAGCTGATTTAACCGTGTATTGACCTTTTGTTTCAGGACCCCAATATTTGACATCTCTATTGCCTTCTCCTTCAATTGTTGTATTGAGTATGGCTTCAGTTTCAAATGGTAAAAATGCTTGTTTGATCAGTTCTTCATTCCAAGTGCCATCCTGCTTGATATAGTCTTCATTCCAAGTGTCATCCTGCTTGATATATCTGCTAACCGATGAGCCTGATGCAATTTTGGACTTGATCGTTCCATCCTGCAGCTGATTAACCCATGCATCTTTAAATATATGAATGTCCTCCCCATTCCCCACTCTCCATCTCATTCCCTTACGGATTATCTCCCTACTCCAAGCCAGGCAAATGATGGATTTACTCCCACTTCGACTTCCAAGAAGATATCCTAATGTTTGAAGTAACTTGTTTTGAAAACTTTTGCCATCAATGAATCTGGTCTTGTACTAATTCTCCCAAAGTGCAATCTTCTTATCCATGGTGAAAAATGAGTAGTTAAAATGACAAAACATTTTAAAATAAAATTAAAACTCTAAGCGACAAAGTTTATTAATAGGAGGAATCAACTCAATTTGATTTCATTTTCCAATTAATTAATTAATTTTCACAATCTCACAAGCAAATGACCCATAAATAGAAATACAAATGTTTCTTATTTATTCATGTCTCATTGCAGATTCAAACATTACATACAAACATTACAACACATCATAAATTTTTAACTGAAACATCAAAACTCATTGTTCTGAAAAAGGTCATACAGTTTAAATACGACGATCTAGAGAGTACCAAGCCTTCTCTTTCTAAGGCGCTCAGCAATAATAAATGCAAGCTCAAGTGATTGAGAGGCATTGAGCCTGGGATCACAGTGGGTGTGGTATCGCGAACTCAGGTCATCAAATGTTACAGTCCTCGATCCTCCAATGCATTCTGTAACATTTTGGCCCGTCATTTCCAAGTGTACTCCACCCGGATGACTTCCCTCTTGTTCATGAACATCAAAGAAAGCTCTAACTTCCGCCTGATACAATTATAAAAAAAAAAATTGACTTATAAAAGTGTATATGGTGGAGTAAAGGGAACACTCGAGTAAAACAAGAACAAAGGTAATTAACAAAGAACCCAAGTTCAGAGTATTGTGTATGCAAGACTGCCCAAGATATAAGCTTTCTAAGTTCTAACTCACAGAAATTCAACGTCTGTCCTAACCTTAAGAAGGGCGTAATTAAAGAAAGTCTGAGATTCAAGCCCACTGCTCAACAAAATCAGAAACAAATCCTAAACAATCAAAATGGATCCTAATCCTAATAAGAAACTGCCTAATCTCTATCGCTAACAATATGCAACTTAGAGAGACTCACGTCGCAAAGTAAATGAAAATATAAAATGAGGATGAGAAAATAGAGAAAGATTTGTGTGTGTGTGTGTGTGTGTGTGAGAGAGAGAGAGAGAGAGAATGACGAAAAAGAGAAGGGAGAAAATATTATGCATGAGAGAAAAGGACAGAGTACGGAGATTGACGTGTTTTTCAAAGAAAATGAGAAAAATAGAGAAATGGGAAAAAAGAGAGAAGCGATAGAGAAAATACATACGAGAAAAAGGGGAGAAGAGATAGAGAGAGAGGGCCATCAAGAATAATCAGTGCTCACCTAACAATTGGAATTTTAGAGACCAACCAACTCACTGATAAAGACACACAATCACCAATTTCAGAGAAGATTCATAATGGTCAATTGACTTTTTCCCCTAGTAGCCACCTTACATTAGTTTTTTCCTACCCACCTTACTTGGTTGGGAAGTCTTTCTTATATAATATCGCAAAGTAAACATCCTTTAATAATTTAACAGTCAATTATGGTCATATTTAAGCCGATTGCCTATCGAGAAGAATGAAGTAGGTAATAAATGAATCCCACCGAATTACCCAACACATCTGAATAAAGTCCAGCCAGAAGAAATTAAACTAAAAAGGAACTAAACTGTTAATATTGTACATGGTAACTAATGGTCATAAAAATTGTATGCAATTGGCTGCTGCCTCAGAAGGCTTTTCCTTTTTAGCTTACTTTATCCAGTGGAAAATATTTGAAGTTTCTTAAGAAAATAAAGAGAATGATGAAAACCTAACGAATTATATATGCATAGTAATCAAGAAAATTACCCTGATTGCATCGAAGGGGCGAGTTTTTAAACCACAAGGAGCTTTGATAGTGTTTCCATGCATAGGATCCGAGACCCAGGTAACAATTTGCCCTGCCCGCCGGACTGCCCGGATCAAGTGAGGAAGTTTAACTCTCATATTTTCTGCCCCCATTCTTGTGATGATGGTTATTCTTCCTGGCTTGTTCTCAGGATTCAAGATTTCAACAAGCTTCACAAGTTCACTAGGGACCATTTTATCACTTACCTGTAAATAAAAATGCTCCATTAGGCATTAGCAATTGAGTTTAAAATTAGGCCCCTCATAGACTCGTAGTATTTTTTTATATGAACTCAAAAACCATTTAGTATTTGGATCATATTTCCTTTTATATGACTGGATTGAAGCCTCATAAGCCATGGGTAATATAATACAGTAAATGGAATTAATCTCATGTATAAGACCGTCTCATACGAGTTTTTGTCGTATTAAACTAGGTCGATTACTTGTTTATTATTTATTGATCGCAAAAAGTAAAATGCTAATTTCAAGCCATTACCTTGATTCCAAGGGGATTTGCAATTCCTCTGAGGAATTCAACATGGCTCCCGTCCAATTGTCTCGTTCTTTCTCCAACCCAAAGGAAATGAGCGGAGCAGTCGTAATAGAGGCCAGATGTTGAATCAAGCCGGGTAAGTGATTGCTCATATGGCAAGAGCAAACACTCATGAGATGTCCAAAACTCTGTTGTCTTCATAACAGGATGGTCCACAGTAAGTCCAGCAGCTTGCATAAATCCTAATGCCTCATCAACCCTATTAGCTAGCTCCAGGTACCTACATTGCAACAACAAGAGTATCATGTCAGCTACAGATACAAATATGAATTGTATTGTTTAAAAAGATTTATTACAAAAAACCTTTATATAATTAAAATGAAATAGAAATCATGTACAACACAGAGCCGAAGATCCACAATTAAGAAAAAATATTTGTTGTCATATAATTTAATTGGTTGGAGACAACTATCTAGCTCTGTTCACTCATTACCCACAATACCTTTACTTTATCTAATTTTCCTTAAAATTAGTTTATTTCCAAGTCTTTTTGGGTCCACCACTCCCTCTTTTAACGGAGTCAGCGAATATCTACTTTCTGTACGGAGTCAACAAACACACGCCCCAAGGGAAAGTTAACATTAAGCGCCCAAACTCTTTACGAGTTTATTGACAACCACCCATTTCTGGACATAAAGTTTGTGAAACTAACTGTAAACATAGTATTACAAAAGATCCTGTAATTGGTCCTTTAGGAACATTCCCTCTAAGTCTAATTGTGAATTTTTTTTCATTAAATTCAATAGAAAGAATAAAAGAAAGAGACATCCTTCCCCTTTCTCTCCATTTTTTTTGTTAAATTCAATAAAACAAATAGAAGACTTGAAATGAATGTTTCTTTCTCACATTCATGACACTGCCGTAACATAAATATGGATGCAACAATAAAAAATGATTGGTACATGAAATCGTGATCTGATAGCTATACATCTGATCAAACCAACGATATAAGGCATAACGAACATTTTGTTCTTGGAAATAATTGCATATTGATTGCGTTTTTTATATACGAAAAAAGAAAGTAAATTGGACGGTCCGGATTAATACCAGAAAAACGGCAAAATACATTTCGTCAGCATCTTATAGCTAAAAAGGCAAACTTTAGCAATCATATGAAAAAACACCATTAATGAATTCCAAAAAACAAAAACAATTTGATATATATTCATTGTTTATGCAAAAGCTGATGGAGATCAAATTTAATACAAAATCAAGAGCAAACTTGACATACCGATCACCCTGCTCGCTATGCTCAGTGAAGTCCATATTCCATTGACTAATCCTCTGCATTGAAGCATACCCTCCAGTTGCAAACGCTCTCAAAAGATTCAAAGTAGCAGCAGATTGACAGTAGGCTCTGATCATCCTCTGTGGGTCCGGAATTCTTGACTTTTCATCAAATACATCTCCGTTAATATTGTCCCCTCTATAACTAGGCAACTTCACACCATTTTTCTCCTCAAATGAGTCTGATCTCGGCTTGGCAAACTGCCCAGCCATCCTTCCCACCTATCATTTCAGTAACAAAGTTTAAAATTACTTTCTGGCGATTGTTTAAACTTAAATCAACCACAAACATGAATCTTCTACTAAACAATTAAGCAAGCAACAAAAGTAAGCACATGTATGCTATTTGCCAGAATAAAATCACATACTCTAATTAAAAAAAAAAAAGGAAGGTAAGAGCTGAGAATCAAGAGAAAGCAGACCTTGACGACAGGCATTTGACCACCAAACATCAAAACAGCGCCCATCTGAAGAAGGATCCTGAAAGTGTCCCTTATGTTATTGGCATTGAACTCTTTAAAGCTCTCGGCGCAGTCTCCTCCCTGAAGGAGGAAAGCATTCCCCATGGCGGCATCAGCGAGGCGTTCCTCAAGGCTGCGGGCCTCTCCGGCGAAGACAATTGGGGGGAAAGCGTCTAGGGTTTTCAGCACCGAATCCAGCTCTTCCTGACTAGGGTACTCCGGCAGCTGAAGCGCCTTCTTCGACTTCCAGCTGTCGACTGTCCATTTAAGGGACTTAGTCTCTACGGCGGGGGCGGATGCCGATCCGGCGGCGGCGGCGGGGACAATGGGGGTTTTGGGGGCGGAAGAGTCGGCGGAGTGGACAGCAGAAATGGGCTTGAGGGTGGCGGATCTGAGAGAGAATGAAGGGCGGGGGTGAATGGGGGAAGGAGAAGAAGTTTTGTTGGGAAGAAGAGAGGTTTGGGGAGGGAGAAGCGCCATTAGGAATTGAAGGATTGTGGTTATGGCGTTTGTTGAAAAATGAGGTGATCTGAAGAGAACGTGGTGGGGGGTTTATGTATATATATTGCAAGCTTTTGGTGTGTGTTTTTGGTGAGGAGAGAGAAAGGGTGTTGTGGGCCACACTCTCTACAGTTGGATTTTTTTAGGTGAAACCCAAACAAAGTGGATGTAGACTGGACTTGCGAAATACTATGACTTTCATTCTTAATTACTGCTCCCTCCCTCTCAAGATTTTATGCACACTTTGATCCGACATGGAGATTAAGAAAATGCAATAAAGTGATGTGTAAGGTAAAATAACGAAGTTGGATAGCTCAAATGGTTAGAGCACCACTACATATAGGCTTTATATCCTGAGTTCGAGACATAGGGAGGGGAAAAAAAGGATGAGTATTTAATGTAATTCAAAAAAAAAAAGGTATTATTGTTTCCTTTTTTGGAGGAGGGAGTATATAATTAAAAGAAAATTTATTATTAATTTTATAAAGTAATACTATCTCTATCTTAGAAAAAAAAATTACATACTCACTCTCACAATATACATGCAATATTTTTTTGGACCTACTATACACTCAATCAAATTACGTTATTTACTTTATATAAATAAATTTACAAAATTACCCTCAAAACTTTAATTATTACTTTTTTTCAATTTTTCTTTAAACTCCGATCCAACAAATGAAAGTTTTTCAGGGACGGGGGAGTAGTATTTATTATAAATTGTTAATTTTTTTATTAAAAGATATTAATATTTTCCTTTAAGTAACAAAGTCTTGGGATAAAATAACACTTAAGCACATTATTGCGTTTAGAGTATGTTTTGTTTTTTTGTTTTCTAAATATAAATAAAAGTAAAACTCCATTAAAAAAAAGTCAGGTGATTTTTACTCTGGGCTTTGGATGGTTTTGAAAACCGATTTTTTAAAATCTGGATTTTTTAAATCCCGGTGAATAGTAAAATGTGTTTATTTTGAGTTTTTGAATAGTAGAATATTTAACTTTATGTTAAATCAATGTGTATGATTGAATGAAATTATATTATTATATTATTGTTGAGTGAGATTATAAGAATTAGTTGATTTACTACTGAGTGAATGTATTATAGTATTATATTATTATTAGTTGATTATAAGAATAATTATGATAATTGAATTGATATTATATAAATTTAACTTTATATGTCAAATCAATATGTTTGATAGATGTGATTTTAAATAGATTTTAAAAACTGATTTTTAAATCTCAAGTAAAACAGATGTAGGATTTTAAAATCTCAAAATCACGAAGAAAGACAAATTTGTTCAAAATATTCCTCCAAATAGGGATGGCAAAATGATCTGCCCCGAGGTCGACCCGCCCTGTTCTGAGAGGTTTAGATCCGCTCTGCCCTGCTCCATCTTTAAAACAGGGCAAGCATGGATCCATGTATTATAAAAATCTGCCCTGTCCTGCTCTGCCCTGATTATTAAAAAAAAAATTATATTAATATATACATATATTATATATTAATATATATATTATTTAATTATGACCACTATTCCACTAACCCTAATTTAACTTACCCATCCCGCCGCTCACTCTCTCATTGTCTTCAAATCACAATTTCACAAAACACATTTGTTTGCTGTTAAGTATTTTGGATATGATTTAGTGAATTTCTAATGTTTAATTTAGTTGTGGATTTTTAATATTTATTTTATTGTTTAATTTAATTTAATCTCCATGTTTTACTTGGACTTTTGGAGTGCATGGGGCAGGGCAGGACAATGACTTGCACAGGGCACGAAATGTTGCCCCGCAGCAGGTCACAGGGCAGGGCAGAGCGGATACTTATGAACGCAGGGCAGATTTGGATATTTAACTATTTGTCCTGCGCTGCCCCATTGCCATCCCTACCTCCAAATGCACACTCAAATTTGGTGACAAAATGCCACGAGTGAATAGATGAACTTAAATTTAATTACATGTTATTTTATTTATTGTTTGATTTTGATTATTTTTTATTTTAATTACTTATAAAGGTTTTTAAATTGAAAGTATATAATTTAATTATGTATTGCATTTTATTGTATTACCAATTATTTTCTTAGTATTAATTTGTAATTGTGATGTATTATGTAATTGAATTTGATATTTTATTTTAGTAAAATTAATTTGTTTTTTTAATTTTGTATTAAATGTATCACTTTTTTATTTAATTTATTTAATCAATGTAAATATAAAATTATATATCGAAATATAAATAAAATAGAATATAAAAAAGATAAAATTAAGAATATTTTAAAGAATATTCCATTAAGTTATAATTCGAGATAAATAATTGAAGAAATTTTGTTTTTGACTCAAATTTGCTCTAAGTATGGTGGGGGGTGGTATAGAAAGTTGGTGGGGGAAGTAGTTGGTGGAGGGTAGTTGGGTAAATTCACATATTTAAAACAGCAAATGTCAAACGAGGGCGACTGATGTTTGGTACAATGGTACCCGATACATTGCCACCAACCACATTATTAATTAGTGTAGTATTTTGTTATGATTACATCTATTATTATTAAAATAATAATTATTATTAATCTAAAGTTTTCGTGTGTACAAATTGCAATGCCTAAGGTAAGGAGGAAGCGACCAAAGTTGCATCATGCATGACACACAAATTGACCATAAAGTCTTTGCTAGCACCAGGGTCTTTGCTACACAAAATTATTTGAGGGACTGCAAACAAAATTTAAATATTCCTTAAAATTTGTACTCAATACGGAGTACTCCGTATTAAATAATATAGAGCAACATTTCTGTAAAATATTTTACACATTGAAATGTATTTAGTTAATCATTTTTAAAAATTTGTGGGATCGGCCAAAAAATTTGCGGGTTGCAAACAATTAATTTAGGGGCAATAACACTATAGGTCATTTCACCTAGTGTTTTAACAAAAAAAACATTCTTCCATTTAATTACAGAAAAGTTCATAACCATAATTAATATTACGCTATTGCCCCTGTAATGTAATTAGTATTCTACATTTATTACCCAACTACAAAATCTTGGCCGAATTTAAAATTTTATAATTAATCATCGGTAAACGCACTGAAAATTGATACAAACATACCATATTTCGGACACCTTCCATTTCGAAAGCATCAAAACCTAAAATTCCACCTTCTCTCTTTTTTCACGCTGCACATTGATCGGAGGGTTTTCCACCGGCTGCATCCCAAGAAATTTCCACGACCTGCATCAAAGGTATGTAGTTATTCTGTTGATTCTAGTGTATATTGCATGTATATTTAAACTAAAAAAACCCTGATTTCGAGAAATGTAATTAGATTTTTTTTGAAACCCACTTGCATATTTGCAGTTTTCCGACTTGGGTTTGTAACGAGTAAAGCTTGATTGTCGTAGTGAAATAATTTAATTACGTTTAATGTTATGATTCTGTTTTCCGAATTTTATTTTGGTTGTGTTTGTTCAAGTCTGTAAATTTCTGATTCAGATAAACTCACCATTTTTTTTTTATATTATTTTTGGGTAATGTTCTTTATATACAGGTATGACTAGGGACAAGGGGAAAGGAGTGCGAATAGATGAAGAAGATATGCCAAAAAAAGGGAAGAGGAATAGAAGTAGACAAATACGAGTGTCATTGAGGACTAACAGAGGTACTTCGAAAACATTTTTTACTGATTTCTGTTTAAATGAAGATTTAATAGCATTTATTATTAAAAAAATGTCATTACAAGTAGAGATTGTTTAATTTGGCCATTGGAACAGAGGATTTCGAAAAAATCTATATCCATATGAAAGTGGTGTTGATCTTGGATGGAGATTTGGTGTATATACTGCATGCACAAAGGTATGTGGCTGCAAGTGCATGCAAGGATTGCATTGTGCAGTACTGGACCACATTATTTATCAATATTTGCAGCTACTATTGCATATATCCCTGTTTTGAAAGAACGTACTCATGTATTATGGGTGTATGTTAGCATATCTGGGGTGTAGCTCACACAAATATTGTATGTATGGGTGTAGAAGTTAATAATGTATGAAAAATGTAATTAACTGCAGTTGATGAGAATAATTTATATCTTGTTAAAACACATATTGACAGGTTCCGGAGTAAAAGGCGATCGATTAGATAAAATGGGGGTAAAACATAAAGGTCTGTAACATTTTATAGTACAACCCTTTTTTAGTTATTAATGATGAATGTATATTTATATATTTTGACTTTATTCAGGGAAGCGTGTTTTGGGATATGTTGTTGTCCCGTCAGATTCTGGTAAAAATTTAATTACATAAAAATATTTTGTTGTTTACAATGTCATTATAATGCTAATATGTTTTATTTCACTCATACAGATTTTGAAAGTGATTTTGAATCAAACAAACAGAGTAGTGATTATTCAGATGAACATATAGAAGGTAATAATCAAATTAATGATACTGGGTTTACTGGTTGTTTCTATTATATGAATCTTTCTTAACTTTTAAGTGTGTTCATTTTTTGTACACAGCAAGTGAAGGAGAAGAATATGAGAGAGGGAGAAAGGATATGAAGCACAAACGTCTAAGGGCCAAGAACATATTTGGTTTATATCTTATTTCTGATAATATTTTGTATACTGAATTTTCACATGTTTTATTTTCTGCTAAACAGAAGGTGTACAAATTGACAGAAAGCAGAGTTATTATAGGTCGAACATTAGAACAACTTTTACTGAGTTGCAGCCGGTACGGTTTACCGAACAGAATTTTAAGGAGTTGAGGAAAACTCCCTTCTATCTGCTATTGATCTCGTTTCTACGCAATGGAAGTGAATCGATGTTTAACAGCTGCATGAAAATTGAAGATGATATAAGAGACATAGTACGAATGTTTGATGAAGAGTCAGAGTGCTTCATTGTCAGTTCAAAAGAGCTAAAAATTACAAGAGAAGATGCATAACTTGTATTTGGAATAGTATCAGGTGAGGAGAAGATTAGTTTGAGAGGAGATAAGTACACCCATCCAGAGTGGATACGAAGGTGTTTTAGGGAAGAACTTGTAATGAAACCGCCAAACTTCCCTTTGTACAGGCCTGTTTTCCTGAATAAGATAGAGGAAATGGTTGAATTAACAGATACTAAATCTATACAGGATGTATGTAGACTTCTTTGTTGCTACGTCTTGGGCGGTATACTATGCCCTGTAAGGAGTGGGGCCTTATCTTGGTATATGACAGCGTATTTGGAAGATTTCAATGGAATGTGCAAATACGACTGGTCTGCATTCTTTGTTGTGAATTTGATTAATAGTTTAAAGAGAAGCAGGGATATGAAAGTTGGTGGATGTGCAATGCTTTTACCTGTAAGTGAATTATAAAAACTATAAACTCTTGTATTATATTTTATTACTTGCTGACGAATGTTGATCTTGATGCAATATCAGTACTGGTTGTGCGAACACACATCGCTTGTTCATCCGGTGGACAAGAAGGCTTTCCCAAGGTTTTTAAAGTGGGATCTGAATGAGTTAAATGGGGCTATATTCAATGGACGGTTGCATAGATACACAAAGGTATAGACGTATACTAATTTATGAACGAGTGTTATTGTATTATATCTAACGTAAGTGAATGAGATGAATACGTGTGACCTGCAAATATCTTTGCAGGTGTACCCGAAAAAGTTAACTGCAGAATCGTGGGAAGTGGTACAATATGATGCACTCGCAGCAGTCAGAGCGACGAAGGATAGTCCACCCGTTGAGAGTAATGCAGGAAATATGACAGATGCTCCGGTGGATTCAAGCGGAGCTGCAGCTGGACAGACAAACTCGGAGTCGGTTGGAAGGGGGAAAACAGTTGTTGATGAGTCATCTGTACGAAGGTTTGAAGTTGGTTCTTCATCAAAGGATGATACAACAAAGTTTGACAAGGGGCCTTCATTTGACTTGGGTTTTGATAGTTCAATGAGAGATGCAAATGAATTCGAGGACACAGTGATGAAAGTTTACAGTGATTTGAATAAGACTATCTTGGACGGTGATAATACTCAGGATGTGTCTGTGCCAGTGGATATAGGACATAACGAGGAGGGGAATTTGAATGTTGATTCTGCAAGAACAGGTGAGAAGGATGATGGTGGCCGAAGAATTGAGATAGAGGATATGCGTCTTGAAATTAAATTATTGAAAGAACAGATGCAGAATGAGCGAGTTCGTAATCAACTAGAAATACTTCAGAAAACTGATATTATAAATCATCTTGAATCTGAGATTGCGCTGATGAGAAGAGAGGTAGAGATGGTTAGAGGACCAACCCCGACCCAACTATTTGAAGATGAGGCCGTAATCAAACAGATAGATGAAATTGAAAAACAAGCGGTAGAGAGATTTTCTGCAGGGAAGGCTGTGTATGATAAGTTTTTGAAAATTGTTTCGAATGAGGGATCTTGTAGGGGGAAGAATACAGGTGAAGCAAACACGACAGATGTTGGAGTACATAGAATGAGTGAGAATGAGGATGTTAATGCCGCTATTATCGCAGATGAGATTGCTATGGATGACAATGCTTCTAAAGGAAAGACAGCGTCAGCTAGTGCTCATGTATTAGGTTCGAACTACAGCGAAAATAAAGAGCCTTTAACAGTTGGTGCGGCTTCTGTGAGTATTAGAATGCCATTATCAAACATTGTAATACCTGATGTGTCCTCCCCCCCTGATGATGATGGAACGCGGTGAAAAGCCATCCAACATCAAAAGTTAAGGTTGAGAATGAAGAGAGTGAGACGCACTTCATTAGTTCGATGGCTAAACGTGTGAAGGGCCGGATAAGGGCATCAAGCAGGAAACTAGTTCAGATGTCCCCACAGTCTCTTACTCAAGATCTGATGAAAGTTCATGAAATAGATGACAGTGATGGAGATGATGCAACAGCTGCTGCAAACAAGAATAAAGTAAAACGTTCTGTGAAGAACCCTTTTGATAATCGTCTTGGAACAGTGAAAAATTGTCCACGAGAATTGAAAGATGGAATTTATAAGAAGTTCGTTGAACATGGAGACAGGTAAATTGTTATTTCCAATTTATATTCATTTGTGTAATTTATGTGGATACCAAATATCAAATATTTTTCGCTTATTATCTGAAAATAATGGAATTTTAAAAATGCAGTCACGTAATTTTCATTGGGAATGGTCCGTTGACGCATGTTACAGTTGGGATGCTAATCAACTTGCTAAACAATCAATGTCTGGACAACGAGGTATAAATATATTATACTATATTTTGCTATGTAGTAGAAATTGTATTTTACTTAACATCTCTACTGCTACATGTCTAATGTAATAGGTAATCGATGCTTGGTCCGAACTAATTCGTTTGAGGCTATTCCAGACACACCCTAGTGCTAGAAAAGTGACGACTTTTACGTCATCATGCTGGGTAATATATGACAAACATGTTTATTTTGTATAAATTTAGATTGCATTGAATATTATACTAATGTGCGTTGACGTGCAAATTGTTACATTTAAGGTTCTGATCCAAAAGAGGGAAATTTCTAAACAAAAGATATTTGGTGTGCTAATTGAACGTCCATTGGAAGATGCTGTCGATAAAGATTTTCTCCTATTTCCTGTTAACATAACGGAGAGTGGAGCAAGAACACGCTCAAACGTCACTGGACATTGGACTTTGTTGAAGCTTGATATTAAGAAGAATCAATGGACATTTTTCAATTCACTACGCCCTAGGACAGCAGGCTCCAATGATCCATATCTAAAAAATGTTATGCTCGTGGTAAGTCAATGTCCTTATTTTTATATATATGTAAGGAAGGTGAGATCATTTATTTTATTGTTTTTTCTATAAGATTATACTAATTCATCAAAAATAATGTACACAAATTAGGTTAAATACGTTGATGCGAAGCTGAAGCACGTTTTGAGAAAAAGAGCACCACATCACCCATTCCTAAAGCGATCGTTGACCAAACCAATAGAATCAAATATTATGCAGCAGGTTGAAGGGTCCCTTGATTGTGGTGTGATTGTATGTTCTCTCATTGAGTCTTTCCATAGAGGGGTCTTTAACAATTCTGCTATCTTTGATGGAGGAAGAGCAAGTGAAATGCGTGTTAGAATTGCAGGTGCCTTTGAAGATCCGTTTCGATATGTTGAGGCATAAGCATGGTGTTGTGATGTCTGTCTAAACACTTTATGTTCTTTTTTATTTGCTTGAAACACTCTACCTATCTATTTTGGTGTCCAGACTTTATGCTTTTCATTTTCTTGATGACAAATACTTTTATGTTATTATCCTATTTTGGAATATTACTGATGGATTATCGTTGAATTTATATATTAATATTTTAGTTTTGGTATATCTTGTAATTGATGCAAGTATTTTTATTTAAAGTCGTCTGCATAAATACATAATAAAGGAACGATATTATTATATTACCAATTATACATTATACATTCTACGATATATAATATCTAAGATTTGAATTAAAAAAAAAAGAAATTTATTATATAACCTCATTATAATTTATTTAACTATGGAATATATAGTAAATTATAAGGTTTATAAAGGACAAGATTTTTATCCCGTATAATATATGATATAATAATCACACATGATAAATAAAAAACTTTATATATAAGGACGGATACAACAGGGGAATGTAGGGTTTTTGACTAATGTGTTACGTATATATATATAATCAGCCGCCTCCACGCTTTTGCTTAAACAAAAATATGTCTACAAGTATCACCAATCGCAATAATGTTTCGTGTTACTGCAATAAGAATGCGGTGGTCGTTACTTCATGGAAGGGTGAAAACGTTGGAAGGAGATTCTTCGGTTGTGAGTCTTATCCGGTAAGAATACGATCTTCTTCATAATTTTTTGTGTATAAATTAACTAGTTTTTTACAGAAATATATATATATATATATATATATATATATATATATATATATTTGAATTTCGTCAATCTATTGCAGGGAGATGGTTATTGTAAATTTTTCCAGTGGATCGACAAACCTCTCTGCGAAAGAGGAAGGAATATTGTTCCAGGTCTGATAAAAAGACTAAACGAATATCACTCAAAGATAACAGATTTGGAAAAAAAGTTGGAGAGTTTCCATTTGACGAATCTTAAGCTCACGGATGAACTTAGGGCGATGAAGGACGCCGATTTGATGAGTAATGAACAGGTTAAAAGGGGGTTTAAATTCAGGCATGTCGGTATTCTGTTAATTGTTGTGTTGGTTGGTTGGATATTCAAGAAAACATTCAGTAATGACGAAGACGAAAAGAATGTTCCTTCATCATTGATGTTGCATTAATTTTATAATTAGTGTAATTCTATGGAATATCTAAGATATGTTACTATTCGTTTTCTAAACTAGTATGGTTTGTTTGATGTATGATTATTGTTCCATTTTAAATTAGTTTGGTTGTTGGATGAACGAATGATGTGTTGGATGAAGCGTAGTCTGCATAATATGGCCCAAAATGTCGTAACTACACCACATTTGAAGGCGAAATTGAATATATGTATGTTCAAATGTAGAAGCAATTGCATTTGTATACATATGCAGAAGGGAATGGCGTGAACACAACATATATAGTGTATGGTGGCATGCCTCAAACCAAGTCTGCGGTCTGTGAAAAACGTCCAACAAAACAATATAACCTATTGACATGTAGAAGTAATTAAATTTTTACATGTATGCAGAACCGAATGACTTAAACACAACATATTTGCCAATCGATGCAGACACGAATGCATTGGTCTGTGAAAAACATCGTTTGTTACAATATATATAGAGTACGTGTGGCATGTCTCAAAACATATATGCAGTCTGTGAAAAACGTCCAACATAACAATATAACCTATTTTATAGCTATCATGAAACAACATGACTTGCAATTTGCATGACTGTGTAGAAAATATGAAGTACAGGACGTTAAATTGTGAATAGTGTATATTATATTTATTTAAAAATTTAGTTTTATAAGCAATATATCAAGACAAAAAGTGTGAATAACAACACTTTTACATATAATGTACCAAAATACAACAATATTTATACATATGAAAATACTGCAATGAGAACCTACGTTACACGATAAAGGTAAAACAATATTTCTACATATTTTTGGGGAATGGAGATACTAGACTTGGCAAAACACAGAATGAACGATCTACATCAGGAGCATCCTCCAACCAATCTAAGTAACGAAAATCTCGTTTTGTGACGTCATAAGAACAAAATTTACCACTTCGATCCTCCTTAAAAAGGATTAATGTCTTCAAACTGTTGATAAATGAAATAGGGTAGATATCGAACATAAATGGTAGGGCTTCCTCCCTGAATATTGTAAAGCTTGACCAAGCGCTTCCTTCATTGTGATATGTTAGAATGTGCATCTGAAGAAAATACATACTTACTCCATTTACTTCTGGACTAAGCTTGCTGGAATATGCAGCAATACTAAACTCGTCCAATGCATGAAATCCTACGTGCCATGTAGGAATTATATAATTCGGAATATCTATTAATTGATAGAATGAATGCTTCAAATCAAATGATGCCATCTTATATACTCCCCAATCAAATCTAACAGGCCAGTGAAAGCGACCACCGACAAAAAAACCATTCGAAATAGGAGGTTTTTGATAGGGATATGATTGAACAAATGACCACACATTAGTTTTATAACAATATAACTTCACCTCATACTGATATTCTAGTACTGACCAAAACCTAGCTATCCTCATAATTTTAAAAGACTTGTCCTTGATGTCGAAACCTAAAGAAAAATACACCCACGCTTCACGAAATAAAGGTGGAATTGAAATAGGATCATTTGGAAGTATAAATGTTTCATTTGTAGAAGGATTAACAAGAGAATATTCATCGGCGGTGTTGCAAAATAATACTAACCCATTATACGTCCCAAGAACTTCGTAATCTTCATCGGAGGATCGAACAAACCTTCGGTAGGACGGCACTGCAATGGGGACAAACTCATAACATATAGGCGGGTTTGCTTCCCTTACTTGATTCAGTATTGAAAATCTATTATCCATTTTCATTCTTCGGAGATGCCTCTCAACAAATTCATCTGACGAAATCATATTTTCCCAAATATGACAAACACATTTGAACTTAATAAGTTGTTTTGGAAGAAGCTGCTCAAGAATTTCAAGTGAGACATCTTCAGGAATGATTTCTCCCATTTTAGAAGCAAAATATTGTGGAAGGAAATACAAGTTTAAGAAGAGATGCTAATTTTTGAATATGATGGAATTTTGATTCAGATGAACGTGAATATGCGTTCATTATAAATCTTTTAATATGTAGTAATGATGACGACCTTTGGTATGGATTTGATTTAAAGAAGTGACTCTACAACTTCTCTCCCAAGAATTATGCTGAAACATTAAATGCATTTTAGTGGGACTTTTAAAATATTAAATATATAAATGGGATATAAATTACATACGTAGAAAATATAACTGCCTACGTAAATGTTATGGTGAATAAATACAATTTAGGTCTATATATGGTGTATGAGAATATTTAGATCGACAAAACAAACAATAAATAACTAAAACTAACGTTATATTGCATAATTACTATAATTAAATTATATTATTTAATTAGAATAATGATTATAATAAACACAATTTATGGTTCCGTTTTTTCTATATATTAATTCCAACATCCCTACCTATAAAAATGTAGTATATCAACACTTGCGCTTCCCTTCACAAAATAACAACTATTATGTCCAGATTAATCGAAACCATTCCTGATGAGTTAACATTTGTTATTCTGGAAAAAATTTCAGGAAGTCGTATAAGAAAATTAAGATGTGTTTCCAAAAGGTGGGATCATTTCATATCTTCTTCTTCGTTTGTTGAACAACATTTGCGTGTGATGAAATCTAGAAATGTGTTTTCATTGATTAAAAAAAAAAAATGGTTGCACATCCTCCAGTGAGTTATGTTAAACACGTTGTCAACGGTATTGATACGCACAAACGTTCAGACATCATCAATGGTGAAGAATACGAGGTACTTGAAATTTGTAATGGGTTAGTTTTATTTTGTAATTTAGATGATGTTTACAAATTAGTTAACCCAATTACAAATAAATCTTTATTAATACCTAAACCAAATATAATATTTCCCTCCGGTTTTACTTAAGCATCAATTTTTTTTGGGTTAGGTTATGATAGTGATACAAATGATTATTTAATAATAAGATTCACTCGATTTTGGACATTTGGTGCTTTTCATAGCGTAGTGAATTTATACTCTAGAAACTCAAACATGTGGGTTTCATTATACCCACTTCCGTACAAACACCCGCCATCATGCAATGCTCACTTTGTTGCTGGACTTTTTCACTGGAAGATTTATGAAGGATATGGGGTTTATGCAATTGCGACTTTTGATTATAGTGAGAAGACGTATGGGTTGATAAAGTTACCTGATTTCGAATGTAATGGATGGTCGTTAGTTATAGAGTCATTGGATGACAATAGCCTAGCCGTTTATGGGGATAGTCAAAATGCAGGTAATTGTGGAACAAAAAAATATAATTTTGAAATGCAGGTGTTGTCGTATTCAACTACAGGGTCCACATGGAAAAAGTATACTATATCAAAAGTTGGAGAGCTGCCCTAAGCTTATAAACTCATGCATATACACTTCATTGACAATACTCGTAAAAAGATTATGTTCAGGAATGATCCGGCAGGAACTTTCTACTCATTCGATTTTGCAACAGGGGAAGAGGTCCCAATTCAAGAGCTAAATTCAGATATTCCTATTGGGCATACATATAAGTATGTAGAAAGCCTTGTATCGCCTGAAGCACTTTTGTGATCATAATTACTACTTACTGCATTTTAGCATCATGTTCTTATAAGTAGTATTTAAATAATGACAATTTACTGGATTTTTTGTTCGTAAATTTATATATTTTATTTTCGTAAATTTTGAACATTTTTTCATTATTGTTTGTATTAACTAATTAACACACTAGATGTATTAAACATTTCAAAAGATCAATAATTTTTTACTTATGTTTCAATACATATGTTATATAATAAAACATATTTCCTATATCTGAATATGTATATAATTAAACTCAATGAATGTATGTTCTGCTGAAAAGTATATGTATATATAATTGTTTGTGATATTTAATACAGTACATGAATTACTGCAAGATTAAAAAACAAAAACTAGGTGATTAGAAAAATGAAAAGTATATTGAATAATAATGATCTGGGGGCAAACAAATGTGCGAATAACATGATATAATGTTAAAGAAAACTAATTGTCTATGTTTGTCCTATCTGTTCCGAATACGTGAGCACAAGTCAATGTGTCGTGACGTCCTTTCTTGCCACACTTGCTGCATATTGTAGGCTTGACGCGACGAAATTCTCCATATGACGTTATCCTTTTCTGTTTGGGACGTCCAGGAGGATTCTTTAGTAGAGGTGGTAAATTTTTTTCAGAATGTGATGTGCCCTTGAAAACAAACCTCTCTGTATCTGGAACTGGAGCGAGATCCACTTTATAGCAATCACGATAGCTAGTAGTAAAAAAACAGTCTTCCACAACATCGGAAATAGATGCACAATGCTTTTTAATAACGGCCACTGCATGTGCACATGAAAACCCCTTTATTTGCCACTGAAAACATGTGCATATTTTATACTCCAAGTCGACAGTAACTGATGTTTTAGATCCAACTTCAAACTGCCCGTTTGGATATATTGATACGACCCACGACGCACTGATATTCGACAATTCGTTCCATGCTTGCTCCTTGCTAGGTACTAACAAACCTGTCCAGGATTGGCTATGTCGACGTCTCTCAACAAACCACCTAGAAATTTGCTTCCTGATAGAGTCAATCATATGAGTGATTGGGAGTGCTCTAGCGTCTCGAATCCAGGAGTTAAACGACTCTGCTGCATTCGACGTCATTTCACCATACCTTTTTATATGTGGTGAATGGTATACAACCCATTTTGAATATGGAGTATCCTGCAATCAGTCTTCTGCAATTTTCCCCCCAACCTCCTTGAACTTAGTGATTTTTTCATTGAAAATGGAGCTAGTTGGGGCATAAGCACACTGCTTGAAGAGATCTGTCATGTTCTCGCGGTGCTGAGTGTTCCAACCACCTCCATACCTTCCTTTCAGATTACATAGAAGATGATACAAGCAGTAGTAATGAGCTGGTTGTTCCCATACTTCAGAGAACGCTGACATTAAACCGGTGTTTCTGTCTGAAATGTATATAATTTGTTTATCGTGGCGTATGTTGTCTCTGATCTTACATAGGAACCATGCCCAATTGTCCCTATTCTCAGCTGACACAATTGCAAAAGCAACAGGAAACAGACCTGCATCACAAGAACATAAACTAGTTGGTCTGCTGATAAGTGCAGTGAAAGGCAACATCTCATAAACTTATATAAGAAATCTACAAATGACCAAGTTGTTTTAATACCAAATGCAGTAGTTGAATTTATAGATTGAATAGTCCATAAGTGAAACAATTAAAACATATCATATGTACTACAGCAGAACATACATTCATTATGAACTACCAAATAAAGTCAAATATAAGTTAATAAGGTAACAAACAGAAAATAAACTAATTTAACCGATGTTCGCACATTATATAGAATTGTAAATGTGAGATATATAATGTTTACCATTGTCGCCATCTTTTGCTGTAGCGGAAAGCAATACTCCCTTGGCCCTCCCTTTCATGAATGTTCCATCTATAAACAACATCGGCCTACATGTTTTGAACCCCTCCTTGTAGGCGTGAAATGAGACGAACAATCGTTGGAAGTGATTCGTTACATCATCTTTTTCCAAATCAAACAGAGTGCCTGGGTTAGTTCTCTTCACTGCATCTCCATACCAACGGAGTTCATCATATGAATCATCATAACATCCGAATATGTTATCCCTCGCAGCCTCTATTCCACGCCACGCTTGATAATATTCAATATCTAACCCATAATCCTTTTTAATATCCTCGATAATCTTGTTTCCACTGATTGAAGGGTTGTTTTTTACTTGTTGCAATATTAGATCCTTAATAACCTTTGTTCCAAATCTATTTTTATCTTTCACTAATAACTTTCCTACACAACTGTGACTCAAATTAGCCTTCCACACAATAAAACCAACTTTGGTAGGAGTCTGTTTAGCTTTAATAAACCATTGACAGCTAGCTGTTTGTTTTTCGGAGCAAACGACATGCACGTATTTGGGAGAGTTCTTGATGAATGTAAACTGGAACCTCAACTTAAGTGAGTACTTTATCAATTCAATTCTAAATTCCGGTGCTCCACCAGAGAAAATAGCTCCTACAACCATTATGTCACCCCAATGGTCAGACAAATATGACTTCTTTCTCTCGTCTGGGCATATGTCAAAATTAGGTATACTACCTAGACCCAAGAATTCGGCCGAGCAATTTTTATTATGAATATACGAATTCTCCTTCACAATGAGTGTGGTGCTCGTAATATTACTAGATTCCTTAATCTGAGCTACATCCACAGAACTTGTAGGGAAATTGACACATACATTATTAAACGATCCTTGACTATTGGAATCACGAATAGAATTGTTTCGGGCATCATTAAACTCAACCATAATATCTACCAATTTTTCAGATGACAAAATACAGAAATCCATCATACCATCGAAATCACTATCTGATTCTAAATAGCAATTGTTGATGCATCCAACAGAATATAAAATTGAAAATTTACCTTCTGACATATTGGGCCATTTGTTTTTTATTTCATCTGCGATGCTCTGATATGTTGTCCGATCGGTTGTACGAAGCAACTTGCACCTACCCTCGTGAACGATTTTCAGTATTACGCCGTTCTGCATTTCAAGGAAGAACAGTCCGCCAGACAAATCAAATCTACAAAATCTGAAATATCGAGACTTTGGGAACGATTAGAATTAGAGCAATACCTAGATATGGAAGGTCAGAATTGTAGTTTTGTCATAGCCGATGCAATTAATCGTCTCAATCTACCCATTCGATCGCCAGTACGATGTATTGATGGTAACTGCCGAATGATTAAATGGAAGACAATCAATTAACGAAAATTAACCTAAAATACAGAATTGCATAATATAATAGAAATTGCACACTTATTTAGTAATAAGGGTAAAATGGGATATTTACAATACGATGTGACTTAAATTGTATTAATATTGAATTGTGTCTTAAATTGCTTATGGTACTTAAATACTGACTTAAATTGTATTTATTCCATTAATTTACTATATGATCAATATATTGTTATTACAATGTCAAAGTATTATCACTACAAAACCAAAAGTATAGTACTACATGTCAAATAAATTTGCCTAAAAAATTAAGTGTTCAAAATAATTTTGAACTTGTAGTAATACACTTTGAGTTTATTAACAATAGGAGCTAAAATCCATACCCCTACAACAATTAAAACAAAAAAATTCTAGTAAAGCAATTAAAGCCAAATTCCTACTTAATATACCTAATGTGCCCTTAAGAATTCATTTAAAACTATAAATACATATTAATATTTTCAAATCCTTCATAAATTGCGGAACCACTAAACAGGGTAGAATTCCCAATTAATTAGTCAAACGTTTCTACCTAATTAAATGCAACATTCCAAATTAAATTACACTCATAATTAAAATTTAATATCTCTAACCTCTAACATAAATATAAGAACTCTTAGTTGACTCCTAATTTTCCAAAATTGAAAACGTTTCTACCTAATTAAAAATGCAGTATTCCAACAAACTTATCATTTCGAAATCTGTCCAATTCGAATTCGAAATTGAGGACAATTTTTTTTTTTGGATGTACAACTATACCTTTTATCTAAATAAATTTCGAATTTTAAATATTGAATTCCATTAAAATTATTAATATATAAGTTTTTTTAAATACAAATAGAGTCAAAATCTGTAAAAAAAAATAAAAAAAATATATCGAACGTTCATTTATTATTTTTTCAAAATTCAAATATACTTCTGCATTTATGTTATTTGTTATTTTTACATATGCAATAAAAATTGCATGCTGTAATTGCATAAATATACTTTTGTATTTATGTTATTTATTATTTTTACATATGCAACGAAAATTGCATGTTGTAATTACATAAATATACTTTTGTATTTATATTATTTATTATTTTTACAACCATTTCTACACATTACATTTCGGGATCAACATCAACATGCACTCGAAATTCCATCTAAGGTGATTGAATTTTATACATCCTGAATGCATTTTCGATTTCTACAAACTGCATTTTTTATCACACTTCTGCATTAGTGTTGCCTGATGCAATTTCCAGGGCAATTTTTAGTATTGTTATTCAATCTTAACTGCATCTGTTATCTCATCTGTCAATTTTACAAACTGCCATCATACGACATATAATTGCATCATGTGAATTCTTATGTGTGCAACCCATTACACCAATACATTTCATTAACCTACTAATATCACTTCAAAATTATCAAGTGTAGATTCGCCAAATAGATATAACAAACTTTTTATATAAAAAACAATGAAATTGCATAACCTCAGTCAACATTTTTTTCAAAACCAGAATTTAAAACAAATATCTTTCAAAGCAACCACAATTAATCCAAAAAACACAAACGATAATAACATGGAGTTCATTCATAGGTAATGAAAGAACCATATTAAATCCAATAAATACATAATCAAGCAAAATCATACGTCAACAGTTTTAATATTAGGTACTAAGCGACACGACACACAATCTCTACATATTTAATCCCACGTGGTTCGAATCGAATCAACGAATGTCTTTGCCATTCTGATACGCATCTTGCTTGCATCATCTCGACCAAACGCTGCATTCGTTGGCTCTGCCCCTCTCAAAAAAATCTCAATTAATCTGCAAACAACCACACCACAATCCAGCGTACCGTGTGTTTGCTGCATAAATTATTCCATCTTCATTAGTTCATAGCAAATGCAGATTTATACTTTTACACAAATTACTGTAATTAAGAGAAATTTTACTGGAGTCTGAAGACATTATGACTTTCTTAATATCATTATCCACTGCATTTGACACAAATTTTTAATTTTAATTACAATGAATTATTTATGAAAAATATTCTAATTGCACAGTTACAGTAATGTAAAATTAATATGCGATTACAGTTTGTCGAACCTTTTCACTTTCCTTTCTTCTTTTCAACTGACTTGCTCTTGGCTGAAGACCCTTCAACAGTAATATGACAGAAGTTGTAAACAAAAAAATGTGTTATATGCAACAGCCCCCAATAAAAACATAATCAACTATGATGAACACATGTCGTAACCATCTAGAATATACATTTCAGTTAAAGCAACAACACGAACATCATTATATAAAAAGTGTATTCATTCAATTCACCATACTCTGGATGTCAAGTGTAGACATGTACATATACTATTCACCCCATTGTCTATGAAACATCATATAAACTCTAAATGAAATGATCCACTTCTCAAACTATTTTGCATATTGCTGCACAATGTTTTAAATGCAGTAATGTACATGTAATGTGTATTAATGTTTTGCTACTATGCACTTAAACACCACCCGAATGAAACCAGCATACATATGTGCACCTTCATCCGCAACTTGCAATACTTATTACATTAAATTCGTTTTTCCCAATTACATCGTACCTCTGGTTTTGTAGTTCCTTGCATGTTCACTATCATCCTTGGTTCTCTTCCTCTTTCGACCCCCTTCTTCTCCATCAATACGAATCGGAGTATATTTAATTCTGGCCATCCACCCAATAAGATGCAAAACACAAGATCATCTCTTCAACTGGTAAATTCAAAGTTCACAATAACAAACTCAAAAAACGATTACCTAAAATTTCTAAACTATTAAACACATGAATCTGTAAATAACCCTAAACTATTACGGATTTCAGCCAAAATGCAAAATAACTCAACTCATCTAAACATTAAGACGATCAGTAGACATTATATAAAAATAAAATTAGTTAATAACTGTAATACTCCACCCCACACCGATCGCACACACATCGACAACGATCACACACCAAACAAATCAAGAAACTTATGCAGTTCATACGCGCGTTATATAAAAAACTAAGAGGCGAAATACTAACCTTCACAATTGTCTGCAGCCGTCGACTATTCTTTGTCTCCGCGAAAACTATATTCACGTGCAGAGAAAACCCTTCTTCCTTGAACTCGTTTATGCAGAGAAAACCCTTCTTCCTTCTTCGTAGGATGAGTGTAATTTTGCTCAAAGATTCTGTAAAATTAATTGCATTCAATGCAAAAAACCTTTTAGGAAGGTAGGGAATTAAGGAAAGTAGCTATCTTGAAATGCGGGGAAAGTTTTGTGCATTTGGAATTTAAATTTTAAATTCATTTGACTAATTATGCATTATCAAAATATAAGGCAATTTAAGGGTATATGTGTCATAAAAATTTGAATTTGGTTCTAATTGTTTTATTAAAAGTCAAATGAATTAATTAGCCTAAACACTTAGTGGGGTGTCTTTAGGTGCAACTCCCCCATACACTTTTGGCATTATAGTGACAATATTATGGTCATGTAATAACATAGTTTTAACCATTTAGTAAACAATATTTGAAAGCGAAAAAATATATTTTAGTTAAGATTGACCCGCATTGATTCGGATTTGACCCACAAATTTTTACCTAAAATTTACCTTAAATGTATGGAATATTTCATATAAATTTTTGTCTAAATTAAATTACTTTACAACGCAAATTGAGATCAAGGAAAGTAAACATAATTACTATCAAATTGAGATAATGTAGCATCTAGGGCTGGTTCGGTACGGTATATCGAACCATACCGATACCGTACCGAAAATTTCGATATTAAAATAATTGATACCGATATCGTATCAAAAATTTCGGTATACCGAAATTTTGGTATATCGAAAATTCGTTATAAAAAATACCATACTGCATGTCATACCAAAAATTCGGTATATCGTACCATATCAAATCTCGATATATACCGAAATATTGGTATACCTTTTTATACCAAAATATCGGTATTCCTTTCATACCGTTCCAAAAAAACAAAAACAGGAAATTACACAACTCTCAAATCCATCAAAAAAAATTATTATTTTTCAACGAAATCAACAATTAAATTGAATCTTTATGCATCTTTTTGCAGGCCAAAGTCTCATGTACACTCAAGTACACCGTGTACTTGAGTTGACTGTTGACCGATCAACGGTCAAAGTTTGAATTTTTTTTTCGAATTTTTTTTCTTCTGAAAAAATGTATGTTAGTTTATTGAAAAGTACATTTTTTGTTTTTAATTAAAAGTGTATGTTACTATATTGAAAAATGCAACATTGTTATAATGAAAAGTATATGTTATTATAACTGAAAAGTGTATGAAAAATGTATGTTATTAAATTATAACTAAAAGGTGTATGATATTATAACTGAAAAGTGTATGTTACTATAACTAAAAAGTGTATGTTATTATAACTGAAAATGAGGGAGCTTCCAAATGTAAAGAAGCTAATGAAATAGTACAAGCATTGATATCAAAGGTACGTACGGTTGTTCTGATTGTTCTTTGTTAAGCCATTTTATTACATGTTGATTGTGTGCGATTTTTTATTCAGCTTTGTGACATGTCGAAAAAGAATTCCACTAGACGAGAATTAAGTTGATTCGAGGTTTAAGAAATAACATGTTCTAAGTGTTACTTGTAAGCCAACTGAGGTCGAAGACGTCGACAATGTAGACAATTTGTCTACTTCTTCGACGCAGGTTAAGATTCTTGTACGATGGTGATTTCCATTCAAGTTTAGGGTGATTCGATTCTGCAAAAAACGCAACCAAAGTTGATCGGATACAAGAGTATCAACCTGGTGTGTTCATCACATTCATTGCATTGCCTCATGGAAATACAAGCCTTAAATGAGTTAGATTCAAGTATATTTTCATCCTTATATATATGACTTGGTAGTACATTCATACATAAAACATATTTATCGTGCAACTAGCTCGTAACTATTAATTTATAGTAAAACAAAATGCAAATCACATGTTCGATAAAATTGCCCTGAATACAAATCTGCGGCTGCTACTGGTTGTTTACATGTCGCGCGGCGCTAACGGATACAAGTCGTTGGCCATCGCCGCCATTGCAGAAGATAAGATGCGGATGCTCCGTCGAGGGTGGCACGGGCGCTGCTCACTGATCTCCACCGTCGTCCGAGGTTTCTTCTTCGAGGGCCCCTTTTTAAACTGAATCCAAAGTAATTTCTGAAGCCCTTTTACTGATTTTTTTCATTTTTTCTAAATCCAAGGTAATTTCTGAAGCCCTAAACCATAAATTAGCTTATGTTTTTTTTTTTTTTTTTCAAATTCGTTCTGCTTCATTTAATTAATTAAGTTTTTCTAGAAATTTGAATCTCAAAATACAATTTGTTGGTATTTCTGATTTATTTGTTCGAGGACACTTTTTGTAAAATGAATCCAAGGTAATTTCTGAAGATGCGGACGCTCCGGATCGATAATTCAGATAAATATGGCTGGTGATGAATTTTTGTTTTTCTTCTGTGTTTTGGGAATTTTGAAACAGAGCATAAAGAACACAATTTTCTAACTCTCGCTTTGTGTGTGTAATTGATGTTGAACTGCAAGGGAATGGTTATTTTAATAAATTTAAGGGCTAGTTTTATGTGGTTTTGTGAAAAATATTTCAAACGTTTTGTGGTAGTGATACTCGATGTGCGTGATTATGCTCTATATAATTAGTGGTATCTTGTTATTTAAGGGCGGATCTTTCATTAGGGCTTTGGTGGGCTATAGGCCACCCTAATTTTAGGGATTTTTTTATTTTATATATATATATATATTATATATATATATATATATATATATTATTATATTTATTTATTTATTTTAACAGCTAGACAAATTTAAAAAATCAACTTCTGTACGCATAAAAGAAAGTTTACCAAAAACTTAATTCATTTTTATTAAATTATTTGTAAATTAGGATTATTTAATTCTTTACCTAATTTAAAATTCAAATTAAATAAGAAGTCTTAAATTAAATTTCAAACTTCTTAGGTAAAAAGACATATCAAATTTGAATCAATAACTTTCATATAGACTGAGTTGATATATTTAATACTAAGATGTGTTTACATTTGTATTTTTATTTTTTAATTATTGTTGTTTCGTTTTTAATGGGATATTTCTGATTTACTTTTCAATAAAAAAATTGTCATTTCCAAAAATAAATATTGATCAATTGGCTGGAATCAATGTTGGTTTTATTTATAATCAATAAATGATTTGTTTGAGACTTGAATTGCATCATTGCAATTTTGATATGTTTTTCTTAATAAAGTATTCATTTGATATGTTTTTTAAAAGAGTTTTTAAAATTTGTCAACTATTTATGTACTATTTCAAAAGTTAATCGAGACAAACAAGGTGGAAGCGCATGCTTTTGATTACGAGATCAATTCACCTTATATTGACACTTCATGTTACCACTGTCACGATCGAACAAACATTTTTAGTTATGAAACATGTCAAGAGTGTTTTTCAAAATAAAATGGAGAGTAGTGTTGTTATTCGAACCGATCCTTAACAAGACTCAGCTCGGCTCGACTCGTTAAGGCTCGACTCATTTAGCTTAATGAGCCGAGCTCGTTAGATACTCTATTTACTAACGAGCCGGCTCGAGCTCGACTTGTTAGGCTCGATAACTACATTTTTGTAAGAAATTCCATTAGGCTCGTTAGGCTCGGCTCGACTCGATAGACTTGTTAAGCTCGTTAGACTCGTTAACGAGTCGAGCTCACTTTTTAACACGATAATATTATCGGGCCGAGCTTAGCTCGACTCGATAAGAGCTCGAGTCGAGCTCGAACCTCCAATACTCGACTCGACTCGAATAACAGCTCTAATGGAGAGTGATTATCTATTAAATTTTATGGCTGTCTATATTGAAATAAAATTATTTGAAGACATTAATTCTGATTCTATTATCGATAAATTCTATCGACTAAAAAATCGTAGGATGCAACTTATGTAAACAATTTTTTTATACGTGTATTCATTTCCGGCTTTCAGCCCACCCAAGGAAAAATTATTGGCTCTGCCCTTGTTGTTATTTGAATTAAGTTGGGAGAGTTCAAGATTGTAGTTATTCTACATTGAGTGTAGTAAACTCAATTCAATTTATTGGGTCTTTTTTTAGTTGAATTTTGTTGCATTTGCTGTTTTTGCATTGCACATGTGTTTGGATGTGGATTCCATCGGCAAAAATGTTAAATTTCTCAAATGTGTTCCAAAATGAGCTTCATTATATGTGCTAGTTGGCTATAATTACTGTCTAATCTAGTGGGTCATTTTTTGTGATTCTCTCATTTTGTTTGTTCTATTGCAACCTCATAGTTGCTCTAGCCCCCAATTTGTTTGGTGTAATGTCTACAATTGGAGTTCAATGCACTTAATGCATGTTTAATATAACAATTGGGGTTATATTTTTTAATACTAGATAGATATAGAAAAAAAAACATATATGAAGGTTAATCAACATATACAACTTACTTTGTCGAACTTTCCCCTTAATGGTGTACAATATCTAATATTTGGATTAACTGTGAGTTTCCCCTTCTTTTGCAGTTAAGTATGTCGAACACTCTCATCATGAGTAGCTGTGTAAAGCCAAAAACACAACTGGATACAAGCCCACTTGTTCTTCTTCATGGTTTTGATAATTTGATACTCGATGTGCATGATTATGCTCTATACATTTAGTGGTATCTTGTTATTTGAAATAAGTTGGGAGAGTTCAAGATTGTAGTTAATTTGCATTGAGTGTAGTAAATTCAATTTAATATGCACCATATATGTCTTTTTTCTATGAAGAATACACTACCATGGTTATAATTTTCATATATCTTAAATTAAAATATTTTGTATCTCTTTCCTAATGTAAGGTTTGTTTAGACTCTTTCCTAATGCAAGGTTTGTGTTGGTAAGATTTTAATCGTAGATGGCAACTTGTTTTTATTATCACGATGGAAGAAATCTGCAATCTCCGAAGAGAAATTGAGGGCCTTGATGGAAGAAATCTACAACTTCAGGTTCGTGCTAGATGAAGAGTCAATTCATTTTATTAAAGCAAAGTTATGTATAAACTTATATTTCTTGAGAATAATTTATGAGTTTGTGTGCTTTCATATGAACTTATATTTCTTGAGAATATGATTTGTGAGTTTGTGTGCTTTCCTTTTTTATGTATCAAAGCGAAGTTATATTTCTTGAGAATGTGATTTGTGAGTTAAGTATCAAAGCAAAGTTAAATTGAAAGTAAATTTAATCTGAATTATAAAAAAAATCAACTCCGGTTGTGCTTTATTTGAATTTTGAAAGTGTTGTTAATAGGGGATGGAGATGGAGATGAAAGGTACAACACAATTGTTGCAATAGGAGATGGAGGACTAGGTGGAGGAGATGGAGATGAAGATGAAATGTAAACACGAAATTCATCCTCATCATCCGAGCAGTATCAGGTGGCTTAGGAGGAGGAGGAGAAAGGTAGACAGGTGGAGAGGAGAACCACACATCCTCAACCTTTTCTTAGCTTCGATGCACTTCTAATGATTGTGCAGAAATTTCATCTCCTCCATTAAACACCTCACAACTTCTTCTTCTCTAACATTCAACTTTTCCTTTCCTTTCACCACAAAATATTGGCCAAAAGGCAACGGCGATTAGCAAGGGCAGGGTACCGTTGCCAATTGACAACAGATTTGGCAACGGGCAGAAAAAAGGCGACGGGGGTGGGTGCCCTTGCCTTTTGGCAACGAATAAGGCAACGAGAGTGGACCCCGTTGCGAAAAGGCGACGGATTATAACGCCCTTGCCTTTTGGCAACGGCAAAGGCAAGGGCGTGTTCTGCACTCGCCAAAAGGCAACGGGAGTGGGCCCGTTGCCATTTCGCAACGGGACCCCACTCACTAAAAGGCAACGGTAGTGGGACCGTCGCCCTAATTGAAGTTATTTAAAATTTTAATCAATAAATTAATATTGTTAATTAAGTTTTATCCAACAACTCATTCTCACTTACTTTTGCTTTTTCCTATTTCGGTTCAATTCAACAGGTTTTTTTTTATTCCTCATAATTTCGATTTGAAGTGAGAAAAAAAAAATCAAGACAAATTTATTTATTTTACAAGCAGAAAAATTTATGTATACATAGCCAATTACATAATATTGATACTTACCGTGTTCATGTAAAATTTAAAAGGATTTTTTGAATTTTTAAATATGTTAATTAAGTTTTATCCAAACCTTGAGTATATAGTTTAGATAAATAAAGATATAAACATTGACTAATTCAAAATGAGACATGAAAAGTTTTAATTACAATTTCAAATATATCTTTTAATTACAATTTCAGATATATCTTTTAATTTATCTCAATCTTTAATTAAATTAGTAAATGTCGCTAATGTTAATTTTCATGTCTTATTAATGGCATATTATGTGCTGTTTTTTTAAAAATATTTAAAATTAATTACTACGTAATTCTTAATATTCAAATTTTATAATTCTTTTTTTAATAGTGTAATATATACTGCTACAACATTTTTTTAATCTAATATAATAATAAATTTATACTATATGTTTCAAAGATAATTGTTTTAATTAATAAATTAAAATATATTATAAATTTATTTCAAATGACGTTGAGGATCAGGGTGATGTTGAGGATGGTAACCAGGTTGAGGATCAGGGTGATGTTGAGGATGATGGTGGTGATGAGGAGTGATACATTTTCTATTACTTTGTTATGTTTAATTATATTACAATGACGTTGAGGATTGTTTATTTTAATGTTGTGTGTGATATTAATTATTTTAATTGACGTGAACATGCTAATGATTATAATTAATGTTGTTTGTGATGTTATTTTAATTGAAAATGGATAACTGAATTGATATTTTTAAATGGATAAGTGAAAATAATTATATTTAATGTTGTATGTCATTATATTGTTTGTTCTCACTATTTTGAGGACCATGTTACGACAAGTATACACAATGTTTTGTTTTTATTTTAATGTTGTGTGTGATGTTATTTTAATTGACGTGAACATACTAATGATTATAATTAATGTTGTTTGTGATGTTATTTTAATTGAAAATGAACTTGAGAATGATTTTATAATAGATGAAAATATTTTTAATTAAATGGATAAGTGAAAATAATTATATTTAATGTTGTGAATTGAAAATTAGAATGAATTTAAATGATATGATTAGAATAAATATATTTAAATGTATAAGTGAAAATAATTATACTCAATGTTGTATGTAATTATAATATTGTGAATTGAAAATTAGAATGAATTTAAATATTGTAAATTGAAAATTAGAATAAATTTAAATAGTGTGAATTGATACCGTAATTAAATTATTTAATTTGAAACACATAATTTAGTTAATTCTCATTTAGAAATAAATATGATATGCTTTGATAATTTAATAAGCAACAATTAAAGTTAGAATGGATTGAATTAAAGAATTAAAAACTAAAATTAAATTGAATATATATTAATTGCATTCACAACATGTCGACTAAAGCTCCTAGCCTAAACGACACTAGGGATGGCAATGGGACGGGTAAAAACCCGGACCCGCATGAAACCGACCCGCATGGAACGGGTAAATACCCGGTCAAACGGGTCACGGGTCGGGTAAATACCCGGTCAAACAATACCCGCCGGGTATGGAACGGGTAATAGTTTTATATATACCCGACCCCGAGTCCCCGACCCGTATAGATATATATGTTTAATATATAGTACTCCCTCCATCCATGAAAAGTAGGGACATGGGGATGAGGCACAAGTTTTAAGAAAATGGTAGATAAAGTAGATAAAGTAAGGGTATTATAGGGTATTGTGGGGTCCATTGTGAATAAAGTGATTGTTTAGGAATAAAGTTGATGGCAAATTGAGTAATTAAGTGATAGTTGAAGGGTGATAGTTTTCATAAAGTGCATGGGACTACATTTGGTGGACAAAGAATATGTGTCAAATGGGACTACTTTTCGTGGACGGAGGGAGTATATTATATGTATATTATTAAAAAATATTATGTATATATGTATATTAGTATACATATATATAAATATATATATGTTAATAATTATATATTTATATCAGTATATACAGTATATTATATATATGTATATTAAGAAATATATATGTATTTTATATATCTATAATCTATAAATATATAATACACCATCACATTACCATATTTAGTTTAGGCGGGAAACATTTTCGACCATTGATCATATTTTCTCTACTTCATCGTAACCATTCATTTTTCTTATTAATAATTAGGGGAAATTAGTATATAGGACATTTCACCTATAGAAACTCGAAATAAAGACAAAAAATTTAAAAGTTAGGAAGAATGACAATTTGATTTATAAAAGTACAATTTTAACCTCCGTTTATAAATAAAATCGAAATTTGCATATTTAATTAAGATAAAATAGGAAATTCAAAACAGGAGTTGATGAAATATTAAATTCCCGGAAATCTCGGTCATAATTGCGTTCGAAATTTCAAACTTTCCTAAATATCCATCGGTCATAATCTCGGTCATAATTGCGTTCGAAATTTCAAACTTTCCTAAATATCCATCGGTCATAATCTCGGTCATAATTGCGTTCGAAATTTCAAACTTTCCTAAATATCCATCGGTCATAATCTCGATCATAATTGCGTTCATAATTGCGTTCGAAATATTAAATTCTCGAATAGACAATCTTAAACAATCTGGATGGAAAACCGTAGCAACAAAAAAAAAAAATATATACATATGATGTAATTAATTCAGTAACGTGGAACGTTTTCTATGGAATATATGCGCACGTATATGCCAAACAAATATGCACATTGAGATATGTGCAGTATGGAATGCAAAAAATACACCATTTTTTCTATATTTATGATTACTACGATAATCATAGTATTATTACGTGAATCATTTGGTTATAGATGTTAAATATAAAAAGTATTATTATAATATTGACGTGTACATATTATGCGGATATCAAAATAAACTATTCATTTTAGAAATTTTAATTATAATATTATTTATAGAAAAAAATTATCATTGAATATATTGTTGGTTTGGATTACGTGAAATAATTGTGGGGAGTAGTGGATATATTTAAATTTAATAATATTAATTATGATTGATAAATTATAGTCTTTTAACATTAATTTTATAATTTTATGGATTATTTTAATAAGAGATTAATTATTATGATACTCCATGATTTTATTCGATGCCATAGAAAACATTATATTATGGGTTGAGTTAACTATATCTGGCCCTAACACAAGTAATTAATGAATACATATCTAGTTACTGCATATATTGAAATATATGCTAAACATTTAATGCACATGTGTAAATATAAGTTGAATATAAGCTAAACCTGTAAATTATATTCCAAAAAACAAAATATACTCTAAGCAAAAAAAAAAAACAATATGGAAGAAGACAATATGGGCCACATACCGATTACTTCGTTAACAATGTCTTCGAACTTTGAAGATTGTTGAACACGGATCAACTTGGTTTTCTCCTCGAATTCGAACTTTAAACTTTAAAATCACAGCATATTCCATTTCTGATTCAGTAAATTAACTTCTCTAATTAACACGTTCAATAGAACCCTAAATCGCATAATATAAAATAGGGGTGAATTAGAAAAGATCGAAGATCGTGTTGGACAGGGTATATATTGGAAGAACAATGAACCAATCGAATTATTGATTATTGAATTAAAACAACACGGAATAAAATTGCATACCTTGATAATGGAATGGTTCTCGGATGAGATTTAGAAACTCAAAATTAACTCTATTTTGGGTAGTTCGGTGATGATCGCATATCGCAGATGAGATTTGCAGATCGAATTATTGATTATCGCAGATGGAATTATTGCATCAACACCGAATTCATACCTTCACAATGAAATGATTCTGGTATCGAAGATAGTGCAAATGAGATTTGCAGCAACACCGAATTCGTAACTTCAAAACGGAATGTTTCTGGTATAGAAGATAGCATTGTTGACCATGAAATGATTTAAATTTAAAATATAATTTTAATTTACAATTTGATTTAAAATTAAAAATCTTAATTTTAATTTAAATTATTGTTTTAATTTAAATTATTGGTGTGATGAAAGAATAAGGGTATAATTGGTTATTTGGTTATGAATTTGACCTTAATCCTAATTCTATAATTTTTTGTCTCTTTTCCTAGTTGTGTTTATAGGATTATCCCTAATCTTAATTAAACTCTAATAATTATGGTAAATTTGACTATCAATTAGCATTAAATAATTCTTTATATCCTACATAATATTGACCGTTTATTTTTATTGATTAAATGTGGCTTTGGATCAATTGCTTAAATTTAGGATCATTTAATTTTTGTAGCCTATTTATACCCATACTTCATTGTTCATTTTCATCACCAAACATCTCCGTCTTCTTTTAATTGTTGTGGAGTTCTTTTTTTTTTTTTTTTTTTTTTGTAAATTTCAGATCTATTATTCTGAGAAGATATAAATATGTATAATAGTTGAATTTGTATTTGAAGGTTTATAGATGTGTATAATGGTTGAATATGTATTTGAAGATTGTTGCATAGATTTGAAAGTTTGTTCTAAAGTTCCATTTGTATTCATCAAGATTTGAAGAATTGTTGAAGATTTTTCATTTTCATTGTTTGTTCTTGAAATAATTTTGTATTTGATAATGATCAACGTTCTCGCATAAATCCACTAATCCCTTTTTCGATGAACGAATGTACTATCATCTCACCGTTTGTTCTTTCTATTTTTTTATAGAGTTTTGGATACGGATGAATGTAATTTAATTACTTATCATATCACTTTTTATTTTCTTTCAATATTCATTATCAAATTTTGTATTTTTTTGGGTTACATATAGAAGAACGAGTGTAAATTATTTTCTAATGTTCAACTTCAAAATCATGACGATGGTAGGAATTGTATCTTTGAAGAACGGAGGTTGTCGTTTCTTGATCCTGTGTCGATTGAAGTTATTAATTTGTAAAAAATGATTTTCTTCATGCTGGATCAGTTTGCAAATTTTAATTGTTAGATTTCATGTATATGTAATTTATATTCTTTTAATCTTTTATTATTATTGTAACTGCTTGTATTCGAAATAATTCATTTATGTTATATAGTTTTTAGTCATTTTTCATGTTATTATTAATATTTTTGTTGGATAATTCAAATATTAATATAATATGATATGATTAAAGAATGTTATTACATCATAATTTTTTTTTATGAAATGGGTTACATCATAATTCATAATATCTTGATTTATACGATTGATTCTACATTTAAAAGGTCTCAATATTAACCATTCCATAAATATGGATCTACACACGAGAATAATAGAAAAATATTTTTCCTAAATTCGGTCTTATATATTTATTTTTTTCAATACATACTTTATGTTTAAAACTTAAGACTGTTGTTTTTTAATTTCTTATTTTAATATAGTTCCTAAATTGTTTATATTTCTTATTTGATGGTTTGTTTAATCAATTGATGTATACGTTTTATGAATATGACTACATTTTTTTCAATTGCATGTTTAATTTCTTATCATAACGTAGTTACTAACCATTTATCTTACTTATTTATTCATTATTTCTAATAAATAATATATGTTCTATATGTATTGAAAAACTTCCATTCATATTTGTTCATGTTTAAAGTCAAATGTCCATAATCAAATACTTTTTAATGTGCATTGATTTGATTGATAAAGATTTTAATTATTACGTAAAAATCAAGGAATTAATTAGACTATTATGTCTTTACCATAAATATTTATAATACCACAAACTATACTCTTTAACATAGAGATAATTTATTATTTTTAATAGTATTTAAGCTAACTATATATATATATATATATATATATATATATATATGATCATATGATCCAAAAAATAGAGGCGTACGTGTAAATTTTTTTTTTTTTTAATTTTAGAAAGATGTGAAATAAATTACAAATAAACACACATCTCTTTAAAAGAGTTAAAACTATATGCCTAAAGGTATACTGTGTCTGCCGCTCACGATCTCACACACATCATGCCTTTTACACACACATATATATAATTTTTTTTATCAAGAAATAGAATAAATACACCTATTTTTTCATGAAAAATACCATTTCTTATATTTTCACTATAATTTTATGATTTTAAATTGTGTAATCTTAAATTTTTTTTTTTTATTTATATGTTTAATTGTGTCTGTATTTATTTTTCATGGTGAATTTGACTATTAATTTGAATATATTTAATAGTTATTGTGCAAAACTATGTTTGTCTTAAGTTATGCTAAGTTTTTTTTTTTAGTATTATTAATTATTAATTTGTAATTGATAATTTGGACCATTACTTTAAATATATTTGGTAAGAATTTATATTAATTTTGCAATAAATTATTAATTCAAAATGGTTTTGATTAATGTTTTAATTAATATTAATTTTCATTTAAGTTACTGTTGAATTTAATTTCTCTTTCACACACACATAATGAACATATTAACGTTAATTTTATTAGTTAAAGTATTCATTAATATAATTTAATGTCAAATTTTATTCGTTCTTAAAATATAATTTGTTAGTGTATAGCCATTGCTTTAAATTTTAACTACTATGGAGTACTATTTATATTAATTTGATGTTGCTTCGTTATATATAAGTCTCGAGTTTCATATTTTCATATTGTACGAGAAACAATTAAGTTCAATATTTTATAATACTAAACATTTTTTTTATATAAATAAGACTAATGACAAATATGACTAAAGATATCATTGATGGTTTACATTGTATCTATAAATATATAACCATTGCGTTTTCTAAAATAGTTTTTTTCACTTTTTTTTTTTGGAGTGTTGATCATCTATTGTTTCTATAAATATGAATTAAACTCAAGTAATAAAGAGTATAAAGTCAATAATTGTTTCTATTAAGAAATGTTTGACCTATTTAATTGACTATAATCATGTAATTCAAATTGACTATAAAATCCAATTAGAATTTAATCTATAATTGAAATATATATTCACATGAATATAGTTCAAATTAGATTGACTATAAAATCTAATTTAGAATATAAATTCTTTTTTTTTTTACATTCTAATGGCATAATGATCGACTTTATACTCTTTATTACTTGAATTTAGTTCAATTACTCTATCGATAATAAAACTAATTGTTTGTAACTATAATTTTGATGTTTACCAGTATTTTGTTTTTTTTTATTACAAGTTAAATACCCATTCCATTTTCCCTCCCCATGACTCGAACCCAGGACCTAAGGCCTAGGTAGTGGTGCTCTAACCACTTGAGCTATCCCACTTTGTCGTTTACCAGTATTTTGTGCATATCTATAAATTACTTCAAAAAATTATGATGTATTTGATATGAAATGTGATATATAATATTTTATTCGTTATATATTATACTAAAAAAAATATAATGACATCATATATAATCTAAAAACTACAAATAAATAAATATTTAGATATATAAGAATATTGTAGAGAAATTAATCGCTATCAAACCTTTTAATATTTTATTATATTTAATAATTTATGCATGTCACACATTATTATATGTAATAATGGTATAATGAACCACATTAGACTATGCGTAAACAGTTTGATAATTATTTTAATTTATAGAGAACTTTGATACATTATTTTACATATTTTTAATATTACCCTTAAAAAAATACTTACTCCGTCCCGCAATTACTTTCACACTTTTCTTTTCGGGACGTCCCACAATAACTTTCACACCCTTAAATTGGAAAACTTTTTATAAACTCTACCCTCACAATATTCTCAATTTTACACAAATACCATTATCTTTTCTCCACACATACACAAAAGTCAACTCATTATATTTCTTTACTTTATACATAAAGTTTTACAAAATTACCCCTCAAAATTCCATTCATTATTATACTTTTTTAATATGCGTGCACATCTACCTATGAAAGTATTTCTGGGACGGAGGGAGTTATTTTTTTGGGATACAAATTGCAAAATTTAATTGACTTTAATAATTTAATTTGTTAAAAATTTAATTTGGAAAATTAAAAAAATAAAAGGTTTTATTTTTCATTAGATTAAGAGTTATTTCATATTTTTAGAAAAAAATATAATTCGTATGTAAATTTTTATATATATTTTGGAAAAGATAAAATATTTTAGTATTTATTAATTATCTAAATAAATACAGTAGCACTTAAAAGTGAATTTATATATCTAAATCAATAAGCATGATGTGTATTAATGTATAATTATTTTTCATTCAATCTTATAAAGGTGGTGTGTTTTTTATTTATAGATATGATGGAACAAACATAACTTCTACATGGAAGACAAGTTTGAGGTCTAAAGACAAGTTTGTAATTAATGCTACTGGAAATTCTAAATGCAATACTCACCAGGAAAATTCTTTTGCTGAACTTTTGATTAAATGTGATGACGCTCCGATGGTGAACATATATATATTGAGGCTCTCGATACCACTTTGAAGGATACTATATGTAGTTCACAAATTCATTGTCATCTAAATTGTCTTTTCGTGGTAAAACTGTTGTGCTTGGAGGTGATTTTGGTCAGATAATACTCATTATTTCAAAAGGAAAGAAGCACAATAGCGTTCATGCTACAATCAATTCATCTAATTTGTGGAATGATTGCACTTTTATGAAACTTACTAGGAACATGAGGTTGCAGAACCTGTGATCTAATAAAGTTGTACATGAACTAAAGAATTTTTCTAAATGAATAACATCTATTTGAGATGGTAGTATAGGATCAGAAACTAAGTATGGGTGTCATGTACGATTTTCTTGGGATATTTTGTTGAAGGGTGGTGATGATCTGATTGCTATTATTGTTAATACTCCCTTCATTCCAAATAGACGTCCCAAATTAGATTCATTATTTTTTAATTTGGCTCAAAATTACATCACATGACATTACTTTATTACTCACAATATTTTATTATTCTACTTTATTACTTGTAGGTCCCCAAAGTTGAGTTAATAACGAGTAAGCTAGTGAAAATGTCTAGAGGGGGGTGAATAGACTTTTCAAAATTCTATCGAAATATCAGAATACAATATGCGGAATACGAAATTAACAATGAGCCCAATTCAAGTTTATACTCAACTTATTAATTCGAGAACTCTGTTCTATACTCAACTTGTCTTGTTCAGTTATATGTGTAAACAATTAAGCAATTAAACAATTAAAACAGTAAAGTAAACAACACACAAAGATTTATAGTGGTTCAACAACTTGTCTACATCCACTCTCACAAACCCAGTTGTGATGTTTCCACTAAACTCTTCCAATCGAGTACAAGTGTATATTCCTGTCTTTTAAGTCCCAAGAAGAAGACTTAGATCTTCTAAGACTATACCTCCAGATATGTCTATGATCTAACTAGAAATTTTACAAGTATCTAGCACCTTGAAAAATAACAAACAAAAACTAAACACTTATTCAGTAGTAGCCTTTTGAATTCTTCACTTGTCTTTCTGGCTTCTTTCTGAATCTTCAATCTCTGAGAGTAATCTTCAGTATGTATCAGTATGCGTAGTTGTAGTAACAGTAGTCTTCAAATGATAAACACCATGAAGTATTTATAGACTTCAATCATCAAGAACTTAGGTAGTTGTAACCAACTCTTCTTGAAAACTAACTTTTAACTGAATCTTCTTATCAATCCACGCGCTTCTTGTTACGAATTAGTTATTTCCATAACTAACTTCTATATCTTTATCTTTTCACGCGCTTCTAACTAACTATCTTCACGTTGACTTGTCTTGAGTAGACTTGTATGTACTTGTCTTGTCTTGTAGTCCTCCTGTCTTGAGTAGTAGACTTCAACTCTTCTTGTCTGGTCTTCCTTGTTCAATCAGTAGACTATACTAAACCTATCAAGACTATTACATTACTTTAAGCTTTCATAACACAAGCTTAGTCAACTTATAAACTATACAATGAATCTATCTATTACATTCAAAATCATGAGCTCTATACAACATTTAAATAGCTCAGTAACAAACTTAAACAAATACTGTAAACACATATGAAGTACTTATAAACTGTACTTATCTTCCATGTGAACTTATGTGAACTCTACTGGTCTTGTACAAGATGACTTAACTCAACTAGACTAGATTAGTCAACACTTAGAAAATATTCAGACTACTTTTGGCTTATCAAAACTTCATCTTTTATTCATCATTTAGGACTTGTTCTAGGATTCATATCCCAACAATTTCCCCCTTTTTGATGAAGCCAAAACTACTTGAATCTTTTCTCATAAGTAGACTAGTTAAGTAGTTACCTTGTCTTTTAACATCAAATAGTACTTATCTTTCATTCATTCAAAATAGATCAGTAGATTACACATACTTTGAATAACAAAAAAACACCTAAGTATCAGAGCACAAAAAAACTAAATTTCAAACAAACAAAACTAATCTGAAAGAGTACCTCCTTCTGGATTTGGAACGCAGAATGCATCAAGGAGTCTCTTGTGAATTAGTCCAATATGGTCTTCATCTTCAATCTTCTCTTTCTCGAGTAGTTGTTCTTCAAATTTCTTGATTCTATTCATGTCAACTCTTCTACCAGAACTTGTTATGGGACATTTCCATTCAGGAAATTCAGGAACAAGAATGTTGAAGTTAGCACCAGCAGAAATCCTCAAGATTAGATGCCACAACTTCCTGTGTTGTCCTTCCATGAACCTGTCAAATAAAGAATACAGTTCATCTTGACTTTCAGCATCACCATACTTCCTAATTATCCAATGATCAAGTTCCCATTGACTCTTCACTTCAATCCATTCAGCTCTATGCTCATTATCTATGAAGTGATCAATGAACTTGTCTTCCATCTTGTCTTCATCAGCTTTCAACTTCTGCAGCCTTTCAATATGCTTAGTAATCTTCTTTTTGCTTGCATAATGAATCTCATCATCAGCAATTCTTTGTTTCTTCTCAACTGTTGCAGTAGCAGTAGGCTCTTCAATATTCAGCTTTCTCTTAACTCGTCTGGTCTGAATCTCTGCTTCAGGAGACGCAACAGTTTTGCCTTTCTCTAATCTCTTCTGCTTTTCTGTTTTAGCATGCTCTAGATCTGCCTTCTTCACTAATCTGCCTCTCTTAGGCCTTCTTAGTTCTTCAATCGCAGTAGCAGCAGCTTTCATCTCAGGTTCAGCACTAGCAGATTTCACGACATCATCCTCAACTCTACTTGTCTCTTCCCCCTTTTTGGCTTCATCACTTGCCTTAAGAGTGAAAAGAGAAGTAAAGCGAGTCATCTCTTCTTTCATAGCTTCCTTCATGGCTTCAGCAGCTGACTCAATGTGTTTCTGATGCGTTTTCTCATGACTCATCTTGTCTAATCTATCAGTAACCAGTTCCAACTTCCTTGTACATAAAACCAGTTCATCTTTCAAATGAGTAGCCGTCTGACGAAGAAGAGTATTCTGTGCAGTTAACTCATTTAGAACATCCCGAGAACGCACCAATTGATCTTGTGCTTCCCGTCTCTGTTCATCAGCAATAGCAACTTTAACTCTGTAGAGTCTCTCCATTTTGCTTGACTCTTCAGCTAGTGATCGAGCAAACGAGATTGACCTCTTTTCTGAAAAATCAACTTGTTTCTTCAGAAAGTCTTCAAATTGAGCAAACATCTCTTCTCGGAAAGTTGAGTCCATCTTGTTGACTTCACCAACAATTAAGTCTCTGGAGTTGTCAACAAGTGACTGATTCTGTTCAACTAGCACATCCTTCATCTTCAAGTTTAAGAACTCGTCTATGGCAGTATGAACAACACTTCTTAGATCCGTCTTTAATTCATCCAAAAATCTTTCTGGAACAACTTGAGTAGAAATGGGAGTTCCAACAACTTCATCATCAATGGCTTTGATTTCATCCTCATCAAACATCTCAGCATCCAAGAACTCATCATCTTCTTTACCAAGCATGAGTGAGTCGACTTCATCTTCATCACTTCCAACAATTTCTTCCAATTGTTCTGAAGTCTGAACTGCCATCTCAGCTACTTCCGGCTTGATCTCGTCTTCCACCAGATCAGTCTGGGTTCCGACGTCGAATGCGAACACATCCTCAATGACACCATCCGGAATATTCAGCAGCTTTTTGACTAAATCGACCAAGGCTTTGCGAGGGAATAGCTCGGAGTGATCCTTAACTCCACTATTTTCTTTCTGTTCCATCTCCCAATCCATAAAATTGGAGATTCCGCCCTTGCCTTGAATGACTTCAAAAAGATCATCTGTAGAAGACTTCTTCAAAGCGAACCACGTGCAGACCCTGACTAGCTTCTCAAACTGTTCAGAAGTTGTGTCGATGTCAAGAGTCGAGAGCTGCTTCTTCAGATTTCTTGAAACTCGAGCACGAACCCTCTTCTCTCGCAGACACATCGGATAATATACCAGGGATTCAAATCTAACAACAGACGGGTCCTGAGTAGATGGGGTCTCTAACTCAGCTGTTGCAGTGGCAACTGGCGTCTTGTCTGAAGTAGATGGGTTGGAGGGTTCACCATATTCTGGTGAGGGAGAGGGAGTAAAGGCAGTGGTTTCTATGGGCTTTGATGTGGCTAGGTCAGGTATGACAACTGTCGGAGTATCAGTTGTATCTTGTTTGGGAGTGACTTGGGGATGACTGGCTCTAAGCGGTAATGCCGCCAGTACATGTGAGGTTGAGGGTAAAGGACGAGGCCTAGATCGATGTGATCTAGCCTTGGTTCGAACAGTAGAGAGAGAGAGAGAAGGAATTGACAAAGTTTGTGAAGAGGTACCAACCTGGTGACTCGTCTCTTCTGGTGGAGGTGGAGTTCCAACTCTCACAAGAGTATACATCTCAGGAACTTGAGCACTAGGCTTCTTCACTAGATCAGTCTCCTCCTCTGATTGGGTCTCTTCTGAATCATCACCACTCGACTCAGCTTTCGCAGTGGCCTCCGCTTCTTCATCATCGGACTCATCTTCTGAGGAACTAGATGAGTTGCCATAGGGTAAGACGTCTGAGTCGTCTATCTGAACTCGTCTTGGGGCAGCTGGTCTTGCAGCAGCCTGCTTCCTCTGGGCTTCCGACTTTAAGTAGAATTTGAGAGGATGGAAGGGCTTTCCTTTGCTCCAGTCCGACTTGTTGGGTAACAACAAGGGGAGTAGGATACTCAACTTGTTGCCGTACCCAACCGTGTGAGACACCACCCAATTGCATGAATCGGTATCCACTCGAACACTCTTCTCGAAATACATTATCCGATCCGCAATCAGCTTGAACCAATTGCCTTCAGTAATTCCGTCGTAGATTGCCGCCATCACCCTTGTCTTGGCTTGGGTGACTGCATCAAATGAACCAGTGGCACATAGAAGCATCTTACTTGCTATGTCCAGTAGAGTGCGATACTTCTCCAACAATTCGGCCTTCTTAACAGCAGGGGCCTTGCCGTCCGATTTGAGCTTCAACTTCCTTCCACAAAAGATGCTCAAATACCTCATCTCTTGTCCAGTGGCATAGTTCTCCACATCAATCGTTCCGATGGGTAGCCTTAAATGCCTGAAAAGCACCTCACGAGTGAGTTCAACTCGGCTCGTTCCTATGAAAGATTCAATTTCATCTCCTCGTCTTGTGGCGTTGGCATAGAACAATAACACCTCTTCCTCCAAGACGACTTGAGGAAATGCTTCCAGATAAGGCTTCAATCCACAATGTGAGCACTTATCAAGGATCTCTTGGTTTCCAGCAGTGTGAAGCCCTTTGAAGAACATCGAGGGTTCCACATGCACCTTGTTCTCCGAAATATACTTTCCAAGATTGAACCTCGCTTGCATGTTAGTTCTGACATCGAAAAGAGAAACAATCGACATCTTTTAGAGAGTAAAGTAAGAACTAGGTAGGTTTGATTTGCAAGAAACTCGAGAGCTAGAGTAGGAGAGTTATGAAAACGTAAGTCGAGTTGTGGGAAGGGTGAGTTTTGTTAGAACTGAAAAGTGATCCAACGACAAAGATTGTTTTGTTTAATCTAACGGTCGAGACCCTTGAAATTCGGTTACGGAATCGAGAATATTATGTGATTTGATATTGTAAGATTTGAAATCCGGCTCTTCTTTCTTAGGACAGGGGAGTGAACTCATCTGTCCTAATGTAGTCGAGTTCGAACTGGGTGTATACACCTCATTAAACTGGGAGTGTATAAAACCAATTCTAGGGTTTTCAATTTTTGTCATTATCTAATTACAATAATAGCCTTAATTCAATTGTCAAAACACTTAGCATATTTCAATTAAGAGATACACTTAGCTAGTCTGTTCGAGTCTATCCAGAACAGACGAGTAGACTTGAACTTCACAAGACGAGTAGACTTATGAACACCAGTCGAGTTCCCCCTTCGACTATGCTTGTTCATTCCAATAGTCGAACGTCTTCATGTACCTATCTTTAGCATGTGCAAGGTATAATTGTAGGTACAGGTAGATTATAAATAAAGCGTATATCAGTTTAATGCAATGGTCAAGGTTTCGATCCAGATGACTGATAACAAACATAAGAGTCAACATAAGGATATTTAAGAAATCAGAGATTCCCCCTTAATTGTTTATTCCCTTAGTATTACCCTCAGCTTTACCAGCTTCCTCATCGGGTTGTTTTGGTCATCTAGTCTAGCCTTGTATACCTGTCTGTTAGATGAGTAGTCGAGTGCTCTGGTCTAGTGATCTTGTCTCCTCTTATTGATGTACCTGTCTTTTTAGTACATAGCTATAGGCAAGTAGGATCTAAATCAATTAGTCCTAGACTAATGCATAACTCACGAAATCGTGCCTCAGCTAATGGTTTTGTAAAAATGTCAGCCCTTTGAAAATCAGTATGAATCTTTTCCATGCGAATATCCTTCTTTTCTACATGATCACGTATGAAATGATGCTTCACATCAACATGCTTACATCGTGTGTGTAAAACAGGATTTTGTGTAATGGCAATTGCACTATTACTATCACAGAAAATAGGAACATTTGATTCATGTATATTGTAATCACGTAACTGTTGTATGAGCCAGAGTAGTTGACTACAGCAGCTACCAGCAGCCATGTACTCGGCTTCAGTAGTAGAGGTAGCAACACTAGTCTGCTTTTTAGAAAACCAAGATATGAGTTTTGTGCCTAGAAATTGACAAGAACCAGAAGTAGATTTCCTATCTATTCTACAGCCTCCAAAGTCTGAGTCTGAATACCCACTTAAGGATAGATCATCATTTGAAGGATACCAAATGCCTCGATTAATGGTCCCCTTCAAATATTTCAGAATCCTTTTGGTGGTTTCCATGTGACTTTCTTTTGGATTGGCTTGGAATCGAGCACAAACACCAACAGAGAATGCAATGTCTGGTCTACTAGCAGTTAGATACAGTAAGGAACCAATTAAGCCACGATAATAAGATTGGTCAGCACATTTACCGTTCTCATCTGGATCCATTCTGTAAGTTGGTTGCATTGGTACGCCAGTGGACTTACATGTTTTGATCCCGTACTTGTCTAGAAGGTTTCTAGTGTACTTCGCCTGATTTATGAAAATACCTTCTGGAGTTTGTTTTACTTGAAGTCCAAGAAATTAGTTCATTTCACCCATCATAGACATCTCAAATTTACTTTGCATGAGTGTTGAAAAACTTTCACTCAGCTTTTTGTTAGGTGACCCAAAAATGATGTCATCTACGTAAATTTGGACGAGTAAGATGTCCTTCCCTTCTTGTCTTCTGAACAAGGTTCGATCGACCTTGCCCTTAGTAAAACCATTTTCTAATAGAAAGAGAGATAGAGTGTCATACCATGCTCTTGGAGCTTGCTTTAATCCGTATAAGGCTTTCTTCAATCTGTACACCTGGTTGCCTTTGACTTCGAAACCTGGAGGTTGTTCAACATACACTTCTTCCGCAAGAATACCGTTAAGAAATGCACTTTTGACATCCATTTTATATACAGTAAACTTCATGTGAGCAGCATATGCAAGGAACAATCGAATGGCTTCTAGTCTAGCAACAGGAGCATAAGTTTCATCATAGTCTATGCCTTCAGCTTGTGAATAGCCTTGGGCGACTAGTCTAGCCTTATTCCTAACGACTAAATCATTCTCATCTTTCTTATTCTTGAAAATCCATCGAGTGCCAACTACATTATGATGTTTCGGCCTATCGACAAGTTCCCAGACGTCGTTTCGAACAAACTGGTTCAACTCGTCTTGCATAGCGATGATCCAATTACTATCAGCCAATGCCTCTTTAACAGTGGTAGGCTCAATAGCAGAGAGGAAACAACACCAGCAAAACATAGTTGGACTATACTGTTCTTGCGACTCAAAGAGTTGTCGTCTAGTCTTCACACCAATAGTAGAGTCACCAATGATATTTTCAGTATCATGCGCAGATTTCCATGTTTTTCTATTCTTAACAGGAATACTATCATCATCTAGATCATGTACAGCATCATGCATGTCAACATTATTTGTATCATCAATCTTAATAGGAGTGGACGAGTCAACTAGGGCAGGCATGTCAACTGGTCTAGAAGACTTACCTTGAGCACTTACCTTCTCCTTGTCATCAGAATCGAGAGCTTTTAGGAATGGGTTGTAGGCTTGAACGGATTCATATATCTCTGAATCTTTATCAGATTCGATTGATAGATCAGTTACCTTCTTACTGATCTTGTCGGTAGACGAGTCCTGTTGAGATTCATCGAAAACCACATGTGGTGTTTCTTCCACACAAAGAGTTGAGTAGTTGAATACCCTAAATGCTTTGCTAGTCGAGGAGTATCCTAAAAATATCCCCTCGTCTGCTTTAGCATCGAAAGCATTCAACTTGCTCTTTCCATTGTTGTGAATGAAACACTTACAACCAAATATATGGAAATATGAAACTCTGGGTTTTCTACCTTTCCAAACCTCATAAGGTGTCTTGCCTAGAGCTTTATTGATCGCGCTTCTGTTTTGTGAGTGGCATGCGGTGTTGATAGCTTCAGCCCAAAACTTTTGAGGCGTGTTGAACTCAGCTAACATGGTCCTACAGGCTTCTTTAAGGGTTCGATTCCTTCTTTCTGCTACACCGTTCTGTTGTGGTGTCCTAGCTGCACTAGTGAGATGCTGGATACCACGATTAGCACAAAAATCTTTGATGTAGCAATTAATGAACTCAGTTCCCTTGTCACTTCGAATTTTGACAATAGACTGGTTCTTCTCAACTTGTAACTTCTTCAACAGTTCAGGCAGAAGTGTTTGTGTATCACTCTTCTTGTGTAGAAAGACTACCCAAGTGAACTTAGAATAGTCGTCTACAACAACAAGTGTGTACCTTCTACCATTCAATGTTGGAGGAGTTATTGGACCATGGAGATCCATATGTAAGAGTTCTAGGACTTTACTAGTTGAGAGAGTAGGAATTGACTTAAAAGAACCTTTAACCTGTTTACCCTGTTGACAAGCCGTGCATACATGTGACTTGTAGTAAACTTCATTGGGAATACCTTCTACAAGGTAATCTCTGGCTATCTTATTAAGAACCTTAAAGTTTAGATGACAGAGGCGTCTATGCCAGAGCCACCCAAGCTCTTTAGGATTCTTAGTAAGTAGACAGGTGTCCCTCGGACAACTGTTCCAGTTCACTATGTACACACTTCCTTGTCTTACGCCGACTAGTAGGACTGTGTGCGTCCTTTTGTCAATGATTTCGCATTTACGGCTCTTGAACTGCACCTTGTAACCACGATCACAGAACTGAGAGACAGGGAGTAAATTATATTTCAAACCTTCAACATATGAGACATCTTGAATCTCAACGTCTCCATTCCGGATGTAACCAAATCCTTTAGTGACAGCAGTTGAGCTATCACCAAATATCACTTTTGGTCCTTCTTGCTCATGATAGCTTGATAAGAGAGCCTTGGTACCAGTCATGTGGTGCGAACAACCACTATCTATGTACCAGGTTTCTCCTACTGAGCCACCCTTCTTATACAAGTCAAGTCGACCCTGCAATGAAGATATTCAATAATTTAGGTACCCATTTGTTTATTGGGGTCCTTGGGGGTTAGTCATGTTCAGAGGAATCCAAATATACATTGGAGTCTTGAACAAGTTCGATCTTTTAAGCTTTCGCCCATATTTGTTGCAAAATAAGACCTTGTTGTCCTTCTCTGGCCTATCAGTCGAGTTCGGGTCTACTCTTTGGAGATAGCCTTTCGACTTAATCTCTACTTGAGCAGGCACTTGTCTATGATAGTTAGAGTAGGGTTTGAAAGCATTAGGTCCATACGGTTTATAGACGCATTTGGGTCTTTCCTCACTTAAAATATCGTATGATAGAGGTGGAGGATATAGGACAGCTTGTGTACGATATTTTGGAGCTACCTGTCTAGGTCTAGACGAGTAGAGTTGAGACTGCCTTATAAATGGAGGTCTAGACTCTTGTCGTCTAGTCTGTACCTGTCTAGTACTCGTCTCCTCAGGATACCAGTCCTCGTATCTGACCTGGTTGGGTCGTCCACGATTAGTGGTCCTTTGAGGATTAGTTCTAGATGGAACAGGCTTGCTGTTACCATTCTTTTTACCTCCCTTGGTAATCGGAATGTTAACTCGAGCTTGTTTAGGTACAGTACCATTAGAAGGAGTTCCAATATCGTATAACATTGGTCCTTTTCCTTTATCATTTGGCAAAAGTCTTGCTTTAATAGTAGTAGGGTTCTTAATGACTCGAGTAGACGAGCTAGATGACTCAGCACCTATACCAGTCTTGTCACCTGGATCTCTATACCTATCTGACAGTTCAAGGTTAATCTTTGAAGAATTAACCAGGTCAGTAAGTTTGAGATCAAGTGTAACTACCTCGGTCTCTAAGAACTTATTACGTTCTTCAAGTCTATTGCACTTGTTCTTTAAAACATTGAATTCATTTCTCTCAGTTGCATGTGTCTTAAGTAGGTCTTGATATAACCTGTCTGTCAACGCACACTTTTCTTTGAGTTGACTCAACTCTTCAGTCAAGCGTTCATTTAGGACTGTTATATTTGGATCTACTTTTGACTGAGCTTCCTTAAGATCAATGATTTCTTGTTTTAATGCAATGTTTTCATCACTGACTTCGATGAATGCTTGGTTAGCAAGTAGAAGGTCATCTTCGACTGCACTAGTCGAGTGCTGAAGACTACTTCCTACTTCACTACTAGCAGTGTCACTTTCATCAGTTTCTGAATCATCACAAGATTGAAAAGATGTAGCAGATGATACCTCTTGGTCGATTTTAGCCATGCAGCATAGGCCATCATCTACTATGAATGCTTCGTCGTGATCTTGATCAGTTGAGTGACTAGATACGGACGATGGCAACTCGTCTGAATCCGAATCAGAGTCATTATTGACCATCATTGCCTTATTGCCACGATTATATCTTCTTTCCCTTCTAGCTTTACGTTCTTCTCGATCGTCAGTGCTCAGGTCTGGGCATTCGTAAATGTAATGACCTGGCTTTTCACAATTATAGCACAAGAGATCATTAGTAGCCTTTTTAATAGGAGATTTGTCCCTACGTTTATCACGTCTATCGGAACGTTGAATCTTCCTATCGTCAGACTCTCTATCTCGTCTATTACCTTTCGAGACTTCGTCTCTCCTTTCGGACGAGTTTCGGTCTCGTCTGGTCTCAGACGAGTTCTTAGAAGTAGATGCTCTATGATCCCTATAGAACTTCTTGTATCTTCCGAAGCGTTTATTGAGCCTATCAAACTTTCTAACCATGAGACTCATCTGATCCTTTAAACTAAGATCAGTATCTAACTCATCTTTCACAGAGGCAGACTTAGTTCTAGACTTGGACCTGTCTACCTTAGAAGACTTAGAAGAGCTAGACTTAAAGGCAACGTTCTTAGATACTGCATGTTCTCTATCACTACCGGCTAGTGGTTCATCTTCGTCTAAATCAAACTCATGGGCTTTAAGAGTTTGAAACATGGTTTCAGCAGTCCACGTATCAATATCTTGAGTGTTCTTAACAAGCATCTTTACCATTTTCCAACGACTATCAAGACTCTTCAAAATCCTAAGATTGATCTCACGAGCAGTATAAGATTTACCAATTACTTCCAAATCATTCATGATCTTAGTAAAACGAGTATCCAGCTGGTCGATAGTTTCGCCAGCTTTCATCTGAAATGATTCAAATCTTTGGACAGCTGTGGAGAGTTTGCTCTCTTTGATTAGGGAAGTCCCTTCACAAAGGATAGCTAGTCTGTCCCACATCTCTTTGGCAGTCTTACATTTTAACACTTTTCCTAGATACTCGTTAGGAAGGGTGTGTAAAATGTAATTCTTTGCCAAACTATCCAAATTATTTTGACGCATTTCTTCTGAGGTTAGATCTGACCTGGGTTTCTTGACGAGAGTACCAATTGGTTTGCTTGGGTCAAGAACAGCAGTATTAGGAACCATAGTAACAATAGGTCCTTCTGTGATAACAGAGATCATTAGGTCGTGCGTGGAACTGAAAATGGCTTCCATTCGCAGCTTCCAGTAGTCATAGTCCTGAACCTGGAACTTGGGTAACTTGTTAGCGCTGATCTCAAGAGACATGATTTCAAGAAATAAGTGCTAAGTGGAGTTATGATCAAGAAAAACAGATAAGTCAAGAACAGGGAGCACGAAACAGATATAACAGGAGTTTTGATCAAGAACACGTAAGCAACTACAATCAAGGAACAAGACTTCACCCTAAGTCTTAAGTCGGTTATCAAGAAACAGCAGTTCGAAAACTACTGCTCTGATACCACTTGTAGGTCCCCAAAGTTGAGTTAATAACGAGTAAGCTAGTGAAAATGTCTAGAGGGGGGTGAATAGACTTTTCAAAATTCTATCGAAATATCAGAATACAATATGCGGAATACGAAATTAACAATGAGCCCAATTCAAGTTTATACTCAACTTATTAATTCGAGAACTCTGTTCTATACTCAACTTGTCTTGTTCAGTTATATGTGTAAACAATTAAGCAATTAAACAATTAAAACAGTAAAGTAAACAACACACAAAGATTTATAGTGGTTCGACAACTTGTCTACATCCACTTTCACAAACCCAGTTGTGATGTTTCCACTAAACTCTTCCAATCGAGTACAAGTGTATATTCCTGTCTTTTAAGTCCCAAGAAGAAGACTTAGATCTTCTAAGACTATACCTCCAGATATGTCTATGATCTAACTAGAAATTTTACAAGTATCTAGCACCTTGAAAAATAACAAACAAAAACTAAACACTTATTCAGTAGTAGCCTTTTGAATTCTTCACTTGTCTTTCTGGCTTCTTTCTGAATCTTCAATCTCTGAGAGTAATCTTCAGTATGTATCAGTATGCGTAGTTGTAGTAACAGTAGTCTTCAAATGATAAACACCATGAAGTATTTATAGACTTCAATCATCAAGAACTTAGGTAGTTGTAACCAACTCTTCTTGAAAACTAACTTTTAACTGAATCTTCTTATCAATCCACGCGCTTCTTGTTACGAATTAGTTATTTCCATAACTAACTTCTATATCTTTATCTTTTCACGCGCTTCTAACTAACTATCTTCACGTTGACTTGTCTTGAGTAGACTTGTATGTACTTGTCTTGTCTTGTAGTCCTCCTGTCTTGAGTAGTAGACTTCAACTCTTCTTGTCTGGTCTTCCTTGTTCAATCAGTAGACTATACTAAACCTATCAAGACTATTACATTACTTTAAGCTTTCATAACACAAGCTTAGTCAACTTATAAACTATACAATGAATCTATCTATTACATTCAAAATCATGAGCTCTATACAACATTTAAATAACTCAGTAACAAACTTAAACAAATACTGTAAACACATATGAAGTACTTATAAACTGTACTTATCTTCCATGTGAACTTATGTGAACTCTACTGGTCTTGTACAAGATGACTTAACTCAACTAGACTAGATTAGTCAACACTTAGAAAATATTCAGACTACTTTTGGCTTATCAAAACTTCATCTTTTATTCATCATTTAGGACTTGTTCTAGGATTCATATCCCAACATTACTCAAAATACTTTCATACTCTCTATTTTATCTCTTTTAATACTAATAAACAACTCTCACATTAGACTATGCGTAAACAGTAAATGATTAAACAAAAATGGAACAAAGGGAATAACATTTACCCTGATTTTATAAATATGATGGATGATCATGATTGTTTGCAAAGTACAATTATTCTTACATGTACGTTGGATGTTGTTAGGTCAATAAATAAGCACGTGGTTCAGTTAAATGAAAAGGAATTACATACTTATTTAAACTTTGACAAACTTGCGCGAATCTAATTTGAATATTGATAATTTGTCTGATTTTTTAATAGTTTGAAGTGTTCAAATGTACTTGATTATGAACTGAATTTGAAAGTTGGAACACCGATAATGTTATTGAGAAATATCGATCACTCAAGGGTCGGGCTTATGCAATCGAACCAATTTTGTGTGTTTTTTTTAATATCATTTTTCTTCTTTTTTTCAAGCGTTTAAAATCTTGCTTTTGTTTTATCTATAAATTTATAATATACTATTTTGTTATATGTGTAGGTTGGTTATAACCAGTTGAGTGATAAGTTTATACGTAGAAGTAGTGCTACTAGATAATTGACATTGATATCGAGACTTGCATGGACTCCTTCTAATCCTATGTTGACTTTCAAGTTTCAGCGTAGACAGTTTTCGTTGTCTATTAATAAAAGTCAAGGGTCATTGTTTTCTCATATAGTTTTTTTTTTTAAAAACCTGTATTTAGTGATGGTGTAAAAATGTCTAGAATAAAAAGCCGTCATGGTTTAAAAATCTTATTATGTCATGAAATTTTTAGGAATATATATAAAATTTTATAATAATTTAATATTTAAATTTCACAAAAAAATTCTTGATTTTTTTCAAGTTAAACTATTGTATTATTGCATTACTTAATTTAATTTATCTCTTATTAAATTACCATGACATTAATTATTTAACATTTCATTATAATTTATTGCATTACTTAATTTAATTTATCTCTTATTAAATTACCATGACATTAATTATTTAACATTTCATTATAATTTAGTAATTTTATCATATTATAAATATACTTACACTTCAATATTAGACATTAATTTTTTATACTTATAAGTTAACATATTGTGAATATAAATAATTATAACTAGATTTATATAAAATATACAAATTTAACTGAATTTCAAATAAAATTAATTTAATCTAAAAAATATATTTGCAAAATCTAAAAAATTTAATAAATATGAGTTAAGAATAATTAATGATATAATTATAATAATAAATAATATTGGTATATATGATTTTTTTAATATATTTTTGTTATTATAAAATGAATACATTATAAATAATAATTAAAATTTTAAATGTAATGATATTTTTCAACCTATCAAACCGTGCGTTAGCACGGGTACCCTACTAGTATATATATATATATATATATATATATATATATATATATATATATATTTTTTTTTGTAGTTTAAAGTAGTTTTTTACAGTATGTTTTATTTTATTAAAATAATAAATTAAAAAAAAATAGAAAAAAAACATGTTTGTGATGGCGGGACGGGTTTACCCGCCGGGTTCGCAGGACGGGATGAGACGGGTTTAGGCGGGTATTGAGGCGGGGCGGGTAACGGGTCTAAATTTTTCTAGCGGGGCGGGTCCTGGGATAGACCATACCCGTCCCATACCCGCCCTGTTGCCAACCCTAAACGGCACACAGGGGGCGCCCAAAAGCCTTCGAGACTGAGAGGTCCCGAGTTCGAACCCCGCCTGAAGCAAATATTCTGAATATTTCGAAAATTGGGGTGGCCCAGCGGTGGAGGGGGGTGTTGGTTGCCTCAGATACCTGGGTTCGAAACCTAGGTTCGCATTTTTTAAAAGTTGATAAAAAGGCGACGGCCAAAATGGCAACGACAGTGGGCCCGTTGCGAAAAGGCAACGGCCTCCACGCGCTTGCCAAAAGGCAACGGTTTTCCCCAAATCCGTTGCCTATAAAATAGCAACGAGCATATTGGCAACGGGGAAAATCCGTTGCCATTGCCGTTGCCTTCATGATTAGTGAGGGGGAATCCGTTGCCTTCCCCGTCACCTTTTTGCCAATATTTTGTGGTGCCTTTCTTGGGACTTCTTCTTCTTCTATAACATTCAACTTTCCCTTTCTTTTCTTGGGACCTTCTGCTTTTAGTGTTTTCCTACCATCTGTTTGGAGGAGAGTTAGTTAACAAGATTATTGAATTCAACCAAACAAGAAAATCAATCCTCTGACACAAAAGTGAAAAAAAAAATTAAAGATCTATAATGTTGAAAATTACCATGGTTAATCGGAGGTGTGAGAGGGGGCAGCGAATCAACGCAAAAGTGAGGAGAGGGTGCGGCGGCGAATCAACACAATTTTTTTTTTCAGACACAACCATCATTTCAAATCCAAAACTATCCTTTCCTCTTTATAGACACAAGTGTCACACAACCTTTATAGGTTAAAAAAAAACACACACACACTAACCTTTTAAATAAAATTTATAAATAAAATTGAGTCTTTTTTTAAACTTTATTTATATTCTACTAAATGTGCATAGTAAATATCCTAGTACAATAAGTAAAACATAAGCAATCATAATTGGTTCTCTCTCTAGAAAATATCCTCTCCCTTCTCTCTACACTACCCATCGCTTTGCTTAAAAAATAAGTCATCCTCCACCGCCTACCACCGCCTACCACCGCTTACGTTCTTCTTCCAGTTGTGCCGTTCTCTCTTCAACCAAAACCACCGCCAAATAATCCACCACCCACCTTCGGTATATCCAACCCACCTTTCTTTTCCATCTTCTCCAAAAATCACCGGGTAGATTGATTAAAATAAATTGGATATATATTAAAAAAGAAGAAGAAAACAACCGCACTACCGCACCACCGCACCGCCTATTGAGCTCCTTTACTCCCTTTCCTACAGTCGTTTTTCAGATTTATTCGGATCTAAGAGTTTATTGTTTCGGTTTTTAGTGGGATCAATGGGTCTTCCCTCCCTGATGGCGCTACGGTGGCCAATCGGGTGAGCGATCCATTGATCCCATTTATTTTTCTGTTTGCTATTTCTGATTTCTTAGATTAGGTTGTTTAGTTTGTTTTTGCATTTCGTTTTTCCTGCTTTCTCAGATTAGATTGTTTAGTTTCTGTCTTTTGCTTGTAGTTACTTTATTTTCTGCTTTTATGGACGCATTTTGCGTTTTTTCCTGTCCCTTTGTGGAGCATGTTGTCCCTTCGTGGAGTCCCTTTGTAGAGCCTGTCCCTCGTGGAGTTTGTTTATGTCCCTGCGGTGCTGAAATCGAATGTTATGGTGTTTGGTGGCTTTTGTCCTTTTATTTTCCCTATTTATCATAATGATATAGACTACCTTAGTGTGGGGTTTGTCTTGTTGTTAAAATAGTGGACTGTGCATTTCTCATGGGCAATGAGTACACTCGCGCCCCCACTTCTCACGATTGGAGCGGGTAGCGACACCAATTTGATCCGCCTTGGTTTGAAGATCTGGAGCTTTGAAAATATCTTTGTATTTGATTCTGATCTTGTAAACCTTCTTTAAATATTTCCAATAAATTAAGATATTAAATTATGGTCCATATTACCCTTCATTAATGATAAATAATTTTTATATTAAATTTCTGTTTAGTAAAAAATGTAGGTGGTATTCATATATACAATATTTATAGTTTTTTCATGATTTATGTTACTATATTTATTGAAATTGGAGGCAAAAAAATTTATAAGGGTAAAATTGTCAAAATTAAAGAAAAAAAACACAGAATGACACTTATTTTAAAAATACTTAAAAAATAAAGTGACACCTATTAAAAATGAAGGGAATAGTAAACTAACATAATTTGAATTTTGAATTATATGTAGTATATTATAAGTTGTGAAATACAACTTCAAAGTTATACGGTAATAAAATATAATAATACTCAAGTAATTAAAATATAATAATACTCCCGGTAAGATCAGGCGAATGGGTCAAAGCGAGAAGATAGGGCCAGTATGCTAAAGGGCCGAGTCTTCAGGGATATGGGAGTGAATATAGGGATTAGAAGTCTTCCTCTCTCCTAAGAAAGGGGCCAGGTATAAAAGCAGGTTAGATTTATTTGGTCATTTACGTTTTAGAGAATATACACACACTTCACATCACAAGAAAGAAACACACTGAATATACCTTGAATTTACGAGAAATATTCCTTGATTTCGCCAGAGTTTCCCTAGAATTGCAGGAAAACTCCTCTTTGATTCTCTTGAGAGCGATTCTGACTTGAGCGTCGGAGATTCCGCGACGGAATCCCCTCCGGCGTGTTTTTTGTAGGTCATCTAAGAACCCTTAAGAAGAATTGCTCGTGAGGATCGCTAAGGACAAGGACGATTCAAGCCCGTGATTCACACTATCCGCACGGGAACGTTCGATATCCATAGGCGTTATTTTTTGACGCAACAACTGGCGCCGTCTGTGGGAACATTTCGAGATAAGAAGTGAGAAAAAGTTCCATACTAAATGGGCGGAGAACAAGATCTGACGAAGCAGACTAAGGAGAAGGGAGATTCCACTCCTCTTCCTTTCCCTCCGCCTCCCCCAGGTTTTCCCTTAAACAAGAATCTAGGGAAACAACCTGCAAACCCTACACCGGAAGATAACCCTCTCGCACCAGAGGGGAATATGACGGGTACCTCAGGAGCTTCTGGAAGTGGGACTAATAGGGATACCCCTCATCCCAATGCTCAACCGGAGCTCTTGACCGTTTCTCAGGATCAATTAGACGTGATGATCGCACAAGCGGTCGAAAGGATAATCACCTCCCGTGGACTTCGCCCTCCTGGGCCCATTCCCCTAATCAATGAGGGTACAAAGAAAAACCCCCTGGAACATGTTATTGATTCAGCTCCGGTCCCTTCCAGGAATGAGGGTCCCCCTCGAGATCAGGAAGAAAAGGTGCCCTCCCAAGCTGAGAGAAGCATCCTTGATCGACCCCCCAGGAGGAACACGGAGAGAACCCCTGGTGGTATCACTCTGGATACAGAAACAAGAGAAAGCACGGATGACACTTACCAGGGAGCGGTTAGTGATCAGATACAGGCCCTACGGAAAGAAATGAAGGACATGTAAAAACAGATGACCGAAAACGTAAGTAAACCTTCTTACGTTACTGGTTATCAATTTTCACCCAATATCTTACAAGATGAACTGCCTTCTAACTTTAAATCCTTAAATTTTGAATATGATGGCACCACGGATCCGTTCGAACATTTGATGAGGTTCGAGAATGCCGCCCTATTACACCGATATGGAGAGGGCGTCAAGTGCAGGGTATTCCTAACTACCCTATCCAAGGCCGCGCAACAGTGGTTCACACAGCTAGGGCCGGATACCATTCATTCATGGTCAGAGTTTAGTGAATTGTTCTTGCATCAATTCGCCAGCGCTAGGAGGCAGCCTAGGGCCACCCTTACCCTGTTTAACATGCGACAAGGGGAGAATGAGAGCCTTCGGGCTTTCTTGAAGAGATTCAATCAAGCAGCCTTAGAGGTACCAACAGCCTCTTCGGAAGTCAAAATCAATGCTCTTACTAATGGGCTAAGAGACGGAGACCTTTTCACGTCCCTAGCCAAGAAACCAGTACAGACCTTTGATGAGTTACTAAGAAGAGCGGAAAAATACCTCACCCTGGAAGAGGTAAGGAAGGCTAAGCGTTCAGAAACCAGGCCAATGGTGGGGAATGGAGACCGAAGAAGGGAAATAATACCAAGGAGGCCTAGCCCATAGAAACACAGGAGTTCAAGGAGGCTGGGAAATGTAAAAGAGGAGGAAGTTGTGCGTTGGGGTCCTAAGGGAATGTTTGAGAAATATACCCCTCTAAGGATAGAGCGAGCGGAAGTTCTGGAAGTAGCAGGGGACCACCCCGACATGAAATTCCCCTACTCAAGAAATAGGGGCCCTCAAAATCCCAAATCCGATAGATTCTGCAGGTTCCACAATGACTACGGCCATGACACGAATCAATGTTGGCACCTGAAAGATGAAATAGAAAGAATGATCCAAGCAGGCCACCTCAAGGAGTTCATCTTCAGGGATAGACAAGGCCCTAGATGGAAAAAGAGGAAGGACCCCGAGGGGAAGCCAGAGGATAACAAAAGGGAACAGAGGAAGAACACAGAAGATCAGCCTCCTCCTCCTCAAAAGAGGGGAACCATTCACATGATTATGGGAGGCCCTACTGATGGGGATTCCTTTATACAGAGGAAGAAAAGTGTTAGATCGTTGAAAATTGAGAGGAATATGGAACACCACGAGATAGGAAAGATGACGGTGGTTCCTGATATTCACTTTGGGCCAGAAGACGCTGGGGAACCCAGGGAAACCCATAATGACGCTTTAGTCATTACCACAGATATCGCAGGGTATGATGTGGCCAGAATCTTTGTAGACACGGGGAGCTCCGCTGACATCATGTTCCTGGAGTGCTTCAAGAAGATGAAACTGAATATAAAACACAGACCGGTGGATACCGCCCTTTATGGATTTTCAGGGGGTGCAATTCAACCCCTCGGTTCAGCACTATTGCAAGTAGGGCTAGGAACCGCCCCTAACCGACGTGTGCAGGTGATAGAGTTTCTGATAGTAGACGTTCCATCCTAATACAATGTGGTGATGGGAAGACCAAGTTTGAACATCTTCCAGGCGGTAATTTCCACCTTCCACATGAAGATGAAATTTCCCGCCTCGGGGGGAGTGGGAGAGATATGTGGAGACCAATACCAAGCGAGGAAATGTTATGTAGAATCAGTTAAGATAGCAGACAGGGCTATGTTTCGAGGGATGGAAAGATTTAAGGGCGAAGACCCTGAATTGAAAAAACAAAAAGTGGGTGAACTAGCGGGAGAACAACCCAAGATCAAAGCAAATGAGGAATTGATGAACATCGAGCTCTATTCGGGAAAGGAAGGATTTATAACCAGAATCGGTACCCACATGAATCCAGAACTTAAAGAAAGAATGATACTCACTCTTCGAGAGAATGCAGATATATTCGCTTTTACCCCAACAGATATGACGGGTATCCCTCCAGAGATAGCGATGCATCACCTTAACGTAGATCCCAGGGTTAAACCAGTGAAGCAAAAATTGAGAAACTTCGGTAAGGAGAAAAACCTTATTGTGAAAGAAGAGATTGATAAGTTGTTGAGTGCAGGACACGTAAAGAGGGTGCAGTGCCCTGAGTGGCTTTCAAATGCGGTGTTGGTGTTTAAAGGAGCTGGCAAATGGAGAATGTGTATTGACTTCAGGGACCTGAATAAAGCATGTCCCAAAGACCATTACCCATACCTAGAATTGATCAATTGGTAGATGCAACATCCGGATTCGAATTTCTTAGCATGATGGACGCATATCAGGGATACCATCAAATCCAATTGAATCCTCTTGATATCCCAAAGGTATGTTTTATTGCGACATGCGGTACTTTCGGTTATATACGTATGCCTTTTGGACTAATAAATGCAGGAGCCACCTACCAAAGAATGGTAGACTCAGTATTTCGAGAACAGATTGGTAGGAACATGGAAATCTATGTGGATGACATGCTAGCCAAGAGTGTCAAAGCAAAGGAACATATCAAAGACCTGAAGGAGATATTTCAGGTAATTAGAGAAAATGGTATTAAATTGAATCCATCTAAATGTTCTTTTGGAGTAGGGTCAGGAAAATTCTTGGGATACATGGTGACCCAGAGGGGAATAGAAGTTAACCATGCGAAGGTGAAGGCTGTCCTCGACATGCAACCTCCTCGAAACTTGAAAGAATTACAGACCCTGAATGGTAGAATTGCAGCCCTCAGTAGATTCATAGCAAGGTCAGCAGAGAATATCCACCACTTCTTTAGAACATTAAGGAGGGGGTCGAAATTTGAGTGGGATGAGCGCTGTCAAAAAGCTTTTGAAGAACTTAAGCTTCACCTTGAACAGCTTCCGAAACTGACGAAGCCCTCCCAGGGAGATGTCTTACTCTTATACCTCTCAGTAGGGGAGCATTCCCTGAGCACAGCCCTGATGAAAGAGAAGGGCCCCACACAACAGCCCATATACTATGTGAGCAAGGTCATTCAGGGAGCGAAGATCAGATATTCAGAGGTGGAGAAAGCAGCCCTAGCGGTGGTAGTGACGGCTAGGCGATTGCGCCCTTATTTCTTGTCTTATAAAGTTATGGTGCAGACTAACTACCCTTTGAATCAGGTACTAGGAAGGGCAGACTTGTCAGGAAGAATGGTTAAATGGGCAGTTGAATTACAGGAATATGATATTGATTATGAACCCAGGAGGGCTATTAAGGCCCAAACCTTAGCAGACTTTATCCAAGAATCCACCAGGGCAGAGGAGGTGCAAGGCTGGAAAGTATATGTTGATGGCTCGGCATCCGCACTAGGATGTGGGGGCAGGGATAGTGTTGGTCGATCTTGAAGGCCAAGAAGTACAGGTTGCAGTCAAGTTCCGGTTCTCAACCTCTAATAACAGAGCAGAATATGAGGCCCTGATTAGAGGGGCCAACATGGCAGCAGAGCTGGGAGCACAAAAGGTCACCCTATATTCCGATTCACAGCTAGTAGTGCAACAAGTCATGGGGGAGTATCTCGCTAAAGATGAGAGGATGATGGCTTATCTAGAACAGGTGAGGAATTTAAGAAACAAATTCCATACTTTTGAAGTGATACAGGTACCAAGAGAGGAGAACACAAAGGCAGATGGGCTGTCTAAATTAGCCAGTTCCGCTGAGTTTGAGGGACACGGAAAGATAACCCTGTTAGTGGCAGATCGGCTAGCCACCGAAACCCTGGTCGGAGAGATAACAGCAGGGGACGACTGGAGAAAAAAGATATGGGAAGAGTTGAATAAGGAGCAGGTAACCCCGATGTCCCGGGAGGCCAAAGCTTGGAGGATGAAATATTGTATCCTTGGGGACCAGTTATACAAGAGATCCTTTACCCAGCCCTACTTGAAATGTCTCTCAAAAAGGGAGGCAGAGCTAGTGATCAAGGATATCCACGAAGGTTGTGTGGCTAGCCATGAAGGTTATAAGACTATGGTGAAGAAGGTGTTTAGGGCAGGTTTTTATTGGCCCAGTATAATCAAAGATGCTAGGGAATTTGTGAGGAAATGCGAGAAATGCCAGAAGAATGGACCTTTGATACGAGTACCTGCCGAGGAGATGGGTGCCATGTACTCGCCCTGCCCCTTCACAAAATGGGGGATTGATTTAGTAGGGGCCTTCCCCATGGCACCTGGAGGAAGGAAATTCTTGATCGTAGCAGTAGATTACTTCAGCAAGTGGGTAGAAGCCGTGCCCTTGGCCAAGATAGAGGAAGATAATGTGGTTCTTTTCCTAGCAAGACACATTTGCTGCAGGTTTGGAGTGCCAAGAATTCTGGTTTCAGATAATGGAACACAATTCAATGGAGAGAAAGTGAGAAAATGGTGTGAAAGATGGAACATTGTACAGAGATTCACTTCAGTGGCCCACCCACAAGCCAATGGACAGGTGGAAGTCACAAACAGGATTCTAGTAGACGGTATCCGAACACGATTGCAAAAGATAGGAGGAGGATGGGTGAAAGAACTGGATAACGTCCTTTGGTCCTATAGAACTAGCCCTAAGACAGCTACAGGGGAATCCCCCTTTCATTTGGTGTATGGGGCAGCAGCAGTGATACCCCCCGAGGCCAGACTAGGATCGCACCGAATCACCTATTTTGATGAGAAGAGGAACGAGGAGCTGATGAGAGAGGCCTTAGACCTGGTAGAGGAAGAAAGGGAGATGGCAAGGCTGAAAGCAGAGAGATACAAGAGCAGTATCAAGGCGGCATATGATCGTAGGGTAGTCCTTTGTTGGGTGCTATGTATTCGCCTTGCCCCTTCGCAAAATGGGGGATAGATTTAGTAGGGCCCTTCCCCATGGCACCTGGAGGAAGAAATTTTTTGATCGTGGCAGTGGACTACTTTAGCAAGTGGGTAGAGGCCGCCCCTCTAACCAAGATAGAAGAGGATAATGTGATCAATTTTTTGGCAAGACACATTTGCTGCAGGTTCGGAGTGCCAAGGGTTCTAGTTTTAGATAATGGAACGCAATTCAACGGAGAGAGAGTCAGAACATGGTGTCGGAGGTGGAGCATTGTACAAAAATTCACCTCGGTAGCCCACCCACAAGCAGATGGTCAGGTGGAGGTCACAAATAGGATTCTCGTGGACGGTATCCGAACACGCTTGCAAAAGATAGGAGGAGGATGGGTGAAAGAGCTAGACAACGTCCTCTGGTCTTACAGAACTAGCCCTAAGTCAGCTACAGGGGAGTCCCCCTTCCAATTGGTATATGGGACAACAGCAGTAATACCCCCGGAGGCCCGATTAGGGTCGCATCGAATCACCTATTTTGATGAGAAGAAAAATGAAGAGCTAATGAGGGAGGCTTTGGACTTAGTAGAGGAGGAGAGGGAGATAGCCAAACTGAAAGCAGAGAGATACAAGAGCAGGATCAAGGCAGCATATGATCGCAGAGTAATCCCCAGATCCTTTAAAGTTGGAGACCTAGTCCTCCGGAGAGTGGATGCCTTGAAGAACACGGGAAAAATGGAGGCTAACTGGGAAGGTCCTTACAGAGTGATACAAGTGTTGAAGGGAGGAGCCTATAAACTACAGGATATGGAGGGTAAAGAGATACTGCGCCCATGGAATGTGTGCCACCTTAAGAGGTTTTACGTTTGAAAATACGTTAGTCCCCTATCCTTTCTTTCCGAACAATTTTGACATTCATTTCCATTCGAATAATTGTACACATCGCTTCACCGGAACTCTTTTTCCCTCTACGTGGGTTTCCCTTGGGGGTTTTCCACGGAGAGGTTTTTAATGAGGCCGACATAGGTTCCCCTTTTACCTATGTTGATAAACATTTTTGATCAATGAAGCTTTACTTTTGAAGAAATTGCAGTGTGGTTTCCGTAAATCCTTGAGGAAATAATGTGATGAGATGATTGATGTATGTTAATAATGTGATGAGATGATTGATGTGTGTTAATAATGTGATGAGATGTTTAATGTACTTTAGTATTGTGACGAGATGATGGATACGTACGGATATTAAGACATTAGATAAAAAGAGAACGCGCACCCTGAAATAAGTAAGTTCCAATGAACTTTACTTTGAGAAAATGCGAAGGTTTAGTCAAACCTCACCCTGAAATGAGTAAGTTCCGATGAACTTTACTTTGAGAAAATGCGAAGGTTTAGTCAAACCTCACCCTGAAATAAGTAAGTTCCAATGAACTTTACTTTGAGAAAATGCGAAGGTTTAGTTGAACCTCACCCTGAAATGAGTAAGTTCTGATGAACTTTACTTTGAGAAAATGCGAAGGTTTAGTCAAACCTCACCCTGAAATAAGTAAGTTCCAATGAACTTTACTTTGAGAAATTGCGAAGGTTTAGTCAAACCTCACCCTGAAATGAGTAAGTTCCGATGAACTTTACTTTGAGAAAATGCGAAGGTTTAGTCAAACCTCACCCTGAAATAAGTAAGTTCCAATGAACTTTACTTTGAGAAAACGCGAAGGTTTATACAAACCTCACCCTGAGAAAACAAGTGAATACGAGCGAACTTCACTTAGAGAAAAAAAAAAGGGGGGGAAATCCTAAACCATAGGATCAAAAATCTCCATCCACTATAACCTCTAAGGCTAGGGGGAGTAGGAGTTACGAGCAACATAAAATCACCAAACAAATACAGAAACCTGAATTTTCTATCTCCAGCTTGAATCCCTATGCCTAAACCCGAAGCCTTAGAGCCTATACGTGCTAAAAAGATACTAGAGATATGTACTGAAACATAGCTAAGAGAAGCTAAACATAAACATGCAACATATATATGCATACAACAAGATAATACACAGGTATGAGAGGAAGGAGGAAGATAAAACATCCAAAAGCAAAAATATATGTTCGAGACCAAAGGCATCATGCCCTGGCCCTCCACTAGGGTTGTAAATGAATCGAATAATTTTGGTCGATTCGGTATTCGTATTCGAATATTGATATTCGTATTCGAAATTTTATGATTCGAATTCAAAAACAAATATTTTTTTTGATTCGATTAATAAACGAATACAAATACAAAATCACGATATTCGATTCGATATTCGTAAGTATTCGATTAAATATATATATATGTATAATATGTAATATATATTTAAATTATATATTAAGTTAAAAATATATTGTGTTTATTTTTTAATAACTAATAGGAGTAATAAATTACTAAAAAGTACTCCCCATTAAATATGCCAATTACATTCAGTCAACAAAAGTCAAAAACCCTAATTCATTTCCAATTTACCCTTTCCCCTCATTTGAGTCTTTTCTTTCTGCCTTGACACCGCCGCCCGCTCTCATTTCTCTCTTGCCCCCCCCCCCCCGCATCTGGTCTCTCATCGGCACCCACGACCAGTCGGCTACCAACTGCCGCATCTAGTCTCTCATTGGCACCCACGGCCAGGCAATGCAGGTGACAGTCGGCCCAAGCAATGCTCAGTCGACAGTCAACACTCAGGTATTTAGTCAAAAAAATGGTAGATTAGTGCAATCGACCGTCGTGATTCCCCATGTATTTAGTCGATTTTTTGTTGCAGATTAGCTCTTGGTTTGACAATTTCTGTTTTTTGTAGATTAGTTTTAGTTCTCGTTTTTAGGCTTTTCAATACTAATGTGATTTGATTTATTTTTTAATACTAATTTTTACAGATTAGCTGCTGTATAGATTAAATTCTTTGGTTATTGAGTTTTTTGAGAAAATTTTGTGGAAGAGAGGACTATGTTTGAATGAGTTAATAATGCGAATTCCAAAATTTGTGATGATTTTGCGTAAAAAAATAATTATTCTCATGTTGATGCAGGTGTTTTGATGAATAATGTTGCAACTTGCAAGCATGGTGGAAGATTGAAGACTTTTTTTTTATTGTTTATGTTACTATTAATACAAACTTTTGTATTTGGATCTTGTAAACATTTATTATTTAATGTTTTATTAGTTAAATATATTGATTATTTTTTGAATCGAATCAGATATTTCGAATCGAATACTCGAAAAATATTATTTATAAATATTTCAAGAAAATCGAATCGAATACTCGAATCGAATCGAATAGTGTCGTATAACCATTCGAATCGAATACCGAATCGAATTTATCATTCGCAAAATAAACGAATACGAATACGAATATTCGAATACTTTCACGAATTGAATCGAATACAGTGGTATTCGCTTCGATTCGATTCGTTTACAACCCTACCCTCCACAGAAAAACACAGGAGTGTGGAGTCTCCTGAAAATACCAAAAGGGCACAGAGGCCCCAAAACAAAAAGAGTGTTTTAAAATCCCAGAAGTACGTAGTAATCACGAAAAGTAAAGTTTATCAAGAGGAAGGAATTTCAGCCCTTCCATCGCCTCCAACTGCTTCATCAACCTGCCCACTAGAGCCACCACCCTCTGCCTGCTCCTCCGAGGCACCAGCCGCCACGGTAGTTAGTGGATCAGGGTCAGCTACATGGATGGGGAACTCCAGATCCCTCATAGGCACCAAATCCTCCACCCTTGGAGCAGCATTCTTCAGCTCCAAAATGGCCTTCCTCATACCAGGCAGCCACCAAGGAGTGTTGATATCCTCATTGGGATCTCCCGGGAATTTCGGAGGAGTAGCTAGCTCGTCTAAACGGAGGGCGCGGGTGTAGTGACCATCAAAGCCCGCAGCAGAGTGCTCGACTACGGCATTGGAGAAGCCATGATCGATGAAATGTGGAATGTACGCCCCCATCGCCCCTAGAAAACTAGTACTCTTGAGGAAAGCCTCCAGCCATTCCCGATGCAAGGTGCCCAGAAAGGTTTGTCCCGCGGCGGAGGTAAAGAGAGAATCAATACAAAGCTTCACCCCAGCCAGAGGTAGTTCAGCCTTTAAACGCTGGATTCCCTTATCCCGCTCGGCGATTTGGGCCTGGAGTAAAGAAACCTCCTCGGATAGAGCCTGATTCTGCGTGGAAAGCTGAACCTTCTCGGCCATGGCCGCTTTCTTTCCCAAAGTGGCCTCTCTAAGCTCTCCCTCGAATATTTCCTTCTTTACCTTCTCTAACTCCACCTGACTTTGAAGATCGTCATGGAGTCGAAGGGTTCGGAGGACTCGTTCAGATACGTCGGAATATAGAAGGCCAAACTACATAAAGGATAACAGAAAGAATTAGGATATCCGCTCTACCTTTCATCAAACATATGAATTAATATGTATATTGCAGACTTACTTGAGAGAAGCTATGAGCAGTGTGCACTATCCTCTCTTCCAAGGTCAGAGCATTGAGAGCCTTTAGAGAGGGAGTGGGGATATGGCGTTCCACAAAAGCGGTGAACTGGTCGACGCTTATATCACCTGTAGCTTCTAGGTCAATGGTCTCTGAGGGAGTGAAGGAAGACTTATCCTTGGTTTTCTTCTTCTTGGAAGCACCGGAAGTAGGGAGCCCTGAAGAGAATACAGCTTTTCCAGTAGAGGATCGGGTACGCTTAGCAACAGACCCAATCGAGGGCTTCAGTGGAGAAGGAGGAGGATGAGCTTTTGTAGAACTCTCCGGAGCAGAAGGCTTGGTCACCATGGAAAGGGGAGCAACATCTCGTGAGATCTGGGACAACCAACTCATAGCTGCAACAGAAAAAATGAAGACGATAAAAACCGTGAAGATTCAAACCTCGAAGGTAGCAACAGAGACAAAGAAATGATATTACCGTCATCTGGACCTAAAGGGTAATCTGTGCGGCCGAAGCCGAAGTGGGATAAAGCCCTAGGATTTTTACATATACTCATCACATTGAAATACCCATGAACAGCCACATGTTTATTTAAATTTTCCATTACATCTAAATTAAGAGTGGAGCAAACAGAGAGAGGACTGGGCAACCCAGGATTCTCATAAATCCACCCCTCATGAGGAAATTCCCAGGAAGAAGGGCTAGTGACAAAGAAATAGTAACCCTTCCACTCCTGGACCCCCTCATGGAGCTTCTCCATGAATTTCCCAGTTCTAGAAGGGCGACCACATGCATAAAAAAACCCATCTGCAAACTTGCACATATATTGGGTCAAGAAGAGTTGGGCTGAGGGTTCCCCACCATTTCCCTTAACCAGAATGTAAAAGCCTAGCATCGCTCGAATGGCGTTTGGAGTAAATTGGTTAAGGGGTATCCGGAGGTAAGAAGAAATTTCAGCAAGATAGGGGTTAACCGGGAAGCGAAGGCCTGCCTTCAACTGAGCCTCCCAAAAGGCTAGGGTTCTGGGACCGGGAAAATTTGGGCGTTCCTTACGATGAGCAGCCCTAACGGCATAATCCGCCGGAAAGATCCCGGAACGGACGAAAGCAGCTACCCGTTCCTTTGGAAGAGTTGAGGAAGTAGAAACTCTATTTTTTAAAGCAGGGTCGGTTATGGGAAATAAAGAAGTTGGATCGGAAATGAAACCAAAACTCTCCTTGGAAGTGGAGGTTGAGGAAGCCCTGGAAAAGGATGACATGGAGATAAAGTAAAAGAGAAGTGAAGAAAGGAGATGGGTACCTGAGATGAAAGCACCTTTCGAGTGCGACGGAGTGGCCGGTAGACGTGCAGAAAAATAGATGGTTGCAGAAAAATGGAAGGGAGTAGTGGGATGAAGATTAGAAAGAAATGGATAAAGTTAGAAGAGCGAAGTTTTACAGGCGAGGAAATTTTGAATTAGGAGAAGTTATGATGGCGGAGTAAATAGTGGGAGAAGATCGAGAAAAGGGGAGTAATTGAAGTCCAGTGAGGGGGCGCATGAAGAAAAAACGGCGGCGAGATGTCTTGTCATTTGTAAAGCGTGCCGAATAAAGACAAGTGGGGGGTTCGAGGCCGAGTTAGAGCGCGAATTATTATTATTGACGAATAAATATACTATGCCTCAGTAGAGTTGTGGATTCAAAGTGATCAAAGGAAGGAAATGTTCCTCTTAAATTCATCTTACCTTCTGATGTGCCAAAAATTGCGCGGATGGATTAGATATCCTTGGGGTCAGATATCCGAATTCCCGAACGCGTATGAATGATCCGGGTATGCTGCTTCCTTTGAAATGATCCTCCAGAACCTGCAAAAGACACGCCGGAGGGGAGTCCGGCGCGGACACTCCGATGCCTAAGTCAGTATAGGGGTTTCAGTATATCACAGGGACTTAAGAGTCCTCGATCTATCGATGAGGTTCTCGAAGGATATCAACGTATTTAATAAGAAGCGTAATAAGTCTGATAAATATTAGAGATCGTAACCTAGGAATGTACCTAGGTTCATCTATTTATAGAAGAATTATACCTGAGGGGAAGTTGGATCTTCCCTTTATTTCGGCCTTACCTTTCCCACCGCCTTTGACTTGGCCTCTCTATGTTGACAGAATCTCCCACTCTTTTAATCCCTAAAGAATCGCAACCATTCCCCTAGTGGAGTTCAACTGCCGAGAGAAGGAAGAATGAGTCTTTCTTCACTCAATCCGAGCCCATTTCGTACGGGACTTCCACTAAATCCTCGGTTTACCAATTCTTCTCAAGGACCAGATCTTCCTCATATCTCTCCCTGGACGGAGCTCCCTCTGGAGGGACGTCAGGGTGAGATTCTTCATTCTGAGGGTGCTCTCAAAGCTCGTATCTCTTTATTTTATCTTATCCTCTATACACGTGTCGACTTCTTATCGAATGACAATTTTAGGCCGCATCACCTTCTTTTCTTACTCTCATAAAATCCTAAACCCTCTTTTACGAGAGTAGGGGGGAGTAGTTGATGCAGATAAAATATGTCGTCCTCGGAGATGGCGACACGTGGATATAAGATGAACAAAATCAATCTTAGTGAGAATGATAATCCGAGGAATATGATTAATACACCCTAAGCCTAAAGAAGGAAATATGTGTAATTGGCTTTGGGTCCATGTCCAAGCCCAATGAGGGAAATAGGTGTAATTGGGCTTTGGGTCCATATCCAGGGCTTGGTCATCCTTGGGCTAGGTATATTTAGCCCACGAAGGAAAAGACCCAAGATCCGTCCCTGATGGATGAGGCCCGAGAAAAAGTCAAAGCAAGTAAGCATGAGGAGTCCACTTGAAGACCGAGTTTGGCGGGACAGTTGAGAAGAAGGAGGAAGAAAGGGTCTTCCTCTCCACCACGAAAGGAGTAGAGGTATATAAACATGTTTGTTTTAGGTTATTGGCTACGTTTTATTCTACATACACACTATACACAATTATCATTGCGTACTACACTGAAAATATAAGAAATACCTAGATATTTTGCGAGAATTTCCCTTGAATTACAGGGAAATTCCCCTTTGATTCTTCCGAGAAAGATTCTAACTTGAGCGTCGGAGATTCCACTCCGGAATCCCCTCCGGCGTGTTTTTGCAGGTCTCTAAGGATCTTGAAGGAAGATTGTTCATGAACACGCTCGCGGAGAAGTGACGATTTAAGCCCGGAATTCTCCTTATCCATACGGAAATATTCGATATCCTTAGACGTTATTTTTAGACGCAACACTCCCAAAATTATTTTAATAACTATAATTAAATATAAAAATAATGAATGTATAATTTAACTATTATATAATTAAATTTATATAAAATGCAAGATTACTATAGCTATTGAATTGTTTTGTATAAAACTATTAAAAATTACAAATTTGCAATAAAACTAATGTAATACTGCATTAAAATTTTATAATTGCATCTGGATATATATATATATATATATATATGAGAAAATGCAATTACAATTAATATTAAATTGAAAATTTATAAATTCGATCGAATTTTTTTTTTGAAATAATTTAGATTGTTTGGTGAATACAGAGTTGAAGATGAAATTGAATGCGTGGTTTAGATGCAGAATTAATAAGGATATTCGATGAAAAATCATGCTAATTCGAACTAGGAATCAATTGATTGAATAAATTCGAACTATTTTTTTTGGAAATGCAATTTCTATTTTGGAATTGATAGAAATGAGAAGATTTGATGGAATAGTATTTAATTTAGGAACATCCCCTCAAATACCTCTTCTTCAAATAAATTTCAAACACCCACTACATTTTTTCTTTCTTTAACCCTAATTTTTTTATCATTCTTCCCTTCTCTCCCCTTTCCCAAGCGGCACCGCCGGCGGCCTCCCTCCCCTGCTGCGCCGGCAGCATCGCCGGCCTTCTTTAAATGGAATCATTAATTTTGTAATCAGATTTTCTGAAACAGACCAGCATACAAGGCTTTCTTTAATTTGTTTCAGAAAATCTGATTACAACATTAATGATTCCATTTATCTTTGAATTTTCATCTTGATTCCCAGATACAATCTAAACTGTCTAAGGAGTCAGAGGATGGAGTATTGCTATACTCGCTGCTTTCATCTTCTAAAGAGATATCTATAAAGGCACTTGGGAAATTATTAGAAGAGGTTTTACTCCCTCCTCAATTACACATTCTTGTTGTCTATGTATTGTTGTATCATTCATGGAATCTGATGCCTCTTGTGTCTTCATCTCTTGCTTGGGATTTATTAGGAGCTTCTTGCATATGATGAATGAATGGAGCCATCTGAATCCTAGATTTTGTCTCAAAATGAAGATGAAAGTAATCAACATCCTCCTAGAAGAGGTTTATGTAACAAAAGACAGTGTTTTGAAGAAATGTGGGGTTCTCATCGAAAAAGCAAAATCACTAAGAGCTAATAGTTATTAGTTCAGCAATTGTGGATGAGTGCATTCAGTGTCTATCAGATGCAATATCATGTTTGGTGAGCTATATGCTGCTCCTTATAGTGAATATATGATTCTCTATAGTTCATTTGTTCATTTTTAACAGAAGTCGTTGTACAATACAAGAACAAGCTGCAGTTCTCGGGTTCATCATCTTCTTATACATCTTATACATGCTTATATGTTGCATGCACTTTGGACCCAGGAGGCTGCACTCGACTCAAAGTTGTTATCACCTGAAAGGTTAGACTTCTACCTCTAGTTAAATGCATACTGTGCAAGTAGATGACTGGATGTTTTGCTGGCTTTCATTTTACAGTGATTTTCTTCGTAATATTGGTGATGCATTGAATCTCTGCCTGAGGCCGGATCATGACCATGCAGATGAACAAAATAAAGAAATGCTATATTTGTTGTATAAACTCATTGATTTTCTATCAATCAAGGTAAATAGTTACTTTTTATGTTTATGCACTCTCACAGATGAGGTTCTGAAAATGTTTGTTGCACTGCAACTCTCTTCTCTGTTTTCTTGCTCCAGGGATACTTGGCAATTCATCCCAAGTTGTTTAATAAGAGGAATCTCCCTTTAACAAAAACACTGGCTGAGCTCTGGAAAAACAAGAGGCTTACTCGTGCTCTCTGTGCGTCACCTGTAAATGATATAATCTTGGAACCTTTCTCTAAGCGTCAGAGTCAGCTTTGTAAATCTTCTGAATTTTGGGGAATGTGTTTGGGGGCCTTGAAACCTCTAGTAGTTGGGTTCCAACACACCAATGATGAGATTAAGCAAGCAGCTTCTGATCTTATCTCCAAGGTAAGCTCTCCTAATTAATGAGCATTCAATTTTTTTACATTTGGATTTGAAAAATATTGTCCACCTGTTATCTCACCTAATTTTCTTGTATGTTCCAATAACCAGTTGTTCGATTTTTTTTTCATCAAATCTGTACTACGACTTATCTGGAAGACTGATTTCAAGTGGACAAATGATTGAGGTAACTCAAATAGAGTTTCTACTCTCTATATTTATTCAATGTTTACTTCGCAATTGAGAGCGATACTACTGCAGTTTCACTAGCTAGGTGCCTAGGTCCTTGAACCACATATGTTAATGGAAATTTGCTCTACATATATGCAACTTTTTAGCGGATAATCGATCCTGGGAAATCTTAGAAAGACAATTATACTGGCCGACTGTTTTGCAACCTATTCAATATAATGGAAAGTGAGACACAAACAATTTTACTGTTCAGTCCAACATCATCAAAGAAGAATAATGAGCCATTATTCTGCTTCATGTGACCACTAGTGAAGTTGCATTAATATTTTCATCACTTTTCCATTTTGATTTGCTTACTTGATGGTTCACATCAATTATGAGCTATGTTTGAGAGAAATTAAAGTAAGCATAAACTAGGTGGTTACGTATTTTTTTCATGTGAAAACCTTGTATAGAATTAGTCTCTCCTACGCAACTTGCAATATTCTGACTTGCATAATTGTCAATTAAGTGGGTTAATTAGAAGTTACTCTTGAAATATCCATTTTCTTGGTGCTTGCTCCCTGATGAATACATTGACATCGAACAAACCCATATCTAATTTACAAGGTGTGCAACATTTCTAGGCTCTTGTATGTGCCAAAGAGGCCCATCAGTTATGTTGTATACTTCTAAAACAACAATTTGAGTACTCAATTGAGAGAAAGATTGAGATATTTAATGAGAAAGGGGAGACCATTAGCAGAAGTTATTACACTCAAAAACCTCAGAGTTACTGGCTCTGTGGTGAAAAGAGGTTCTAGTGATTATGAAGGTTGCGTCCTTACTCCCTGGAATGTGCTTAGCTGCTACCTTGAAAGCATATTACAGGTATAAATCTGAAGCTTCTTTGTTAAGTTACTATAAGTGTAATAGACTAATTTGTATATCAACTGCTTGTCTAGGTTGCATTTGTTCAAGAGATTCTTGGAAATGTATCTGAGGCTGAGCTGCTTTTACGGCTGGGTAGAGATGTGGCCAAGTTTCAGATGTTGCCACTTTTTAAAATTACTTTTTCTTGTTTGTTGGGTATGTCCTCTAATGTTACCTTTTCTATTCTTACATGTATGAAAGAGCCACATGTAGTTAGATAAACAACTTACCTTGAGCTTTATATCTGAATCTGATCAGGAAAGCTAAACCGCAAACAAAAGCTTTGGGATGCTGCTGAAAAAGAATTATTCAATGCTAAGAAAATACTTACAGACAACCTTGACACCAAATCCTGCAAAAAATGTTGATGCATATTTGAAGTTACTATTAATCAACAGCTTGGAGATTTATTCTTGAGCAGGTCTTGCTGTATTGAAGGGTCTCCTTCTACAAAGGAGCTGCTTGATGTCAAAAGCTTGTATAAATCAGCCTTAAACAAGCTAAATCTGTTTGACGGGAGAGCTTCCAATTTTGTCTCTGAAGATTTTCTTTCAAATGATATATCTGAAAGTAAAATAGAACCTAGGAGATCTAGAAGGACAAAGAAAGAAGTAAAACCTGCTCCACAGAGACAGAACATGGCATGTGGTAATAATCGTAGGAAAACTCGATCCAGCCATCGCTCCTTAGGGCAAAACCATGAGATTGAATCTGGTATAGCTGCTGAGCATTTATCTACTGCTACTGATCATGATGTAGTCAGTTCCGAGTCTAAAAGCTTTTCTGCTGATTTGCAAAGTGGCATCAGTTCACTTTGCAGCAACATGAAATGTTTGCTATGTCTTCACAGTGAAGCTGTTGACTGCAGCAACCTGAATAGCTTCATGTGCATAGAAAGCTGTGTCTACAACTACTCATTAGCATAGGTATGGTCTGATACTATATAGAGTCTTCATGAAAGTGTTTTCTATACTTCCATATCTTGCTTGAAATTTATACCTTGTCTTATCAGTTTCTATAATCTTAACAAAAAATGTTCTGACCTGAATTATTGGACAAAACTGCAAACATGAGTTTGGCTAAATAAGTTAATCAGACCTAATTGCTAACAACTGCAGTAGTTAAAACTGCATGCCAATCTCATAAGTAAAATCAACTTTGGAACACCTATTTCTGTTTTTATTGGTGGATGAACTGGAATTTAAACAGTAACGTTTACTGTTGAAGATGTTATAAGCAAAGTAAATTAGCAGATCGTTTAGTAGTTTCTTTCCTTAAGAAATTGTACATGCCCTGTGTAGATTGCTAATAATATTTTACGGCTAATACTAAGTGCATTGGAGTTATCTTCACCCATACACATAAACATCTGGTTGCAATTTTGATAAATATGTGTTACATGCGATACTTCATATTGCTCTTTCTTTTATTTCATATTTGTGGTGGCTAGCATCAACATTCATCACATGCAACTAAGTCCTATTTTCCCTTGTTTTCTTGACCTCATGCACTGTGCAGGCAAATTTTGTGGCACTTTTAATTTAATTTGTTTCTCTTATTTTATCTATTACCCTAAAAGGACATCACTCAGATGAAACAAGTTATTTCTTGGGTTGGGGACTTATAATTTATAATTAGGTTCTCTGGCCTACAAACTTTGAGATTGACTAAGTTCTCTTCAGAGCCATTCAAGTCACTAGTGAAGCTCATTACATTTTGGGATCTTTTTGTACTGCTTCATCTGAAGCATAAGTGAACTAACTGGAAGAGGGCTAAAAGGAAGGTGAAGTGAGAATAGGGATAAAAATAGTGGGCATCATGGACTTGGCTTGCACAATGTATATTAGATCTTTAGATTCATTCCATTATGCATTTGACTTTAGCACACTGTTTTTGTTTTTCTGATGGTATGCACTTTGATAGTTCAGGGGCATGTTTACTTTTAATTATTGTTTTCACTTTTATTAAATTGACCTAAAATACACCTTTCAACTGTACTGCAACCCATAATGTTGTGCCCACGCCCCACTGGGCCTACCCTCTCTGTAATATGCACCTGCCACAATATAATATTAATACTACATACAAACCATGTGGTCCATGCAACCATCTTGTGTTGAATGTTGATTCTTCCCTTGGATAGTTGGATGAGAGATCATAGTTTCAGATTCATATCCAATATATAATGATACTGATTAATTTGTTTCCAAAATGCAATGCGGTGTTTTTTTATCCATCGAGACTTATATGTGTTTTGTATCAAATTTAGTTGTCTGAACTCATACCCTTATGATTGTTGGTGGTAACTGGCACCTGACCCATTATGAATGATTCAACAGATCTCCAGATTGCTTGCCATAATTTATGTGCTTTCTACCTCGTTGAAGCAATTTTCTTTACCTCCAAATGAGAAAGAGTTTGAAAGTATGTGGGCTTCCTTTTACCATCAAGCTTCCATTGGCACTCAGCTTAATCAAAAAAAATTATCCGGTATTGTGGAGAATAAACAAAGTGATTCTAAGGTATGAAGTCAAACTTTATTTGGCAACTGCCAAACCTCACTGCTTATATTGTTGTGTAGCCATGTTTCTGGCATATTTGTTGGTTTGTTATAGTTAATATTTGTGAAAATATTTTTCGCGTCTATATTGTCCTGTCTGGCCGCATACTGAGGTATTGCATGATCCCTTTTTCCCTTTGCATACATTTACAAAATAAACATTTGAGTTTTGGTCTTCAAGGATTAAGTTTCTCTGCATTATGCTGGTTTTTTTGTCATATATCCTAGTTTGTTAAAGATGACAATGACTCAAGGAGGCCAAGACTTCGAATTATCTTTTCAACAGCATGTTAAAGTTAGAAGTTGCAATTAGCACGTTTTATGAATTGATTGTCATATAGCACTTATATTATGATGATACTTATCCAGGAATCCTCTCTCTTAACTCAGTTTCTGACACGCTGGATTTACCTAGTTCTCCGAGGTTTGTCCGAGTGGAGAAAAATGAAGATTTTTATGTCTCGAAACACTGCTATATATTTTTCCTTCATAACCTCCTGTTTGTTCCAGGTCTGCACCCGAGTCTTGCGAGGAACTTGAAGAATTTGTTTCAATTTTTTTTGCATTAGCTTGGTTTCAGGTGCTGATGCTTGTTTGCTTAGAGAACTCTTGGCTTGTTGTCCAAAAGTTGAAGCATGGATTCTGTTATCCCATTTGAGTTCAGATAATCAACATGTCATAGTTCTGCTTGTGCATGATATCTTGGAAGGTTCAGATGATAAAGCTAGTTCAATTGTCTACAACTGCAAAGATTTTTCTGAGCCATGGAAGTGTCCCTGGGACTCATCTGTGATAGATGAAATAGCCCCAGTGTTTAGGTGTATATTGGAAGGAAATTACTATTCATCTTCAGACGGTTTCGTGGAATCAATTAATAAAAACAATATTGTATGGGGGAAACTGAGGAGAGAACTTGATGAATGCCTCATAATTTTTTTGCTGTAAGTTTTGATTTCCAAACACATCTCACGACTCTAAAGAGTGGCTTGCTGAAATTTCTATGTTTACCGTGTGTTTATTTCTTTCTTATTGTAGAGTTTTGTTTTCTACAACAGTTAATTTCTCTTTACAAAACCACTACATTTAAGAATTGTCATGTCCAAATGCCTTTGATATCAGGGACATGGAAGATTTGTGGCTGGGTACTTGGAAATATCTGCTTTTGGGGAAATGGCCAGACTGCAACTGTCTCGACTCTGTACAAGAGAGCCTTTCAAAAGATGAGGAAGATTTTTTGCAGCTTGTTGTAAGCAAAAAATGCTACCTTGGACAGAGGTCAAAGGCAACATATAATCATCTGGTGACTGCAGTTCTTATTCAAATCAATGATTGGAATATCCGATAATTCTGACAAGGTTGAATACATTGCCACCAAACCAATCTTTTTGGTTTTGGATATTGATGTGCAGGTGTGTCTTTGTATTCGTAACTTCTCTTTTTTTGCAAATGCTTCATATTTCATCGCATGCTTATTTATCATCTCTTTGTTTCTCTTCTGATCCAATCTAAGAAGGTGAATCATGTTTCTCTTCCGATCCAATCTAAAAAGGTGAATCATAACATTTCTCTGCAGATGCTTCCATGGGAGAGTCTGCCAGTATTTTCTTGGTTTTGAGCACATCTTTCAAATGTAGATCCCCTCGATTCTTATTATTTGTTGAATCTAGATGGTGATCTCATCAAAACACAGGGTAGATTTGAGAATTGGTTTAAAGATCGAAATTTTAGCGGGCTCTCCCTTTACCGGGGCTACTCACAGATATACTCACAGATAGAGACATCAACCTGTTTGAGCCCCTTACCGTGGCTACTCACAGACATACTCACAACATCAACTTGTTTTGGGAGCCACTCCTGAATGTATGGGTGAGAGAGATCAGCCGATGTATGGGTAAGAGAGAGATCAGTCGAGTGTGAACATTGTAAAAACAGTGCCATCATGGTCCAATGATTTTGCTTCATTTATACGTAAAGATAGAGATGCTTGTATTTTTTCTTTTCTTAATGGGCTGCATCCGTTTACGGTGTTCCCATAATAATAAAAAAAATAAAAACAAAAATGTATAGCATATTTCTGGAGCGAGCGATGAAGTGATAACATTATACATACTTGTTTTGATCAAAATCTCATCAAAACAGGTTGATGTCGATCTCATCGCTCAAGAAATATGCTATACATTTTTGTTTTTTATTATTATCCCTGTGGAACGGATGCAGCCCCCAGTGAGAGAAGAAGAAAGAATACAAGCATTTTTAGCTTTACCCATATATGAAGCAATCCTGGGCCCATGATGGCACTCAACCTTGTTTTTACAATGTTCACACTCTGCTGATCTCTCTCTCACCCATGCAACCTTGTTTTTACAATGTTCACACTCTGTTGATCTCTCTGTCACCCATGCATTCAGGAGTGTCTCCCCAAACATGTTGATGTCTCTATCTGTCAAACAGGTTCTCTATCTGTCAGAAGTACCTTCCCAAACAGGTTGATGTCTCTATCTGTGTCAGGAGTGCCTCCCCAAACAGGTTGATGTCTCTATCTGTTATGCTCCACGGAGTAACCACTATAAAGGGAAGGGAGAGCACGCTAATATGTACGAGAGCGGGGACCGTGTGGAATATGCCAATTTCTTATATACACGCGAGTGTACGATGCCCCTACCATTTCAGAATCAATTTTATCAATTCCTCCCATGCCTGTAGAGCTGTCAAATGGGCCGGGCCAGCCTGGCCCGGTTGCTACCGGGCCTAGAAATATGAGGCCCAGCCTGGCCCTGGTCGGGCTGCCGGGCCATCGGGCCAAAATGGCCCGTCCTAATTTTTAATTAAAAAAAATCCAACATTTAATTTATTAAATATAAATAAATTAGTACACAATTAATACATAATAATTTGTCCAATTTGTACAATGGATCAACGAAATCCAACTAAAATAATACTCTTCAGAACAATTTTAAATGATAAGACCTAAATAAAACTACTATTCTATTCTTCAGGCCTCACAAATTCACAATTCCCAACATTAGTGCTGCATCCATTTTTTTTACTGTAAAGGGTGGAGGACCGGAGGTGGCTGTGGGGTGAGGAGATGTGGCTAAGGGCGTGCCAGCGTGGCCAAAGGGCGTCGGACAAGAAGGGGGCGGGCGGTGGACGAGAGGATGGAGGTAGGCGACGGACGCACAGTGCAGCTTTTTTAAAAAATGGAGTGTATTGTTTTCTTCTCTTTTTCCTATAGAGGATTGGAGGCGATAGTGTGAAAGTGTGTGTAGCCGTGTAGGGTTTTCTTTATTGTTTTTCAATTTAGGCCCATTCAAAGCCCATTCACAATCCTATTCCTTTATGCGTGACTATTGGACTTTCTGCTATTTTTAAGATTTGCAAATTAAGACTATATTTAAAAAAAAAATAAAAAAATTGACAGAACCGGGCCAGCCCGAAAATTCGGGCTTAGCTCGGCCTGGGCCCGACTGGCCCGGTTGTGCAAGTGGGCCGGGCCATTTCGGCCCGGTTGTTTTCGGGCCACTTAAATTTCAGCCCAGCCCATAGGCCGGGTGGGCCGGGCCCATTTTGACAGTCCTACATGCCTGCCTCTCCACCTTCAACTTATTCTTCCATTTCCACAGGGCAACACCAAATCTCATCCCTTCAGGAAATCCACCACCATCGGATGTTCGATCCAGCCTCCTCTCACGACGATTTTCTCCAATAGATGCTCTTCTCTGTGCCTTGATCCGTCGCCTCCTCCTTCCCCTGGTCGGAAGACCACTCGTCCCCGCACATGGAGGAGCAGTCGGCGGCGGCGCTCGCGTCGAAGCTGCGGCAGCACCGGATCAGCAACAGCGCCGCTAAGGCCTTGATGCTTCAGCAGCAGTTATTAGGAGAATTTTGTTCACCCTGTAACTTTTATGTATCTATTGATGTGTATTCTTTTCCCTTATTGGTATCAATTTGGTGGATATCTAGCTTGTTTTTGTCACCTCTCTGTATATTTTTTAATTAAATCTTACCTTATTGCATGATTATTAAATTAGAAATGCGGAAATGGCACTTATTTCTCATGTTATGCTTAAGTTAAATTCACGTGAAGCAGTATAGTCGTGATTTATTCAACTGAAGAACGTTATGAACTGTAATCAAGTTACTTAACAAGAACGTGTCGTTCTACTGAGCATGAAAACTATATATGTTTCCCTATGATTTCATACATTCCTATTTGCGATGCACTTGTCTTGTTTGTAGTGGGGGAGAAAATGGAGGAATTGATTATTTTTCTTGGTTAGCAAAGTAGTCGTATTTAATATACATCTGATTGTGTCCCACATTGTACATTTATATATCATTATTTGTACTCAGTGTTACAAACGCTCTAAGGATATTTTGCCAACTTTCTTATCACTCCTTGAGGATTCGGTTGTCATGTGTGACATTGTTATAACTTCCAAATATATCCATCTCTGACATGTTAGGCATTGTACTATAGTAATACTCTAGTTTATTTGAATGACTCGTGTCACTCATCTCAAATTGAAGCTTTTAGGAATAATTCAATTCCATAACAGAAGGGACACTGGCCTTCGCGCCTTGTACCCCGGCCCCCGGGTGCGCCTCTAATGACCATGTGTGAATGATCCTCCAATTAATTGCAATTTTCATGAGAGGGGACTATGCTTTATTTTGTATTTACAGTTTAGTATTGATTATTGCTTATAAATACTGTACAAGGTACCATTAATTATTTTGTGTGCTATTACTAATTGTTATGTGTTGCATTACTGATTATTTCTTATGATATTAATGATTATTAGTTATGCGTACAAGATTGAATTAGTATCATTAATGACTATTATTGATTATTTAATGTGGTGTTGTTGATTATTGTTTATGGTATTACTGATTATTACATGTTATTGTTTGTATGTTATTGTTTGTGGTATTACTGATTATTGTTTATGGTATTACTGATTATTGTTTGTGGTATTACTGATTATTTCCTATTAATACACAATTGAATTAATGTTAATGATTATTGATTACAATATTATTGATTATTAATTGTTGTATTACTGGTTATTATTTGTGGTACAATATTACAAATTATGTGAAATTATTTATTATTGCTGAAGGCATTACTGATTACTGATAATTGTTTTTGATATTATTAAATATAATATTGATTATGTGGAATTATTTGTTATGGTATAAGATATTACTGATCAATGTTCATGTTTATGATATTACTAATAATTGTTTTTGATATTACTGAATATAATTATATGTGTGGAATTATTTGTTATTGTATAAAAATTTACTGATTAATGTTCATGATATTACTGATTAATGTTGGTATTACTAATAATTGTTTTTGGTATTACTGAATATAATTAGATGTATGAAATTATTTGTTATTGTATAAAATTTTACTGATTGATATTCATGATATTACTGATTACTGTTCGTGGTATTACTAATAATTGCTTTTGGTATTATTGAATATAATTAAATGTATGAAATTATTTGTTATAGTACAATATAAGATATTACTATTAGATGTGTGAAATTATTTGTTATTGTATAATATATTATTAATTACTGTTTATGGTATTACCGATTATTACTTACTGTATTAAAATTACAAAAAATACTAATGAAAAAAGAAACAAAAAAAAAGAAGAAATAAAAATTTTGGAATAAAAAACTGAAAATGGGAAGAAAAATTAAAAAGAAAAAAATTTAGATTTGTGCCTAATTTCGATAGTTTTTTTTTTAAATTATGTTTTAACGATTTTTTTTTGAAAAATATGGGTGATTTGGTGGTGATTCGACGGTAACTCGACAATAATGACTTGACTGCAAATTGTAAATGTATAAATTAGTATTTATTTTATTATATTTTGTGTAAATTAATAAAAAGATAATATAGTCTTTTAAATTTAATTATTAAAAAAAACATATTTGGTGGTGAACTCATAAAATGAGTGGGTGCAGATAATTGTGCTAAAAAATAATTTGAGGGTGAACTCATCAAATGAGAGGGTGTAGATAACCGTTGTGAAAAAGAAATGATTTGGGTGTGAACTCATAAAATGAGCGAATGCAGATAACTGTGGTAAAAAAATAAATTTGGGGGGTGAACTCATAAAATGAACGGGTGTAGATAACTGTTGTAAAAAAGAAATGATTTGAGGGTGAACTCATAAAATGAACAGGTGTAGATAACTGTTGTAAAAAAGATATGATTTGAGGGTGAACTCATAAAATGAACAGGTGTAGATAACTGTTGTAAAAAAGAAATAATTTGAGGGTGAACTCATAAAATGAGCGGGTGCACATAACAAGAGTAAAAATATGATTTGAAGTTGAACTCATTGCTTTAGTGGATGCAAATAAAATATACTCCCCCCGTCCCATAAGTGTTTGCACCATAAAATGGGCACACTTTTTAAGAAAAAAGTGTAATGAGTGGAGTGTTGAGGGGTAATTTTGTAAAGTTATATGAATAAAGTAAAAAGGTGATTGAAAAAAGTGGAAAAATAATGACATTTGTGTAAATATGTGAATATTGTGAGGGTAAGATTTATGAAAGAGTTTCTTTTTATGGGTGTACAAACAATTGCGAGGCAAACAAATAAGGTAAGTGTGCAAACAGTTGTGGGACGGAGGGAGTAAATAAAAATTATAATCAGGTACCCCTAAGGGTATCCAAGTGTTACCCATGGAATATAGCTTCCTTTCAAATAAAGACAACCACCACTGCATCCTAGAAGCAGAGTTGCACCACAACCCTCCAGTTTCTCAATCTCATGCAGCGAGATATGCTGACTACCTAAAAATACACACACAAATTATCTCTCACAAAAATCTATTTTTCATTAGTTAAGATACCAAAAGACTATTATACCCTTATTTATTACTATTTCCTCCTCCCACAAAAGTTCCAGACTTCAACCTTCACGATATTCACATAATTACACAAAATTTCATTACTTTTTGGGCTTACACACAACTTTCAATTCAACCAATTTATTTACTTTATACATAAAAGTTTATAAAATTGTCCTTCAACAATCTACTCATTATACATTTTTTCTTAAACTTTGTGCCAAAAAGTCCCTTTTGTGGAATGGAAGACGTACTTGATAATAAAGACCACAAATAATTAAGCTTATAATTACAAGAAGATGGTTAGTATTATTAGGGGTATTGGTGGAAATAAATTTTTGTTGACATAAGTTAAAGTGGACCATTTGGGACAGAATCACACATAATTAGGAACGTAAATAGTAATTAGTTATTCTCGAACATACCACTTCCATGACCGATATAGATGAACAAATTGTGGTGTCGTAAGGCTAGGGAGAATTCGTCAACTGTGGGCACAGTTCCAGCCTTTTCCTGTATAGCAAGTTTGTTGAAATATAACTTAAAGAAACAACACTGATATCTGGAAATTAATAATTTGGAAACTTGTAGTTGAACAACTAACTAAAACTTGGCAGTCAAAGCAAGATTACCTCTATATTTCGATCTTTAAACCAATTCTCAAATTTATCCTGTGAACAAACTTTTTATGTGCTGATCAAATGTGACGATCAGAAGAGCTATATGCTCTATCGTCTGATGCAAATAGATGATCTGATCTACAGTCCTAGTGTATATAGTAGATCAAGATAACAAATCTATTGATTGCTTAAATCAATTGGTCAGTTGAAAAACTATCTTAACAACTATGAGTGCGGAAAATGTGTAGGCTCTAAGTGTTTAGACTCGTGGGTAGAATGAATTTAAATGGAAGACGTACTTGATAATAAAGACCACAAATAATTAAGCTTATAATTACAAGAAGATGGTTAGTATTATTAGGGGTATTGGTGGAAATAAAATTTTGTCGACATAAGTTGAAGTGGACCATTTGGGACAAAATCACACATAATTAGGAACGTAAATAGTAATTAGTTATTCTCGAACATACCACTTCCATGACCGATATAGATGAACAAATCGTGGTGTCGTAAGGTTAGGGAGAATTCGTCAACTGTGGGCACAATTCCAGCCTTTCCCTGTATAGCAAGTTTGTTGAAATATAACTTAAAGAAACAACACTGATATTTGGAAATTAATAATTTGGAAACTTGTAGTTGAACAACTAACTAAAACTTGGTAGTCAAAGCAAGATTACCTCTATATTTCGATCTTTAAACCAATTCTCAAATCTATCCTGTGAACAAACTTTTTATGTGCTGATCAAATGAGACGATCAGAAGAGCTATATGCTCTATCGTCTGATGCAAATAGATTATCTGATCTACAGTCCTAGTGTATATAGTAGATCAAGATAACAAATCTATTGATTGCTTAAATCAATTGGTCAGTTGAAAAACTATCTTAACAACTATGAGTGCGGAAAATGTGTAGGCTCTAAGTGTTTAGACTCGTGGGTTGAATGAAAACCTTTTAAAGAAGGACTTTAAACTATGAGTGATTTGTAAAACTATACTTGTGAGTTTTGACCCTTTTGAAAAACTTATGATTTTATCAAAGTGTGAACAATATAAACAATATACTGTAAGTAAATAAAGTTGTAAATGAACACAATATTTATAGTGGTTCGTACAACAGGTTCTACATCCACTCTCACGATCTCAATCGTGAAATTATATTCCTTTCTAATTTTATAGTTCCAAGAGAAGACTTTTGATCGAGATACACAACTTTTTGTGTATACGAATCTACTTGTTGGTTAGAGAACAAGTATCCTTTACAATGTTTTTTAAACTGGAAATGTAAATTATGTTTATAACCAACTAAATGTGATCAAAATCACACTGCTATGTTCTAAGCACTAAAGATAGGAATTTTAAGGCTTGCTTAGGATCGAAAACTTAGAGTTAAAGGATACAAATTCTTTTCTGATTTTAAAGAACTTGATTGAATGATTTCAGAAAGTTTGGTGTTCTTGAGGTCTGCTGAATTCGTGAGTTCTAACTTGTGGAGTTTCCGTAAATTGTTCCAAAGAACAAATGTTGTATTTATAGACGATTTGAGCTTCAAAACTAGTTGTTGGTGAGAAACTAGCCGTTGCAACAAATCTTCTATATTTGGTATGAGATCTTTCTGATTTGATGTGTTCCTTGATTTCTGGTACGATATTTCCTTAAATGGGAATGTTCATTAAATGCTCTATGTGAATCTGCAAAAAGTCTCTAAAACCTAGTCCAACTCAACTCAACTAGCTGTGTTGTTGTTTTCTTATTGGTCCACATCAGCCGAGTTGTTAGACTATCTGTCTTGTCTTCTGTTTGAGTAAATCAGAACTTAGTCTGACATTCTCTTTGTCTTTTGTTATCTTTTGCCTTCAATGCATCTTTAATGAACTGCCACTTCTTCAAGGTGCTTTCACTATAAATGCTAACTATCATCGATCATTCAGATGAACTAGACTTTAATGTACTTAAGACTTTCTCTTAGACAAAATCAGGTGAGCTCATATCTGCTGAATGTGTATTCTGATTTGTAGCAGATTATCATATACTCCAACTTCTATCAGTTGATAAGGTATACACCAACCTTTCAATCTGATTTCACTAATGAGCTTCAAAGTTTTATAGTCTTTAGTCTTCTACTCTTTCTGAGCCTTGAGCGTGCGCGTGTTTATTCAATGTGGTATCAGCTGATATACATACAATTGATCCACTGACTAAGACTTAGACTCTATTACAATACTTCTAAATTTTATAAAACAGTTTAGGTAACCTATTACTAAATTACAAATTATTATACTAAACCTTGCTCTACTGATTTTGTTTTGGTCATCAAAACTAAACATTAAGAATTACAATCAGATTAGGGTTGGATGAATATCCCAACAATAAGGACCTCCACCAACTCTTGTGGTCCCCCAACTCTTGTGTAGGAAATTATTATATGACCACCTTCCCCAACTCTTTTATGGGGAGTTATTGGGACCTGTGGGTTATGGGACCATCATGCTTTTGCTGTGCCACTCGAGATTCCTAGGGATCTTTTGAGACCCCCGAGTATCTTTTGAGATCTTGTGCCACTTGAGATTTCTAGGGATCTTTTGAGACCCCCGAGTATCTTTTGAGATCTTTTGGGACACTCGAGAGAGACTCTCGATAATCTTTTGAGATCCTTTAAAATGACTAAAGGATCTACTATTGACGTAATTTAAATATGAATTATCATAAATCTAATTTATAATTTAAACAAATTAAATCAACTAATTCATGTAATGAATGTACGGTAAATAATTAAATCCCTAAACATGCGAAACTAAGAGATTAAATCCCTAAACATGCGGAACTAAGAGATTATGTGTTTACCTTTGAATTAGAGAAATATCGTTGAGAAGAGTAACAATTTCAACCCAATTGCCTTCTCAAGTATTCCCTAAGTCCTAGCCCGTTGATATTCCCTAAGTCCTAGCCCGTTGATCCGGTGGAAGAGGGGCTTTAGGAGAATTAGGATTGGACCTCCCAATGGGCCCATAAATGAATATTGAGCCACAATATTTTTTCAATCCATTAATATTAATTCATTCCACTATAGAATTAATATTGCACTATCCATATAACCGTGGCTCCCGGTTATTATTTCTCGTGTTTAAGATTCAATGTTCATTAATTAATTTAAGCTACTAAATGTTTTAATTAATTAATATCTTTTATTTCTCGAAGTAAGGACAACTCAACATTATTATCATAACGGAAATAAATTCCACTCACTAGATTTGATATACTAAACCTTCTGAGCCCAACAAGAGGACATAATCAACTTGACACACCAAGACACGATTCTCTTTATTAATTTTGGCGACCTGTCCTATAATTAATAATATTGCCCAAAATACAAAGTATTGAATCACATTGATTATTGGGCAATTCTTACGGTAGTCATATTTTACAAAGTGACTACACAGTCACTTTGTCGAATCGCGCCATGTGGCGTCGTAACCGTAAAAACGACCTGCTACCTGTCATACAGGTTTTAGTTATTTTTAGCATTATTTAAATTATATTTTGTTATTTACTATATTACCCTTCTTTTTAAATTTTATTTATATTTTACCTGCACCCACTAATTTAATGAGTGCACCCCCTAATCATATTTTTACTACAATTATCTACACCCGCTAATTTAATGAATTCACCCCCTAATCATATTTTTACAACAATTATCTGCACTCGCTCATTTAATGAGTTCACCCCCAAATCATTTCTTTTTTACAACAGTTATCTACACCCGCTCATTCTATGAGTTCACCTCCAAATTATTTTTTACCACAATTATCTGCACTCGCTCATTTTATGAGTTCACCCCCAAATTATTGTTTTACCACGGTTATCTGTACTCGCACATTTTATGAGTGCACCCCAAAATATTTTTTAAAAAATAATCACATTTAAAAGACTATATTATCCTTTTATTATTTTACACAAAATATAATAAAATAAACTCTAAAAAATCAATTCACCACCAAATCACCCATATTTAAAAAAAAAGCGTAAAAATATAATTAATAAAAAACTATCGAAATTAGCCACAAATCTCAATTGGGCTAGGGTTTCCTTCAATTGGGCTTGGTAATGTGCACCCTCTATTTTCTTTAGTACACCCCGATCTGCACTCTCTCCACTTTTTTTTTATTGTATTATTGATACTGGTATTACTAGTTATTGATTGCAGTATTACTATTAATACACTATTGAATTAATATTAATGATTATTGATTATTAATTGTGGTATTACTGATTATGTGAAATTATTTATTACTGATTATTATTATTTTTATGGTATTGCATATTATTGTTTATGGTATTACTGATAATTATTTTTGGTATTATTGAATATAATTAAATTTGTGGAATTATTTGTTATTGTATGAGATATTATTATTCAATGTTCATGGTATTACTACTTACTGTTCATTGTATTACTGATAATTATTTTTTGTATTATTGAATATAATTAGATGTGTGAAATTATTTGTTATTGTATAAAATTTTACTGATTAATATTAATGGTATTACTGATTAATGTTCGTCGTATTACTAATTATTGTTAATGGTATTGCTGATTACTGTTTATGGTATTACTGGTTATTACTTGTTGTATTACCGACTACTCCCTCCTTCCTATTGAAAGCTACCCAACTTTCCTTATTCGTTTGTCCCAATGAAAGTTACTCATTCCTTTTTTGCCAAACTATTCCCTCTCACATTTCATTATATTCTTCTCTCTCTCAATCACATCAACTCTCATACATCCACTTATTATATCATATTTTTTAACCTCTGTGTCCGAAGCTCATGAGGAGCTTTCACTGGGACGGAGGGATTATAATAAAATCATACATATAATATTATTTTGTATTAAAACTAAAAAATATACTAATGAAAAAAAAGTAGGAAACAAAAAAAACGAAGAAATAAAAAGTTTGGAATAAAAATTGAAAATGGCAAGAAAAATTAAAAAGAAAAAAAATTGAAATTTGTGTCTAATCTCGATAGTTTTTTTTTTTAATTATGTTTTTACGATTTTTTTTCTAAAAATATGAGTGATTTGGTGGTGAATCGACGGTAACTCGGCAATGACTCGGTTGTAGATTGTAAATGTATAAATTAGGGTTGATTTTATTATATTTTGTATTAATTAATAAAAAAATAATATAGTCTTTTAAATGTAATTATTTTAAAAAAAATATTTTGGGGTGAACTCATAAAATGAGCGGGTGCAGATAATTGTGGTATAAAAATAATTTGGGGGTGAACTCATAAAATGAGCGGGTGCAGATAACTTTGGTAAACATATAATTTGGGGGTGAACTCATAAAATGAGCGGGTGTAGATAACCGTTGTAAAAAAGAAATGATTTGGGGGTGAACTCATAAAATGAATGGGTGCAGATAACTATGGTAAAAAATGATTTGGGGTGAACTCATAAAATTAGCGGGTGTAGATAATTGTTGTAATAAATTATTTTATTGTATAAGGATAAAAATGTAAATTTACAATAATATATTTTAATTAATTTAATTTAATAGAAAATACAAATTTATGACACATTACGACAATACATATCGTAAAATTTACAAAAGGTAACAGGTCATCAAATCTAAACCTTTAGATTATATTTTTAATGGTTTAGATTAACTGACTACGGTAGTCATTACAACACCCTGACTACATATAGAAGGTCCCTTGATTCTTTACCCATAATAAAACAAAACAATACTTCTTAACTACATACAATCCCATTTAAGTGATAAAGAGTAAAAAATCAACATCCACTGAGGTCTAATTCTTCATTCCTTAAGTCAGTTTAGAAGAATTACCTCTCTGTAGGTCTTATTCAACACATCATAATGCACTAGTGTAATCTCTTGGTCAAATAAACAAATCTGAGCCTTACACCTCAACTTCTACCAATGGATTATTCAATTCCATCTAAGTTGTGGATCAATTGTACTTATATACAAGGAACTGACAATGTGATCTTTTGTGATCTTCTACACACCACATTGTCTACAATGTAGAGTACATCTGAACGTTTATGGAATAAATAATTAAAATTCATTATATTTAAAGCTACCAGTGATAAAAAAATTATTCTCATTTATAAGTGCAAGAATCAGTTTGTATACATAAGTAGCATTAAAAACATACTTGTCAGTATAATCCTAACAACTCTATGCTTTGGTACACAGCTCTGTCAAAGCAAATACCTGATCTTTCGAGATTCGGTGACATAATTACTGATATTAGATATGCACAAAACCACCAACATGAAGTGCATTTTACTTGAAAAAAACGAGAAGGCAATGGTGTCACACATACACTTGCTTCTCGGGAAAATTATATTTTTAGGACCGCAACTTAGGGGTGTTTGCAAAAAGAGGACCGTAACTTTACGGGCTGGCAAAATTAGGCCCGTAACTTCTTTTTTTCTCAATTTCAGGACAAATTAGCTCAATCAACCCAATTTCGGGCTAATTGAAGCCCATTTTTCGGGCCAAACTTATTTATGACAAAAAGAGGACTGTAACTTTTTTAATGCAATTTTAAGAAACATGACAAAATAAATAAAAAATACTCGTAAACTTTTAAAAATTAAATTTGAAAGTTGTAGATGTAATAATTTTTTATGAATTAGACAACATTATTTATGTTTAAAGAAACAAATATATACAACATATAAATTATAGTGAATTGAAAAGAGCAAAATATTATAATTTGGGATGATAAATTTTTAATTGTTAATTAAAAAGATTGTCAAAATTTTTAAATGTTTAATTAGTACATTTTAGATTTTATTTCCATAAATAATGCTTATAAATTTTATTGAAGGAAAAAATTTCATAGATTTATTATTGAGAGGATTATAGTAAACATTAATTACAAAATTTCGATCAAACATTTTCCAGTATTTTTATTTAAACTATTCGATTCAAAATTTTATGGAAGAAATTTGTATAATATTTTAAAATAATATAAGACATGAGAATGGATTTAATTGATGAAGGGAATATAAACTAGAGTATATTTTAAAAATTATATATTTACTAGTGGAAGACCCGCGTCTAACACGCGGGATTGAAGATAATTTATTATATTAATATTTTGACAAAAAAATTATAAAACGGACTCATACATATTTTTAATGCTTATAAATTTTATAAAATATTATAACCTTATTTAAACCGTATTATAAAATAAAGACTATATATAATGTAAAATACAAACTCTAGAGTAAAGTTCAATCCCATTCATGAAAGTCAATTTCACACAAGATATTCATTGTTTTAAAGTAACATTAAAAATTAAAATTTTAAAGTTTATTTTATTATAAAAGTTATAATTGATTTTACTTTAAAAAAAAATTCTCGTGAGACCCAGTTTAAGATTATAAAAAATGCATTAAAATACAAACACAATTTTTAGAATTTAAATTGTAAAAAATTGGGGAAGATGAGTGGTAGAAGAAGTGGTTAGAGACAACTTTAAACCTCTTAAAAAAACTATTTTCAAAGGGAAAAAAAAAAGTAAAATTATGAGAAAATTAAAAAATATGAATATTGAATTTGTGTTGAGGCACATAGAAAAAAAAAAGATTCCAAATTATTATAATTGGGATATTAATTGATCCTAAAATTGCATTAAAAAAAGTTGCGGTCCTCTTTTTGCCATAAATAAGTTTGGCCCGGACAATGGGCCTCAATCAGCCCGAAATTGGGTTGATTGGACTAATTTGGCCTAAAATTGCGAAAAAAAGAAGTTACGGGCCTAATTTTGCTAGCCCGCAAAGTTACGGTCCTCTTTTTGCAAACACCCCTAAGTTGCGGTCCTGAAAAAATAATTTTCCCCTTGCTTCTCTGGCCTTTTGTTTACCTTATGGTTTTATTTCTACTACCCTTCCTAAAGGATGTAATAACAGCATGATGGTTGATTCTCTTAGGGCATGTTTGTTTTGGGATTATGTAGAATAAGGGAGATGTGAATGAAAAAATCTTGGATGGAGAAATCTTGATAAATAATGATTGTGTATGTTTGTTTTGGAATGTTGAGCAGGAGATGATGTAACTTTATGTCAAATCAATTGTGTAAGAGTGTATGATGTTGTATTACATAATATAATTTTATGTCAAATCAATTGTGTAAGAAATAAGAATGTATGATGTTGTATTATTATAATAATATAATATATTATATTTTTAGGGGTAGATGGAGTTGGATAGTGAAATCCAGATGTGAAATTCCAAACTAGAAAAGGACGGGGGACGTTACGTCCCCCATCCGGATGTGATAGTCCCAAAATAAATATGCCCTTAATGAATATTCCCTCTATTTTTAATTAAGTGTCATTTTGCCTTTTTAAATATTTTAAAATAAGTGTCATTCTACATTTTTTTCTTTAATTTTGACAATTTTACCCTTACAAATATAGTATAACATAAATCATGGAAAAACCATAATTATTGTATATATGAATACCACCTATACTATTAAACAAAAAATTAATATTAAAATTATTTATCATTAATGAAGGGTAAAACGGTCCATAATTTAATATATTAATTTGTTAAAAATGTTAAAATGATACTTCATAAAAAATGGAGGGAATACAATATTTACTTTCCCTGTCAAAAAAAAATGTTGATTGTACGGTGAAATAGTATGAATAATATTATTTTAAAAAAAAGTAAAAACAATAAAATTAGACTGAGTAAAAACTACTCCCTCCGTCCGCCTATAAGTGTTACGTTACTTTTTGGCACAGAGATTAAGAAAAGTGATTAAATAATAGATATAGTACAAGTGATGTGATTGAGAGAGGAGAGAAATAGAGAGAAAAAGTAAGATATAAAGTGAAGAGTAAGAAAAAGTACTTACCAAAAAAGGTATGTGAAGCTTATAGGCGGACGGACCAAAATGGTAAAATGGGAAGCTTATAGGCGGACGGAGTATTTCTCATATAAACCCTCTTTTGCCAAAAAAATAAATAAATAGTGTGACTGAAATTTGTAGGTCAAAATTGACTTGTGCACCGAAATATTAATTAATAACTTGATTAATTGTCTAAATTCGTTATGTTTATTATAGGTTGAATAAAAAATATAGTAAATAATATTATTTTAAAAAGAGAATGAGAATAGAGAGAAATATGATCTTATATTGCGGAAGAAAACCTAGAGCCATATGAATACAAGCCATTCAAGAGGCCGGAGCCCCATTAAAAACCTTGTCGAGTAAACCCTCCTTAGGGATAAACCTCGATCAAGGAAAAGGGATGCTCCTCTATAGGGGATTAAGTGAAACGATAGTGTTCCGAAATTCTATCTTTGGCTAACAGTGGCAAAATTGTTGCTGGTGGTGTGTCCCACCATCTATATGATTCTGTGATGTTGCTTGCCAATCTGTCCGCGACCGCGTTCCCTTCTCTGAATATGTGCGACACTCTGATGAGCATGTTTCGTCTCAGATTTCTAACTTGCTGCCATAGTGCGATGGCCTTCCATGGTATCGACTGTGTTGCTGGGTTGTTGTTAAGCATGTGGACTACGTATGTGGAGTCGCTTTCTAGCCAGATCTTCATCCATTTCCTCTGGCTTGTAAGTTTGATTGCCTGAAGTGCCGCTATCAGTTCTGCCTCAAATGCAAAGGCGATGTCCAGCCTAATTGCGAAGCCGCCCAAGAATGTGCCATTCTCATCTCTGTATACGCCAGCACCCGATGATAGACCTGGCGCCCCGGCTGACGACCCGTCTGTGTTGATTTTGATCTCATCTGGTCTTGGCCTTTCCCAACGGACTGAGATTACTTTCGGTGCCTTGTTGGGGGAGCATTGTATTCCGAATTCCTTTATTATCTGTAGGTCAGATTGGCTGTTGTGCATGTGGCCCATGCGATAGTTTCTAGCCTCGTGTATGTGGGCCCAGATAGTGGTGCGGATTGATTCTGGCGTGTGCACTAAATTCTCGAAGATGGCCGTGTTTCTCGCATTCCATGTTTGCCACACTAGTGTAACAAGTGTGAGCCTCCAGATAGTGTTGATTTGCGGACTGAAGTTCACCGAGATCGCTCGTGCAAGCCATCCTAAGAAGCCATTTTCCATCTTTATATTAACTTGGAATAGGTCCGTGATTTTGACGAACGAATGCTTGAAATGTTTGCAATCAGCGAATAGATGATCGTGCGTCTCTTCCGCTGCTAAACAAAGGCTGCACCTGCTTGGACCCGACATGCCGAAGCGTTTCAATCTGTCCCATGTTAACAGTTTCCCCTTAATTGCACGCCACATTGTTGTTGATCTGCGAGGTGGAATACAATTATCCCATATCCATTTTGCCCAGGCTGGTTCTGGGTGGTGTGGTCTTATTTCCTCATAAGCAGATTTAACCGTAATGTAACCGTTGGTGGTAAGAGGCCATATTCGAACATCCGGGCCGATTGTGCAATTGTAGTCTCTTATATCTTGTACTATTTCTGGGTAGCGTCGCATGAAAGTTCCATCTAAATGCCATACTTCATTTCTCAAATAATCAGCAATAGTGTAGGTGTCATGTTGGTTTTGTCCGCAATCTTGTAGCCTAACCAGTTATCCAGCCAAAAATTGACCTTTGAAGGCGACCCTGCAATCCATCGGGCCTGTAATTGAATTTCCAGCATGTGTTGGCGTAATCCCCTCCATATTGAGGAATATATGGTGGTTGTGCGTATCTTGCCCTCTAACATGAAGCGCTGCTGTAGGAATTTCAAAGGTGCTTCATTTGTTGTGGTTATGCTCCAAGCAAGTTTTCTAAGGTATGCTTCATTTGCGCATTTGATCGATCGCACGCCAAGGCCTCCTTCTGCTTTTGTTGCAATTGTGTGTTCCCATGACACCGTACCTAGACCTCTTCCATCCACGCTTCATGTCCAGATGAAATTTCTCATTGATTGCTCAATCTTTTTGAGGCTTGCGGCTGGCCATTTATATATCATCATCGTGTGCACCATTGAGGAGGTTATCACATGGTTTACAAGGCACACCCTTCCTGCCATAGAAAGCGATGTACCCTTCCAAGTAGCGAATTTGCCCAGAATTCGGTCCTGTAGTTGCTTGAGGTGGGTAGATTTTGGGGCCCCTTTGAATATAGGTGAGCCCAGGTATGTGAAAGGTAGGTGCCCTTGCTTCATCCCCAGCTTATGCCTAACATAATTCTTGTTTTGTTGTGCAACGTGTGCCCCAAAGTAAGCATTGGATTTCTGTGGGTTGAAGACTTGCCCTGACAAAACCCCATATATTGCAAGAGTGTCCCTTATCGCCTTTGTTGAATTCTTGTTTGCCCGGCTGAAAATAAGAATATCGTCCGCATATAGTAAAAATGTTGGACCCGTCAAACCCCGTTTAGTGTAGGCTGGTGTCAGGCTGTTCACCTCCCTCATACGGTTCAAAATGAGCGCTAATACTTCCTCCGCGACACAAAATAGCAGGGGAGATAATGGGTCGCCTTGTCTGACACCTTGCGAGCAAGGGAAGTAGCCGTGAGAACTACCTGCTATAGTGATGGATAGCCTTGCTGACTGGAGTATACAATTTATGATGTCCGTGAATTTCTTGCAGAAACCCAATTGCCGCAAAACCTCAAGCAAGAAGTCCCATCTCACCATGTCAAAGGCTTTGCGGATGTCTATTTTCAGGGCCATATTTCCGTGAACCCGCGTCCTGTCCAAGCAGTTAATGCCTTCCGTCGCCAAAGCTATACAGTGATGAATGTTTCTGTTTGGGATAAAGCCAAACTGGAAAGGTGATAGTATTTCTGTAAGGATTGGGCCCAGCCGAGTCGCCATGATTTTTGACAATCCTTTGAACCAATTGGCCGATAGTCTTCTATTTTGTTCGCTCCCGTATGCTTTGGGATCAGCGTTACCAAGTTTGAATTCAGTCCATGAGGTAGGAAAGCGAATTTCACAAAGTATTGCGCCGCTCTTACAATATCCGTTTCTATGACTGCCCATGCCGAGTGATAGAATGATCCCCCATAACCGTCCGGACTTGGTGCACTGTCTGCGGAGAGAGCCATAAAAGCCGTGCAGATTTCTGAAATGGTTGGCTCCCCGGTCAGTGTTTGGTTCTGTGCATCACTTAATTTCGAAGCAACCAAGTTTGACAACATGTGTAGGTTGATATCCTTTCTTCTGGGGGTAGAGGTGAACAAATTTTGGTAGAAGTTCGTCACGTGCTGCGCAATCCTACCTTTGTCCGTGCACAGCTCTCCTTCTATGTTCAAAACCTCCATGTATTTTCTTGTTTTTCTCATCTGGTGTAGTCTATGAAAATATTTCGTGTTGCGGTCTCCATCTCTTAGCCAAACAATTTTGTTTTTTTGCGACATCAGATCATGTTGTTGTTGTAGACAAATATTGAGTACTGCTTTAGCCTCAACCTCTCTATTTGCTAGTGTGTCGTTGTATCCGTTTGTTGCTATTTGGTTTTGAACTGTGAGGATAGCTCTCTTGGCTGCATCGGTGCGCACATGTGCATTTTTCAAAATTTATGCACAAGAGAGAGAGAGAGACGTACGGTTGTTTCCCGTCATTGTGAAGAGTCAAAAATCACGTAATCATTTCTCCCCATTTTTTGGATGAACTTATAGAATCTAGCCTCAATACCCTCCCTCTTCCCACCTCATTTCCAATATCCACCCGGAATGCATTTCGGTAAAACATTAACGACACATCATAATCCCATGTATAATATAATTCATGTGCCATTGTAAATCAAATATTCACATTTATTATTTAATTTTAAGAGAAAAATCGATTAAAGAATGTAAATAGTAATTTAAAAATGTTACAGGTAATGTGAAATTGGAAAGGCCTTATCTGGTCATGTAATTTTCTCAAAAAATCCTCACCATTAAACCTACACAATTCAACACTCAACACACATTTATTAATTAAATTTATATTCTAATTACTCATCCATTTTATATATAATCAATCTAAGAGATTAATCTTGATATTTGATTTTATTAAGAATTTCACATAAAGTTTTTAATAGTGAATGAAAATTTAAGTAATTAAATAAGTGATGATTAGAGGGTGTGGATAAAGTAACGTGAATAATTCTATTTTTAAAATAAAATGTTAATAATAAAATTAGAAAACAAAAAAAGAATGTTAAAATAATGAAATTAGACCGCGAGTATTATTAAGAGTTTATTGCTGCTTAGGTGCCATTTTCACCTCCCAACCCTACGCAGGTGCTATGTTTTTAAAAAATTGACATTAGGTGCCAAATCATACCTGAAAAACCAAAATTACCCTTTCTTAAAACTTCTCTCTCCTCACACTTTCTTTCTCTTTTCTTACACTTTCTTATATTTCCTTACACATTCCTTTCATTTTTGGAGACGTCACATCAGTCCTATTTCTATCAAGAATTCATTTTGAATTTCAAAAATCATTCTCATCTCATCAAGAACCTTCATTTCTTCTTTGAAATCCCTTCAGAAATCTTCGAAACTCCATGGCCACCGCCCCTCGAAGCTCCATGGCCGCCGCCCATCACCGTCTGCAAACCTACGAAGACGAGGCCCCCCTGTTGGCGGTGACGGTGGCTTCGACTCCATTTTCCAATCTTCTCCCTCGACCGCGATGTGGAAGACGGTGACGGTGGCTACAACTCCATTTTCCGTCGAAAAGCTCCAATTCGTCCAGATCTGTGGTGGCGACGATCTGCATCTTCGATCTTGAAGAAGGCCTCCACCACTGCGCCGCCGCCCACCTGTTCTCGGCCGCGATGTACAGTAGTTTATGGTTTGATTTGTTTAGTTAGGTTTTTCCATTACTTTTTTTGAATTTGGTTTGTTTGGTTAGTGTTGTTCCATTTTCTTTGGGTTTGAGAAAAAGGTAAGGGATGAGACATCTTGGGGAAGATGACCGTCGCCGGAATTTTCTCAGGCGGCGGCCTCAAAATTGCTAGGCATGGGCTAGGGTTTCCTCACCCCATTGGGCCTGTTAGTGGGCCAGGTTTTTTTTTTTTTTTTTTGGAATTTTGATATTTTATAAATAAATTCTTCGTTGGTGCCATTAAATTCTTCGTTGGTGCAAATAAATTTTTCGTTGGTGCAAAATTATTTTTCGTCGTTGATGCAAATTTATTTTTTGAATTTTTTCTTTGAATTTTTTGTGAATTTAGTTTCGTATTTTTTATAAAAAATTTTTGAGGAAGGTTGAAAAATAACTTGTGATTTTGTATTCATAATTTGTTTCGTTTCATAATTGGTGGAAAAGCAAGACGTTTCGTATTCCAATATGCTTTCATGTTATATATCTTAGAATGTGCTTTCCTATTATTTATCTCATAATTATTTGGTGAAAAAAAGCAAGACGTTTCATAATTGGTGAAGAAAAGCAAGACGTTTCGTATTCCAATATGCTTTCCTATTATTTATTTTAAACACTAACTTGAAAAATATTAGAATGTGTCATCATCTCAACTAAAAATATAGTACATGAAAAAGGCTTAAAACAAATTACTATATATTTACCCAATTTAATAGGCTACATTAGCCGAGGTAATCACACATCATATGGCCATATTTGATAGTTTAGATTAAATCTAAATTAACTATATACTCCTTCTGTTCTACAATAAGTGTTATTTTCATGAAATTTGTTGGAATTAAGAAATGATATGTATTAACAAGTATACCTTTAAATAATAAAGGAAGTTTTTGATCACATTATTTTTTTTCAAATCTTTTCAAATTCTTTACCCAATCTTTTGCAATTATTTCCAAGTTTATATCTCAAATAATTTTCAAATTGGAGGACATAATGGGAACAAATTAATAATGTAAATATATTTTTATTTTTTTTTGAAAGCATTAGTGTAACACTTATTTATGTACAAGAGAAATTGATTAAAACAACACTTATTATAGAACGGAGGGTATCATATTTATTGGTTGTTTGATAGCTTAGATTAAGGGTAGATTATGCTTTAAATTTTATAAAGTTTAGTTATCATCCTAATCTTAGATAATCAGTCTTTGTTATCAAACATGTCCTATGTGTTGATTGTGGGCATATCAAACTACTAAAGTACACAATATTTGTGATATATGTTGATGGTGTGAATATTAAAATACACAATTTTTGCAATTCAATTTGAATCAAGAGAGAAGAGGGAAGAAGAGAATGAATTCAATTTGAATCAAGAGAGAAGAGGAAAGAAGATAATGAGTTTCTGTCGTTAAGAATGACACTTCGACTTTAACCAGAAGGTGATTGTGCTAGTGACTATGGTGACTCATAGATCGACTTTAACTTAGAAGATTCTATGTGTATCGTACAAAGGGTTGCAACATTATCTGGTAAAATATGAATGTTTTGAGAAGTAGCAAGAACTGGAGGATGCTAGTGTCATATACAGTGAGAATAGTGTGTCAATTAAATCATTGAAGAGTGAGCATAGTGTAGTGTTCAATGGAGATGAGAAACGGACAAGCAACCTCTGGCTTGCTAATGAATACATGTCTAAGTTTGAGTTGAACCCAAATTGAACTGCACAAGAGTTGAAAGATGATGTGGGTATGAGCAAGTGTTTTAGAGCAAAACACAAAGCTAAGAGGTACAGTAGGTGAACACTATACACAATTGAGACCCTATTATGCTGAGTTACTATGCTGAGTTACTAAGGATTGATAGAGTGGGTAGCTGAGTTACTATGCTGAGTTACTATAAGGGTTGATAGAGTATGTAGGTTTGAAGAAACATTGATTTCTGGTTATTATTGTAGAAATATTGACGGAATATTACTTGAATTGTTGGTGTAAATTCATTTGTTGTTAATGCAAATTATTTCTTCATTGATGCAAATTTTTAATTGTTGATGCAAATAGGTTTCTTCATTGAAGCAAATTTTTAATTCGTTGATGCAAATATTTTTTTTGGAATTTTTATTGGTTCGATTTTTTTTGTTTGTTGATGCAAATTATTTTTCTCATTTCTAATCAAGTCATTCCCTTCTAATTCTAAAAATTAAAATATAGTGAGAATAGTGTGACAATTAAATCATTGAAAAGTGACCATAATATAATTTTAATCAAAGTTTAGTTCATTCTCGAAAAAAAAATGTAAACATTAGTGTTTGAGTAGTTTTTCTTCCTCTTATGAAAATTTGTAATTTTACTTTCAAATTTAAGATATAAAACTTTTTTAATCTGTAATTTTGGAGTGTACCTTATATTCAATATGTTAATGAATTTCTCTGATCTATAAAAAAATTAATTTGATTTTGTGTTCTTATTACATTATGATATGCTTTCGCTTGGTTTAGGTAAATACTCTCTCGGTCCGTCTATATATTATAGAATAATAATTTTGTATTGACTTGGTAAATTGAGTAGGAGTACATGATATATATATAAATGTATGCATGTGTAAACAAGGAAATGTTTTTAACTGTATGCACAATTTTAGGGATTATATAAATCAATTAATTCTAAAGATATTCCTAAATATCTCTTATACACCCCCGCAAAATAGACGTCCCGTCGGCGACGGATATTTTGGATCTGAGCGACTCAAACCGTTGGCGAGGCAAGGATTTTGTAAGTAGGTCTACTAGCTGGTCCAAGGTGTTGACATATGAAATAGAGAGAAGGCCTTTGGGGAACAGATCTCGAACAAAATGAATATCGATGGCTATATGTTTCATCCTATAGAAGACGGGTCTTCTTGATTAACATAATCATATCCTGATATGGATTTTAAGCAAATTCAAGATTGGTTGGAAACAGAATATGGATTTTTTAACCCAAAATAAAATTTGCATCAATGACAAAAAATAATTTGCATCAACATAGAAAAGATTTGCATCACAAATAAAATTTGCATCAACGAAAAATAAATTTGCATCATCGACACACGCTATTTGCATCAACACAAAAACGACTTTACAACAACTTTACAACAACACAACAGTTTTTTTTAGTAAAAAAAATAAAAATATAGCAGGACAAGATCTTCATCTTCTTCAACACAAAAAATTTAAAACTCAAAACCTCCATTACAAAAGCTTCTGTTGACGAAGATCTTCATCTTCTTCAACACAAAATATTAAAACTCAAAACCTACATCTTCATCTTCTTCAACACAAAAAATTTAAAACTCAATACCCCCATTACAAAACCTCCATTACAAAAATCTGCACTCCCCTGACCTTCAAAAAAAAAAATCGAAGCAATCAACAATAAAATAAAAATCTGCACTACCAATTTCAGATATTAATGTTTTTATTTTCCTTCATCGAGATTTTTGATTTTTTGAACAAATCTTTACCTTTTAAATGACTTTGTCTTCCTGGGAAGAAGACGAAGGCCGTACCCAAAGCATCCATCGGCGGTGCGTCTCCCAAGTCCCAAGGCTTCGATCTGGAATTTTCTTAAAGAAGGAGGCGATGAAGCTTCTCCCAAGGTCGCCCACTTCTGTAAGAAGACGAACAGGAACCCTTAGCCGTCGCCGCCGATCTGCAGCACTCCGGCGAAGAAGTCATGGCCGCCGCCGCCCCAAATCTGAAATATTCTATTTCTTAGATCTGTTACATTTCTCGTTTTTTTAGATCGCCGCCGAGCCACGACGACTTCCCCGGCCATGGCGGCGGCCACAAAGCTTCATCTTCGCCATGGCAGATCGACGACGGAGCTTCGAAACTTGCGGAAACCTTCGAAAGGTTTTTCAGATCGGCCACATATTCAGATTTGGGGCGGCGGCGGCCATGGCTTATTCGCCGAAGTGCTGCAGATGACAGAAACCTGTAAAGTCGACGAAGCCATGGCAGCGGCCACAAAACTTCATCTTCGCCATGGCAGATCGGCAACGGAGCTTCAAGGCGGACGACCATGGTGGGAGCGTCGACGGCGAACACCTTGGCCATGGCGATGTTGGTGGGCCGTCTTCGCCGGAGAGTTGGAGGCGGCGGCCATGGTGGGGCGGCTGCGGCAAGGGGTGGCTAAAGAGTTTTTTGGTTGCTGGGATTTTGAATAAGAAGTAGATGAAGGAGGTGGGGTTGAAGGAGAGAGAGAGAGATGAGAGAGGAGACGGTTTAGAGAGAGGAGGGGTGAGGTGTTTTAAGAATCTTATCTTCTCCTCTATAAGGGCAAGAATGTAATCTTGACACCCAAATGACACCTAAATGAGAAGTTTTAAAAAGATAGGACTTAATGGGTTTTGCCAAGTCCAAAAGACACTAGAATAGAACGGCCCCTATTATTAACCATTTTACCAAATTTATAATAATATTTGACTTACGTTGCAATTTTATTTCATAAGTACAGGGAAAGTAATCTATACTAATATAATACAATTTCATATATTTTTTTTTATTTTGGTGGGAAATAATTATGGTCATTGATCATCTTTTCATCAATTGATCACAATCGTCCATTTTTTTCTTTCATTAATTATGTTATTTTGACATTTAATTATCATTAATATTTCCTTTTATCTTACTTATATTTGACCATTGATATCTTCTTGATGAAATATGGTTCTTAGGATCAAAAGATTGAATTTAGTAACATTTTTTTCTTCTTCTATAAATTTCCAGTTTTCTTTTTCTCATTCTCATCTTCTCACTTTTCTCTCTTCTCTATTGTTCTAATGTAGTTATAATTTTTAATTTTATGCTTCCACACGTATTGTTCTAGGTTAGGTTTTTCTAGATTTTCATTATAATTGATTCTATATTTTTGTGTTGGTCCTTGAAGGAGTATGACACAAGTGTACGGAGGGGAGGGGATGAGATTGGGGGGGGGGATCTGTAGCAATTGTGGTTTCAACTTTCTGTATGAAGCCCTTCTCCTTGGGGCCTTGAACTAAGCTCTCCTCAGGTCCCTTGCCTTGTTAGCTTCAACCAATTGTTCCATTCTGTCATTTTCTCTCTTAAGTGCCAACTTCTCTTGTGTTTCAGGATCTTTGCCGAAATCCTCTTCAAACAACTTGGAAGGATCATCATCAAGAATGGACTTCCTTCCTTCAGGCTGTTTGGGTTGCACTTCCTCAGGTTGGTTGACTTGTTCTTCTTCTTCTTAAATCTCAGGTAACTTGGCCTTCTTTGATCTCTTTGACTTAGGCTCTTCAGCTTGAAATTCAGCAGGTAAAGTCAGGCTGTTTGGAAAGGAGGTGAAGGTTTGGACTTTCCTCTTGCTTCATATTGCTTTTGTAACCTTCCCCCTCACTGGGATATCTTCCAGAATAGATGCCATTTTGCCTGATCTTCCAGAACAGTTGATTCCGGGCCTCTATTCCCATTTTGCTTGATCTTCCAGAACAGATGCCATAGACTCCTTCATGGCACTTTGAATCTGCTCATCTTCAGTGAGATCTTCAATACTGATAGGCTTTTTGCCCTTTCCTTGAACTTCTTCAGCCATCTTGTCCTTTCCTTTTGAAGAATCTCCTATCCTCAAGTCACCTCTAGCTTTAGCTCTTTGTCTTTCCCCCTTTTTGGCATAATCAAAACACTGGGGCTTTAGATCACTCATTGTCACTGAGAGCTGGGCTTGAGCCTGATTGAGGGACTTGAGATCATCTAATAGATAGACATTCTCATCATGGATGTCTTGCATCTTGTCATTGCTCATGCTCCTAAAAACATGAATGGGTTTCATCTTTTGTGCAACAATTTCATCCATGGTGTTCTTCAAGGACTGGTCCAATTTTGCTTGCAACAACTCAGTGAGGTTGTTCACAACACTTTCAGAGATCTTGGTCAGTAGTTCGGAGGTGAACTTCTCTAATGCTTCCTTAACCATTGAAGCTCTCATCTCTTCCGCTCTTTTTCTCTAAACTGTAGTCCTTCTTTGTAGAGCATCTTTGATTGTCTTCTTCAAGGCAATGAGGTTCCTAACTTCCTATTGTGATTCTTCACCAATCCTTGTTGTTCTTTCTTCATGGTTTTGGTGAACTTGAAAATTTCTTCATTTGCCTTAGTGATTTCAGTTGAGACTGTTTGCTGATTAGTCTCAACTCCACTGATTTGAGAATCAAGAGTTGGCAATATGACTTCCTCTGAACCTGTAAGCCTCATCTCCACCGAGGCAAGTGTCCTTCCTTGATCATCCAAGGTTTCAGAGGTTTGAGCATGTGCCTTACCAACCTCTCTGACTAGAGTGTCCAACTTGTCTAGCTGTGCTTCAATAGTTGTAACAGCTTCAGAAGCAATCTTCAGACCTTCCTCCGTTGCAGTGGCTTGATCAAAGTAGATTTTGGACAGTGTAGACATGTTAGTTGAAATGGCTTCAAGATCAATGTCAGTCTGAATGGGAATTTCAGTCAAAGTGTCTAATTCAAAGATTTGATCTAGAGTAACAACTTCAACATCTACAAAACAAAAAGTGTTAGGTAAATCTCCCTCAACACCCTTGAAATCTTTTTCTCCCAAAGGCTCTGATTCATCAACAGACTTGCTCTCATTTTCAACTTTATTCTTTTCACCAGATTCTTCATATAAACTCTCAAACTCAAGAGATTCAGGCTTCCTTTCTACAAGGGATTCATCAAGTTCAGATTTGACTTGAAGAATAGCGCGACTCTCATATTGGGCTTCACCCAATATTTCCACTTCTACTCCCTCTTTTTGTGGTGCACTCTTTACACCTAGTATTTCTAACTCACTCTCACCATCAACACCCTCTGGTTTTTCAAAACTAATTTCCTTTTCAACTCCACAGACACTAAACCCGACTCCTTTACATCCTCAGTAGGATCCATAGAGGGCAATTGTTGGGAGATCACAGTGCTTGAGCATTCCAAGTCTACTGAGTCATCCTAAATGACTGAAAGCATCTCAGTGTCCAACCTCTCTGACACATCAATGGTTTCAGCCAAACCATCCTCTCCAATGGAAGTCTCAGCATTGTTCAGCTTTGCCTTAGGCTCCAAGGAACCATCCTTGGCCAATGCTTGTTTGACTGTTTTGACATCCTCCACTGATGTCAAAACCTTTGAAGATTCAGAGTCCTTATCACCTTTAAGGGTTAAGTAATGTACCTCAGCTATTTTGGGCCCAAAGGGGTTGGGATTGGTGTGATCATCATCATCTTCATCACCATCATTAGAAGTACTGTTACGGTGCTTGATGCCTTTTGCAAGTATCTCCTCCTCTTCCCTTACCCTTTTCATCACAATTGTGCAAAATAAGGGCTCATGTGTTAGGACACTTGACTTCTTCACTTTGGCAAAGTGAAGTAACTTGTTCTCTTCAATCTGCCACCAACTAGCTCCTTTGTCCTAAATTGCCTAAGCAATTTCCACAATTGTTATGTCCTTGATCTCAACAAGTGCTCTGAGATTATAGACCTATTGTTGCAGTCTTGGAAAATCCTTTAGCCCTGGATACAATTGATCCACATTTTCTCTTGCAATCTTCCTGAGCATCCCTTCATAAGTAAACTCCTCATACTCTTCATTTTCTTCATCATCTTCATCAGATGAGTTGGCTTGGGTTTCAGGAGGGTTGGGTTGGGAAGTGATAGGAATTATTTGGGACTCAGGTGCTTTTGAGAGCAACTGTCCTGAGGGGCTAGAGATTTTGGGAAGGTTTATAGGAATGGGCTGAAAGGTAGGTTGGGATAATTCACCGCCTTCTAGAATGGCATTTTCTAGAAACTCAGTGTATTAAATCAATCTGGGATCAAGTGGGGAGAATTGCCTGACCTCTTCATCAGCTAAGTCAGCCAATACATCAATAACTCCTCTATCATGAGCACCTTCAAGAGAGTATTTCTTTTGGGGGATAATGGGTGCATCATCAGGAGTCTTACACTCAGGAGAATTGGTTTGGGGTGAGTGTTGAGTTGGTGAAATTCTTTGTGTAGATATTGTGAATTCTTAAATGTATCAACATTCTCAACAACATCTTAATTTGACATTCCTTGATTTTTTCTAAGTCTTTTCTTAAATGTTGAGCTAAATGTTACAGCATTTCTGGCAGGATCTAGAAGCTTCTACAAGGAGCTGGAACCTGGAAGATTCCAGAACCTAGGAGAACGTGCTAGAAGTTAGAAGAGTCTGGAAGCAGCTTAGAACGACCTGGAACATGCAAGAAGGATCTAGAGAGATCATGGAAGTTGAGTTCCTAAAAAATAGGATCTCAAGATGGAAGCCTCTAGAATTCGTTTCTCACTCTATAAATACCGAAGGATGGCTCCATAATTTAGTGTGTACTACTTGATCAATTTCCTAGACTGAGCGTTCATCATGTTAGGAATTGTGGCCAGTAGCTATACCTTTTAGTTCATACGAAGTATCCCACCCGTATGACTGTGCGCTTTTCATTATCTATTGAGAGTGTAATCATAGATAGAAATAACATTTCGGCAGTGTATAATTTATACACTTAGTCCGTTTTCAAATCAAGGCACCTGCCTCGATTGTAGTTTCAGTTGTGAAAGTTATTGTTGTAACATTTCACACAACATTTGTACTTGAAGATAAGTATTGAATTTTCGCCATAAGGCTAAGCATAGATTTTTATTTATAAAACCTATCTGAAAAATATTTCCATTGTGTCGCATTGTTTTTAGTGTTTCAAGTCTTCCGCTGTGTGTCTTTATTTCTGATATTCTGTTAGAGTCGGTGTTGCACTATTTGTCTCAACATGCAATGCATCATTAATCTGTTTTTTACTTAAACACTAGATACCACCCACAAACTTTCACTTTGGGATTGTATATCAGGGGAGTTGGCTTCAGGGCTCTTGGATTTGGACTTAGAGGCAGATTTGCTTGCTTGTCTGACCTCTTTCATGAAGGCCTTTACTTTCTTTTCCTCCTCAAGTTTCCTCATCTTCTCTGAGGTCTTGACTATCCTTCTTCTTCTTTCAGTCCTTGTGGGCAGCTCAACATTCCTGAACTCTAAAACTGGTTCAAGCTATAAAGGGACAACTTCCCTGAGTTTCTCATCTTCATAAGGAGGGTTGACCCCTTCTTTCTCAATTTTGTCCATCTCTTCTAAAGTGTTTTGAGGAGTGTTAGACTCTGCTTCTGGTGAGGATTCACTTAGAATTTTCTTTATTCTCTTAGTCTTTTGAACTGGGGGTGATTGAGCCTTTCTCTTACTTGGTGAGATCCTCCTAGTTGATTTCACAATAAGGGCTTTCTTGGCAGCCTAAGCTTGCTTTCTCTTTTGCGTCTTGTCAGAAAGTTTCCTGAACATAACCTTCTGAGCTGGAAGAGGCTTTGCCTTGATCTGCAACTGTGAGTATGGTGCAAACTTCTCCAATAATAGGTTTGCTCTTGTGTAGTGTTGTAGCTTCCCATCCACCACAACCTTGTTCTTGCTTATGACTTTAAACTTAAATTTTTCTCTCATCATTTTCTCAAGAATGAACTTTTTCCAGTTGAATGTGAGACCTTTTTCACTGGAATCAATGATTAATGTTATAATCCTGAGTTTGGGCAGACTAAGTCGTTCCAAACTCCCTGAATGACTCACCAAACTCTTCACCACCACATCAAAAAGGAGTTCATACTTCTTCTTGAGTGTCTTCTTGTTTTGAGCGCTTGAAAGAGTCTGAGGGACAATTATCCAGTCATTTGCAAATTCCTGCTCTTTTCCTTCTCTATATTTTCCTAGATTCCTTCATTCTGAAGGCAATCCAAAACTGAAATCAAAATCTTCAGAAGTGAAGGTTGAAAGTGTGCTGGTATAGTGTTTAAGTAAAAATAGATTAATGTTGTACTAAATGTTGAGACAAATTGTACAACACTGACTCTAACAGAATATCAGAAATAAAGATACACAATGGAAGACTTGAAACACTAAAAACAAAAGAGACACAATGAAAATATTTTTAACATAGATTTTATAAATAAAAATCTATGTTAGCCTTACAGCGAAATATCAATACTTATCTTCAAGTATAAATATTGTGTGAAATGTTACAACAATAACCTTCACAACAGAAACTACAAACGAGGCAGGTGCCTTGTTCTAAAAACGATCTAAGTGTATGAATTATACACCGCCGAAATACTAGTCCTATCTATGATTACACTCTCGATAGATAAAGAAAAGCGCACAGTCATACGGGTGGGATACTTCGTATGAACTAAAGCGTAAAACTATTGGCCACAATTCATAACAGGATGAACGCTAGTCTAGGATATTGTTCGAATAAAATACACTGAATTATGGAGCCTTCCTTCGGTATTTATAGAGTGAGGGACGAATTCTAGAGGCTTCCATCTTTGAGATCCTATTTTTTAGGAACTCAACTTCCATTATCTTTCTAGATCCTTCTTGCATGTTCCAGGTCGATCTATAAGGTTCCAAGCTAGTCTAGCACGTTCTGTAATGTTCTGGAATCTTCTAGGTTCCAGATCCTTGTAGAAGCTTCTAGATCCTGCTAGAAACGCGCCAACACTTAGATCAACATTTAATGTAGCATTTCAGAAAAAACTTAGGAAAAATCTCGGAATGTCAAATTAAGATGTTGTTGAGAATGTTGATACATTTAAGAGTTAACAACATCTACAATCTCCCCCAATTTGACCTTTCGACTACAACACACCTGATGCACATATATCTCTATACATACTCAGTTTTATATATTTAGCTGAGGTGAACATCTACACTAAATACTAGTCAAGACAATACCTGTTGTAATCGTTGGATCAAATCGAACGAAGATCAAGGATAATATTACAATGATCCGTGCCATAAGATCAAGATAATTTTACCCAAAACAGAATAAGTATAAACAGTACACTTATTCACAACATAAATAATTTACTAAAATCATAAGTTAAACTAGAAGAATTAACTTAAGATTTGAGTAAGATACTAAACAAATATAAATCAGAGCAAAAAAAAAAAAAAACAAAATCAAACAACAAAATGAACTTAAAAGAACTACTAACAATCTATACAGACTTGACATGATTAACAACCTACAGTAAACAATCAATAACTTGTAAACATATTAAGCCAACAACAGTAAACAAATATCATCAAGTGTAAACATAATTAAGCAAGCTGTATATCAAGCATAAGTGAAAACAAACATCCTAACATCTAGAAATAAATAACAATTGTATCAGAATTTACTTAAACATAAAGTACAGAGACTGAATCTGAAAAAATGGCATAAATTGCTGAGGTAACAGCTGCAGCATCAAATTCCTGCACAATTGCCCTTATGAATTTAGATCTCCCCCTGTCTTGTAGCTTCTTCCTGTTCATAAATGGAGATCACCATATAAGGTCTCCATATCAACAACATCATCATCATCAACTTCTTCAACAAAGAAAGTAGATGCAAAGTGTGCAACTACATCAATCACTGCAGCATCTTCTCCAGCATCAGGTCCTCCACCAGCAGCAGCTGTAACTCCTTCATCAGTCATCTCTTCAATTACCACATTGGATTTAGACGGTGGTGGTACTCCCCCTGCTGTAGTGGAAAGCATATTGGTCCACCTGTCCTTCAGGAACTGGAGCTCTTCCATGGTTTCCTGCAAGTGCTGCAACCGAAGGTTGATGAATTCCTGTGAAACACAAACATTCCCAGAAATGTTGATACGGATATTCTCAAAATTTGGGGGTGCATTCCTCTGTCTTGGTCTGGAAGGTCCTGGTTGATCAGAAGTTGAAGGTTTGTGTTGATGTTCAGTACCAGGAGCAGTTAAAGGCAAATCCAGTACTCTATCCCCAGTGAGTAAGGCAGGAGCAATAACCAGTAATGGAACTCTCCCCCTCAGCACATCGGTGTTCTTGGCAACAAAACCATGATGCCTCAAGTAATTGGAAATCAAAACAGGATAGGGTAGGTTACCTTTTTCAGAAACTTTTCCAGTAAATCTCATCATGTGGTGGAAGATTGTAAGGCCTAAATTGAATTTCTTAAGCACAGATATCCTATACATAAGAACAGATTGGCCTTTTGTAATCTTGGTAGTGTTTGTGGTTGGAATCCAATTGTAGACAATGAGTTTATATAAAACAGAGTGTAGGGAAGTAAGGTCTTTGGCTAGCATCTGTCTAGTCCACTTAACTATCCTACCACCAGTAATAGCAGAAATTACCACATCCATGTCAGGTTCCTCATCTTCCTCAACATTGGTAATTTGCAAAAACTCATTTATCAGTTCAGGAGTAAAAGGTACATCCCTCCCCCTAAAATTAACAGTCCCATACCACTTAGATGATCTTCTACCAGTACTCTTCTTCATACAAACATAAAATTCATAAGCCCAGTTTGTCAAGAATGATTCACCAAAATTCACAGCATGCATCAAATTCCTTTCCTCTAAGAAACTAATCATGCCTTTGCTTTCAAAATCAGGTATATTAATTCTCTTCTCTATCAGCAATCTTCTTTTAGAATAAATAGCCAACCTATTCTCTAAAGTCTCATAAGAGTCAGGAATACCTTCATCATCAGAAGCAAGGTCATCATCATTTGCAGAGCTTGGTGTGGAGCTTTTAGCAGAGCTGCTTTCTACACTGGAAGAGCTATCACCACTACCATCATCTTCAGGTTCTGGTGTGGCATCCTTTGCAGCAGCAAAATGCTCAACATTCTTCTTAAGAGAATTCAGAATATCTCTTAAGCACACATCATAATCAGAATTGGAATCTGATTTAGCAAGTTCATCTTCAGTGATCATCTTTGCTTTCCCTTTGTCTTTTGGGTCATTGACAGCCTTCCCTTTGCCTTTAAGTTCAGCAACAACTTTCTTCTTCTTGGATTTCTCAGCAACAACAACAGCAACTTCAGTTTCTTCCTCAGAATCAGTGAACACTTGGATAGGTTCATCAACAACATTTCCAGCTTTCTTCTTCTTCCTCATGGATTCAGAATAATCCACTCTAGTAAACACACGGTTTGACCTCCGTCTTTGTACATGGCTTCTCTGTCGTTTGCCTTTCTACACATTTCTTTTAAAGGAAATAGGTGCAGACTCATCAGAAACAGAGTGTGAGGAGCTTGTACCATTTTCAGAGACCTGTGCGTCCTCCATTTCAGCATCTTCAGGGTCGGAAGCAGCAACAACTTCTTCTTCAACAGCGACCTCAACATTTCGAGCTTTCGGTATTCCTGATTTATCCGCTGGGACAGTCTGGTTGGTTCTTTGCACCTAGTTTTGGTGTAGCAGCTATATTTCGATTCATCCTCTTTTTTCAAGGATTTCATAATTGGACGCTGAACCCATTTCATATGATGGGAGTTGCCGGCGTATTGGCGGCTGCTTTGCTATGCGCTATTCATGGTGCTACCGTAGAAAATACTTTATTTGAAGATGGTGATGGTGCAAATACATTCCGTGCTTTTAACCCAACTCAAGCCGAAGAAACTTATTCCATGGTCACCGCTAACCGCTTTTGGTCCCAAATCTTTGGGGTTGCTTTTTCCAATAAACGTTGGTTACATTTCTTTATGTTATTTGTACCAGTAACCGGTTTATGGATGAGTGCTCTTGGAGTAGTCGGTTTGGCCTTGAACCTACGCGCCTATGACTTCGTTTCTCAGGAAATTCGCGCAGCGGAAGATCCGGAATTTGAGACTTTCTACACCAAAAATATTCTATTAAACGAAGGTATTCGTGCTTGGATGGCGGCTCAAGATCAGCCTCATGAAAATCTTATATTCCCTGAGGAGGTTCTACCACGTGGAAACGCTCTTTAATGGAACTTTATCTGTAGCTGGTCGTGACCAAGAAACCACCGGTTTTGCTTGGTGGGCCGGAAATGCCCGACTTATTAATTTATCCGGTAAACTACTAGGAGCTCATGTAGCCCATGCCGGATTAATCGTATTCTGGGCCGGAGCAATGAACCTATTTGAAGTGGCTCATTTCGTACCAGAGAAGCCTATGTATGAACAAGGATTAATTTTACTTCCCCATCTAGCTACTCTAGGTTGGGGGGTAGGCCCTGGGGGGGGAAGTTATAGATACCTTTCCATATTTTGTATCTGGAGTACTTCATTTAATTTCCTCTGCAGTATTGGGTTTTGGCGGTATTTATCATGCACTTCTGGGACCCGAGACACTGGAAGAATCTTTTCCATTCTTCGGTTATGTGTGGAAAGATAGAAATAAAATGACCACAATTTTAGGTATTCACTTAATCTTATTGGGTCTAGGTGCTTTTCTTCTAGTCTTCAAAGCTCTTTATTTTGGGGGCGTATATGATACTTGGGGTGATTTGGGGCTTTTTGATGCAGTGGCTATTTGAGCGGTTTGTTCAGCAAGATAGCTTGAGATATCCACCGTGATATCTCCAAACGTCATCACGGGCAGATGACCTGTGGATCGTAGGGTATTGGACACTTCTTCAACAGCCCTAGTGAATTGTTCGACAGTTGCATCTTGTGGAATGTTGGTGATATCAGGAGCGGTTTGAGGAGCAGGAACGGTTGTTGATGGGGTTGCAGAGACATTTGAGCCAGCATTTGAAAAGTTTGAGTTTTGGGAAGCCATGTAAGCAAGGATTTCGAGAGGATTTGTGATGAGTTTGAATTTCTTTCAGCCATTTAAGTGAGGCGGTTGGAATTTCAAGGTAAGAGATGGAAGTTTACACACACTAATTTGAGATATACACAACCACAAATCAAATCTGCAATCTTAGTACTCAACAAAATCAGAAATCACAATTAGCACGAGAATAAAGACTTATGATCGATATTTATAGAGAGAGTAATCGTATAGTTGGAGGTTAAATGAAGACTGATAAAATAATCCAGAAAATTTCGATAATGCTCCACATAATTAGCCACAATCTAGATCATGGATAATTAGTGAGTAAAATCCATTTAATTAATTTAATTAAATAATTAAGAAGCTTTCTAGAATTTAAAGAATTAAAATTCGCATAATCTGAAAAAATAAAAACGTGGGTCAGTAATTAATTAAATAAATAAAATAAATCTCAATAAATAATTAAATAATTACAACTAATAAAACTAAATTCGAATCAGGCAATGTTGTGCTCAAAACTGTTACAAACACCTCAACACGGTTTTTACATGACTTTTCTTCATTTGTGTTGCACCATATTTTTTCTTTTTATGTTATAGCATCTAATTTGTATTGATCCATTTCAATACACTTTAGTCTTGTATTTGATTCTAGTTTAAAGTACTTTTTTTATATTCTCTTGTAATAGAGTTTAGTGAGAAAGGTGAGAGTCATTGTAGACTTGAAAGAGTGTAGGAGGATTGAGTGTCAAAAGAGAGGAATTCTGTGTGATTGTAAAAATTAATCATATAGTGATCTCTTTGGTGGGTTGTGGTTTTTCTTCGGTTTTGGAGTTTCCACGTTAAATTCTTGTGTTGTTGATTGTGTTATTTCTTCATTTTATTTCTTGTTTATTTTTCGTTTAAGGGAGAATTACACTATAGGACATTTCACCCTAAGTTTTTGCAAATAAAGGAAAATTTTATTGCAGTTACAAATCAAGACAAATTAACCAATTGAAGTACAATTATACCCCTACTGTGTTGATAAGAATTTCAATTTCGAAATAATTAGATTTAAATAATTTAATTAATGGAAAGTCAACTAAAATCAAACACATTAATAAAAATCTGGAAGATTTTTTTGCTCCATAATTGTGCATGATTTTTAATTCAAAAAACATTCCTAATACCTCAGCCAACATTAATTCTTAAAACATTGATCATTCTCTCTCAATTGAAGCTTAAAGAAGAAAACGGAAAGCAAGAAGAACCCTTGTGCCGAGAATCATTCAAGGTATTTAGTGTAAAAATCATCTCCTGCAAAACAAGAAAAACTATTTCATTAATTAATACATAATTTTTTCAAATTAAATATTCGGTATACACAATCATATGGATAAATACGGAAATTATTATCCACAATGAATATAAACTTCTTTTAATTAAAATTATTTAGAAACATAAAAAGGTACAAACAAAAGGTATATACATTATTATTGTTTTAGTATAATTAAATATGCACAGGAAAATAAACGTAGGGGTACATAACATATGCACAACGTAGTGCATATAAAATATAGCATGCGATAATGTTGTGCATATAGCTGAAATATATATATGCATAGAAATATACATATATTAAATAATATGCAATACTATTATACATAAAAAGATCGAATATATATACTTTAATTTAATAGTTTCGGTATTATTATTTGGAAATACAAACAATACTTATAATATATAATATGCATAACTATTATAGACAAATTAGTGCATATGTAATATAGTATGCGATAATGTAGTCCATATAGCTGAAATATATGCATAACTCTATCATCCCCAATAAATCTGAATTAGTCTAAACAACATTTATTAATGTCACCAACCGAGTATAAGATTGTCGAATTACCTGAAGATATATTTGAGGCCACGATGCAGTAATTTGATCAACAATCTCCTGGAAAGAGGATCCGGCGGTGACAAGAATCATTTTACACTTTTCTTCGAAATCAACCTTCAGGAACATATTATAATCCATGGCAGATGGGCTTGAAATTGATAAGACAATTGATGCTATATGATGACATAACCGTGTGAATTGATTATCCCCAAATTTTAACAGAAATGCATGAGGATGATAGAGGTTATCATCGATTCATGGAGATAAACGCTGAAATTGATTGCAGATTTTTGGAAACGAAGAACGAGATGAATTGATTAAAGTAGTAATGAAAAAATGGAAATGAGTGATTCAATTGGAAATAAACGGTATAAGGAAAGACCAACTATAATTAAGGGAGACTTATTCAATTTTAATATTAATTGTCTAGTTAAATAATATTAATTCATTTAATATATTGGGTTGAGGGCATATTAGGAATGTAAAATATAGATTTGTCTTAAGTTGTAATATCCAGAATTTTTGCCTTGATTTAAAAGATGGGCTTGAATCTTGGTCTATATTGTTAATAAACTCTTTGTATTGATCTATTTTTCACGTAGAGTACATCGTAGTAGCGAACTCCGTGCCCCATTCTTACTTAATGGATTACAAATATCTTGATTTTTTTTTTGAATTACATTAAATACCCATCCCTTTTTCCCCTCCCCATGACTCGAACCCAGGATATAAAGCCTAGGTAGTGGTGCTCTAACCACTTGAGCTATCCAACTTCGTCAATTACAAATATCTTGATGTTTTTTTACCAAAAATCACCTTTTGAAAAGAAGGCATCGTAGTAGTGAACTCTGTGCTCCATAGTTACTCAGTGATTTGGTACATCTTTTAGTATGCTAATAACATTCTAAGTTTTATGCATTTGAGAGGTGTAAGACATGTTTGTTTTTGTACTCAAGGTTCTTAGATTCGAAGATATTTTACAAATGATTATTTAACTAAGTAAGAAATAAATTCAACTTATAAAATTTATACAACCCATGATGTTGTCACAAATGCCATCCATCCAAAATTTTCAGATAGTGCTCATGCCAAGAGATTTCCTCAAAGTAGAGAATCTCTCATGGTCTAAGGCTTTTGTAAAAATATCAGCATTCTGTTTTTCAGTAGGTACATACTCCAACTTAACAATATTCTTCTCTACTAAATCTCTCATAAAATGGTGTCTTATGCTAATGTGCTTTGTGAGTGAGTGTTGTACAGGATTTTTAGAAATGTTAATGGCACTAGTATTATCACAAAAAATTGTAAGTATACCATTCTCAATACCATAGTCATGAAACATCTTGCTTAGCCACAAGAGTTGTGTGCAACAGCTTCCAGCAGCTATGTACTCAGATTCTGCTGTAGATTGTGAAACACAATTCTGTTTCTTACTGTGCCATGATACAAGATTGTTTCCCATGTAGAAACATCCTCCACTCGTACTCTTTCTATCATCTATATCTTCAGCCCAATCAGCATCAATGAAGCCTATCAAAATGTTGTTGGTGTCCTTAGTGTACCAGATTCCAAGTTCACTTGTTCCTGAAACATACTTGATAATCCTTTTCACAACATTCATGTGAGATTCCTTTGGATTAGCTTGGTACCTAGCACAAACACACACACTGTACATAATATCTGGTCTACTAGAGGTTAAATCCAGTAAACTACCAATCATGGATCTGTAAAGTGTTGGATCAATATCTGTTCCAGCACTGTCTTTGCAAAGTTTCAAAGTAGATCCCATAGGAGTTTTCATCGGTTTTGAATTCTCAAGACCAAATCTTTTAACCAAGTTCTTAGCATACTTACACTGGGAGAAGAAAATACTATCATTGCATTGTTTGATTTGAAGACCTAAAAAGTAATTCAAGTCTCCAACCATACTCATTTCAAATGTTGCAGTCATTGCCTCAACAAATTTGCTTAACATTTTATCACAAGTAGAACCAAACACAATGTCATCAACATATATTTGAGCAATTAGTATATCATCTTCAGTGTGCTTAATGAACAAAGTTCTATCGGCCTCTCCTCTAATAAAACCATATTCCAGAATAAAGTCAGTAAACCTACCATACCATGCTCTAGGAGATTGTTTAAGACCATACAAAGATTTCTTAAGTTTATATACATGATCAGGATACTGTGGATCTGCAAATCCTATAGGTTGTTCAACATATGCTTCTTCATTCAATATGCCATTTAGAAATGCAGCTTTTACATCCATTTGATGAAGTTTAATATCAATAAAACATGCAATTGCTGGCAATAATCTAATAGATTCTATCCTAGCAACAGGTGCAAAAGTTTCATCAAAATCAACACCTTCAACTTGGGTGTAACCTTGTGCTTCTAACCTAACCTTGTTCCTAATATATTACTAGATTCATCAGTTTTGTTCTTAAATATCCACTTTGTTCCAATAACATTATTATGACTAGGTCTTGGAACAAGTGTCCACACTTCATTTCTTTCAAACTAACCAAGTTCTTCATGCATAGCATTAATCCAGTTTTCATCAGTTAAGGCTTCTTTAGCACTTTTAGGTTCAATTTCAGATAAATAGCACTCAACATTTACAACATTACACATAGAAGACATGCATATTGTTCTTACCACATCTAGCTTATTTGATCTCACTCTTCCTCTTGTTTGCACTCCAACTGTAGCATCACCTATGATCTGGTCAGAAGGATGACTTTTACCTATTCTTGAAGAAGGATTCATTTTGGGAACGTACTGATCATTCTGTAAGATTACGACTGACTGTTCTGTAGATGTTGCCCCAGATGTGTTGTAGGTCCCCAAAGTTGAGTTAATAACGAGTAAGCTAGTGAAAATGTCTAGAGGGGGGTGAATAGACTTTTCAAAATTCTATCGAAATATCAGAATACAATATGCGGAATACGAAATTAACAATGAGCCCAATTCAAGTTTATACTCAACTTCTTAATTCGAGAACTCTGTTCTATACTCAACTTGTTTAGTTTAGTTATGTGTGTAAACAATTAAGCAATTAAACCAAACAGTAAAGTAAACAACACAAACAATTTATAGTGGTTCGACAACTTGTCTACATCCACTCTCACAAACCCAGTTGTGATGTTTCCACTAAACTCTTCCAATCGAGTACAAGTGTATATTCCTGTCTTTTAAGTCCCAAGAAGAAGACTTAGATCTTCTAAGACTATACCTCCAGATATGTCTATGATCTTACTAGAAATTTAACAAGTATCTAGCAACTTGATAAAACAACAAAAACTAAAAACTTATTCAGTAGTAGCCTTTTGAATTCTTCACTTGTCTTCTGGCTTCTTTCTGAATCTTCAATCTCTGCGAGTAATCTTCAATATATCTTCAGTATGTAGCTTCAGTATGCGTAGTTGCAGTAGTCTTCAAATGATCACCATCATGAAGTATTTATAAACTTCAATCATCAAGAACTTAGGTAGTTGTAACCAACTCTTCTTGAAAATTAACTTCAACTGAATCTTCTTATCCTTCCACGCGTTTCTTGTTATGAATTAGTTATTCCATAACTAACTTCTATCCTTATCTTTATACGCGCTTCATTTAGACTTTTAAGTTTGACTTGTCTAGTATGTCCTTGTCTTGTCTTGTAGTCCACCTGTCTTCTCAAGTAGTAGACTCCAAGTCTTCTTGTCTGGTCTTCCTTGTACAAACATCAATAGTAAACTATACTAAACCTATCAAGACTATTACATTACTTTAAGCTTTCATAATACAAGCTTAGTCAACTTATTATCTATACAATCAAACTAATCTATTACATACGAAAACATGAGCTTCTATACACTTCAAATAGCTCAATAACAACCTAACATATACAAATAGCACATATGAAGTATAAACAATATACAAATTTATAAGTACTTTATCTTTTCATGTGAACTCTACTGGTCTTGCTCAAGATGACTTCAACTCAACTAGACTAGATTAGTCAACACTTAGAAAATATTCAAACTACTTTTGGCTTATCAAAACTTCATCTTTTATCTTTTCATCATGTAGGACTTGTTCTAGGATTCATATCCCAACAATTTCCCCCTTTTTGATGAAGCCAAAACTACTTGAATCTTTTCTCAATAAGTAGACTAGTTAAGTAGTTGTCTTGTCTTTAAACATCAAAAGTTGTTATCTTTTCATTCATTCAAAATAATACCAGTAGATATTACACATACTTCGAATATAAAAAATAACTAAGTATCAGAGCAAAAAAAACTTCAAATATAAATCAACTAATCTGAAAGAGTACCTCCTTCTGCTGGATTTGGAACGCAAAACGCATCAAGGAGTCTCTTATGAATAACACAGATATGATCTTCATTTTCAATCTTCTCCTTCTCGAGTAGTTGTTCTTCAAACTTCTTGATTTGATTCATGTCAACTCTTCTACCTGAGCTTGTCATGGGACATTTCCATCTAGGAAATTTAGGAACAAGAATGTTGAAGTTTGCACCAGCAGAAATCCTTAAGATTAAATGCCACAACATTCTGTGTTGACCTTCCATGAATCTGTCAAACAAAGAATACAGTTCATCTTGTCCTTCAGCATCTCCAAATTTGCGAATGATCCAGTGATCAAGTTCCCATTGTCTCTTCACTTCAATCCATTCAGCTCGATGCTCTTTATCTATGAAGTGATCAATGAACTTGTCTTCTATCAGATCTTCATCAGCCTTTAGTTTCTGCAAATTCTCAATATGCTTTCCAATCTTCTTCTTGCTAGCATAGTGAGTCTCATCATTTGGATCAGTAGACTTTTGTTTCTTCTTAGCTATTGCAGTAGGCTCTTCAATAACTAACTTCCTCTTAACTTGTCTGGTCTGAATCTCAGCTTCAAGAGACGGTTCAACACTTTTGCCTTTCAACTTTTTCAGCTCTTCTGCTCTAGTTTGTTCAACTTCAGCAGTCTTGACTAGCCTTCTCTTAGGCCTTCTGAGCTCTTGTATTGCTTCAGCAGCCTCCTTAGCTTCTGGTTCAGCAGACTTCTCAATAATACTTGACTCTTCCCCCTTTTTGGCTTCATCAGTAGCCTTAAGAGTGAAAAGACTAGTAAATCGAGTCATTTCTTCTTTTACAGCTTCCTTCATAGCTTCAGTAGCTTTTTCAATCTGCTTTTGATGAGAACAGTCTTGACTCAACTTGTCCAGTTTGGTTGCCACCAACTCCAGCTTTTGTGTAGACAAGTTCAACTCATTTTTGAAATGTGTTGCAGTCAAACGCAGCTTCCTGTTCTCTTCAGTCATAGCACTGATAATCTCTTTAGCTTGTGCTAACTGATCATAAGCTTCCTTTCTCTAAACATCAGCTACTTCAATTGTGGCTCTATAGACTCGTTCCATTTTCTTGGATTCAGTAGCTAGAACACGAGCAAAATCAACTGAGCTTTTCTCCGAATATTCAACTTGATTCTGGAGAAATCCTTCGATCTGTTTAAACATCTCTTGCCTGAAGTCGTTGTCCAACTGATTGACTTCATTCAAGATCATCTCTTTTGAACTTGTCACAAGGACACTGTTCTGTTCAACAAGAGTCTTCTTAAGTTCAGTTTTGAGAAAATCATCGATAGTTGACTTGATGACAGATTTCAAATCTTCTTTCAACTCATCTATCGAGGCGACTGGGATAGCTTGAGACGACTGAGCTTCAATCACATTATCTTCCTGAACTTTCTCAATAAGTTCATCTTCAGTAAACATAACTGCATCCATGAACTCATCATCTTCTTCTCCTAGTTCAAAAGACTCAATGTTTTCTGAACTTTCACCTTCTTCTTCATTTGAACCACCTTCAAATACCAAAATGGGTTCTGAAGTCTGAACAACTATCTCAGCAACTTCTGGCTTGATCTCGTCTTCCACCAGATCAGTCTGGGTTCCAACATCGAACGAGAACTCATCTTCTATAACACCATCTGGAATACTCAACAATCTTTTAACTAGATCAACCAAGGCCTTGCGAGGGAACAGTTCAGAGTGATCCTTAACTCCACTGTTTTCCTTTTGTTCCATCTCCCAATCCATGAAGTTGGAGATTCCGCCCATGCCTTGAATGACTTCAAAAAGATCATCCGTAGAAGATTTCTTCAGAGCAAACCAAGTGCAAATCCGCACGAGCTTCTCAAACTGTTCTGAAGCAGAGTCGATGTCAAGAGTCGAGAGCTGCTTCTTCAGATTCCTGGATACACGAGCACGAATTCTCTTCTCTCGCAGACACATCGGATAATACACTAGGGATTCAAATCTAACATCAGACGGGTCCTGAGTAGATGGGGTCTCTAACTCAGCTGTTGCAGTGGCAACTGGCGTCTTATCTGAAGTAGATGGGTTGGAGGGTTCAACATATTCTGTTGAGGGTAAAGAAGAAGTTTGGACTGTGGTTTCTTGGGGCTTTGATGAGGCTAGGTTTGGTGTGACAACTGTAGGAGTATCAGTTGTATCTTGTATGGGAGTGATTTGGGGATGACTGGCTCTAAGCGGTAATGCCGCCAGTACTTGTGAGGTTGAGGGTAAAGGACGAGGCCTAGATCGGTGTGATCTAGCCTTGGTTCGAACAGAGGAGAGAGAGAGAGATGGAATTGACAAAGACTGTGAAGAAGAACCAACCTGGTAACTCGTCTCTTCTAGTGGAGGTGGAGTACCAATTCTCACAATCCTGAGAACTTGAGTAGATTGATCATCAGTCTCCTTCTCTTCATCAACATCCTTGTCTGAATGAGTTTCTTCCGAATCACCACCAGTTGACTCAGCTTTCGCAGGAGCCTCTGATTCTTCATCATCGGACTCATCTTCTGAGGAGCTAGTTGAGTTGCCATAAGGTAAGACGTCTGAGCCGTCTACCTGAACACGTCTTGGGGCAGTTGTCCTTGCAGCAGCTTGCTTCCTCTGGGCTTCCGATTTCAGATAAAATTTGAGAGGATGGAAGGGCTTACCTTTACTCCAATCCGACTTGTTTGGTAACAACAAGGGGAGTAGGATACTCAACTTGTTGCCATATCCAACAGTATGTGACACCACCCAACTACTAGAGTCGGTATCAACACGAACACTCTTCTCAAAGTACATCATTCGATCGGCTATCAGTTTGAACCAATTGCCCTCCGTGATTCCGTCAAAAATAGCTGCCATTACCCTTGTCTTGGCTTGAGTGACCGCGTCAAATGAACCAGTGGCACATAGAAGCATCTTACTTGCTATGTCCAGAAGGGTGCGATACTTCTCCAATAACTCGGCCTTCTTAACCGCAGGGGCCTTGCCGTCTGACTTGAGCTTCATCTTCCTTCCACAAAAGATGCTCAAATATCTCATCTCTTGTCCAGTGGCATAGTTCTCCACATCAATCGTTCCGATGGGCAGCCTTAAATGCCTGAAAAACACCTCACGAGTGAGTTCAACTCGACTCGTTCCTATGAAAGATTCAATTTCATCTCCTCGTCTTGTGGCGTTGGCATAGAACATCAACACCTCTTCCTCCAAGACGACTTGAGGAAACGCCTCCAGATAAGGCTTCAAACCACAACGCGAGCACTTATCAAGGATCTCCTGATTTCCAGCAGTGTGAAGTCCTTTGAAAAACATCGAAGGTTCTACATGCACCTTGTTCTCCGAAATATACTTTCCAAGATTGAACCTCGCTTGCAGGTTAGTTCGCACATCGAAAAGAGAAACAATCGACATCTTTAGTGAGTAGAGTAAGAACTGGGGGGTTTGATTTGCAAGAAATTCGAGAGCTTAAGCAGAGGAGTTATGAAAACGTAAGGCAAGTGAGTGTGGAAGATGGGTTTTGAGAAAAACTGAAAAAAATTGATCCAATGGCCAAGATTGAAAGATTTAATCCAACGGTCGAGACCCTTGAAATTCGGTTACGGAATCGAGAATATTATGTGATTTGATATTCTAAGTTTTGAAATCCGGCTCTTCTTAGTTAGGACAGGGAGTGTACTCATCTGACCTAGTGTAGTAGAGTAGGAACTGGGTGTATACACCTCATTAAGAATGGGAGTGTATAAATCCAATTCTAGGGTTTTCAAAATTTAGCATTATCTAATTACTATAATACCCTTAATCCGTTTGAATAGACACTTAACATATTTCAATCAAGAGAAACACTTAGCTTGTCTGTTCGAGTCTATCCAAAACAGACGAGTAGACTTAAGCTTCACAAGACGAGTTGACTTAAGTATATAAGACGAGTTCCCCCTTCGTCTGTGCTTGTCTATTCTGAACGTCGAACGACTGTGTGTACCTATCTCATCGTTTTCAATGTGTAATCATAGGTACAAGTAGAGTAAGATAAATAAGATGAATATCAATCTACAGCAAAGATCAAGGTTTCGAACAAGATGGCCTTAACGAACATAAGAGTCAACATAAGGATATTTAAGAAATCAAGGATTCCCCCTTAAATGTTTATTCCCTTAGTATTACCCTCAGCTTTACCAGCTTCCTCATCGGGTTGTTTGGTCATCTAGTCTAGCCTTGTATACCTGTCTGTTGCGTGAGAAGTCGAGTGCTCTGGTCTAGTGATCTTGTCATCTCTTTTCTTTGATGTACCTGTCTAGTTAGTACATAGCTATAGGCAAGTAGGATCTAAATCAATTAGCCCTAGACTAATGCATAACTCACGAAATCGTGCCTCAGCTAATGGTTTTGTAAAAATATCAGCTCTTTGAAAATCAGTATGAATCTTTTCCATGCGAATATCCTTCTTTTCTACATGATCACGTATGAAATGATGCTTCACATCAACATGCTTACATCGTGTGTGTAAAACAGGATTTTGTGTAATGGCAATTGCACTATTACTATCACAGAAAATAGGAACATTTGATTTATGTATGTTGTAATCACGAAGCTGTTGCATGAGCCAGAGTAGTTGACTACAACAGCTACCAGCAGCCATGTACTCGGCTTCGGTAGTTGAAGTTGCAACACTAGTCTGCTTTTTAGAAAACCAAGATATGAGTTTTGTGCCTAAAAATTGACAAGAACCGGAAGTAGATTTCCTATCTATTCTACAGCCTCCAAAGTCTGAGTCTGAATACCCACTTAAGGATAGATCATCATTTGAGGGATACCATATACCACGATTGATGGTCCCTTTCAAATATTTCAAGATCCTTTTGGTGGTTTCCATGTGACTTTCTTTTGGATTGGCTTGGAATCGAGCACAAACACCAACAGAGAATGCAATGTCTGGTCTACTGGCAGTTAGATACAGTAAGGAACCAATTAAGCCACGATAATAGGATTGGTCAGCACATTTACCGTTCTCATCTGGATCCATTCTGTAAGTTGGTTGCGTAGGTATGCCAGTGGACTTACATGTTTTGATCCCGTACTTGTCTAGAAGGTTTCTTGTGTACTTCGCCTGATTTATGAAAATACCTTCTGGAGTTTGTTTTACTTGAAGTCCAAGAAAGTAGTTCATCTCACCCATCATTGACATTTCAAACTTACTTTGCATGAGTGTAGAAAAACTTTCACTCAGCTTTTTGTTAGGTGACCCAAAAATGATGTCATCTACGTAAATTTGGACGAGTAAGATGTCCTTCCCTTATTGTCTTCTGAACAAGGTTCGATCGACCTTGCCCTTAGTAAAACCATTTTCTAATAGAAAGAGAGATAGAGTGTCATACCATGCTCTTGGAGCTTGCTTTAGTCCATATAAGGCCTTCTTTAATCTGTACACCTGGTTGCCTTTGACTTCGAAACCTGGAGGTTGTTCAACATACACTTCTTCCGCAAGAATACCGTTAAGAAATGCACTTTTAACATCCATTTGATATACAGTAAACTTCATGTGAGCAGCATATGCAAGGAACAATCGAATGGCTTCTAGTCTAGCAACAGGAGCATAAGTTTCATCATAGTCTATGCCTTCAGCTTGTGAATAGCCTTGGGCGACTAATCTAGCCTTATTTCTAACGACTAAATCATTCTCATCTTTCTTATTTTTAAAAATCCATCGAGTGCCAACTACATTATGATGTTTCGGCCTATCGACAAGTTCCCAGACGTCGTTTCGAACAAACTGGTTCAACTCGTCTTGCATAGCGATGATCCAATTACTATCGGCCAATGCCTCTTTAATAGTGGTAGGCTCAATAGCAGAGAGGAAACAACACCAGCAAAACATAGTTGGACTCGACTGTTCTTGCGACTCAAAGAGTTGTCGTCTAGTCTTCACACCAATAGTAGAGTCACCAATAATATTTTCAGTATCATGCGCAGATTTCCATGTTTTTCTATTCTTAACAGGAACACTATCATCTTCTATATCATGTACATCATCATGCATGTCAACATCATTAGTATCAGATTTACTAGGAGTAGTAGAGTCAACTAGAGCAGGCATGTCTACTGGTCTAGAAGACTTACCTTGAGCACTTACTTTCTCTTTATCATCAGAGTCGAGAGCTTTTAGGAATGGGTTGTAGGCTTGAACGGATTCATATATCTCTGAATCTTTGTCAGATTCGATCGATAGATCAGTTATCTTCTTACTGATCTTGTCGGCAGACGAGTCCTGTTGAGATTCATCGAAAACCACATGTGGTGTTTCTTCCACACAAAGAGTTGAGTAGTTGAATACCCTAAATGCTTTGCTAGTCGAGGAGTATCCTAAAAATATCCCCTCGTCTGCTTTAGCATCGAAAGCATTCAACTTGCTTTTACCATTGTTGTGAATGAAACACTTACAGCCAAATATATGGAAATATGAAACTCTGGGTTTTCTACCTTTCCAAACCTCATAAGGTGTCTTGTCTACATCCACTCTCACAAACCCAGTTGTGATGTTTCCACTAAACTCTTCCAATCGAGTACAAGTGTATATTCCTGTCTTTTAAGTCCCAAGAAGAAGACTTAGATCTTCTAAGACTATACCTCCAGATATGTCTATGATCTTACTAGAAATTTAACAAGTATCTAGCAACTTGATAAAACAACAAAAACTAAAAACTTATTCAGTAGTAGCCTTTTGAATTCTTCACTTGTCTTCTGGCTTCTTTCTGAATCTTCAATCTCTGCGAGTAATCTTCAATATATCTTCAGTATGTAGCTTCAGTATGCGTAGTTGCAGTAGTCTTCAAATGATCACCATCATGAAGTATTTATAAACTTCAATCATCAAGAACTTAGGTAGTTGTAACCAACTCTTCTTGAAAACTAACTTCAACTGAATCTTCTTATCCTTCCACGCGTTTCTTGTTATGAATTAGTTATTCCATAACTAACTTCTATCCTTATCTTTATACGCGCTTCATTTAGACTTTTAAGTTTGACTTGTCTAGTATGTCCTTGTCTTGTCTTGTAGTCCACCTGTCTTCTCAAGTAGTAGACTCCAAGTCTTCTTGTCTGGTCTTCCTTGTACAAACATCAATAGTAAACTATACTAAACCTATCAAGACTATTACATTACTTTAAGCTTTCATAATACAAGCTTAGTCAACTTATTATCTATACAATCAAACTAATCTATTACATACGAAAACATGAGCTTCTATACACTTCAAATAGCTCAATAACAACCTAACATATACAAATAGCACATATGAAGTATAAACAATATACAAATTTATAAGTACTTTATCTTTTCATGTGAACTCTACTGGTCTTGCTCAAGATGACTTCAACTCAACTAGACTAGATTAGTCAACACTTAGAAAATATTCAAACTACTTTTGGCTTATCAAAACTTCATCTTTTATCTTTTCATCATGTAGGACTTGTTCTAGGATTCATATCCCAACAATTTCCCCCTTTTTGATGAAGCCAAAACTACTTGAATCTTTTCTCAATAAGTAGACTAGTTAAGTAGTTGTCTTGTCTTTAAACATCAAAAGTTGTTATCTTTTCATTCATTCAAAATAATACCAGTAGATATTACACATACTTCGAATATAAAAAATAACTAAGTATCAGAGCAAAAAAAACTTCAAATATAAATCAACTAATCTGAAAGAGTACCTCCTTCTGCTGGATTTGGAACGCAAAACGCATCAAGGAGTCTCTTATGAATAACACAGATATGATCTTCATTTTCAATCTTCTCCTTCTCGAGTAGTTGTTCTTCAAACTTCTTGATTTGATTCATGTCAACTCTTCTACCTGAGCTTGTCATGGGACATTTCCATCTAGGAAATTTAGGAACAAGAATGTTGAAGTTTGCACCAGCAGAAATCCTTAAGATTAAATGCCACAACATTCTGTGTTGACCTTCCATGAATCTGTCAAACAAAGAATACAGTTCATCTTGTCCTTCAGCATCTCCAAATTTGCGAATGATCCAGTGATCAAGTTCCCATTGTCTCTTCACTTCAATCCATTCAGCTCGATGCTCTTTATCTATGAAGTGATCAATGAACTTGTCTTCTATCAGATCTTCATCAGCCTTTAGTTTCTGCAAATTCTCAATATGCTTTCCAATCTTCTTCTTGCTAGCATAGTGAGTCTCATCATTTGGATCAGTAGACTTTTGTTTCTTCTTAGCTATTGCAGTAGGCTCTTCAATAACTAACTTCCTCTTAACTTGTCTGGTCTGAATCTCAGCTTCAAGAGACGGTTCAACACTTTTGCCTTTCAACTTTTTCAGCTCTTCTGCTCTAGTTTGTTCAACTTCAGCAGTCTTGACTAGCCTTCTCTTAGGCCTTCTGAGCTCTTGTATTGCTTCAGCAGCCTCCTTAGCTTCTGGTTCAGCAGACTTCTCAATAATACTTGACTCTTCCCCCTTTTTGGCTTCATCAGTAGCCTTAAGAGTGAAAAGACTAGTAAATCGAGTCATTTCTTCTTTTACAGCTTCCTTCATAGCTTCAGTAGCTTTTTCAATCTGCTTTTGATGAGAACAGTCTTGACTCAACTTGTCCAGTTTGGTTGCCACCAACTCCAGCTTTTGTGTAGACAAGTTCAACTCATTTTTGAAATGTGTTGCAGTCAAACGCAGCTTCCTGTTCTCTTCAGTCATAGCACTGATAATCTCTTTAGCTTGTGCTAACTGATCATAAGCTTCCTTTCTCTAAACATCAGCTACTTCAATTGTGGCTCTATAGACTCGTTCCATTTTCTTGGATTCAGTAGCTAGAACACGAGCAAAATCAACTGAGCTTTTCTCCGAATATTCAACTTGATTCTGGAGAAATCCTTCGATCTGTTTAAACATCTCTTGCCTGAAGTCGTTGTCCAACTGATTGACTTCATTCAAGATCATCTCTTTTGAACTTGTCACAAGGACACTGTTCTGTTCAACAAGAGTCTTCTTAAGTTCAGTTTTGAGAAAATCATCGATAGTTGACTTGATGACAGATTTCAAATACAACATCAAATACAACATTAACGGATTCTTGAACAGTGTTAGTCCTAAGGTTATACACTCTATAAGCTTTAGTATTTCTAGAATAGCCTAAAAAGAAACCTTTGTCACTTTTAGAATCAAACTTATGAAGTTGATCCCTATCATTCAGAATATAACACACACAACCAAATACATGAAAATATTTCACATTTGATTTTCTGTTGTTCAAAATCTCATAAGGTGTTTGATTAGTGTCAGCACGAATATAAACTCTATTAATAATATGACATGCAGTATTCATTGCTTCTCCCCAAAATTTCTTAGCAAGACATTTGGATGTAAGCATGACTCTTGCCATTTCTTGTAAAGTTCTATTCTTTCTTTCAACAATTTCATTTTGTTGTGGAGTTTTAGGAGATGAATATTCTTGTAAAATACCCTTTTTATCACAAAAATCATTAAACATGCTGTTTTCAAATTTCCTACCATGATACGGCCAACTTTCAAGTTAAACACATTTTTGAACCTCTTATAAAGAATTTTAAATGCAACAAATGCTTCAGATTTGTCTCTCAAAGACTCTACCCAGGTAAATCTAGAAAAACCATCTACCACAACTAAGGAATACCTCTTTCTTCCAATGCTTTCAGTTTCCATAGGACCCATTAAATCCATGTGCAGTAATTCAAAGCATCGATGTGTAGAACAATGTGACAGCATTTTGTGCGGCATTCTTACCTGCTTACCTTTTTGGCATGGTCCACATACAGTGGGATTGTGAAACTTCAGTTTTGGCATTCCTTTTACTGCATCTGCTTTGATTAGCCTTTTCATTGCTCTGTAATTTGCATGTCCCAATCTTTGATGCCATAGAATATTTTCATCATGTTTTGGCAAGTTACACATTTTTGTTCCAATAAGATAGCAATTATCAGCTGACCTAGTACCACTCATGACACAAACTTCATCTTTATTAAGAACATAACATGAATCTTTGTCAAATTTCACATGCAAATTATCATCACAAAGTTGACTAATGCTAATCAGATTCGCAAGTAAGCCATTAATATGCAAGACATTTTTAAGCTTAGGAAAACCTTCAACATTCAAAGGTCCTTTACCAATAATCTGTCCTTTAGAACCACCACCATATGTAACACTCCCACCATTCATGGTCACATAATCAGATAAAAAATCTATTCGACCTGTCATATGTCTAGAACAACCACTATCAAAGTACCATAAATCAGGTAGACATGCTTTTAAGGAGGTATGAACAACATTACATGTAGCTTTAGGTTTCCATGCAGATTTCAGAAAATGTTTCCTAGGATGTGACAGTTTTTTAGGCAACATTTTCTCATTTTTCATTTCTTCAAACCTTTTTATACAGTAAGGACGAATATGACCAACTTTGCAACAATAATTACATATAAAATTTCCTTTTAACCTTGTGAGGATCTGATTTTGCAGATGTTACACCAGATGTGTTAACATTTGCCTTCACAAATTTCACAGGTTTTCTAAAATTTTCAGAAATAGAAGTGGTAGTACCATCATAACCTAAACCACGATTATTAGACTTACCAGTAGCTATATCATATTTTACCTCAGAAGCACTCTTGGAGTATTTCTTGAAACATAAAGTGGAATTGATCAGTTTCTACTTTAAGTTACAGATTTCCAGACCTCTTTTGGTAAGAATAACTTCTAGCTTAGTGATTGTGTCTTTCAGATCCTCATTCTCTTTATTCAAGGAATTAAGAGTGAGTTTCTGAGAGTTCCAATCATCTAACAACTTTTGGTATGCATTGTCATCAATCCTTTTTCCTACATCATCAACCAAATCATTAAAACAGACTAAATCTGGGTGATTCTGTTCTGATGTTACTGCAGATGTTAAGACATCAGGTGCAACATTAGAGTTTGTATCATCCAGATCATCCTCTGAGGAATCATTATAATCAATTCTGGTAAAATGAGCATATTCATTTTCATTTATCTCATCAAGATCATCATTATCAGAATCATCACTCAAGGTAGTACTAAAATTCAGTTTTTGCTTAAGTTTGGTATTGGCACACTCATTTGCATAGTGGCCATATCCAGAACATGCATTGCATTGAACTGATTTTCTAAATTCAGGATCATACCTTGGTTTACCTTCACTTTTTTATAGTCTTGGTGTGAATTGACTTCTCCTCCTTTCTGGCTGTGGTGTTGATGTATTGATTTGAATTTTAGGCTGAATGTTTCCTCTAGATTCTCTCACAGATTTCTTAAGAAATTTATTAAAGTGCTTAGTGAGGAGGGCAATGTTGTTAGGATTGTTGAGACATTCATCAAGCAATTCTTCATCCGAATCAACCTCAGTAATGATAGGTTGAAACTCAGATTTGTTTGATGTTTCTCCTTTAAAAACAATAACTTTCTTATCATTATTAGTTTCATCAACTTGATTAGTGTTTATTTCATAAGTTCTAAGAATACTTACTAATTCATTTTGACTTAACTTATCAGTATCTTTTGCCCTTCAATAGCACAAATTTTAGCATCAAATCTTTTAGGAACAAATCTTAATATTTAATGAACTACTCTAACATTAGAAATAGGGTCACCATGAGAATGTGGTTCATTGATTATCTCACTTAACCTTTCGTTATAAGATGAAATAGTTTCATCTTCCTTCATTCGGAGATTCTCAAATTTTGTCCCCAACATTCGAAGCTTAGCCCTTCGAACACTGTCTGAACCCTCACAATGCTCTTGCAACCTGTCCCATGCATCTTTAGAAGTAGAACAGTTAGATATAAGTTTAAACATTGAAACATCAACAGAGGTAAAAATAACATTTAAAGCTTTAGAATTGTAGCCTGCTGTTGTTATTTAATCATCCATCCAGTCAACTTCTCTCTTGAGTTGAACTTCACCATCTGCATTTGTTGGTTTCTTTGGAGCTTCCCAGCCTGTAAGTACAGTCCTCCAAGCACGTTCATCAATCGACTTGATGTACATACGCATCTTAGGCTTCCAATAAGCATAATTCGAACCATCTAAAACGGATGTCCTAAGTGTCGTGGATATGTGATGTGTTTCCATTGCTAACATAAACTAAAAACACACTAAAATGAGGATCTAACCTAGTGTCGTCAGGTATCGGCTCTGATACCAACTGAAAGTGTGCTGGTATAGTGTTTAAGTAAAAACAGATTAATGTTGTACTAAATGTTGAGACAAATTGTACAACACCGACTCTAACAGAATATCAGAAATAAAGATACACAGCGGAAGACTTGAAACACTAAAAACAAACGAGACACAATGGAAATATTTTTAACATAGATTTTATAAATAAAAATCTATGTTAGCATTACGGCGAAATATCAATACTTATCTTCAAGTATAAATGTTGTGTGAAATGTTACAACAATAACCTTCACAACAGAAACTACAAACGAGGCAGGTGCCTTGTTCTAAAAACAATCTAAGTGTATGAATTATACACCGCCGAAATGCTAGTCCTATCTATGATTACACTCTCGATAGATAAAGAAAAGCGCACAGTCATACGGGTGGGATATTTCGTATGAACTAAAGTGTAAAACTATTGGCCACAATTCCTAACAGGATGAACGCTAGTCTAGGATATTGTTCGAATAGAATACACTGAATTATGGAGCCTTCCTTCGGTATTTATAGAGTGAGGGACAAATTCTAGAGGCTTCCATCTTTGAGATCCTATTTTTTAGGAACTCAACTTCCGTGATCTTTCTAGATCCTTCTTGCATGTTCCAGGTCGATCTATAAGGTTCCAAGCTAGTCTAGCACGTTCTGCAATGTTCTGGAATCTTCCAGGTTCCAGATCCTTGTAGACGCTTCTAGATCCTGCCAGAAATGCGACAACATTTAGATCAACATTTAATGTAGCATTTCAGAAAAAACTTAGAATAAATATCGGAAGGTCAAATTAAGATGTTGTTGAGAATGTTGATACATTTAAGAGTTAACAACATCTACAAAGGTGATTGTGTGCTGGCCTTCTTCATCTGTTTCCTCATCAGTGTAGGTGAGTTTAGTGCAAACATCACCCTTCTTTTCTTTCCATCGAAGAAAGGCAAAGAATTCTGCCATGTAGGGTTCCAAGCAAGAATTAGGCTTGGTTCCCAAAAATTGCTCCAGTTCTGCATCCTTAAGCCACTTCAATATTGGTTGTATATCCTCATCAGGGCTATTGAAAGCCATAAACTTTTCAAACTATAATGATCTTGGGTGGCTAAGATATGTGAAGTCAATATCCAAGGAAGGATCATTGAAATCAACAAGTTCTTCTCTTTTCAATTTGGGTGCCATTTGAGTGAGTTCGAAGGTTTAGGAAGACAAGGGTTTGAAAAACTCGAGTGTTAGAAAATTTTGGGGGTGCGTAGAGGATGAATGACAATGGTGAAAGGTTTTTATGTGGGTTAATTTTTGAATAAATGTTGGGCAATACAAGGGAAGGAAAAGTAGATAAAGTGGTTTGATAAAAATGAATGGTTAGATGAAGGTATTTTGATAATCAATGTCATTGATGAGAGGCACAGTAATAAATGCAATCTTTGTAAATATTGGCATTAAATGCATGAATGACTATTAGGGGACGCATGTTTTTCTAAATAAAGGTAAATACCTTTATGACATACTCCTATTTAGGCATAATGATTGCTAAAAATAGCTTGTATCACCTTATTAAATGAATTACACAATTTGATATGCTAACTTCACTGATCTGGTCCCACATGGACAAGTATACTGAGCAAAATTCTTGAGTGAGTCATAGAGACAAATTCCCTGACCAAGTAGCTTGAATAGATCCTAGGACAAGTGTGATGAACAACTTGCCTGATCACTATTTCAGATTAGTGGGTTTAGTGAATTTGGTCAACTTCTCTGAAGTTCTTCTTAATGACGTTCCCCCTTTAGTGTGCTTCTCCCTTCATTTGTCCATCTTCCCTGGATCAAGTAAGCCCAATTCTGCTGAAAGTTCTAAGAATTTAGCTTCAACTAATGGCTTAGTTAAGATATAAACTTTTTGCTTGTCAATGTGGATTTTGATAAACTTGATATCTTTCTTCTCCACGTGATCTCTTATGAAATGGTGCTTGATATCAACATGTTTGCATCTTGTATGAAGCACTGGATTTTGTGATATGGCTATAGCACTGTTGTTGTCACATAAAATTGGAATTTCATTTGTGACCACATTGTAATCTCTCAATTGTTGCCTTAGTCAAAGAATTGGAGCACAGCAGCTTCCATCTGCTACATATTTTGCTTCTGTTGTTGATGTTGCAACTGTATTCTGCTTCTTTGAAAACCATGAGATCAATTTATTCCCCAAGAATTGACAAGGCCCTGTAGTGGACTTTCTATCAATTCTTCATTCTCCATAATCTGCATCAGTGTATCCAGTGAGCTCAATATTATCATCAGCTGGATACCACAATCCAAGATTCTCAGTCCCCTTGAGATATCTTAGTATCCTTTTTGCAGCCTCTAGATGGCTCTTCTTTGGATTGACTTGAAATCTTGCACATACCCCAACTACAAATGTGATATCAGGCTTGCTTGCAGTGAGATATAGTAAAGAGCCAATGATTCTTCTATATTTAGTGGAGTTGGTCGAAGCTCCACTTTCATTAGGATCCATCTTCCAATTTGTGTTCATTGGAATCTTGACTAGCTTACTTGTTGAGCATCCAAACTTCTTGATCATGTCCCTTGTGTACTTGGCTTGATTGATGGAGATTCCTTCTTTTGATTGTTTAACTTGAAGTCCCAAGAAGAAGTTCATCAATCCCATCATGGACATCTCAAACTTGCTTTGCATGAGTTTTGAGAACTTCTCACACAACTTCTCATTTGGAGATCCAAATATAATGTCATCCACATAAATTTGGACTAACAATATATCATCTCCCTCACAGATTCTGAACAAGGTTGTGTCAACAGTGCCTTTGACAAAACCATGATCTAGTAGAAACTGTGATAAGGTGTCACACAAAGCTGTTGGTGCCTGCTTTAATCCATAAAGGACTTTGTTCAGTTTGTACACCTTTTATCCTTCCTCAAAGTCTAGGGGTTGTTCAACATACACTTCTTCCTTGAGTACCCCATTGAGAAATGCACTCTTGACATCCATTTGGTAAACTTTGAATCTCTTGTGAGCTGCATAGGCTAAGAACAACCTTATTGCCTCAAGCCTTGCCACTGGTGTAAAGGTTTCATCATAGTCAATTCCTTCAGATTGACAGTATCCTTTTGCCACCAATCTTGCTTTGTTCCTCACAATGATGTCATTCTCATTTTCTTGTTTTTGAACACCCATTTTGTTCCAATGACATATTGATGAGTAGGCCTAACCACCAGTTCTCATACTTCATTCCTTGTGAACTGGTTCAGCTCTTCCTGCATGGCAATGATCCAATTTGTGTCTTGTAGTGCTTTCTCAATGTCTCTAGGTTGCTATTCTGATAGAAAGTAACAAAATAAAGCACTTTCACCATGGAATCTTCTAGTTTTGACCCCATCACTTGGATTTCCAAGTATCAGTCTAGTTGGGTGGTCATTTAACTAGGTCCTTCTAAGCCTGATCCCTTTAGTAGAGTTGTCTTCTACTGAGGTTGGATCACTAGATTAATTAAATTCAGGAAAGTTAATTGAAGGATCAAGTTCAGGATCGTATTCAGGGGAGTTGCCATCAATGTCAGGGACATTGGCATTTTCAGTGATATTGGTTCCCCTTTGATTATTGGATCCATTAACTACCTCAGCAGTGTCTGCTTCTTCATGGGTAGTTGGTTACATGGTTATGAACTGGGATTGGATCATTCAGTTCATTTTCTCCTTCAACTTTGTTGTCCTCAAGTTGATTGCCTTTAGGTGATTTGTCCAGATTTTGATTTTCATTGAGTTATGGCCGAACAACTTTTGTGAAATTTGCATCCTTACTTTGAAGCCTCAGTCTGGTTGTCCTTTGTGTTATCTCATCAATGTTTAGGTTTCTATCCCTGGACTCATTAATATACTCATCAAACACAACATGAGGTGTTTCTTCCACAATACAGGTTCTGCAATTGTACACTCTATAAGCTTTACTAACTTAGGAATATCTAATGAATATACCCTCATCAGCTTTGCTGTAAAAAACTTTCAATTTCTCTTTCCCATTATTATGAATGAAACACTTATAACCAGAAATGTGAAAGTAGGCTACAATAGGCAATCTACCTTTCCATATTTCATATGGAGTTTTACCTTGACCTTTTTTGATAAGGTTCCTGTTTTGAGTGTGGCATGAAGTGCTAATGGCTTCGGCCCAGAACCTTTTTGGCAATTTGGATTTTCAGCTATCAAAGTTCTAGCTACTTCTTTCAAGGTTTTGTTCCTTCTCTCAGCCACCCCATTCTGTTGAGGTGTTCTTGCAGCTGAGGTCTTATGAGTGATGCCATTCTTGCTGCAACACTCATTCATGTATGAGTTAATGAATTCAGTACCTTTGTCTGATCTTATCTTGACAGTGCTTAGGCCCTTTTCATTACTCAACTTCTTCATGAGCTCAGGTATCTTGACTTGGGTCTCCTTCTTGTTCAATAAAAACACCACCCAAGTGTACCTGGAAAAGTCATCAACAACTACTAGTGCATATTTTCTGCCATTAATACTTACAGGGATTATTGGGCCAAATAAGTCCATATGCAGTAGTTGGAGAACTCTCTCAGTGGAAATGGCAAGTTTTCTTTTGAATGAAACCTTTATTTGCTTTCCTTCTTAACATGACTGACATACATGTTCCTGGATGAACACTTGGTTTGGCAGCCCCTTCACTAAAGAGTTTCTTGCAAGCTTGTTGATAATTTTGAAGTTCAGGTGGTTTAGCCTTTTGTGCCACAACCAATTTTTCTCACTTGAGCCTTTAGCAACAAGACAGGTTTCTTCAGGGGTTTTACTCCAATCTACAAAATAAACATTTCCCTTTCTCAACCCTGTTAGTAGCACCTGTTGTGTTGATTTGTTTCTGATTAAGCATTAATTACTTAGGAATTCAACACAATAACCTTTATCACAGCAGGTTATATTTCAATCCTAGCACATATGAAACATTAGTATTTTCACAGGACCAATGTTCAAAGTGACATAACCTCTTGTAAGTCCTTGTGAGCTATCTCCGAAGGTTACCGAAGGACCATCCATTTCAATGAAATCAGAGAGAAGTTCTTTATTTCCTGTCATGTGTCTTGAGCATCCACTGTCCAAGTACCATGTTGTTCATTTGTTTAAACTTCTCTTCTTCTAGTGGTCCTTGCACACCTGAAAAATTAAACTTTAGGTACCCTTTGAGTGTTGGGTCCTAGAGGGTTAGCTGTAACTTTTGAAACTCAAATCTGCCTAATCACTCTGATTGACTCAAAGTGGTTGATTTGTTTTCCATTAACATCTACATACATAGTTCTACCCTTAAATGCCTTGGGTAAGTTTTGTGCATATGTGCTGGTCCTATAAGTGTCAGGAGAGTGTGAAAAATTTCTTGGGACATATCTCCTGAACTTACTGGGCCTTGGTGCAGCTTGGTGAGACCTTTGTGGGACATATTTCACATGTCATGCATCATATTTTTTTATACAAGTTTTAAAAAATAAAGTATTAAAATAATATTGAATTGATGTAAATTGATAAAAAATATAAATTAAGGTAAAATGATAGAAAAGAGAAAAAAATGTATAAATTAGTAAAATGCTGTCATTTTAGAAAATCGGTCTCTTCGGTTAAGACGATTTAAATGACAAAGTTGATTAATTACATAGGATCGGAGGGAGTTTGATTTAACTACAAGAATTTGTCCTAAATTAAATAAATCTTACTCATTTAATTATCCACTAATTTTTATGTATAATTTATGTTTCGTCCAGGATCTCGTGTAAAAATATTTGGATTTTTATAAGGGCAATAAGGGAAAGGTTATAATGTTCTCTTAATTCCACAACCTCACCCAGGTAAAATGTTTTAAATAAAATTATGTGTAAGAGTGAAAAAAAATATTGAAAGTATATCGTGCTTATTGTACTAAAAAAAATGTCGAAAATTTTTGGTATCGATAATTTCAGTATGAAAAAGGGTATATTGTGGTATTTCGGCTCAATTTCAATGTTTCACTTTTCGTATTTCACTTGATATTTTACTATGCTGGATCATTAACATGTGTTGCCCCATTGTTATAAGACGTTAATTATTATTTAAAACGCCAAATGCCAATAATCCACAATGTTGAATACAATGTAAAATAGTATACCGATATATACCGTACTGGAACCTTATAATAAAAGTAAATAATTGTATAATATAAATCTATTATTTTATACTATAAAATTGTATACATGTATGAAAGTATCTCGATATTTTCAGTATGAATCAACATGTACTGAATATTTGATATTATACAATATATCGAATTTTTGATGTTGTATACCGTATGCAGTCATTTCATTATTTCAAAATTGTTAGTATGGTATATAATGTTTCATCTAACTAGACCTTATTTTTTACTAATTAAACCGACTAATTTATTCAATTATTTCATAAATAGACTTAATTTTTTTATTAATTAAATAGTAATTAGACCATTCAAAAAATGTCTATAAGAATACAAAGATTTATAGTGGTTTGGATCACAGTCCTACATTCACTCACATAGATTCGATTGTGATATTAATTCCTGCACAAAATGTTTGTAATTTAAAGTGTCAAGAGTAATCGTTGAATTATCACTATTCATGAGCTTGATCCTACCTTTTATGATGAGAATAGATACTTTTACAATAAAAGTTGTATTTGCAAGATCTTTTGCTTTATGTTGTTCCATGTCATGGTTTGTTAATTAGTGTTTGCTCACAAAGTTATATGTTTTTTTATATGCAGATATGCTTCACAAAAGTAAATGTTTCCGTCTTAGTGTGATACATTTGTGGTTTATATTTTGCAAATTTGTGCTTTCAAATATGGAATTTATATTTTCACCATCTTCTGTTGCAACTAAATGAACTCTTGTCGGCATCATATTCAAGATTCAAGGGACTGTGGAGAATAAAGGGAATTAAAAGTGTTAATATGGAACTCTTTATCTTCTGTGAGAAACCAATTAAGTCTAAAAACCTGATAAGGTTCACCATGTTATTCTTTTTTTAGGTTGGTTCACCATGTTATTCAAATTAATATGAATCAAGATTTTAAAGCATTGCAAATGTCTTCTAACTAGCAACATGGGGCATTTAAATTTGAGAGTTACATTTCATTTTGTATTAAGACATTTTTATGATTATCTTTGGTGCAATCAATCAGCACATCAAAGGCTGATGATCGAGTTTACATTGAAGGTGAATATTCTGACTACCTTAATTTGCTTCAGATCAGTGAAGAATTGACACTTGTGGTATATCTATCATTTAACTGCTATCAGCCAAGGGTGTGTTTTAGAAATTTCTCCAAGTTCCTTTTTTTCCCTTTTGCGTTTAATTAAAATAGATTGTGTTTGATTCTTGATGGGTTTTCTGGAATTAGGTCTTCAGCATCGAAGAACTTTGGGTCTTGACTCTCGAGTATTTTATGGGAGTACTAGACCTTCTTCTAAGCATTTATTGTTATTGAGGTGCCCAAAATACACCGGTGACTTTCTACACACTATTTTTTTATGTTGATATATATACATGTATTTTAATAGAAGCATTGCTTGGACCTCCATAATTGTTTTGTGCATTGAAATTCTAAAGTCAGAGTTCATTAATTCAATGAATACGTAAACACCCAATGTTGTACTTTTTTACTTTTGGAAGTATTGAGAACTAAGGTTTAGCAAATACTGATTGCAGAATTCTAATGTGTCAAATTTGAGGCACATGTGTCAGTTTTAGTCCACTTCATTTTGAAGAGAGTAATTAGATTTAGACGACATGTGGACAACAAAGAGTTTCTATGGTAAATTATATTTCTAGGTTTACTTTATCTTATTTTTGTTTCTCCTACCTTTTTTTTACAGTGATCATGGTTTTGCCCAGCGCTCTGTGCATCCATCCTCTTCTCTTCTCGCATGTTTTATTAGTTTTTTATGAAGTTTTGGATATTAATTTTTTTGTTAATTCAATTCTCTGTTTTAATTTTGTTATAATTTTACAGGTATGGGAGAAGCAAGTATAACAGTAGCGAAGGCCATGGAAGATAGATGAGCCTGGAAATCTCAGCATTGGAGTGGCTAGATTTGGATGAGTCGTTGGATCGCCCTAGGCCACAGCGAATACACAGAGATCCCAACCGAGAAGGAGTTTTGCTCTATTGTCAAGGCTAGCGAGCGCTTTTTCTTTCACTTTTACCGTTGGCCTTGCAAGGTACATATACCTAGAAATTTGTGTTTTTTTCTTCTATTTTTTGTCCTTACTATATGTTTTAAATGAAGTAGGATCTAAGTATTGTATATGGCTTTGGATTTGATCGTTTGAATGATTTGGGAGAATGTTTTTGTTTGTACATTAGTAATAAAAAGTTTGTTGTTTGTAGTTGTTAAAAGTTTAGAAGAAAAGAAGTGTGATAATGCTTTGAAAACTAAGGCCTTGGAATTGAGTAGAGTGATATCGTAGAGAATAAGAGGAATCTGTTTCATACTGTTATTGATTGAATTGAATTATTGTAGCAATTAATATTACAATTATTTCTCTCCATAATATGGAATCATGTTTATGAAAATCTCCTTTGAGGTGTTCCTTTGAAGTCATTTAAATTAGAGATTTTTTAGAGAACAAAACTTTGGAATCTCTTTGCTTCTTATCAAAAAATTAATGTAGATTCGTTTATGAGTAGTCTGGACAAAGCTTTCTTATTCCATTGCTGACATTTGAAGCTTTTAATAGAAACGTGAGCATATATTTCATTGTGTTTGCATAGTACATACCGTAGATTCAGTTATATGATGTAGAGGAGCTTCCATCAAATATGAATAATTAATATTACATTTACGAGGCAATAGAGACGAGACTTTAAAGTAAGCGGTTCGGGAGATTAATTGACTATTAAATGCTCCCCTTGCTAAATAAGTATCATGTTCTGAAGTCACTAATATGACAAATTGATGATGTAGTGCATAATATTTGTGTGTTTTTCGAAAGGTAAAAACTACATGCAGGGTCCCAAGACTGCTCAAAGCATGTAATTATTTGATTAGATGGTGTATGGGGTCAGTAAAATTATCTAGATTTTATACCTTACGCAGCATGGGTTCAATTTCCTGAAGAACTACCCCATGCCATCTTCTTGCGGCAAAGCAAACTTCCCTTCCAAAGAGAAATGAAGAGAGTGGTTCCATTTAAATGAAAGCATGAAATTATTTGTACTTCCCACAACTGTTTTACAAAGTTCGGTTAATTCATGTACTTTACTGAGTTTTCAACTGGTGTTTATTATTGTTGCCAACGTGTATTTCAAAAGCCCCCTTTTCTCATTTGAAGATTCTTATAATAACTTAGTGTTTATATGTTATTCAATGCTTTAAAAAATTGTCTTTAAAATTATCCACGAACTACACATGATATTGCTTTGTATTTGTGTTATAATGTTGTTGGAACCTTTTCATGTCTTTTATTTTTTGTATGGTTATAAAAATTATTCTTTAGGTATGTGAATATTTTGAAATAAAGGTGTTTCCTTTGTTATGTTTGATTAAAAAATTTGTTTTCCCTGATATATTATAGAGCAGGAGCACTGCAAGGGAAATTGTGGGCTTCAATCTAGGTGGTTCAGTTGCAAACCTTTCGAATTTTTAGTAATACTTGCGTGGTGATTCTAATTTGATATTGGAAAAAATACTTCAAGTATTATAGAAAGTTGCAGATCGATCAAAGATGTTATTGATATTACTTATTTGTTGCAATATGTTTATCCCAAAAAAAAAAAAAAAAAAATCATGCTTATCCTATATTATGAGTAAAACAATTGGTACAATAGGATCTAGCATCAAATAAGAATTAGCATAGTATCTCACATACTCTATTGGACTCAAAAATGTGAAAATGTTTTGGAATCTGTGTAATTTCTAGATTTGTTGTTAGTTTCTTTGCTAATTATTGGTTATCTTCTTGCACCGGAGATAAATATAAAATTGATGGAAAAATAACGTGTTATTTTACATTGCATAGATTCATTATTAAATAAAAAATACTAAGATTATAACCTTAGGTCTATTTTATGTGCTAAATTTAGGATTTTAGGAAAATATGATCAATTATTCTAAAAGTAATGAGACTTAATGAATTTTTTATCGTGTTTTAAAAAAATGTGATTTTGTTGAGTGCAAGTATAAATTGTGATTTTTTTTTTTATAAACAAGCAAATTATGAAGACACTGATAGCAAGACAGACTATAAAAAGAATTAAAACATGCACGTGCATCACACGGGTGAAAATCTAGTATATCTAACGAGAATAACTTAAACCATAATTTCTTTTCACATGCCATTATCTTTTCTTAGTAGGGTTGAGTCTTTCTCTTTAAAAATAATGAGATATTTTTTATTACACGAGTTATGATCTTATAATAAAACAGTACATTTGAATTTGGGGTATAATTGTACCCAGTGACGGACCCATATATTTAAGATTGGGAGCCCGATTTACAAAATAATATTGTACCTATAAAATTTTCAATATATCTCATTTCATGAAATTTAAATGGGGGAGTTGCATTTTGGTGCTATTTGGACTTGGCCATTACCATTAGGTACTACATTTTTATTAGTTTCATATCACAACTTTTTCTTGTCTTGTCAAATTTTTCTCCATGTCCCTCCTAAAGCTATATGTTACACATTTACTTTCCTCTGACTTGTACCCCTCACCTTCATTTCATTCTCCATTTCTCTACAACAAGAAACCTTTCAGGAACTAGAGAGCGAAATTTTTCCTAATACTTTTTCCCTAAGGCAATTAATCACCTCCTTATTGTAGAAGTATTGCCTTTTGTAAAACCTAAAATATTTAATTATGAAATAAACCTCATTAAATAATACATCATCTAAATCAATTACTACTTCATACTATATTATAAAATTAATCAAATTAAAATCGGTTAAATCAATTAATCACCTAAACCCTAACCAATTCATAGCCTTTATTTGCTTAACCAATTCATCTTTCCCAATAACAAGAAGTCAACAACCCAGAACGTCGGTTTCTAGCATCAATTTATGCTAAACATCTACAATTGCGAGTTCCACCAATAACATATAGCTTCTCATCAAATGTCGTGGTACAGGGCGCGGTCCAGACGCTGGGAGCGCAAACCCATTGGTCAAAGTTTAAATCCAACTCTGATTGTTTATTCCCATCAGGTTACTCTTGTTGGGGGGAATTGGATCCGAGATCGGATGGGGGAAACACCCAATCTCGTTTGGGAAAAGAAGGAGCAGATACGATGTTCACCGACAAAACCGTTATCGAATTCTTTTGAGAACGTCTCAAGATTTTTCTTTCTGGCAGTTATAGCTTCAGAATCTGTGGTGGTTGACTTTGTCGGAGCAATGTGTCTGCTGCAATTGTGCATTAGTTGGCAGGAGGATTGCATGGCGTAGGGAGCGGGACAAGTTGATTTCTTAGATTAAATTTTGTATTAATTGTGCATTCCAACTTTGATCTATGCTTTAATGTTTAATTTCACTTATTGTGTTAAATCTGGTACTCACGAATTTTGATATAGGTTTTCATGAATTTGTATGTAGGTTTTAGGGCAATTTTGAGTTCTTTGGTCAATATTTTGTTGTTTTACATCTTTAGTGAACAATAGTGTTAGAAAATTGTGTGTTAAGTGTTTTTTACATTTTTCATTTTTTATGGGTAATGATCATGAATCATCAAGCTATAGGGAATATGTCATTGAGGTACTTGTTGACTATTGCAAGGCTACAACCTACAAGTGAACGACTAGCATATATTGGAAATAGGATTGGCAATGACCATAATCTAGGGCAAACTCGAAAAACTTTATTGGATCAATTGACCAACATTCCCGGATTGAGCTTAAGTGATAAGTTGAATGCTAAGTATTTTGAGTAAATTTTGCGTGATGCGTTGAAATAATAGACTTTTCTCAACAAGATAGGTTTGTAGACAAAATTCATATGCAATGATTAATTTTTAGTTAAGTGTTGCAATAATTTAATATGTTTGCAGATGACCATGCCAATATCTAATGGTATAAGAGAGAGAATGAGAGTTAGAGAGAGAAAGGGAGAGGAGTGGGTGAGGCGGTGCGGGGTAGAGTCTAGGGGTAACCATACACTCCCATCCGAGCGTTTTCCGGTGAGGCAGAAAGAACCTTGGCCCATTAGGATAGATGATCGATGGGTTCCGACGCGGGATTTCAAATTGAGCAGTGGTGTTCATCCAAGAAATGGGGGTAAATCTCCGGAGTGGTTGAGAAGGATTTAGTCTTCCACTTTCTCCTTCTTTTTCAGTAATTTTCCGGCGGCAATAACCATTCCCATACTATTGGAACGATTCAATCCACTGGGCATGGTCAAAGACATCTATATCTCCAAGAAGAAGAACCGGAGGGGGGAAGCCTTCGGTTTCGTAAGGTTCTCTAATAGTGGTAGTAGGCGGAAGATCGAAGAAGGCCTGAATTCCATTTGGTTCGATAGCTACAAGTTACGCGCTAATCTTTCTAAGTTCAATAGACAAGGAATCGACAGCAAGGAAATGGCCAGAAAATTCGTGTTATCCTCCCCCAATAGAATTCAGGTGGGCGTAACATATGCAGACAGAGTTCAGCAAGGGCAGAGATTTGATAGCTCTTTGCCGCAGGGAGTAGCAGCTAATCCTATTCAAACTCCTTTTATTAGGAGGCAGAACGCACGTTTTACCTTTCAATCAACCCCTGAAGAGGGTGCCTGGGTGGTGGGATGTTACACAGGCCAACTAAAAAGAAACATTGATTGGGTCACCCATCGGGACGATATAACAAGTGAATGTGGCAAAAAACTCAATCTACTTCACATGGGGGGAAATCTTGTTCTCCTCAAGCCAACAGGGGAAGAATCTCTTGATACCTTATTGGCTGGGTTGGATGATTGGTCGGGATATTGGTTTGACTCCATCACTCCCTGGGATAAGAAGGATATTAGCAGCTGTAGATCCGTTTGGATCAGATTATACGGGGTCCCCCTTCATGTTTGGAATAGGCGTTTCTTCAAACGTCTTGCTCTCCTTTTCGGATGCCTGGTGGATATAGATAAGCATACGGAAGCAAAATCTTCCTTTGGTTTCGCACGAGTTCGTATTATGCTATCGGGCCCAATTCTAACAAATGTCTCCATTTCTCCTATCATTGATGATGCCCCTTTTATCATAAAATTTTTTCGAAGAACCGGAGGTCGTACTTTTTCCGGATGAGGTGCTATCCTCCGATTCGGAATTGTCCGACTCCGACTCTGAGGGAAAATGGATTGCAGTGGAAATGGAACCGGAATTTTTCGGTGTACCGGAGACTCTTGATCTTGATGCCGAATCCGGTGAATCAGCGGACGGTGGGGCCCATGATTCAACTTCCGTAATTGGCTCCTCGTCTTTCGTCCCGAATTCATTGGGCGTGGTTAATTCCGCATGGGTCGAGGAGGATTTCACGCGTGAAGTTAATGATCCGGCGTTTGAGGTATCCCAAATTAATTCCATTAATGGCGATTTTAATGGTGATCATTATGATCCGGCAATCTCTCCAATTCATGATCCGGCGATTGACGTATCCCAAGTTAATTCCATTAATGGCGAAATTAATGGTGATCATAATTGCCTTGACCCTGTGATTACCCCTGTTTATGATCCGGCAATCTCTCCAATTCATGTTCCAGCGATTGAGGTATCCCATCTTAACTCTATTAATTCCATTAAAGATGTCATTTATGGCGATTTCTCTTCCCCGATTTCCTGTTCCCCTACCCTTGTCCCAAATACTATCCATTCACTCCCTGATCGCACCATTTGCGCCCATACACCCTCTGATCGAGCTGTCCCTTATCCAGTTACTTCCCGGCCACCACCTTTGACCCTTTCACCTAGTCTTGATCATTCTCCTTCCCCTCTTTCAGGTCCCCCCATTCATGTCCTCCCTCACTCTGGTGGAGCAATACAAGTTCCCTTTGCTCTTTCTTCGTTGGAACCTATTCCCGTGTCCCTCATTCCCCCTCTCCCTCCCCGTCCACCAAAGCCACCTAAAAAATCCAGGATACCTCCAAGTATTAAAAAGAAACTGGCCAAGGAGGAATGGGAGTCGTTTGCAAGAGATTTTGAGATCAACGGCGAGGAAGCTTCACTTATTAATATCCGTAATTTTGGATGCCAGTTGGGTATTAAAGAAAGAGATTCTGAGCGTGGGAGCTCCGGCCGGAAGAGTTGATATACTTGCCCGATGCTGTATACAGGTGTTTTATTCTGTTTTTATGCGTCTCCTTAGTTACAATGTTCGTGGGCTTGGTAGTAGTGTTAAGAGGAAGGAAGTAAAAGAGTTGATATCAAAAAATAAATCAGAGGTTTGCTTTTTGCAAGAAACTAAGTTAGAAAATATTGACCCAATTATAAGCATCGGCGTCTGGGGAAATCGGAAATGTGGGTTCGTTTTTAGACCTTCTGAAGGTCGTTCTGGTGGTATTGCGACATTTTGGGATGACGAATTCCTTCAATTTGTAAGCGCCTGGCACGCTACTGGATTTCTGGTGGTAAATGGGCGTCGTAAAAAGGATGACGCAGATATCTGCTTGATAAATGTGTACGCTCCGTGTCACCCTAGGGAGAAGAGACAATTATGGGATACCCTTTCACTGGTAATACAACAGAATAGGGGAAATCAAATTTGTCTTGCGGGTGATTTTAATGCTATTCGTCATCAATACGAGAGAGTGGGGAGGACGAATTGCCATAACATGAAAGAGATGGAGGACTTTGATCAATTTATCTTGGATGTTAATCTTGTAGAAATACCTCTCTTTGGACGAAGCTTTACTTGGTATAGAACTGATGGAACGTGCAAAAGCAAACTGGACCGGGTGTTACTTAATGAAGAATGGCTTCAAGCGGATCCTCCCACAAGGCTTAAGGGTCTTCCTCGGTCTATTTCGGATCACTGCCCTCTCATTCTTGAAGACCTTATCATCAATTGGGGGCCCAAGCCTTTTCGCTTCTTCAATGCATGGCTTAAACACCCCTCTTTCAAATCTGATGCGGCTAATTTCTGGAGTAACTTGCAAGTCGAAGGTAGAGGCAGCTTTGTCATCAAGGAAAAATTCAAAATGGCCAAGGCATTTTTTCGAGAATGGAGTAAAGAGCACTTTGGAAATCTGGATGCCCGAATAGAGAATAACAAACAGAAACTTTTGGAACTGGATCTTATTGATGATGCATTGGGGTTGGAGGTGGACGAGATTGCCCAAAGACGATCAATTATGGCCGACATTCTCACAGATTGCACGGCGAGACATAGCTTTCTTAGTCAAAAGGCGAAAGCCCAATGGTTAAAGGAGGGTGATATCAACTCCAAATTCTTTCATAAGTGCATAAATGTTAGACGGAAAATCAATGACCTCTCTAACATCCGTGTGGATGGTGTATGGCTGTCCTCTCCGGAAGATATAAAAAGGGCGGTTGCGGATCATTTTAAAAGTCATTTTCAGGCACCCAATATAATCCGCCCAAAGATCCCTCACGATCTGGCTGTTCATAAAATTTGTGCGGCAGATAATGTGATGCTTGCAGCAGCCTTCACTCCTGAGGAAATTAAGGATGCCGTGTGGAGTTGTGAACCCTCAAAGTCGCCTGGTCCGGACGGTTTTACGATGGCTTTCGTCAAAGCCAATTGGGATGTTTTGAAGGCTGATTTCCAGAGGTTGTTTGATGAATTTCACTTAAATGGGAAGTTCGTCAAAGGCTTCAATCCTTCCTTCATAACCCTTATTCCGAAAAAATTGAGCGCGGAATGTATTAACGACTATCGGCCCATATCCATGATTAATTGTTCCTACAAAATTATTGCTAAGGTTTTAGCGAGAAGGCTGTCAAAGGTAATTGGGTCGGTGATCTCGGAGACACAATCTGGGTTCGTTCAGGGAAGGCAGATTTTAGACGGCGTGCTTGTGCTAAATGAACTTATTGATGACGCAAAAAAGAAGAGGTTGGAGAGGCTCTTTTTTAAGATCGACTTTGCAAAAGCCTTTGACTCTGTGGACTGGAATTTCTTGGATGACATGTTAAAAAGAATGGAATTTGCTCCTAAATGGCGTAAATGGATTCGGGAATGCGTTTCATCGGCCTCTGCGTCTGTCCTAGTCAATGGCAGCCCTTCAGCCGAATTCCACCTTCAACGGGGGCTTCGGCAAGGGGATCCTCTATCCCCGTTACTCTTTATTATTGCAGCTGAAGGATTAAGCGCCCTTATCTCTAGAGCCTCTTCTATCGGCATTTACGATGCAGTAAAAGTGGGGAGAAAGGAGGTTCCGGTTACTCATCTTCAATACGCCGATGATACTATATTGGTGGGGGAGGCGACCACGAAAAACATATGGGCCCTCAAGTGCTTACTGATTAATTTTGAGAGATTATCTGGACTTAAGAGTAATTTCTCAAAGTGCAGTCTTATTGGTCTTAATGTGGATTCGGAAGTGCAATAGGGTTTGGCCGAATTCTTAGGTTGCGGTGTTGGGGCGCTTCCCATGAATTTTCTTGGAATTCAAGTGGGTATTAATCATCAAACAACACTAGCTTGGAAAGGGGTGGTGGAAAAGGTGAAAAATAGAATTAAAATGTGGGAGGATCACATTGCTCAACGCGGTTCTCGTTTCGCTGCCTATCTATTATCTATCCCTTTATCGTATTCCTAAAAAAATCTTTAGTGAGCTAGTTAGATTGCAACGTAATTTTTTGTTGGGGGGGGGGTGGTGTGAGCACTACAGACCTAAGCCAGTCGGGGGACTTGGTGTTCGAAATCTTGATTTATTTAACGTTTCTCTTCTTGGCAAGTGGGCGTGGAGGCTGCGTACGGAACCAAAGGCACTATGGGTCAAAATTATTGACTCTAAGTACGATATATATTTGACAGGTGATGTTGCTGTAACGGTGAGCTGGAGCTATCACTCAAGCTGGTGGAATATGCTTTCTGCTCAATTTGCTGAAAATGGTCAAAATTCTTGGTTCACCAATAACATGGTAAAGATTGTGGGGTGCGGCAGCGATACATTCTTATGGCATGATAGATGGTCAGATCAACCAGCCCTGAAAGATCTTTACCCTAGGCTTTACTCTCTATGTGTCAATAAGGATGCACGCCTCAGCGAATCGGGTAACTGGGAAAACGACACTTGGTCTTGGGATATACATTGGAGGAGGCCCCTCTTCGCCTGGGAAGCGCAATTAGTTGATCAGTTGGGGTGCTCGCTGGCTGCCTTACAGTTGCAGGCCTCGACTGCGGATTCGTGGCGTTGGAAAGCTTCTGCCGATGGTAAGTACAGCCCCAAATCTGCCTACGGAGGTTTCGTGTTGCCAGTACTGACGCAGATCCTTTATACCGAGGCTCATGTTGCAATCAAGAGGATATGGAATAAATCAACTCCTCTAAAATTCTCGGGGTTGGCGTGGAAGGTGTTAAGAGGACGTCTTGCCACACGGAGTGAACTTCATAAGTGGAAAATATTAAGTGTCGGCGCAGATCTGGATTGCGCTTTTTGTGGAGCAAGTGAAGAAACCCTGCAACATATGTTTGTTTGATGTGACATGGCTAATAAGATTTGGAGGCTGACTTTCTCTTGGCTTGATAGTAGCTCACCAATGTCGAATGATATCATTTCACATTTTCACCAATTCTGTGGCATCGCCGGCTCTCGGCGTAATAAGAACATATTGGAATGCATTTGGTGCTTGACGGTCTGGTTTGTTTGGAACGCTAGGAATAAGAAGATATTCTCACATGAAGAGTCGAAACCGGAAAAGTTGTTCGATGAAATTAGAGTAAAGGCCTGGAGTATTTTTTTGTCTTCATAATGTAAGCCCAACTTCGATCTCTTTCCATGATTGGTATGCCTGCCCGAGAGCAGCAATCTGTACATAAGGAGGGTTATCTCGTTATAGTATTAGCTGGGGTTGTTCCTTTTCTTCATATTGTAATATCATTTGGCCGATGTACCTAGTCTAATTCTCATGAGTACCTCTGGTACTCTATTCTAATAAAATACATCATTTTTTTCTCTAAAAAAAAAATATCTAATGGTATAAATTTGTGTATTGAAAATGCAAAGCAAAAAGACGCTATAAATTACTTGAAACCAAAATCCATCTTCATACTTCAGAATGTTAAAGAATAATGGCTAGTTATGTAGCAATGATGATACCTGAAAAATACATACTAATAAATAAACTAAACCATCCTAGCAAGTAACATCATTAATCAAATTACAAGTTCATTGAAAGATGATCACATATGACAATGAATATTATTTATTTCTTCTTAGAAGCGCCAACATTACAAATATACAAATACCAACAAAATGATATGGTTAAAACAACGATGCTCAAAAACCATCAAAACTACTATTATTTTGACAACAAATCAGCAGCAAACTACATTAATCTTTGTGTTTTTCAAAAGAAAATTAGTCTCAATGGACTAAAATGTAAAGAATGAAATTCTTAACACTACAGAAAACAATTGTTCAATGGTTCTGTGAAACATCTTAACATTCCTCCTCTTCTTCATCACGTATTTGATGCTTCTTGTGATTTTTCTGGTTCTTGCTTGATCCACAGTCTCCTGAAAGGCCATCCATGTCGGCAGGCCTCGAGCGGACAAAGGGGTCCACCTCCACATGATTTGTTGCTCGGCGTATCACTGTAATTCCAGTGTCCTCTACAGTTTGCAAATAATTTAGAGCCAAATTAACACTCTCGTTGTATAGTTGCATAAATTTTCGGCGTTGTGGATCATTAGCAGAATACAAATGGGGAACATATTGTACAAGTTGTTGTCCAATTGCTTTTGTCCAACGCTCATGAATGCATTGTGGGGGATTGTTCATAAGTTTTGACTGCTTAAATGCAGAAAATAAATGTCGGCATGGCAACCCCAGACTCTAGCGTCTGACACTCACAATAGAATGTGTTTTGTGCAACATCAATTTTCACACGCCATTTCTGCCCATCCAACTCATCAAATTTTGAAAATGTATAATTGCTCACATTGTCTTCTTCAATTCTTGATTCTACAATCAAGCCCTGTTCTTCTTCAATTTCATGCAGCACCTTAGCAAATAAGTTTTTACTATAAACTTCAGCAACATGATTCAACCCATAGATAAAAAAGATAATCAAGAATTCGTTTATCAAGACTAAATACGTTGATCATAAGAACTCTAAAAAAAAAATAGGATTCCTTGCGAACAGTAAATGGGATGCAGCAAAAATGGAAGAAAACACCACCTACCAAAAGCTTCTAAAATTCTAGACACTTCCAATGTAAACTCCTTCAGCCCGTTTACTTTATTTTATTCTTTATGTTTTCCTCTAAAAGAAACTTTTTCCTCGGTTAAAAACCAATTATCCAAACTACATCTGATTATATATCATGTCATTCATATTGATATTTCTATCTCCTTTCATCCATTTGCACCAGCAAATCTACCAAAAGTAAATGTAAAAAAACATTCAATCCCCAAATATTCAAAAGAATCACACTGCACTAATCCATTAAAGCAGAATCAAAAGATAGATTTTATTTTTTAAAAAATTTCATAAAAATCCATTCATCGCATAATAAACAATTACGTGTCAGCTTGCTTGAGCATATTAAGCATATTAGTCTAAAAAACGTGATCCACGAGGCATCGTGAAAACGTCGACACACAATGTATACTCATCCACAAACTCACTTAGCATCAGACCCATTACTTCCATCGGCACCCCAGTTCTACCTGAAAATAGCAACGAACACACAATGAAACCGCTAATTCATCAAAAATTACAAAAGACTTCAAAAAAATTAGATTAATCACGAGGGTTGAGGAAACCCTAGATTTACCGTGTTTGAGCAATTTGAGAAGGGCAAGAGATGAGAAGTAGACTTGCTTGGAAGAATCAACCGCGTGGGAGAGTCTGACAGTGGGTGATCAAGGGCGCCGACGACACCGGTGAACAAAAGAGTACTAGTGAGATTTTTGGACTGAAATATTTGAGAGATGAGCGGAGAAATCAAATGTGGGAGAAATTGATTATCAGTGTATTTTTTAATTGAATTATCATGAAAAAGAATTGTGGTTGAGATTATTGAAAATAAAAGAAGTTTTGGTTGAGATTATTTTCAATAAAAGGAAGGTACAGTTTGGGAAAAAAGTTCTCCTCACGGTGGGAGTTAGGGTTCCTCATATAGCGAGCTAGGGTTAAGGTTTTTGACATTTTCTTGGTCGATTTTTCTGGTTTTTTCGCCATTCAGTCCAGTTTTGTTGATTGCATCTTGGAGGGGGGCCTGTTTCTCTCTACTTTTAACGGTCTTGAGGTTCTAATCATTTTATTTCTTTTGTTTCTTTGTGGTTTACAGGTTCTCTCTGCCTCTTACTATCCAATTTCTCCTACGTGGTTTATGGCTTCTTCGAGTGGGGCGGAGGAGGTGTTGTATTTGGCAGATGTGGGAAATGACGGCGACTCAGTTGGGGGTGGAGTTTCTTTAAACCCCGTGGGTATGGCGGGCAAGCTCTATGCCGAAAAATCGATTAACACTTTCGCGATGACTGAGGTGACGACAAAAACCTTTCGAGCGAAGGGACGAGTTTCGTCCCGTGAATGGGGGGAGGTTTGATTATGTTTTCTTTCGATTTGGAGTCTGATCGTGATTGGGCAATTCAAAACCAACCGTGGCATTTTGATGGGTATCTGTTTGTTGTGAGGGCTCTCTCAGGATTTGAACTTATGTGATTTATCATAATTATGTAAAATTACATAATATTAAATGTTATTCACCTATTAAATTATTTATTTTCTAATGGTAGTAAGATTAATGTTGGTGGATGGTATAAGATTAATTAATTTATTCATTAGGAATTGATTTGATATAAGAAGTTGTCTTAAAATAATATAAGAAAGGGCCCAAACAAAAATATTATGACAAAACCCATTCTTATGGCCCACCAAGGAAACCCTAAGACATTTTACACCTTATAAATAGTCACCTCCAGAAGTTCTGCACATTTTTTACACTTCACATTAGGGTAAGAAGCTTACTTCACACACACACCCAAGACACACATTTTACCCACACACACTTCAGCTTCCTTCTAAGTTCCGGCCAACTTTCCGATGTCCGATCATTGATCGTCCAGTACCTTTGGAAATATATCGTCGAGAGATTTCTGGAACACTTTTCTGATTCTCGATCGGAGTTCTAGATCTCCGGTTATGGCTGGTCAAAGATGGGTGAAAACCCTTATAGTCGGAATATCTTCCTCAGGCCATAACTTTTAGTACAGATGTCCGATTTTGATGGTTTTGGTCTTGTTTGAAAGCTGTTTTCATAAGCTTTCCAGACATATTTTAGTTTTTAAATCGAAGTTATAAAACTCCAGTTATGTCCAGTCAAAGTATTTGAAAACTTTTAGATCTATTTTATTTTCCTTCTCTCTCTCTCTCTCTCCCGTTTTCCGGTGAATCTCCGTCGATGCGCCGCCTGTTTTGTTGGTGGACGACCTTGCCGGAGCTTTTTCCGGTAGGTGGTGGAGGTATGAGTTGTGGGGTTGAATATATTGAGGTATAAAGCTACGAGTTGCATTTTGTAGATAAATTTGTATCTTGGGGTCAAAACGTTATATTTCGGTTTTTTATTTTGGCCCAAGCCAAATATTTTTCCATCTTGTCAATGAATTTTTATTATTTACGAAAATGCACTATCTTATTTAAGAAAAGTCACAAATTTTTCATAAATTTGCAACAATGTCCATAGAACTTCAAAGTGCTTAATTTTAAAACACTATCCACTTTCAAATTTATTTCAAAAATAAATTTTAATCACTTTGAATCAATCACTATTGTTTGCAAACACACCCTTAGACTATGATTATTGTTCATCTTAATTAAGGACTAAGTGGTAGAAATATTATTGTAGGATTTAAGGAACGAGAAGTGGGAAAGGACTTGGAACTGAGAGGGGAGGATACAGTTTAACTTTTCAAGTTAATAGGTGGGGTAACTCTCGTTGACTTTTACAATGCCTACTTTATATATCATGTGATTTGTTGTATTAAATGTCATATGTGAATTTGTGTATAAATATGTTCATGTTCAATTGTGGAATATATGCTTTATGGATATGTGATATTAGGCATGTTCATTTGTGTTAAGTATGTTCTATGGATACATAAATGCTTATGATTATGCATGTCCATATGTGAAGAAGTATGTTACATGAATGTTTTCATATATACATGCACGTCTCAAACGTGAAGATATATGATATACGGTCAAGACTGTGCAAAGTGTATGGTATACGGATAATAACCGTACTAGTTATGATAAGATTACGGGTAACACCGTTCCAAGATTTGATCGAAAGATCACATTCGGGTAGCTCCCGAACAAGATGCTCGAGTGGGGTAAAGCGTGCCCCAACAAGATTGATGTGCTCTTACGTGTATTATATTATAACTATCACTATTTATTAATATAAAACATGATGTTGAACGTGTTGCATGGTTGTCATGTGATTGATGATACTTGAAGGATGTAATTTGAGTTGTCGCTATGTGACTTGATGCTATGATTGAGGGTAATGAATCTCAAATTTATGTTTATTATATACATTGATTCCCATGGTTGACCTTTATTACGGTAGATTGTATGATATTCGAGTGGGTGTTTGAGTGAACCCACTGAGTATTTTTCAAATGCTCAACCCTTCCACTTTCATGTGGGAATGTTCAGGAGGATTGAAGGTGGAAGTGAGCGCTCGATCTCGAAAGTGCAACCCTTTAATCCATGTCTTTTGAAATTCTATTTTGGCTAACTATTTGAAATTGTAGTATTTTATTGTAAGACAAACTTTTAAGGACCTTACTGACTAGTTTACTTCCGCTATTGTCAATTCAAAATTATTTTGAGGGTTTGGTGGTGATCACCTTGATTTGGATGGTTGCATCATTTAAATTACTCCGTATTAGGTTATTTTCAAGCGTAGTAATGCCCCCTTACTCCCTATTTACTATTAAAAAAAATCTATGTTTATTTCTTTAAAATTTTGGGGTCGTTACACCCCTGCCATCCCAAACCACGATTCCAATTCCCCATATCTTGCAAACAATTTGATCCCATCTTTCTTTACCGAACCTTGATAGCGCTATGATGGCCCTGTCAGACACACTGACCTCGAATTTTACCCTTTCATCACCCATGAGCCTCCCTTCAATCCAACATTCTGAACCCCTACCCCTCTCCTCCACTTCACAAAATCTTTGTTTGGAACCTGCCCGACCGCTGAAATTTGCGTGGAAGAGGGCAGCTAGAGTGGCGGGGAAATCACAACTTCTATTGTCACAGGGGCAGGTCTCGGGAAGTAAGCGTGCACAGATACATGAAATTACAGAGGATGGACAAGGTGAGCAGAAGCGCCTGAAATGTCTTTCCGCCGGGACCAATAAGTTGCATTGGATGGAACTGCCGGGTGCTTGGGAACCCTCGGAAAGTTCGGGTTTTGAAGAAAGTAATTCTTTCTAAAGATCATGTGGTGGTGTTTTTGTGTGAAACAAGGTTGTTGATTTCTGAGCTGCAAGGTGTCGTACAGAAGCTAGGATTTGAGTGTTGTTTGGGAGTTGATTGTTATAGAAGTGGGAATGGTCGTCGTGGTAGATTGGGGCTATTGTGGAGAGCGGATATTACAGTTACGATTCAGTCTTACTCGTTACACCACATTGATGCGATAGTGTGGGATGGACTAGGTTGGAGACTAACTGGTATTTATGGTTATCCATAGAGGGCTCAGAAGTGGAGGACATGGACTATATTGGATAGGTTGGGTGGTCAAATGGAGTTGCCCTGGTTATGTGTTGGTGATTTCAATGAAATACTGTAATTGCGAAGGGCGATCGCCTATAACGAAGAAAAATGATGTGTCAACTCTTTATTTGACGCATTTTGTAAGACAGTACGAACCCCCTGTCTTATGATAGAAAAACCTCTTTTAATATTAATGAGCTATCTTTAATAATGTGTTATGATGCATATATGTAGAGATGTTTTAACTTTTATGTGTATATATATATATGATTGTTTATAAAACCTTAATTTGTTAGTGGTGCTCTAACCATTTGAGCTATCCAACTTCGTCAAAGCCACATATTATATTGCTATATACATATCTTACGGAATATATATTGTGAAATGTTGTCCATCTTTGGACATTAATTATAATGATTAGTACTCTAGGTTCATGAGTTGGTATCTCGTGGCACAATTAATATTTTTAATAAAATAATTAATACTATTTTTTTTTATTAACACAAACTACTTTCCTAGCTAGTTTCACTATTCCTTTTATTATTTTCAAACTACAAAATTGAAAATAATATTGTGACGAAATTTTCACTATATATAAATATTATTTCCTTTTATTAAAGCAATCCAATCATAAAGTGTATTTCGTGACGAAAATTTCTGAAGTGCAACTAGTACTTTTTCTTGTTTTATGAGGAAGAGAATAATATTTTCACTAATAATTTCTAAAAGTACACATCAATTGTATTTTTGTGTATAAATAAGCTTTTTTTTTTTTTATTATTATTTAAGTTTGGGTTCATTAATCATGTGACGAAAAAATATATTTGATCGATTACCCTTAAACCGTGGTTATACAATTTCACTATATATAATAACTAGATCAACAGCCACGCAGAATATCTTTAAATAATTTAAAGAATAAAATTCGGATTATGTACTTTTCATTTTACACTTTTTTTTTCATTTTGAATTAAGGTAAGATATAATACTTTAGTAAATAATTATTATAGTATTAATTTTATTTTAAATTGCCAAAATTTCCATATGCACATTCTAAAAGAATAAAATGATTGAATAAATGACATTTGTACGTACTCAATTTATTCTAAAAATGACACATAAATTAATTTATTGTAAGTTTGACACATCATCAAGACTATCTAACTCTTTATTAATAGTATATATAGGGAATATGGATGTAGAAGAATAAACAAGAAAATAATATCTACCTATTACAAGAAAATAATCAACTCATATCTACGAAAATATTTATCCATTTTGTGGAACGGATCTTCTGTTACACAATGGTGTAACATCTTCTATTACACTATTTAGATTTGCGTCATGTGTTCATCAATATTTATAAATATGAGAATAACACCCTATCATAGTCTTTTACTCTATTTAAGGAATGATGTTAATTTAAGTAAAATAATAATTAATTATAGATGTTAAGAATTATAGCAATTTATATACGTAAGTCATTTTATATTACCTTAACTAATTATAGATATTAAGAATTAGTGTTAAGAATTATAGATATTTATAAATATTTATAATTAATTATTATATAATTATTATTATTATACGTGTGTCATTTTATGTTATTATTTTTATGTAATTTTAATTTATTATAATTACGTTTGTATATGCACAATTTTTTTTTAATTCTTACAATTTTTTTATTTTATTTTAAGATTATTGGTTAACTAAAATAGGTAAAATTTTATATTAATTATATACTATCAATTTTATGTGTATTTTAAGAGTGCGTAAAATTTTATAATATTTTTAAATTGTTAAGTTTATATTTGTCTTCTAATCTCCATATAATAATATTAATTATATAATAACAGATGTTGTAGGCTTGTAGCTAATTAATATATGTGATTTTAATTAATATTTTGTAACTTCAATTATAAAATTATTATATATAGATATTTATAAGATTTTTTAGGATATAATTTTGGATGAATATTATTTTAGGGTGTTATTCTCATATTTATAGATTTTGATGGATGGACACGTGACATAAATCTAAATGATGTAATAGGAGATTTTGAGATCTCGTCCCCCATTTTGTCATATCATTTTCCAAATCAAGCATAATTTATAGATCTAGGATAGGTTTGCAACGTAAGATACTACAAAGCAAGTAAACTATATACATACCAGACACTATGTATATTATTACTAAACGCATAGCAATTCTTAAAAAAAAAATTCAATTTCTTGATCAATTATAATATTAAACTATTTAATTCGCCGGCATGCAATATGAAGATATGATTGATTTTATCGGTGCAGAAAGCTGCGTCGAATTCGATTCAGATGCGACCGCCACCCCCTCACACGGTGGCGGCGCATTTGGACTGAAAATTCCACGGCGGCAGAGGCGGAGCATTGCGGCGGCGAAAGAATTCCCCCCGGTTATTCCGTCACTGTCGCGGGCAACTTATAAGTACACTACTGATGACGGAAGGCTGGTCATCAAGGAGGATAAACTCCGCCCCCGCGGTGAGTATCTGGTGGCCCACCGCTCCGACGGCCGTCTCGTCCTTAATTTGGTTCCCCTTGACGGCGGTGCCGAGGTGAATGTGGAGGTTTCCGATGAGGTAGTGAATGAGTCAAGTATGGAGACGGCGGTGCATTCCGAAAAAGGTAAGTGTACGATGGAATCTATAGTGGGGATTGATGAATCAGCAATACAAAAAATAAAATAACATTTTCTTTTGCATAAGTTGAATCATACAATTTTTATTCTATTGAATTCATAAGTTTTCAAACAATTCTATTTTAATATTGATAACTATATAATCTAATAAATTAATAACTATCTATTTTTTTTCGAATAACACTATTCACATGGTTCATTGTTGAAAATGTTGATTCGTTCGTGATAGTGGTGCAAAACAAAGTGAACCAACCTCGTAATCAAAGTATATGGTTGCACCTTGTTTGTTTTGACTAACATTTTAGATTGTTGAAAATAGTTGATAAATTCTGAATTTTTTTAGAGGTTATTTAATTGAAAATTTAAATTATGTAAAGATTTAAATATGTACATTTTACAAATAGTTTAACAAAAACTAATATGGATTGATGATTGTAGACGTAAAGTGAATTGGGTGATTTTTGAAGTTAAATGTAGATAAAAAATGAGTGACAATTTTAAAAATATAATAACGTTGAAATGTTAATTTTGTGGAGTATTTTTATATTAAGAGTGTGCAAATTAAATAATATTGAAACATTTCAATAAAAAAGTGTGTAAATAACTACGAAATTGATGGATATATAAAAGAAAAATTCAAAAAATTAGGGTGGGCTGGAGTCCCCCTTAAACATAAGGAGGCTCCAACCTTGGAACGAATGATAGGTGAAAGCTGAAAGGTTAAAAAAATATAATTAATGGACTATATAAATGAAACCTGAAAATTGAAATAGAGGAATCGAGCTGGATTTTCACACGTAAAATCTTTTGGGCATGTTTGTTTTGGGATTATGTAGGATGAGGAAAATTCGAATGGGAAAATCTTGGATGAGGGAAATTTGAATGGAAAAATCTTGGATGAGGAAATCTTGATGAATAGTGATTGTGTATGTTTATTTTGGGATGTTAAGTAGGATAGGATGCAACTTTATGTCAAATCAATTGTGTAAGAGAGTGTGATATATATTGTATTATAAAATATAATTTTATGTCAAATCAATTAGTAAAAGTGAGTGATGTTGTATTATTATAATAGTAAAATATATAGGTATTTTTAAGGGTGAATGGAGTTGGATGTTGAAATTCGAATGTGAAATCCCGAACTAGAACAGGACGGGCGGACGTGTGTGAATTTTGATTTTCTTTTGTAAAGGCTTTTAATTTTTTGCTCCTTTCCGTTTTGGAATTTTATGTTTATTCACTACAAAATAAACACGAAATGGCATCGGGGAAGGCATCGGATCTGCCGTCCCCTTAGATGAAGGCAACGGCAATGGCATCGGCAGTCTGCCGATGCCAATATGGTCGATGCCATTTAAATGGCATCGGATTTGGGGAAAACCGATGCGAAATGGCATCGGCAGGTCGCCGTTACCAAATGGCATCGGGGCCCACAGCCGATGCCATTTCGCATCGGGGACAGCCGATGCCATTTCGCATCGGGGCAAACGCCGTTACCAAATGGCATCGGGGCCCACTGCCGATGCCATTTTGCATCGGGCCTATTGCCGATGCCTTTTTATTAAAATTTAAAAAAGCCGAATCTGGGATTCGAACCCAGGTCGATAGGCCACCAACACCCACCCCCCACCGCTGGGCCACCCCATTTTTCGGAAATCTGGCCATTTTCGCTATTTCTGGGGTTCGAACTCGGGACCTCGCGGTCTCGAAGGCTTTTGAGCGCCCCCTGTGTGCCGTTTAGGCTAGGAGCTTTTAGTCGACATGTTTTGAATGCAATTAATATATATTCAATTTAATTTGAGTTTTTAATTCTTTCATTAATTCAATCCATTCTAATTTTAATTGTTCCTTATTAAATTATTTATCAAAGCATATCATAATTATTTCTAAATTATGTTTTTCAAATTAACTAAATTATGTTTTTCAAATTAAATAATTTATTTACGGTATCAATTCACACTATTTAAATTTATTCTAATCCTCAATTTACAACATTTTAATTCTTTAATTAATTCAATCCATTCTAACTTTAATTGTTGCTTATTAAATTATTTATCAAAGCATATCATAATTATTTCTAAATTATGTTTTTCAAATTAAATAATTTATTTACGGTATCAATTCACACTATTTAAATTCATTCTAATTTTTAATTTCACAACATTATAATTACATACAACATTGAATATAATTATTTTCACTTATACATTTAAATTTATTCTAATCACATCATGTAAATTCATTCTAATTTTCAATTCAACACATTAAATATATATAATTATTTTCACGTATCCATTTAAAAATATGAATTCACTTATCCATATAATTAAAAATATTTTCATCTATTATAAAATTATTCTCTAGTTCATTTTCAATTAAAATAACATCATATCACAAACAACATTAATTATAAACATAATTAGCATGTTCACGTCAATTAAAATAATAACATCACACACAACATTAAAATAAAAATTATTCTCTAGGTCCCGCTGGGTCAACGTCGTTTGAAGTTGACGCATATTCATTAGTGTTTTGATATGGACGTGGACCCCAACTCTCTTCCCCGTGATAAATCCAATTATAATAATTCAGTGTAAAACCATTTCGATATAAATGAGATTTCACTTCATTAGGATCTCTATAAGTTTGATTTCGACATCTAGCTTTCGAACAAGGACACCTAATTTTTCCTTCCCAAATCGAATTCGGATTACTAGTAGCAAATTCAATAAATTCATTTATTCCACTAACAAATCCGGGGTTCATAATCCCATTCACTAATCTTGGACTATACATCCAACTACGAATTGAATAATCCATGTCAATCGACGTCGACTAGCTACAACACACAAACAACCAACGTCTCATTTCCCAACTCTATTAAAATCAATTAATATAATTCTAATTATATTCTAATAATTATTCTAACACCCTAATTAACAAATAAATTCATATAGACATATAACACAAATATAATTCTAACACCCTAAATAACAAATAAATTCATATAACTTAATTATTAAAACATACGTACATATAAATACATGCCTAACACAACATAATTAATTAACAATTTATAAATTCTTACAATTAACACATGCATGCATAAAAATTAACAATTCTAACAATTTTATATATACATACAACATATATGCATATATATACTAAAACTATATATACACATATAACTTCAAATTTAACCAATGAAAACGAAAAAAATTACCGTAGAAATGCTCCCGTCGAAGTGTAGAACACAAATGGCCAAAAACCGAGTTCGATCCGCAAACGAAGGTGATTTTTGAGTGGGGATGGCCAAAAACTCGAAGCTTCAATTTGGGGGAGGGGGGCAGCGGCTGTAACGTTCTGGAAGAGAAGGGGTTTGGCCAATTTATATTTAATTAGGGCATCGGGGAAGGCATCGGGCCCACTGCCGATGCCATTTTGCATCGGGGGGCCGTTACCAAATGGCATCGGGGCCCACTGCCGATGCCATTTTGCATCGGCCATTAAATGCCGATGCCATTTCGCATCGGGGTCCACTGCCGATGCCATTTTGCATCGGGCATTAAATGCCGTCCCCTTTTCGCATCGGCCGGCCTGCCGATGCCATTTGCCGATGCCATTTCGTTATTATTTTGTAGTGATTTCTTATATTTTCGAAAGAAAAAAATGAGAGAAAGAAAGAAAATGCTTGTACGAGTAGTTATTAATTAATACTGCTAGTACGAGTAGTTATTAATTAATACTGCGCCCCCATCACTATAATTTAATCTCTATATATATTTTAATTTTTTTAATAGAATAATTAAAAAAAATCAGCATTTGTTATACCTTTTAAAAAATAAATTATATAATCAAAATACTATTTAATATGACTTGAATTGCTACATGCATATTTAATACTATTATAATATAAATTATTACATCAACAAACACAGTAGAAAAAAATATTTTACTACATAAAAGAATCTGTATTACTATATAAAATAGTTTGTGTTATTACTACATTAATAATGTGTTTAACTACATAAAAAATGATATGTTACTACATACTACAACTTAAATTAAGGGGAGTTACAATAGGGGTGGGAATGGGTTAGGCTACCCGACAGAGGCCTACGGCTCAGCCTATTAAAGCTTGGCTTGGCTCGGCACGTTTAATAAACGAATCGGGCTCAAGCTTTTTCGTAAGCCTTTTAAGCCCAATAGGTCAGCCTATTTAACTTCATATACTCATATAATATGTGATTTCAAATAAACAAAGTAAGAAGGTTTAGTAATACTAGTTATATTTTCCTTTATAATAGTTGAAAAAACAATTCTTCATTTTGAGATTTTAATAGTTAATTTTTATAATCTGATGATAATACTAGTGTTGTAGATTTTTTTTTAAATGCACTAATATGACTAAAAGGTCTTTAAAAGGCTTTTGGGCCAGACCTATTTATTAAAAAGGTCAGGCTTGAGTCTTTAAAAAAAGTCTATGACAGGTCCTCGGACTTAAAAAATATATACCAAGCCAGACTTTTTTTCTTAAACCCTAGCTAGGCTTGACCCATTCCCACCCCTAAATTACAATAAGGGTTCGTCCATCCATGGTCTTAACAAATAAAGACATTTTATTTAGGAGTTACAATTAAGGTTAAAATACCATATAATTGTACTATTATACCCTTAAATTGAAAAGAATTTGAAATTTTAAAAAATTTAATCTAAGTATCTTTATTTTTGTAAAGTCAACAAAACAAATATGCAAAAGAACTTTACCCCGATAATCGCGCTTATTAGTTGAAATTTTAATTTCAAACATGATGCGTCGAAAAAGAACGCCTTCGGATATCGATCGTTCCTTTGCGAGCACTATTAATCACGAGTTTGAATCATCCGTTTATCCTTGGCAATCTTCTCGTAAATCTTCTCGAGAATCCAAAAATGACCTGCAAAAGTACGCCGGAGGGGGGCTCCGGCGTAGAAGCTCCGACGCTCAAGTCAGAATCGATCGTAGGAGAAATCAAGGAGGAATTCCCCTGTATATCTAGGGAAATTCCGGCGAATAGTATAATGTTTCTTCGTAATTCAGTGTATATTTCTTGTGAGAGTGTGTATATTATGAAAAACGTAAATAAGAATGTAAATATAACCTGTTTATATACCTGGTCCCTCTTCCTTGGATAGAGGAAGACTCCTTCTTCCTATATTTGCTCACATTTCCCTACAAATCCGGGCCAACTCCCTAAAGACTCGGCTCCACTCTCTCTCTCTGGACTGACTTCTTCTCTTGACTTAGTTAAGAAGAAATAATCCATACTACGCATTCCCCTTTGGGCCAAATCCTTGGGCCCAAAGGATATTATCCTTCCAATGTGGGCCAAAGGCCCAACCAATCTTATTTCTCTTTAGAAGCCCAGGGGTGTATTAATTCAATCCTTCAAGCTTATTGACCTAATTGAGATTACTATAATTCATCCCGTTTCCACGTGTCGACTTTTCCAGGAGCGACATATTTATCTACATCAACCACTCCCCCCTACTCTCGTAAAATACCTCAAATTTATGAGAGTAGGAAAAAAACAAGATGAATTAACCTGAACACCTCTTCGTACAGATCATCGCCATCTTTCCTTCAATACTCTCTTCCATTCCTGGATACACCCAAGTTCAAGTTTCAGAGAGTGTATCATGTCGCCCTGGGAAATTATATCCCTCTCTGAAACCCTCGAGCCCTAGGGAGTTCAAAACTCTTTGAAATTTCCCCACTTCAGGGATATTAGGTGTTATGGCTCGTACTCTGAACCTTAAGGACTCTTAAGTGGCTAACACTTATCACTCAGAAACTCTCAGCCATATCCTGGCTCAATATGGTTTAGATCTCAAACCTCTCGAACTCTTTAAATGATTTACACTTCTCAAAATCTTCACCCATACCTTGGCTAGTCCAATCAAGGTGGTTCATACACTGAACCTCAAAATCTCATAAGTGTTTCTCATTTACAATCTCATGAGTCTAGTCGCGCGATCTTAAATCGAAACAGTTCATCTCTTTGAATCTCAGAATTGTGAGGGGCTCTCTAATTCCCCTCGGCCTCACTCTCCGATCGTAAGAAACTTTAATCCTGCTTTTATACCTCTGAGTTTTTCTTTGGACGACTAGGGTCCTATATCCCTAGTTTTGAAAACCTCTTATAACTCTGGATGTCACCTATTTCCCTCAAGCCTCGAGGGATATAATGGGTAGAGCTTCTTCTTTAATCATTTTGGGAACTGGACACCTGTTGGGTCATAGAATTACAAACACCATTTCCTGTTTCATATCAAGGACTCTCGCAAATATATCAGGAGTTGGGTTCATATCAAGAACCCACGCAAATATCCCTCGTCTTGAATGTTTTTCGACTTTCTGTGTTTTATCTCATCTCTTCTTACAGTTTACAATACCTGCATATTATCTCCTTGCATGCATGTATATATATATATCTCTATCTCTGTTATGATGCAATACCTGTCCTGCTCTTTCTTTACTTATGAATTTAACATGTTTCTAGCATCTTCTTGACACGTAAAGGCTCTAAAGCTCATAGAGAAATCTTAAATAAGAATATAGGGTTTATGTTTTCTGTACTTACTTGGTGACTTGATAATGCTTCTAGTCTGTCTCTTAATACTAGAGTTCTTAGGGATCATATTCTCCCTTAGGTTAGAATTCGTAGGGATTATCCTCTCCCCCTAAGTTGTTTATACTCGTAAGAGCTGTTTATACTCGTGAGAGTTGTTTATACTCGTGAGAGTTGTTTATACTCGTGAGAGTTCTTAGGGATTATACTCTCCCTGAAGTTGGAATGTTTAGGGATTATACTCTCCCAAAAGTTAGAATTCGTAGGGATTATACTCTCCCCTAAGTTGTTTATACTCGTAAGAGTTGTTTATACTCGTGAGAGTTTGTTTATACTCGTAAGAGTTTGTTTATACTCGTAAGAGTTTGTTTATACTCGTGAGAGTTGTTTATACTCGTGAGAGTTTGTTTATACTCGTAAGAGTTTGTTTATACTCGTAAGAGTTTGTTTATACTCGTAAGAATTGTTTATACTCGTGAGAGTTTGTTTATACTCGTAAGAGTTTGTTTATACTCGTAAGAGTTTGTTTATACTCGTGAGAGTTGTTTATACTCGTAAGAGTTTGTTTATACTCGTAAGAGTTTGTTTATACTCGTGAGAGTTGCGAGAGTTGCTAGGGATAGGGTTTATTGGCGAGTTAATTATATCTTCTGCTACTGTACCCCTACTCCCCCTAGCTTTAGAGGTTGTCGTGGATAGAAACTTTAGGAATTGTTCCTAGGCATTTTCTATTCGAATCTTTATGAGCTGGTGTAAGTCTCTTTATCTTGCAATATCTCTATCATGTTATGTTTTAGTTTTCGAAGCATATCCATTATCTCAATATTCATTATGTGGACGCCTAGCAGTTATCTCATGCAAAGAATCTCAGGAATATCTCAAAACATCATATCTTATTAAATTCACAAACAATAAATGCAAGTCATACCTGACTCATGCCAACCGCCCTACCCCCTCTACCGAGAGGGTAAAATTACCCATCGAATTTCTCAGGGACTCGGCGTCCCTCAACTGTTCACACGTGTACTCTTATCTCTGATATACCTCAAGGTCTTGGATACTCAACTCAAGTTTAGGGAGCTCCTAAGGGGAAACTCCTTCATTATGTTCTGGTTCAGCTTAAGAGTGACATGTAAATCTCCAGGCCTACTCGTATATCAGTCTCAAATCAATCCTGTAAAAATACACCAAAAAGGGCTTCCAACATCGGCTCTCCAGTGCTCGGATAAGCGTCATAAGCATAAATTATATAATTCAAACATGAAATAACCAAATAATGTAAATAAAGTCTCCTTTGATCTCAAACCTGAGACCTGGACCCCCTCTAGGACCTCCTATTATGGCAAGACGATTAATTTCTCTAATCTCCAATCTCAGAAGGGGATCAACTTGTTAACCTCTTATTTGTGGAACTCTAGGTGATCCTTGTATAACTGACCTTCCAGGGTGCAGTATTTCAGCCTTAAGGCTCGGGCCTCTCGGGACAGTGGAGCCCCTGGGTCTTTGTTCAGCTCTGTGAGGATTTCTCTCCAGTCTCCTCCAATCATCTCCATCCTTCCATCAACTCTAGTTTTCGGACTTATTATTTCGGTTACTTAGGGCTATTGGCCCTTAAGTACTTCAAAATGCTCAAATCATGTTTCATCACTTTAAAAGGATCATCTCATGCAATATTAAAATTCATTATCTTTTCAAAAATAAAACTTCATAGCATCGAACAAACAAATCAAATCAACTTCCACTCTAAAAATCATAAATAAAGTGGATCATGCTCACTCAAATAATCTCTTCAAATGAAAATTACAATGAATATTCAATTCTCCATGTTTCATCATAAATGAGTATTTCCAGTACATGCAAGTTTCAAGGTCCTAAACGAGGACATAACTCAAGACATATCCTTGTTTAAAGATAAAAAGGTAAGAAGTAGCACTTTTCATTTTTTTGATCTCAAGGACCTGAATAAGCTCAATCTATAATTTGAAATCATATCTAAAGTATAGAAACATGTCAATCATACACAATTTGAAAATAGTTATGCTAGCTTTCGTTTCCAGAACCATAGTCATCATCAATTCTCCCACATAAAGTAGTCATAGAACTCAACATATGAATCACCTACTCATGCTTCTAAGATTTCAAGTAATTCTCAATTCCAATATCATTTATAAAACATCTACATAAATCAATCGTGTAAGCTTAAGGGGACCCTTCTTAATTCAACGGAAAAGAGTAGCCTCGTATCGTATGTGTCAATCTCTTAAAGACATGCTCATAATAATATCTACAAGAATTAACACTTGTACTAACCAGTGGTACTAATGTACTCAGCATATCTCTGCTAGCCCTCACGGACTGGAATACTCCATATCTCTGGTAACCCTCATGGACTAGAATACTTCATATCTCTGGTAACCCTCATGAACTGGAATACTCCATATCGCTGCCAGCCCTCGGGGACTGGAATACTCTATATCTCTGCCAGCCCTCGGGGACCTGAATACTCTATATCTCTGCCAGCACTCGGGGACCTGAATATCCCTCCAGAACCTCTTGCGTTTTCAGCACTCCCAGAGTTCTTAAGGATTTCTGGGCTGGACCTCCTCAAAATTTCTCGAAACAAAAAGGTTAAATAACAATTTGTACCAAGATTTAGTACGTGTTTTGTCAATATTCTAATGCTCATTCAATAAAAGGTGTATTCTCAAGCGAATCTTTCCACATATACCATACATCTCATATTTTCGCAACATATTGATTGAAACGATTAACATCCATGCTAAACTAAATAGATTTAAATCATTCTCCACAACATTTTAGTTAAGGAGTAGTCATTTATGCAAATCACAACATATAATAGTTTATCATGGTTCTATCTATCACAGGTAAATTATTCTTCTCACTCAAATTCATCGCATCGACGAGTCTCATTCAAGTATCAGATTAGTATCAATCAATTAGCCAAGACAATGCATGCTACCTCATATATCACATTTTTCAACATAATAGTCAGAAAATGACTGTTGATGCAAATATTATCACAATCACTTTTTATCCGACTACACACATGTTCTCATTATAGACTTATATTTCTTATACAAACTAATTTTTCAGAAGTACTTAACACTAGATCATCAACAAAAACGTCTTTCAAGTGATATTTCAATTTCAATTTACATAAAGAGTGCAGAGATACCTCCCTTAAGTTATCAAATACTCGAAAAGACTTGTGAGATTCCAGGTATATGTTCAGGTCATTTCTGACCTACAGCCTCAGTCGCCCTCGGGAAGGCTATAGGGGCTGGAGCGCCCTGGACAACCATCACCTTCTCCCTGGATCGTGTTATTATAACATTCAATTGTTCAGTAGTCAATACCAGCAATTCTGAACCTGTAGCTGCTGGAGGTATCTCCCTGTTAGGTCCACTCCCGAGGGCTCCAGACATGTCACCCTCAGTAGGGATAGGAGTGACTAGAGTCTCTTCCCTCAGATTTTGGACTTCTATTGGTGTAAGGGGCGGATTTTCCCCTGAAGGAACGAATGCAAGTCATTTTCCCGAACTTTCAACCAAATTCTTCGGAGGGGGAGGAAGGAAAATAGGTAGTGGAGTTCTTCCTCCCACTGGAATTCCAAATTCAGGTCGTATAGGGGAGGAAAATATATTTTTTCCCTCTTTAGTAGTTCGTCTAACAAGCTCATGTTCACCTCCAATAGTTAGGAAATAAATCTCACGTCTTAGATCTAGTTTCCCACAGACGGCGCCAGTTGATGCGTCGAAAAAGAACGCATTCGGATATCGATCGTTCCTTTGCGAGCACTATTAATCACGAGTTTGAATCGTCCGTTTATCCTTGGCAATCTTCTCGAGAATCCAAAAATGACCTGCAAAAGTACGCCGGAGGGGGGCTCCGGCGTAGAAGCTCCGACGCTCAAGTCAGAATCGATCGTAGGAGAAATCAAGGAGGAATTCCCCTGTATATCTAGGGAAATTCCGGCGAATAGTATAATGTTTCTTCGTAATTCAGTGTATATTTCTTGTGAGAGTGTGTATATTATGAAAAACGTAAATAAGAATGTAAATATAACCTGTTTATATACCTGGTCCCTCTTCCTTGGATAGAGGAAGACTCCTTCTTCCTATATTTGCTCACATTTCCCTACAAATCCGGGCCAACTCCCTAAAGACTCGGCTCCACTCTCTCTCTCTGGACTGACTTCTTCTCTTGACTTAGTTAAGAAGAAATAATCCATACTACGCATTCCCCTTTGGGCCAAATCCTTGGGCCCAAAGGATATTATCCTTCCAATGTGGGCCAAAGGCCTAACCAATCTTATTTCTCTTTAGAAGCCCAAGGGTGTATTAATCCAATCCTTCAACCTTATTGACCTAATTGAGATTACTATAATTCATCCCGTTTCCACGTGTCGACTTTTCCAGGAGCGACATATTTATCTACATCAAAACACTTTCCTAATATACCACCATTGTTTTATGTTTAATTAGAATTTTTATTATTTTTTCAAAATTCAAAAAAAAAATTATTAATTTCCCATTTATTATTTTTTTAGAATTTAAAAAAATTTAAATCTCTCAATTCGATTTCCAAAATCCATGCAATCAATTAATGCAAGGTTTATATATGCAACGAAAATTTCATACTGCAAATATATGCAATAAATTGGGTTTATATATCCAACGAAAATTGCATGCTACAACTTAAAATACTTCATAATATACAAAAGAATAATATATTTGTAATAAGATGTTGTAAAATATTAATTTTATTTAAAAATATTCAGAATATGCATTATACATACAAATATATGCAATAAATTGTGTTTATATATGCAACGAAAATTGCACGCTGCAACTTAAAATACTTTATAATATGCAAAAGAATAATATATTTTTAATAAGATGTTCTAAAATATTAATTTTATTTAAAAATATTCAGAATATGCATTATACATACAAATATATGCAATAAATTGGGTTTACATATGCAATGAAAATTGCATGTTGTGTTATCAACAAAACCCCACAACATCATTGCCAAAAAAACATTCACATCTAACTGAGTTATCAGCAACTGGTTAATCTTCACAGCATCATAAAGAAAAACTTTCACAACATCATAGCCAAAAACCTTCACATCTATTCTTCAAATCCACCTACTGAATGTCAAATACAATCAAATCCATAAACAAACACACATCTTAATCATGTGTACCAAACAAAATAAAGCAACTAATTGACCAACCTTCAATTCATTTTCAAGGATTCCGCAAATTTGATCTGATAAGCCAGACACAAGCACATATTAGATAAATTTATTCGAGAATTTACAGAAAAGGCAAATAAATCAACAAAGAGGAAGACTAAATCCTAAATCCAGAAACAACATTTCATACCATTCTGCAATTTAACACGATAGCAGATTTGAATAATTAAGCTTATCTGCAGGTTTTCAAGTACGACCAAAAGTTGCAAATTCAAAATCAAATCAGCATAACAAAAAAATCAAGAAAAGAATGAGGGGTGTTCTTACTACAACAGCAGGCGGTTGGGCGGGGGCCTCTGATAGTTGAATACACTACTATTGTATCTCTCTCTATGTATATATATGATGAGAAGTAGCTAGAAATACAAAGAAGATCTTGAGAATTCTTGATTATTTGAATCGGCAATAGGGTAAATCTCTAGATCCAAAATCTATAGCTATTGAATCGCACCCAAAAAATCCAAAAAAATCTAGATTGCACTCCAAATCGCACCCCAAAAATACCAAAATCGAAAACCCCCAAAATCGCACTCAAAATCAAGAACTCTGAAATTGCACTCAAAATTGCAAAACCTGAAATTGCCATGGAATTGCACAGCAAATTGCACGCACTCAAAAGTAAACGATGACGAAGGCTATGGAGGCGGCGGCCAAGGCAGCGGAGTTGAAGGTGAATGGCAGCTTCATCTTCAAATTCGTACAAATCGGTCGCCAATGGTGAAGATGGAGGCCGCAACGGTCGGCACAGATGGAAGCCGCCCTCGAACTAGGCTCGTCGGAGATGTGGAAGTCGCCGTCTTTGTCGGAGAGACGGCAGAGGCCGCACGCGGTGGGTAAAGATGGAGGCAATTGCAGGGGCTCCATTCATCCGGTTATGGCGCGCGACGACTATGGCAGAGCAGGTAGGGTTTGAAAAATGGAAAATAAGAATTATAGAGGTGAGTGGGAAGGAATTGGTATTTTACATCTGTGAAATGGGTAACATTTTGAATTAATTGTGGGTTTTACAAAGAAAGGGTATAATATGTTTTTTGACTAGTTATTTGTCCCTAATTGAAATGCTGAATTTTTTTGGCTGTAATTGTAGCAGTGGGTTGGATTTTAGTTTTAATGTCAATTAACTCTTTGAATTACTACATTGAACATTGTTTGTTACTATATGTAAGTTTATCAAATGATCTAATATTTTTGCATTATCTGCAATAAAATAAGGGGGAATTTCAGAAATGGCCTAGTCAAACTACTACTTATCAAAAATTGTCTTACTTATACAAAATATACAAAAATGGCCTTCTTTTATTTAATTGATTAAAAAAAAGAAAAAAGAAAAAGAACAAACACACTAAAAGCCTTAAACAACCATAAACAATCACATTAAACAACTACATTAAACAATCATAAACAATCACATTAAACAACCCTAAACAACATCAAACAAACCCAGTAAACAACCTTAAACAACCCCAAACAAGCCCAGTAAACAACCTTAAACAACCTTAAACAACCCTAAACAACCCCAAACAAGCCCAGTAAACAACCCTAAACAACCCCAAACAAGCTCAGTAAACAACCCTAAACAACCTTAAACAACCCTACACAACCCCAAACAAGCCCAGTAAACAACTCTAAACTACCTTAAACAACCCTAAACAACCCCAAACAAACCCAGTAAACAACCCTAAACAACCTTAAACAACCCTACACAACCCTAAACAACTCTAAACAACCTGAACGAAAATTTTGGGTGTAAACCTAAAAAAAAAAAATCCACTTGAATTCACTATGATAAAACATCAAATACCAACAAAATCAAACAAAAGAATATAATAGAAATATGTTTCTTACCTTCAATCCAACTTTCAATTACATTATGAGAAAAATATGAGAGAATTTAAGTGTAGAGATTGAAAAGAAAAATAAGTGAAGAATGAGAGAATATGAGATTTGAAGAAGAGATTGAAAAGAAGAATGAGAGAAGAATGAAAAAAATATGAGATTTGAATTTTTTTTATTTTTTCTTTATTTTTATTACATTTAAAAGTGGTCAATGAGAATGGAGGCCAAAAATAAACATGGGTAGGGTTAAAAGGTCATACTTGATATATTCCACATAAAATAATCGGTATTACAACATGTTTATTGTATATTACTACATACAATAATATATGTTATTACATATTATAATGTAAGTTACTGCATCCACAAAAACACTAGAAAAGAAATGTTTTACTACATAAAAAAATCTTTATTACTATATAAAATACTACATAAAAAAATCATATGTTACTACATAGTACAATTTGAATTACTACATTGAACATACAAACTATATGTAACTTTATCAAATGATATAATATCTTTGCACCATCATGCAATAAAACAATCGGTATTACAACATGATTATTGTGTATTACTACATGTAATACTATATGTTACTACATATTATAATGTGGGTTACTATATCAACAAAAATATTAGAAAAAAATATGTTACCACATAAAAGAATCTGTATTACTATATAAAATAGTTTGCGTTATTACCACATAAAATAATGAATGTCACTACATATTACAATTTGAATTACTACATTTAATAGTGTTCTGTTACTACATTAAAAAAAATTCGGTTACAACCGCTGGAGGAAACCTTCGAAATGAGGAAATCGTTAACCGCTTGAGAGATAGGAAAGAGAAGACGAACTGAAAGAAAAGAATTTGAAAAAATAGAAATAAAACACGCGTTCGACAATAAAGTAAAACATAAAAAAATTCACAAAATCAGGTCAAGTATTCCGGTCAAAATTAAAACAGAAGCGGGCCAGTTGACAAATAGATTAAGAATTGACACAAATGAATTAATGGTGGCCCATTAACATATATTTCCAGCCCATTGACTTAATAAGTCAATATTTTCAGCCCAATTGCTTAATTGATCAATATTGCATACCAAGTTTTTGTGATATTATATCGTGTAGTTATTAAAAATATTGTATTGTACATGTAATTATATATATATTTAGTTAGACAAATACTTGTATGATTTACGTGGTTCGATACAATTGATCTATGTCCACGGAGGATAGATGCTCTCTTTACTAGTATGAGTAAAAGTGTTACAACTTACAAGTATGACTCACAAAGAACTTGCTCACTCACTCAAGTATTCAACATCGTGCTCACATCTATGCACTAAGGGCTAGTTTAGATTGATGGATGGGAAAACATGGGACAAATTAACTCACCCTTCCCCTAGGACTATTAGTCCCACAAATGCATGGTAAATAGTACAAAATTAGCGGGTCTTGCATTAAACACGGGCCACAATCAATCAAACCAAACGTTTGATTAGTCGAGAATAAAAAGTCAATCAAGCCTAATCCATGCTAATCTAGCAAACCAAACATACCCTAAGGGTTGTATTTATAGAGGTACATATAAACTACCACAAACTAACTAACTACCTAACAGAAATAACCGCTAGAAACTAACTCTGGAATAAACTGAAACAGACGACTTGACTCAGTTGATATGTCTATCAGCAGACTTGACTCAGACGACTTGGACTCCACCTCAGCTGATACAGATCAGATGACAAAGACTCAATAGACTTGTCCTAAACCTATCAGACTACATGACCCAAGCTCAGACGACTTAGCCTTATCATATGAGCTGACCTTACTCAGCTGATCTGATCCAGACCAGACGACTACAAGTTCTCTTCTGCTAAACATACTAATCAGCTGACAACTTCAATATTGCATTACTTCTAACATTAGAGATTGAGGCTCTTAAAAAAACATGGGACATTGTGCAATTACCTCTTGGTAAGAAATAGATTGGGTGCAAATGGATTTATAAGATCAATGTATTTTGACTAACTACTTCCCCTCAAGCATAAGGGTTCGTAGTAGTAATGGAAGCATTCGATCAAGTAGTATCGACCTAGGAGGTGGGTGTATGCAATGAATCCCTAAAGTTGTATGTTGGCATAACCAATGTAACTACGATTTCGGGTTTTGAATTTCTAAAATTAAGCTAACTTACGACCAAGATGCAAGAAATTAAATCAAACACCAACCTAGAACTAACAAATGAATTAAACTACTAAAAATAAGCAAATAACCATAACAAGCAATTACCACAACTTAGGAGGGAATATTACTACCAAAACAAGAAATTGACAATTAAAACAATAAAAAACTACAAATATAATTCGAAGAAGTGCAAGGGTGAGAGAATGCTTTGGGTGTTCTCTACTTAGTGAAATCGAGAGGAATTGCTTTTACTTTGTTAATGCTTCAATTAAGGTTTGCTAAAAGCACCTAAATGCTAGGATGGCAACCATTTCCCTTCGGGTAATATAGCCTTAATTCTAAGGTGTTCCCAAACCCGGTAATAAGGTTTTCTTTCCAATCCTCATCAACTACCCAAATAACTACTCAAGTAATTAATGTCTCCTAATGGGGGTTCTAATACGATTAACTCTCTCTCGACGAATTAAAAGTATAATAAACGCATTTGTATACCAAAAACTCACACCATAAATTTAAACATGTTCATGTAACTCTCGTCTACGCTAAACATGCCACAAAATACGGATTAATAGAAGGTAATGCACAAATCACACAACTGCACCACCATATTCTTGCAAAAAGTCTAAATTCTCCCCCACATGTTATGTGCTCAATTCATGAATCAATAAGGACTTCACATTTGGTTGTAATGTAGGCTCTTTGGTTAAGGTAGGAAGGATTTAGATAAAGTGACTCATAAACTAGTGGAGCGAGAAGTAAAGACGTCTCGTCGAACATCTCTAAAACTCAAGAGTAAAGTTACCATTGATCAAGTTGCAACTCAAATTTCTCCATCCACTCAATTCACTAGCTCCTTTCTTTTAAAGCACATTCTTCACCACTAACCAATCAACACTTTTGAATTTGAAGCTTTACCAAATGCTTGTGCACAAAAGAGTTTTTTTTTTTTCGATTTTTCTTTTCTCATAAACTCAATCTTTTTTATGCACAACTCACAATTCATCTTTTTTCTCCCTTTTTTTTTTTAATCTTTTCACTTTTCAACCAAACAAATCCACCAATTTCACATTTAACCTCAATTCAACCACATTTGCCAATGTTCAAGCTCCACTAGTTCATAGGAAAATTAGGTTCATAAAAGATGGACAAATGGGCTAAATTTATAAGTTGCCAAAGAAAATAAGTCAATAGGCTCAAAGTGGCTAACTACGGAAAAAATTCATTTGGTATGGAAAATTTGGCCAAGTGACTATCAAAACAAAGATGTTCTTATATCACTTCCAAAGATTTCACACAAATAGTAGCCTCAAACAAGACAATTGGAAAGTTCTAGAGCACACAAGCATGAATGATACTCACAAGAAGGAAATTAGACCATAATATATGAAAGTCTAATCATGAATTGAGAGCACCAAATCAAGCACAATCTTTCACATAAACAAATGAACAAGCAAGCATCAATTAATACCAACAAGCTCAACCAAACTTCAAAAATCAACAATCACCACCAATTATGTCTCAAACACCAACAATCCACAATAAATCTCATCCAACAAAGCTACACAATATAGTAGGACAAACGGTGCAATAAAAATGAAGGTAAACACACGAAATCTCCCCCCAAACATAAATGAAACTATCTAGTTGAATGCAAAGTTTGGGAATGAGTGTGTTACCTTAGAATTTTGCCACCAACTAAACTCACCAAAGAAGTAAGCTACCACAACCGTTTTGTCCCTTGGACTTCTTAACACCAAAGCATCATCACAACCATGAACTTCACCATGCACATCTCTCATCATTGCACACCAACACAACACTCAACCTACAAAACAAAAATTAAACAAAGGATCAAACAAACTACAAATCTAAAAATAAATAAAAGAAAGCAATAAATAATGGGTTGCCTCCCATTTAGCGCTAAGTTTAACGTCTTCAAGTCGGACGGAAATAAAAGAACTCATCGGAAAGGTCATGGATATCGATCCTCCTTCCCATTGTATTCCAACTTTTGAGCTTCAAACCCAATGAGGCTCTTATGAATGGAAGACAAATCATCCACATGTTTCTTCCATACTTTCATCGATGAATGTTCATCTTGTTCATTCCACATCTCTTGCCATTCCTTTTTTTTCCCCAAGAATGCCCGAGCTCTTCTCAACTTCTTTCTTAAAATCAAAGTAATCAAGAGGCAAAATAAAATCAATAGAAGCATCAATATCAATTAAAGAGTAAATTGAAGAGTTTAAAGGTTTAGAAATGCTCAATTCGCTCTCCAACTCATCTTGTGATGCTTCTTGATTTTCTTGTTCCTTGTAGCTCATGTCCATCAAAAGACATTCCTCTTCATCTATTTTGTCCATTTGTCGTCTTCACTCTCCTCCCCATTTTGGTCACCTTCTTCTTCTAGTTCTTTCATGGTGATGATCAATTGTCCAAGTTGGAATTCTATCGCTTCCATCCTTTTTTCACTTGCATCCATCTTTTTCAAGATGAGTTCAAGAAGCTCTTTGGTAGTATCACTTTCTTCATTGTTTGGTGGCCAATGTGCATTGCTTTCCCATTCTTGATATTGATAATGAGAAGGAGCTTGTTGCATTTGATAATCATACTCAAAGCTCTTCTCACTATCATAACAATTTTCTCTTGTAGCTCCATGGAATTCAAATCTGTTGTGTGGATCATATTCTTGATTATATTTCACGTCCATGTAGACCGGGGTCCTCTCTTGAAAAGTGGATGCATCATTATTACTCCAATCTTGATAATATGAGGGAACTTGTTGCATATGATAGTTATAATCAAAGTTCCTCCAATTATCGTGTCCCATATCTCCATGTTGTGGAGGATAAATCATACCATGTGGGTCATAACATTGATTCCACGGGTATTGATTATATCCATCCATCTAGTCGATGAAGTTCACACCTACAAAAGATCAAAGTTTCAAAATTCTCAAAATAAAAAGAAAACAAAATAAAGCAAGTAATGTAGCTAACACTAGTACTCAACTAACTCTAAGTCCCACTTATAGCACTATGTCACCTCCCCGGCAGCGGCGCCATTGACTTGAACGAATTCTTGGTCAATTTATTTTGACTAACTACTTCCCCTCAAGTATAAGGGTTCGTAGTAGTAATGGAATTATTCGACCAAGTAGTATAGACCTAGGAGGTGGGTGTGTGCAATGATTCCCTAAAGTTGTATGTTGGCATAACCAATTTAACTATGGTTTCGGGTTTTGAACTTCTAAAATTAAGTTAACTTACGACCAAGATGCAAGAAATTAAATCAAACACCAACCTAGAACTAAAAAATGAATTAAACTACTAAAAATAAGCAAATAACCATAACAAGCAATTACCACAACTTAGGAGGGAATATTACTACCAAAACAAGAAATTGACAATTAAAACAATAAACAACTACGAATATAATTCGAAGAAGTGCAAGGGTGAGAGAATGCTTCGGGTGTTCTCTACCTAGTGAAATAGAGAGGAATTGCTTTTACTTTGTTAATGCTTCAATTAAGGTTTGCGAAGAGCACCTAAATTCTAGGATGGCAACCATTTCCCTTCGGGTAATATAACCTTAATTCTAAGGTGTTCCCAAACCCGGTAATAAGGTTTTCTTCTCAATCCTCATCAACTACCCAAATAACTATTCAAGTAATTAATGTCGCCTAATGGAGGTTCTAATACGATTAACTCTCTCTCGACGAATTAAAAGTATAATAAACACATTTGTATACCAACATCTCACACCATAAATTTAAACATGTTCATGTAACTCTCGTCTACCCTAAACATGCCTCAAAATACGGATTAATAGAAGGTAATTCACAAAGCACCAATAAAACCCAATAAGTGAAGCAATAATCCAAATATCAATAATAATCAAAGTACAAACAATTCTAACACTCAATATTCACTTGGTTTCAAACACCCAAAGCATAAAAAGTTTAGCCCATGGTGTTTGAGAAAACACCCATGGCTAAAACAACAAAATAAGACATGAAAATAAAATTTATCAAACAAAGCTTAAATAAAAGAAAAATAGCACCTTGAGAGTTTTGAAATTCTTCCATTCTTACATGAAAATGAAATACTTAAATGATTCTAAGCTAAGAAAACATAAAACTATTTAATGGTGTTTGAGGAGAGAAGCACCTCAAACATAAGCTATTTAATTGCTCCTCTCTTTTATCACATTTTGTATGAAGTTGAGCTAGGGTTTGAGTGGGTAAAAGTGAGGCAAAAAACCTCCTAATAATCTGATTTGGGAAGCTATTTATAGCTTGGAAGAGTGTTTGAGACGAGATTTCCACTTAGGCCCTTGGAATCCTTTAAAATTCTCGAATTTTCGCGCATCAGCAAGTTGACTCGATCAACCAAGTGGTTTGACTCGGCCAACCAAGTGGTTTGACTCAGCCAACCGAGTGAGTTGGAAATCCAGAAAATGTTCTGGAAGCAGATTTGACTCGGTCAACCGAGTGAGTTGACTTGGCTGCCCGAGTGGAATCTGTTGCAGCTTCACACTTCTTTGTTTCGATCATATCTTGAGCTTCCGACCTCCGATTGACTTGATTTATGTTTTCACTCCACTCTGTTTTTCGAGATGCGTCCAATGGTGCAGATATATTCTCGACTTCATGAATTCTCAGACACCTATTTTACTTCCAAATAAATTCATTTTACCTAAAAAATAGCAAAACACATACCTTTCTCATTTCAAGTGCAATTAGTCAATTTAGTGTGATTAATGCAACAAAATCCTCAAAATTATGCAAAATAAACACATGAATTTCAAGCAATTTTCACACTAATCAGGTGCAAATGGATTTATAAGATCAAGGCAAAGCCCGATTGCATGGTGGATAGATATAAGGCACGACTTGTTGCAAAAGAATATAGTCAAGTGGAAGGGATTTACTACTTTGAGTGTTTATCTCAAGTGACAAAGTTTGTTTATGTGAGACTTTTCATTGTTATATCTACACAACATAGATGGGAATTACACCAGTTGGACGTCAATAATCCTTCATGGTTATTTAAGTGAGGATGTATATATACATGCATCTACCAACTGGGTACGCTAAGGCAAACTCTAACTAGGTTTGAAAACTACAGAGAAGTTTATATGGGTTGAAGCAGGCTTTGAGGGAATGAAATAATGAGCTTTGTTTGAAGCTTTCACAGTTTGGTTTGGTGCAATCGAAATTTGATCATTGTCTTTTCACTATGTCTGTTGATGGAAATTTTTTGGTAATGATTGTGTATGTTGATGATGTACTCGTAACAGGTTCTGTAGTTTTAATACAACAAATTAAGGATTATTTGGAGGCCCAATTCACTATTAAAGATCTTGATCACTTGGCCAAATTTTTACTTGGCATGGAAATAAGATGAACCTCTGCTGGCACCTCTTTATGTCAAAGGAAGTACACCTTAGACATACTCGCGGATACAGGGCTATTGGGGTGTAAACCTGCTCCTACACCACTTCCTCTTGATACACATTTGACTTTTGTTGATGGTCATTCTTTGGCACAACCTAATCTTTACAAAAGGTTAATTGGGAGGTTATTACATCTCAACTTAACTAGGCCGGATATTACTTATGTTGTGCAGCAATTAAGCGAATTCATTAATTCTCTGTGTTCATCCCATTGGGACGATGTTGTTCATGTTTTGAGATACCTTAAAGCCTTGTTTGGTTTGCTTGATTAGGTTGAATTAGGCTTGATTGACTTCTTATTCCCAATAAATCAAAAGTTTTGTTTGATTGATTGTGGCCCGGGATTAATGCAAGACCCGACAATTTTTTACTATTTATCATGCATATGTGGGATTACTAATCATAGGGAAGGGGTGAGTTAATTTATCCAACATTATCACATCCATCAATCCAATCTAACCCTAAAGGTACACCTTCGTTTGGACTATTTTATTCTTCATTTGGTTCATTTGTCTTGGAAGGATACTTGGATGCAGATTGGGCTGCTTGTAAGGATACTCGTAGATCCATTACATGTTATTGTATTTTAATTTCTTGGAAGGATATTTGGTGGCTTGAAAAAGTAAGAAGCAAAATATTGTTTCGAGGTCAACGGTCGAGGCTGAGTATCAGACGTTAAGTTCTACTGTTTGTGAATTACCAGGGATGTATAAAGTTCTTCAGGATTTCAAGATTCATGTTCCTTTGCCAATTTTGCTTTGATGTGATAATAAAACGGCTCTTCACATTACAACAAATCCTGTGTTTCATGAGCGAACAAAACACCTAAATATTGACTGTCATATTGTTCGTGATCAATATAAGGCTGGGTTTGTTAACCCGTTCTATGTTTCATCAAAGTTGTAGCTAGCAAGTAGCAAATATGTTTACGAAGGTGCTGATTTGTCATTCATTTATCTGGTTTGTTGGCAAGCTGGGTATGATTGAAGCTTATCCTGCTCCAGTTTTTTAGGGGGAATGTTGAGATATGAGATAAGCATATTTCATATTATAGAAACACTAACATGACTTAGCTGTAGGGTTTTTATAGAAAACAATTCTTCTCTATAAATCATGAATGTTAATTGACAAATTCAACGCCATCCCTTGCCATTTATGATAATAATTTGCTACGGGCAAGGAAAGGTGGTGCGAATTTTGTAGCTTTAGACTTAAACGACGTCATTTCTGCGTGATTTTCAATAAGTAACCCATCTGTGAGAATAGGTATGAGATCACCTTTAATGAGGTGATTGGGAAGATCCAATATATATAGTCAAGGTACAAGAGATTTACAAGGAAATAATAACAAACAAATAAAAGGAAATATTTACAAGATATGGTAAATAATAATTTAAATGTTTATTTCCTATTATCCCCCCCCCCCCTCCTCAAGCGATGCAGTGGGTGAATGGTCACGCAAAGTTTGGAACGAAGTAACTCAAAGCTGGGACGAGGAAGACTCTTCGTGAAGATGTCGGCAACTTGGAGCTCGGATGGAATAAACTGAGTGGTGAGGCGACCAGACGAGACAAGTTCCCAAACAAAGTGACAATCAATATCAATGTGTTTTGCTCGCTTATGCGCAACAGGATTCTGAGAGAGAAAGAGAGCACTTTTGTTGTCACAGAGAAAAAGAGGGCAACCAAGGGGCAAGGCACCCCATTCGCGAAGAAGCTGGGTGACCCAAATGATCTCATGAGCAGTGTTGGTCGTGGCACGATATTCAGATTCACAGCTGGATCGAGTGACGTTAGGCTGCTTTTTAACACTCCAAGAAACCAAATTACCACCCAAGAAGATGGAATACCCATACTTAGAGTGGCGTGTCTCAAAACACTGAGCCAATCAGCGTCCGAGTAGCCGATAAGAGAGGGATCGGAACCACGAGTGAAAGTGAGACCGAAATTGATGGTACCTTGAACATAGCGAAGAATACGCTTGACAGGGGCGAAGTGATCCACCGTGGGAGAGTGAAGAAACTGACTGACGTGGTTGACAGCATAGGAAAGATCTGGAGGAGTGATGGTGAGATACTGCAGGGCACCGACCAGGGACCGATATAAGGTGGGGTCATGGAAGGGCGCACTAATGCTGACAAGCGAGGAACCAGCGACCAAAGGGGTAGAGACTGGCTTGGATTCCAGGAGGTCGGCCCGAGCGAGGATGTCATGGGCGTACTTGGCCTGACCAAGAAATAAAGTGTCCGAGGAACGAGACACCTCAAGGCCGAGGAAGTAATTGAGCTCGCCCAAATCTTTGACCCGAAACTCTGCATGAACGCAAGCAATGAAACGCTTAAGGAAGGCATGGTTATTGCTCGTCACAATGATGTCATCGACATAGAGAAGAAGATATAGCGTGACCCCCTTGCGAATGAAGTAGTACATGGAGGTATCAGCTCGACTGCAGTGAAAACCAAGAGAGGCGAGGAAGGAACTGAACCGAACAAACCACGCCCGAGGTGCCTGACGGGGAGCCCATAGAGAGCCTTCTTGAGTCGACAAACATGATCCGAAAAATGAGGATCAATAAAACCCAGAGGTTGAGACATGAAAACAGGTTTGGTCAGAACATCGTGCAAGAAGGCATTGTTGACATCCAACTGATGTAAGGGCCAGCCATTTCGAACAGCGAGAGAGAGCACAATGCGAACTGTGTCGGCTTTGACGACCGGGCTAAAAGTGTGGGAAAATTGAAACCAGGAATCTGAGAGAAACCCTGGGCGACCATACGAGCCTTGTAGCGATCAACTGAACCATCACTGTGAAACTTCGTCCGAAAAACCCATTTGGAACCAACAATGTTCGTGCTCGGCGACCAAGAACCAGATCCCAAGTTTGGTTCGTGTGGAGAGCATCAAGCTCCGAACGCATAGCCGCCATCCAATGAGGAAGCTTCAAAGCGGACTTGAACCCCTTTCGTTCATCGGAGACAGCGAGAGCAGATAATAAGCTTGTGGTCGCAATGTCAGCCACATAACGAGGCTTGAAGATGCCATACCGAGCCTGAGTAATCATCGGATGGGTGGATTGGGGAGAGGAGGGCAGGTCGGCACGCTGGTGCTCGGCCGGAGGCAAGGCGGGACGAGCAGGAGGCCGCTCGATAGGCGAACCTCGAGTGGGCGAGAAGGCATATGACGAGGAGCCAAATCTGAAATAGCCTCGGAGGGGTGCGGGCAGAGCGAGCAAGGCTCGGTGCGAGAAGGAGTAGGGCGAGCAACAGGTGCAGGGCAAGGAACTGGCCCGGGAGCAGGAGACTCCGGAACCTGAAACGAGGTGTAATCAAGAGACCGAGAATCTTCCGAGGAGCCCTTATCAGAGAAAGGGAACGATGACTCATCAAACTGAGCATGTCGAGTAGTGTAGAAGCAGGAAGCGACTGGATCGTAACACCGAAACCCTTTTTGAGAAGAACTGTAACCTAAGAAAATGAAAGGAACACTACGAGGAGCCAACTTGTGAGGAGAGTAATCTCGAAGGTACGGAAAGACACGACAACCAAAGGTTCTAAAATTGTCATAAATAGGAGGCGTATGAAAGAGAAATTCATACAGAGACTTATCATCAAGTACAGCAGTAGGCAAACGGTTTATAATATAAGTTGTAGTGCCAAATGAATCAACCCAAAAATGAGAGGGAACACTGGAATGAAGCACGAGAGACAATCTAGTTTCAGTGATATGTATATGTTTACGCTCCGCACGACCATTCTGCTGAGGAGTGTAGGGACATGACAATCTATGGTGAATACCTTTGGCGGAAAAGAAATCCCGAACTCTGTTGTTAACAAACTCCGTACCACCATCACTCTGAAATGCTTTCATGGAGACAGAGAACTAATTACACACAAAGGTATGGAAGCCGACCAAAACACCAAAAAAATCGGACATAGCATGCAAAGGGTACAACCACGTGAAGCGAGAAAAGTCATCAATAAAGATAGCATAATAACGATAACCATCATTAGAACACACTGGGGCAGGCCCCCATAAATCACAATGAATAAGATCCAAAACACGGGATGCTCGCTTATTATTCAAAGTAAAAGACAAATGTTTGCTCTTTTCTAGCTGACAAGGAGTACACATAGAAGGTGATTCGTGTATTATCTAACACTAAAATACACGACCGCAAGTGTACGGTGTATATCGTAGCGTGATAAGTACAAGGTCGATCCCACAGGGAGGTGTAGTGTAAAAGCGTATTTTGTCAATTGAATTCTAAATAGATGGTGATCAATAAGTTTGAAGGTTGTAATTACCCCTAATTATCTACATAAGTGTCACGAGTAAACAATTAAAGAGTAATAAAGAGAATCGATCAAGTGTGCTCATGCAAATCACGGAAACGAGAGAAATACGAGTAAAACTCAAATAAGAGAAGGTAGATTCTAAGACACATGCAATACTAATGAATCTATTTATGATTAACAATCTACTCAAGTGGTGTTGTGCTTTTTCTATAAGATTGATCACAAAATAATGAGTTAAGAGTTCTCTCGATCCAAATAACCCAAGAGAAATACAATCCAACTTAGTATCTTTACCTAAATTGCATCATAAAACCCAATTAAACCCCTAAGATCATCACACATCCTCCTAATCTTTGATCATCTCTCGATCTCTCAATAAAATTATGCCAAATACTTGCAATCAATTAATCAAAAGAGATTTCTCAATCTAATTTCAATTAACTAAGATTAACACATCACTATTGTACACTAATGACATATTTTGCAATGGAAATCAAGTATTCAAATAGAATTAAGCCCCACAAACACCAATTAAGCAAAATACTAATTCATAAACTTCATCAAAAGTATTTACAAGGCCCTATAACCAAAAGTGTTCTAGCCAACAATCAACATAATCCAATTAACACAAACTAAGGAAATAACTAAATAAAAAGTAAGAGGAAGATAAATATTAGTCTAATGGATGATGGGGAATGAAATTATCAATCTATTGATGGTCTCCTTGCTTGATTTTATGGAGAATTGAAGAAATAGATGATGATTACCTCCAAGTGTGTGTTTATAGGTGAAGAATTCTTGTGGAAAGGGGTGATATGTTTTGAATTCAAGAATGTGGGTATTTATAGTGTTGGGGTAGAGTTTGGGGGTAAGATTTGCACTTAGATCCCTCAAAAATGGAGAAAATGGGCCAAAACCCCCGAATTTCATCTCACCCGGGCATGCCACCCGGCCAAAATACGAACGAAACGGAGCAAGCAGGGCGTGGCCGGGTGAAACCACCCGGCCGGGTGGTTTTACCTGGGCAAAATACGAAAGTTTTGATGGCACAGGCCATGGCCATGCTAAAGTGATCCGCCCGGGTGGTTCTACCCGGCCAAAACCTTCGATGGGTGAAATAATCGAAAACATGGGTGTACAGAACTGTGGCCGGGTCATTCTACCCGCCCGGGGATGCTTTTTCGTCTCTTCATATCTCAAGCTTCCGACCTCCGATTGACTCGATTCCTTTTTTAATTCCACTCCGTTTTTCAAGACGGATCCAATGGTGCACTCCTCTCTTTGGTCCAGTGAATTGTGGTAGGTGTTTTGCTCCCAAAATCCTTCGTTCTTCCTACAGAACCGACAAAACACCACCTTTCTCTTATTTCGACCAAAACAATCATAATCAACCCATAAATCAATGAAATCACACTAAAAATGAGCTTCACATGTGCATAAAAAATGTGTAAATTCCACCCGAATCAGAAGGTTTAGGAAAAACAGAAGTAATATCCATGTGACCCAAACGTTTCAACAAATTAACAACTAAAATAGAAGTATGTCCTAATCTATGGTGCCAAAGCTCACGCGAAGCTCGTCGAGCAGTAGTGTGCAACGCGGCGACCAGGGTTGGGCGACCATGCTCCAGAATGTAAAGACCACGACCACGCTTACCGCGAGTCAGAGGTTCCTTGGTTACTCGGTTCTGAACCACAAACGAACGATCAGAGAAAACAACGTCGATAGGATAATCTGAAGTCAGTTTGCTTATGTGGATATGATTAGGGTGGAATTTACACACTTTAGATGCACATGTGAAGCACATTTTGATGTTGATTTCATTGATTTATGGATTGAATATGATGGTTTTAGCCAAAATGAGGGAAAGGTTGTGTTTTGTCGATTTTGTAGGAAAAACGATGGAATTTGGAGCAAAACACCTACCATACTTCACTGGATCAAAAAGAGGAGTGCGCCATTGGATCCGTATTAAAAAATGGAGTGGGATAGCAAAATGAATCGAGTCAATCGGAGGTCTGAAGCAAAAGATATGCACAAAACAACGAACAAGGAGGGCACGACCGAGCTCGGCAAAATGGAAAAATTAAGTGCACAGGAGAGATGGGTGCACGAAATAGGCGAGCTCGAGACAGTAAGTTGAAGACCACGCAAGAGCACAGCCGAGCTCAAGGCACGGCCGAGCTGCCCCAAGGCCAAAAGTTGATTTTGCACGGTCGAGCTCCGTGCACGGCCGTGCCACCCATTTTCGGTGCCATTCTTGTATTTTTGCCATTTTTTAGGGACTAACTTGCAATTCTTGCATCCAAACCCTACCCCAACACTATATAAGCCCCCATTCTTTAAATCAATTGTACCTTCCCCCAATTCTAAGAATTTCTCACATACAACCACACATTTGGAGGTGTTGTGGCAACAATTTCTTCAATTCTCCATCAATTCAAGCAAGGAAGGCACCAATAGCTTTGGAATTCCATTCCACACCATACATTAGACTAAACTTTCTATTTCTCACTCTTTTTATTTAGTTATTTCATTTGGTTTTGTTAATTAGATTATGTTGTTGATTGGCTAGAACACTTTTGGTTCTAAGGCTTTGTAAATATTTGGATTGAAGTTTATGAACTATTTTCTTACTTTAAATGGTGTTTGTCTCTTATTTGTGTGCTTAATTTTCATATGGAAGCATGTTATTATTGGCCATATTAATATGTTTAATCTATTGTTAATTGGGGTAGTATCGAGAGATGTATTCCATTAATCGTATGTAAGCATGCAACTCAATATTATTATGATCTCGAGAGAGAATTAATTATTGGGAGGGAATTGAATGACCCTTTGAGCTAAATTAGGTGGTGTGATATTTGTAATGTAGAGATACGAACTTATGTTGCATACTCCTTTGAATTAGTTATATCGAGAGATTGATTAATTCTTCTTTAGTGGTCAACCTTATAAGAGGACAACCTTAATTGCCATTTGAATAAGTTACAAATCATAAATGAATATCTAAGTATTGCAAATGCCTTGGAACCTATCTTCTCATCTTTGAGTTTCACACGTTTATTTCTCGTTTTGTGATTTGCATAAGCACTTGTTGATCGATTTTTTTATTACTCTTTATTGTCTATTTGTGACAAATTGGTAGATAATTAGGGGTAATTGCCACACTTAAAACTTATTAATAGTCGTCTATTTAGAACTTATATCGACAAACTCCACTTTTACACCACACCTCCTTGTGGGATCGACCTCGTACTTATTACGCTACAATATACGTCGTATTCTTGCGGTTGTGTATTTTGGTGTTGCATAATACGTGAATCAGGATAATAATTTTTTAGTGAGATGGGGAACATCCAATAAGAAAAATTTATCATGAGCACGATAAGAACCAGTGTGAGTAATGGGGATAGAAGTACCGTTCGCGACAATAACATGATCATTACCATTATAAGGTGCGAGATCATCCATAACAGTGGAATCCGGAGTCATGTGGGCAAAAGCACCAGTGTCGAGAAACCAATCTGAACCAAGAGAAGGAGCAACCAAGCTCTGTGACTCGAAGGCCTGAGCAAGGTTGACAGAGGGTTGAGACGAGCGAGCATCCCTTTTGGGACAACGACTAGCATAGTGGCCCGATTGGCGACAAATCTGGCATGTAGGAGCAAATGACCGTTTGCCACGATTGCTTTGTTGGGCAGAAGAAGGGCGACCACCGGAGTTAGCAGGTGGGCGACCACCGGAGTTAGCAGGTGGGCGACCACCGTGACCAGTGGGGCGAGCATGAGAGTAAGATCGGGGTTGCGAGGAGCCAGAGCGCCGCTCAGAGGCAAAGACAGGAACAAGAGCGGCTGGGGAGTCCATAAAACGCTGCATAAGGTCAAAACTGATAGCCTGATGAAACAGATCGCGAAAGGAGGGCATTGGGTTCATGGACATGCGAATGTCTGAGAAACCAATAAATTGAGGACCAAGCCCATTCAAGAACCAATGGCTCTTATCGACGGCATCAACGGGACAGCCGATAGAAGCCAATTAATCACAAAGAAGTCGAAACTTCTTATTGTATTCGTCAACGGAAGAAGAACCGCGACGAAGGTTGAACAACTCGTTGCGCAGTTGATTGAGGCGTGAAGTAGAGGAATGACTGAAGGCTTCTTCGATGGCCAACCAGACGGAGCGAGAAGAGTGAGGCCGATGACTTCGGCCATAGTCTCCTCAGAGAGAGAGGAAAGGATTAGACTCTGGATTTTCTGATCCACCGCAAACCAGGCAGTGTAATCCGGGTTTGGAACGTCCTTGTCATCGGACTTGACGATTTTGGGCGGTGCCGGACAGGAACCGTCGACGTGGGAGAATAGATTGTGACTGGTGAGAACAGGGACGATCTGATTACGTCAAACAAGATAATTTGACGCCGAAAGTTTGACAGTAAGCATATGGACAAGAGTGTTGAGTGGGAGAGAGTCGGAGGAGAAGGATTATGCCATGGTGTCGGAAGGAGAGAGAAATCGATGGTGGAAGGAAGGGGAATTTTAGCGTGAGGCTATGAGAGAGACGACTAGGATTTAGGTGAGTTTGACTGATACATGTGAGAATAGATATGAGATCATTGTTAATGAGGTGATTGGGCCAATATATATAGTTAAGAGATTTACAAGGAAATAATAACAAATAAATAAAAAAAAATATTTACAAGATATAGTAAATAATAATTTAAATATTTATTTCCCCGTCAAAAATCTATTTTTGAATTTGCGACGATTCTTGTCCGCGTGAATCAGTCAACCGCCATTAATTCCCTCGGCAAACGAGGTGTCGTGGCGCATTTTCAAATTAAATTAGATTTTGCGATGAGTTTTCATAGCAAATTTTAAGCAAGACGGTATCGTTTTATATATGTTGGACATAATCATCGTTGCAAATTTCGACACTAATTCCAATACGACCACCATCTGGTTGCAAAATGCAACGGTTTATGTGCCTATCGCGAATTTCCGTTGCATTTTTGCTTCAGTTTTCTAGTAGCTAGCGCCTAGTAAATCTGAGTATTACATATTATGAGCGCGACATGCATGATTTAATTAACAGTATCCAAAAGCAGTGAATCTGCATTTTGTACAGAATTCGTTACTGAGTTTGAATAAAAAGTAGGAAAATTTTATATATAGTGCTCGATCTCTACATATTCAAAAAAAAAAAAGAATTCGGACAATTATAATATCAATCCAAAAAAGGCTATGGACACTTTACAGAAAGAAGGCAGGCACTGTCTTAACAATCATTCATTATAATCCTCACCAAGTTGACATGTACCTAAGGAATTACTGAAACAGATGAGGTTGGTACGTTTTATAATCATGGTACAAAAAGTAATTCTGAGGCAGAAAATGGAGAAAGGAATTGGTGTTCGATCGATGCTTATTTAATCTGTCTTATTTGAAGAAGCTGCTGCGTGATGCGTCTTCTTTTTCGAAAGGAACATGAAAAACTTTGGAAAGAATGATTTCTTCTTCTTCTTAGAAGCCTTGGTTTGGTCCGAACCTCCTGCTGCTGCATTGGCTGCTGCGCTCGACCGAGGGCTCGACCTCTGATGAAGAGTAGATGAAGCGGCGGATTCACCGGTACTGCGTCTTTGCTGGTGCTCGTCTCTCCATTTCCTCAACTCCTGCTCGACGTTGAGTTTCCCTTGCGTGGCGTGCTCGGCCTTTTGTAGTGCACTTTCCAAGGCGTCCCGTTTTTGTGATATCTGGCGGCTAACTTCCTCCAGCTTAGTCATGCTCTTTAGTTCGGACTTTCTGGCTAGGTCGATTTGCGCCATGGCCTCATTGACACGTGTCCTTGCTTCCTCTTCGGCCTCGTGGGCCCTCTTGCTAAGCATGTAATATTCGTCTAGAGAGAGCGTGACTCCTGTGGTTGGCGAGTCGTCTACTTTCCTGTGGGCACACTCACTTTCCTCCAGTGCAGTTATAGCCGCAAGTGCCAGCTTCTCACCAGCTCTAGCAGCTTCTATTTCCTTGTTTACAGAAACTAACTTGCTCTGTACACTGATCGCCTCTGCTTTTGCTTCTGCAGTTTCTTGTTTCGCCTTCTCGAGCTCCCCACGAGCCGTTTCAGCAACTGCTTTCGCTTCCTCCGCCTCGTGAGTCGCCTCTTCCAAATGCTTTGGAAGCTCCGACATCCTCTCTCTTTCCTCTTTCTCTCTCATTTGAACTTTTACAATTTCTGATTTTATTCTGTGGAGCTCTGTTTCGAGAGAAGCAATCGCAGCTGAGGCCGTTTCTTCCCTTCGTTGAACGGCCTCCAGATGCGCTGTTTCTTTCTCCAATTCCGATTTTAGTGACGTGGAGGCCACCTTGAATGCGTTTACTTCGTCTGTTGCTTTCTCGATTTTGTGCTTTACGTCTTGAAGATCCTTCTTAGCTGCAGCAACTGCAGCTTCGATATCCCCGCGTGTTTTAGCGCTAGGATCTTCTTCTCCGCCGGTTTCTGATTCCATGTAAGCGGCCAGCTCCGCTTTCAAGTCCTGCCAGTGACGAATTCAGAATTTATCCTAATTAAATTATTATTTCTCTAGTTAAAAGTCTGTTGTAGTAGTAACAGGAATTAAGTAAAAGTCAATTCCTCCTTTCATTAAAGATTTTTAGTTAGAGAAGCTATATATAATGACACTAAAAGTCAATTTTCTTATAATAGTGGATGTACCTGCAGCAAAGCAGTAGCCTCAGCCAGCTTGGATTTGAGGTCTTTAGTTGAGAGCATTTGGTTGTTTAATTTGTCAAGCTCCTCTTCTGCCTGCTTCAATTCAAGCTCCCAGCTAAGGGAGTCTTGTTCTTTAGCCATAACAGCCCCCAATCTATGCTCTTCAGCTTCAAGATGAGTAGAATGCTCCGAATCCAACGACTGTTTGAGAGTGATGAGTTGGATGGTCAAATTCTCAACCTTCTTCTCCGACTGATGGGAAACCAAGACGGCTTCTTGGGCTCTTTTCTCAGCTGCATCTTTTTCAGCAATTATGAGGGCGTAGTCTTTACGCAGCTGCTGGAGCTCGTCTTTGACGGTTTTGAGCTCAGAGACAGCAGCTGCGTGGCGGGCCTTGGCGACCTCCAGCTGGGCCTTGGCAGCAAAGCTGGACTCGTCCGCGATGCCTTGCTCCATTTCCTCGACCCTCAGTTTTGCAAGCTCGGAATCCTGTTTGGCTTGCTGTTCTTCGGTTTGGGCTCTTTCCAGGTTCAGCTTTAGCTCTTCAATTAGTCTTTTGGTGCTCTCCAGCTCTTTCAGGACCTGCGTTTTCGCCTCTTCGGCTTCCTCACATTGTTGCTTGTATGATGGCATTTCCTCCTGCGCTTTCTCCAGTTCTATTTCTATAAACTTGCGCCTCTGCATGCATGCAGTCGTTCACATAACATCACATGACACGTGTAATAAATGACATTACAGATGAAATAGGTATGCATGTACCTCAACAGTGTGGACACGGTGGGCTTTCCAGTCGACAATGCCACCAAACTTAGAAACAGCAGCCTTGACGGATTCAAAGGGTGCGGCAGTGTCAATTTGAACTTTATCCGGGTTCTTAAAACTGGATTTGACACCGCCGTTGTTAAGAGTGGGAACCTTAGCAGCAACGCCGACGGCATCTACGCTCACACATCGTCTGTGATGAGACGACGGAACAGATGGTGCATAATCATCCTCAGGAGATGGCCTTGCTATTATTTTCGCTTCTCTGGGAGATGAAAAAGAAGCTTCTTCGGGAGGACCATTTTCTTCGAATATGTTAGCACCCTCCATTCTGCACATTCATTTGCTATGTTGAGATATCTATTCGCATATTTTAACTTATCAAGATTCAATTATAATTCATGTGTCTTTCAGTCATTTGATATAAGTTTTATTATAGGTCTGATTAGACATCCATGTATTTAAGTCAAATTATCATTCTATCTTGAACTAATCTAACCTATCTCACTAGGGCTCAGGGTATATATAAACGTTTGTTTTCGCATTGTAATAGTTTTTATTTTACACAATATAATAGTTTCACAATCACTTACTTTTTCTCTGTTTTTTTCTCAATTCTGCGTACGTATATCAACCAAACATGCACAATAATTAAATTATGTTTAATCATTTCCGAATTTCCTAATGTACAATTTCTCAATCCCACTGCATTCCAAAACAAATATTATCTATCTTCTTATTTCTCCATTTATTTCGTTGATATTTAAAGATTAAAAAATTGCATGCATGCATGATTTACTAGAATGAGATTAATTATAAGGAACTAATGACGAATTTTCAAATTGAATACAAAGTAATAACAATCCATAGAAAACCAATCAATATTGAGCTTCTTAATCATCATTTAAATATAAACTTTAGTTTTTTTAATTCAAATCAATATTGATCAGCAGCACAAATTGAAGAACAAAGTCCAAAAATAATATGTTGATGATGTAACCTACCTCTAGGTTTCAATATAATTCATGAAATAACACTTAATTCATTGAATGAATGACATGATAATGAGAAACAACAATTAAAGACGACATTTATCTGATGAATGATTTAATCTAGATTAATAAAAAAGATAAGAGAAGAGAAATGGTACCGACAATCACCAGAAACGAGAGAGACAAAAGTCAAATGAACGAGAAGCAACAAATGACCTCCAAGAATAACTGGAAATGACATAAACCTTTTTATTCTCTTTTTTCTTCCTAATAACTCTCAACGCCTAGAAATCACCATCCCCCAAAAATAGTAAACATTTTTAATTGAGTTTGTGTAATTTGTATAACACGTGGGTGGACGCTACGTACCTGTGTTTCTGGTTTACCTACGATTCTGCATGCCTTTAAATTGTATTGGCTATACATCTTTTTTATTTTTCTTCTTTTAAATTAATATTACTATTATTTGTTTGGAGAATCATTTTTTGTGCTCTCTAAATGGGAGGTAGCTCTTGAAACCCGGCAATTTGTTTCTTTAGGTTATCGTGTAATTAATTATACGATACTAATATATTTTGAGACCTTAGGCAAAAATATATGGTAAAGTCTTAAATACACTCGCGCGGTACTTTAATTTTTCTGCAAGGAGCGCCTAGCTCGTTCAATAATTGAATTTGGGTATATATATATATATATCTTAGACACTGATCGACATAATATTATGTTCCACCAAGTTATAGAAGACTTTGCAAATAAAAAAAATGAAGACTATTGTTAATATGATGATCAGTCAACAAATTAATATAATAATTTGTAGTAGGATTTACGTATATATAACTTTGCTTAAAAACTTAGTGTTAATCTTCATGAAGATTAAGAGAGAGAACGAGTTGTCTTTGTTGCGTCATTTGTATTGCCCTAATGAGTCTTATATGGTGCAAGCTATTAATTAATATTTGGCAATGTTGTACGTGCTTTCGTCGGGTTGACTCGTATGTGGACTATTTGTTAGCACGAGACAAACATGTATTATGATCGGGGTTTATTACGTGTTTAGGGAGTATTTATATGATCTTGATGATCTTTATGAAGAACAAAGCAAGAACAAATGAAGAACAAGGATGTAGCTTCTTTGAGAAGCTAAAGCTTTAGAAGCTTGGGAGTGTTTATTGCTTAGGGTAGGGTGATTTGGTGGAATGGTGTAACTTGTCTTTACAAATGAGCCTTTTAGGCATTATATAGTGGTTTTTGGGGGCTGCCCGCCCTTTACACGTGGCACGCCCTCATTGGACCTGTCTTCTGCCCGAAAAGGTGATTTGATGGCGCATTTAATGCTAAACCGCCTCCGGTGGTCGTCCTCGCCAAGATGCCGAGGAGCTGGGCCACGGTGGTCGCTGAAGGACCGGATCATCTAGGAAAGTGGTCGCCCAGACCTTCGAGGTGTGTGGTCGCCACGCTCCATGCTGTCTCCCAAGGCTTCAACACTTAGACTTCTCTAGCTAAAATAGGCGCGTGCTCGCCACACATTTGGGCGAGCAGCTAACTAAAACATGTGCTCGCCAACATCTTTGAGCGAGCACTTAAACATATTAAATACATTTATTCTATTACATTTTCTTGGTCTTGTTGACTAGTCGTCGCACGACTTTGTTGACTAGTCCTCGCCACGTAAGCTGGTGACTAGGATTGACTTGTCAAAGATTGACTTCTTTGACTAGGTATAACATTTGCCCCCTTGTCGCCTTTCTTCGTATTCGTAGAATGGTAAGGCGAGCAGTCTAATCGTCTTCTTGGAAGGTGGATTTGTCTTCGACAAACAAATCCATTTTGAAATCTTGATGACGTAAGTTGGAGGCGGTTGCCTCGTTTCCTACACCGAGCACGCTTTTCGAAGCGACTTTAATATAATGATGATTGATGTGACATGTGTCAAGCGCGTGATCGGCGCCCGAAATTTGAAATGCGCGCGTGGGGCGCGTGCCGACCTCAAAGGTCGCGCGTGGGGACCACTTTTCAAATCGATTTTGGAAATGACCCCAAATTTTTGGGAAAATTACGGATTTTACCCCGTTTTTTGCACATAGGTCCCTGATCGACTTTGCCTATAAATAGGGCCTTTACCTTCTTCACAACACTTTTACTTCTGCAAATTTTCGATTCTCTTCCTCAAGCTTCCTTCCAAGCTTCTCTCTTCAAGCTTTTCCGGCGTGTTTGGGTGGTTTTCGATCGTCAACAAGGTAAAAACATACATTTTCTTCTTTAAAACTTCTTTCTCCCCCGTTTCTATAGAAAAAATGGAGGTTGGAGGTGGCTCCGGTGGTGGTCCGCCGCCGTTGGTTGGTGGCTCCGAAAGCTCCGGCGACGGAGACCGTTTGGCCTTGGCCTTGATGGAGAGGGCAGCCTCTTCGGACTCTAGGATCCACTCCCCCGAACCCATAAATGTTGGAGTCCGCAATGTTGGAAAGGCGATGGTTGTCGACGTCGACGAGATCGACGAATCCGATAGGGATGATGCCGGCAATGATGCCGTGGAGGGTGATGCCGAGGAGGGTAGTAGTGAGACTGACTCAGACCTGCGCGACCAAGGTTTAGACCGAGGGGTGGGCGAACAGATAGACCCTGCTCAAGTCGAGGAGACCTTAACGAGAAGTCTTCGCGAGGATTTCGAGGAGGTTGTTCGCTATGCGGCGAGCATAAAGGATATCCTGAGTGGGCGAGACAACTTGGATGGCGATGAGGTCTCGAGGGAGGCCTACTATAAGTATTTTTGTGATTACCTTCCTAGAGAGGTTCCTCGCCCGCATCGAGTTGCTTTTGAATCGAGGTACGAGGCGAGCAAATACGCGAGTAAAGTCTCATCGGCACAGTTAGAAAATTCCCGGAAGAAATATCAACTGCCGGCCGACATTTGCTTCTTTGTTCCTCGCAAAGATGAGAGGGCCGACCAGCCGCCAGAAGGGATGGTTACCGTCAACATCGGCATGATGGAGGCAGGGCTGAGGTTCCCCCTGCACCCCAGTATCTCAAATTTCTTACACTTCTTAGGGGTGGCCCCTTCTTAGATTTTGCCGAACGGTTGGTCGAACGTGATCGGAATCCTTACACTGTTCGGCCTGGTGGCGGCCGAGAATGGATGTCGAAACACATGGCTTAGCCCGAAAGAGATTAACTATCTCCTTCAGGCGGCCGAGGCCGGAGAGAAGGTGGGTCATGGATATTATTACGTAAGAGGCCGTGATAATTTCAAATTGGTCGAAGGGGTCCCCAACAAGATTCGAGATTGGAAAACCAACTGGTGGTGGGTAGCCGGGGACTGGAAAAGTCCGGTGAGGCCGGATGGATCCTCTGCTCGCATTCCCATCGAGACTGAATATCAAAGAATTTGTGGTAAGTCTTTTTATTTCTGCTCGTTCTTGTCTATACTGAATAACTTCTCGCTTTTGTAGGTGAAACTGCTCGCAAGAAGACTGCCGATCACCGTCTCACGCCCATCTTCCAATACCATGTTTGCTGCGTACTCAATCGTCGCTATTTGAAGAGGTCTTGCCGCTTTCTGAATAGGGAGTGTATGCGAGAGCGAGCAGGTCTCAGAGTACCTCCTCATCACTTCACTCGAGAGTTCCCTCCAGGTATCAAAATATTTCTAAGTTTTGTGAAATTGCTCTTCGTAAACACTAACTCCTCGTTTTTCTTTCTTAGTAGTGGTTCCAGAAAGAGTTGTCACTTATCTTCCTCCAACCGTCGAAGTTGATCGCATAAAATCGAGCAGGATGCTTCAACAAGCAAGAATGCTCCGCGAGCACAAGATCGACGATGGCTCTGGCAAGAAGAGGAAAGGGCCGGAGACCTCGGGGGCTGCACCCAAGAAAATTGCTAAGCCAACCCGAGGGGGTTCTTCTCGCCCAACTGCTACCGAGCAGAGGGCCGAGCCAGTGGGCGAACCAAGGATCTCGCCGAAGGGTAACTCGCCTCCCCCCACACAAGTTGTATCCCCTCCTCGCAGAAGCACTCGGTCGCGAGAGACTGCTGCGAGCTCGTCGGCCGAGCAGAGGGCTCAGGGGGATAACACACTTCTCGGCTGGGATGCCGCAAGGGTTGCCAAGTAAGTTTACCAAAAGAAAACCTTTAAATATTTTCAAGTACCTTTCTCTAATTCTTTCCTTCTTTATTAGGGTTGCCGACTACCCGATCGTCGAACCTTTCAACGAGAACCTCCTCGGCTTCTACCGGTCGCGGTATCCGGCCGACAGAGAGCCTCTAAATCCGATGGCACTTAGGGCCGTGAAGAATCTGTCCCGATCGCTGACGACCACGCTGGTCGACGAAGTGAACAACCACAACTCCTTGGAGAATGCGCGCCTGGTCGCCATTGATCTGAGCCGGGCATCTTACACTATGGAGAAACTCGCCTGCCAGATCGCTGAGGGTCGCAAGGTCAGCGACGAGAGGAGCGCGAAGCTCGCCCAAATGGCCAAGGCTAAAGCCGTCGTCGAGAGGCAGCTGGTCGCTTCTGAGGAGAAGGTGACCGACCTTGAGGGAAAGTTGGCCGATGTCCAGGCAAAGTTGGCCGATTCTGAGGCCCAACTTAAGGTGGTTCGGAAAAAAGATCAGGAAGATCTCCAAGAGATCGAAAATCTCCGTGCTCGCCTCAAGACTGCCGAGGACGAGGTAAATACTCTTACAAATAAATCTGCAACTGATGAGGAAGAGTTGGCCACTCTTCGTCAAGAGCTGGTCGCCATGACGGATGAGCGAGATGAAATCAATGACATCGCTGGGAGCGTGGCCATTTTATCGGTGGCGCTCACTGCCCACGGGCTCATTCATCGGCTCAGAGAAATTCATCCGGAAGTGGACGTGATTCCGCTCGGCGGGTTTTTGGACGACCTCCTTATGAAGGAAAAACCTCAACCGGAGTCAGAACTCCCCTTGCTCCCTCTGATGAAATTGGGACTCCAGTTCCCTCGACTCTTGGGTGTTCCGGTACTTTTCGGGGACCCTCCACAAGTCTCCCCAACTCAACAGGGCGAGCAGAGTGCTCCTGCCGAGGTGGAGGTTGTGAACGAGGAGGAAGAAGCTGGCGAGCAAGATGCTCCTTCCGAGGGGAATGCTCCGGGAGCTTAATTTACTTGTATTTTATTTTGTTTTTTAGGACTGCTCGGCCATTAAGGCCTCTTTTGTAATTTCATCCTTTAAGGCTTTTCAATGAATGGAACTTTTTGCTTATATGATGTGTTTGGTTATCTTGAGTGATCGTCCTCGTCACTGCTTTTCGATTTATGTTATGATTATTTTTTGCAAGCATTTTTTAATAAGTACTTGTCTTTTGAAATTTCTTTTATTGTGAGCATCTTTGCGGAAGAGTGCTCGTCTTTTGCCTTGTGAGCATCTTTAAGAAAGAGTGCTCGTCTTTTAAGGTTAACCATTCGTCGGTTGAACTCTTTTTGTTTGATAGGTAGTGATCGTCGTCGCCACTACCTTGCGAGCATCTTTAAGAAAGACTGCTCGTCTTTCTTTTGCGAGCATCTTTTAAGAAAGAGTGCTCGTCTTTTAGAGTTAACCATTCGTCGGTTGAACTCTTTTTGTTTGATAGGTAGTGATCGTCGTCGCCACTACCTTGCGAGCATCTTTAAGAAAGAGTGCTCGTCTTTGGGAGTTAACCATTCGTCGGTTTAACTCTTTTTATTTGATAGGTAGTGATCGTCGTCACCACTACCTTGCGAGCATCTTTAAGAAAGAGTGCTCGTCTTTTGTTTCCTAGATGGCTACGCAGAGCCTTGTCTAAAATTTCAAACTTATCTAACACTTGATGGAAATTTAAGACTTTGCTTTGTATTGAAATGATGACTAGATACAAACTATACAAATATAAAGAAATTAAAAACTTACTGATAGTACTTCTTCAGCTTGACCGCATTCCATGGGTACTTGCTCGGCTTGCCCTCGAGATCTTCTAGCTCGTACGATCTGTTCAGGAGTGTGCGCGTTATTCGGTATGGACCCTCCCAAGTCGGGCCAAGTATGCCAATGGACTGTTCCGTTGCCCTCCGAAGTACGAGCTGGCCGATGGTGAATTGTCGAGCACGTACTTTGGTGTTGTAGTAGCGTTCTGACCTTTGCTTGTAGACCGTGTTCTTCTTGTCCGCTGTTAGTCTTCGCTCTTCTAGGAAGTCCAAGTCGGAGAGTTGTGCATCGTTATTCAACTGCTTGTCATAATTTGCCACTCGAAAAGTGGGGACCTGCCCCTCTGCTGGTATGACAGCTTCGATTCCGAACGCGAGTGCGAACGGAGTTTCACCAGTAGAATTCCTTGTGGTCGTCCGATATGCCCACAGAACCATGTGCAGCTCGTCCGCCCATTTGCTCTTCAATCCATCTAGCTTAGCTTTCAAGGTGTGCTTGATGATTTTGTTGATCGCCTCTACTTGACCATTTGATTGTGGATGATAGGGTGTTGAAAAAAGTTTCTTGATGTTCCACTCTGAGCAGAAATCCAGCATGTCTTGACTTGTGAATTGACGTCCGTTGTCGGTCACTATTGCTCGTGGTAGGCCGAACCTGCAAATTATGTTTTTCCATATGAAGCTTGTCATCTGGGCCGTTGTGATGGTCTTCAATGCCTTCGCTTCGGTCCACTTGGTGAAGTAATCGACTGCTACGACTACGAAAGTTACCCCCCCGACGCCAGGCGGGAAAGGTCCGATGATGTCGATGCCCCACTTCGCGAAGGGCCAAGAGCTATAGACGGAGATGAGCTCGTCTGGAGGTGAGTGAATGGCGGGTGCAAAAGCTTGACATCTCTTGCACGCCTGGGCGTAATGAATTGCATCCTTCTTCAGTGTTGGCCAAAAGTAGCCTTGCCTCATGATCTTTAAAGCGAGCGCTTGCCCCCCTATATGATTTCCACACACTCCATCGTGGATTTCGTGCATGACGATCTTCGCTTCGTCTTCTCCGAGGCATTTCAATAAAGGCATTGAAAAATCCCGTTTGTACAGCTGGTCGCCAATAATTGTGTACCTTGCGGACCTGAGCTGCAATCTGGTTGCTTTCACTTTATCTGCTGGGAGCTCGCCGGTCTTGATGTACCTGGTGATCGGCGACCTCCAGTCCTCGTCGCTGGTCGCTTCAACCTGCAAAATTTGACCTCTGTTCACCGATGGGGAAGAAATTTTAGTGATGGTCGCTTCTGAAAATATTGCCTCCCCCTCTGAAGTGGCCAGCCGAGCTAACGCATCTGCTTGCGTATTCTCCTCCCTAGGGATTTGCTCGATGTGGAATTGATCAAATTGCTCGAGTAATCCTTTCACTAGGTCTTGGTATTTTATCATTTGATCGCCGCGAGCCTCGTAATCGCCCGTAATTTGACATACAACCAGCTGAGAGTCAGAAAAAAATTTCAGTTTTCTGGCGCCCACGGCCATAGCCATCTTGATGCCTGCGACCACAGCCTCGTACTCTGCTTCGTTGTTGGTTGCCCGATACTCGAACTCGATCGCCGAACCAAACGTCTGTCTGGTTGGGCTGGTGAGGACGATTCCTGCCCCTGCTTTGGTGCTCGTCGACGAGCCATCGACGAACAGTGTCCAAGGAAGTTCGATTCCCTCGTCCAATTTCTCCGGGAAAGTGAGCTCTACGATAAATTCAGCCAACACTTGTCCCTTGAATGTCGTTCTAGGTGCGTAGGTGAGCCCAAATTGCCCGATTTCCACCGACCATTTCAAAAGTCTTCCAGTGGTATCCGGACGATGCAGTGCTCGCCGAAGAGGAAAGGTCGTGAGGACGACCACCTCATGGTCGAAAAGGTATTGCCTTAGTTTTCTGACGCTCATGACCAGTGCGTACGCCAATTTTTCCATTGGAGTGTATCTCAACTCCGCATCTCTTAGTGATTGACTTACGTAGTAGATAGGCAGATGTGTGCTCCCCTCAGCTCGGACGAGCACTGAACTGATCGCACAGTCAGTGGCCGCCAAGTATAGATACAAAATTTCGTCGGGGACAGGCTTAGATAGGACCTTCGGATCCAATAGATATTCCTTCAATTTCTCGAAAGCTTTCTCACACTCATCGGTCGATCCATTCGAACTTCCCTTTTTTCAAAGCGTCGAAAAAAGGTTTGCAACGATCGCCCGTTCGTGCAATGAATCTATTCAGCGATGCAAGGCATCCTGTCAACCTCTGTACTTCTTTCACGTTCCTTGGGCTTTGCATATTAATGACTGCTTGAATTTTACTCGGATTCGCCTCGATGCCCTGCTGGCTAACCAAGTGCCCCAGAAATTTTCCTGAGCTAACTCCAAAACTGCATTTCTTTGGATTTAACTTCATGTTGTACTCTTTTAGGATATCAAATGTCATGGCAAGGTGGTGTAGGTGATCCTCTTTCCGTAAGCTTTTGACAACGATGTCGTCGATATAGACCTCCACCATCTCGCCGATGTGTTTCTCAAACATCTTATTTACCAGTCTTTGGTATGTTGCCCCCGCGTTTTTCAAACCGAAAGGCATTCTCTTCCAGCTGTACATGTCGAGCGCAGTCATGAAAGCCGTATGTCGCTGGTCGTCGGGATGCATTGCAATCTGATGGTACCCTGCGAAAGCGTCCATGAAAGTTAACATCTCGTGCCCCGCTGTATTGTCTACTAGGTGATCAATGTGGGGCATCGGAAAGTGATCTTTTGGACAGGCGTCGTTTAGATCTGTGAAGTCTATACACAATCTCCACGACCCGGTCGTTTTTCTGACGAGCACTGGATTTGCCAACCACTCGGGATCAGTTCCACTTTTCTCGATTAATTTGTTGTCGATCAATTTCTTGATTTCGACCGCCAAAGCCGCACTTTTATCAGGCCCAAATTTTCTTCGTTTTTGGGTGATGGGTCTCCTTGCTGGATCAATATTCAATCTGTGGCAGGCATGATTCGTGCTTATGCCTACCATATCCTCGTGCGACCAGGCGAATGCACCGATGTTTTCTTTCAAAAAAGCGACCATATCTGACCGCAATTGTTCTGGTAAATTCGAACCAATGAATACCTCGAGTTCTGGACGAGCTTCGTTTAAATGGATGGTTTCAAGGTCCTCCGCTGAAGTTGCCCGCTCTTTAGGCTCCTTCCAACGAGGATCCTCGATTCCGAACTCTGGCTCAAAGCCTAACCTAGGCTCCAGATCTGGAATGTTTTCTGGAACCTGGTCGTCGGGGAGCTGGTCGCCCGAAACTGTCTGCTCGTCGATTTCCATTGGGGTGTGGTCTTCCACTTCCATGGAGGCGTGCTCGTTCGCCTCCACTTGGTGGTCGTCGGAACTACGACTGCACTCCCCAACTTCAATCTTTCGGTACTTGCTAGGAAGACCCTCCAAGTAGTTCACTTGTTCTTTTTGTGTTTGACACTCAATATACTTTCCAACCATAGTACTTTCCTTAGAATGACGCTTTGCAAAACGGACGAGACACTCCCTCGCCCGCGTCTGATCGCCCTTGACGGTTATAACTCCCGACGGGGTTGGAAACTTTACACAGTAATAATAAGTAGAAACGGCCGCCTTGAACTCGTTGAAGAAAGGTCGGCCGAGGAACACATTGTAGGAAGATGGCATGTCGATGATCAAGAAGTCGAGCTGCCGAGCATGGTGCATTTCTGGCTCTTTCGACGATGCCAGTTCCAGAGACAGTCTGATTTTCCCAATGGGAAGGTTGCGTGTGTCCCCGAAACCTACGATTATATCATCGCAAGGCTCGATGTATTCTGCATATCCACCGAGAGCATCCAAAGTATGCTTGAAAAGGATGTTGGTGTATGCCCCGGTGTCGACCATCATGCGATGGACGTTGGTTCCCATAATTTTTCCAGAGATGACCAAAGCATCATTGTTTGGGTGCACCACGCCGTTCAGGTCGTCGTCCGTGAAAAGGACTTGATGGGTCAGAGGCTTCTCGGCAGCCGGAGCGACGCACACTTGATGTACGTTGTTGAGTGCTCGCATATCACTCTGTTGTCGGCGAACAGACAGAGCTTTCCCGGACTGAGTACCCCCCAAGGGGCCTTCTATAACCAAACAGGCTCCCACGTTGTCGACGTCGCCTCCTGGATTATGTGGCATGGGAGGAGTCAGTTTGGGACGATTCAATTGTTGGCGCAGGTCGTCGCTGTCGTCGCGACGTTTCTTCCCCCTGTTATCGCCATTTCCGAGGGGCTTGATGAACTGGGCGAGCTTGCCCTCATTGTATAGCTTGAAAATATTTCTCATCAAGTCCCGGCACCCATTAGTGTGGTGGCCAATAGAGTTGTGGTAGTCGTACTACCATCGAGGATATCCTCATTTGTGTGCATTGGCTTGGCATGGGGGAGCAGATTCTTTCCCCTGACAGCATTGAAAATGCCCCTAGGATCAAGAGAGAGAGATTCTCTGAACTGGATGATCTCAGGAGACTCCTCGAAAGGCCTGAAGTTCGCTGGGCGAGCACTGCCAGCTTGAGTGGTCGCCTTCTTGGGCTGGGACGACTCCCCAGTGTTTGTATTTTTCTTGGGCCAGACCCTTTTGGACGCCTCAGGCTGCTCGTTAGCCTTGGCGGCGTCCATGATTTCCTCCATTTGGATGAAGTTCCCAGCCCTCGTGCGGAAATCCGCATAAGAAACTGGGAAAGTAAGATGGATAGATTCCCAGAGCTTGGAACCTATCCTCAGACCGGAAACAGCTGAGATCAGCTTTGTCTCATCGTTTACGGCCTCCCCATCGATCACCAGCCTATCAAAGCGCTCGATGAAGTTTTTGCCTGATTCACTCAGGGACTGGCGAACGTTTGCCAAACGCTGCTTTGAGGCTGGGCGAGCAGCAATAGACCCGAAGTAGGTCAAAAAGTATTGTCCCAGCTCAAGGAATGAGGTGATAGATCCGGCACCCAAAGTTGTGTACCAACGATGAGCCCGGTCTCCCAAAGTTAGGGAGAAGTTTCTGCATTGGGTGGCGTTCGTTGCCCCGATTGAGGCCATGTAGTTCGTGTACTTGGACAAGTGTACTCTGGGGTCGGACATCCCATCATATGCCGCCATGGAGGGCATCTAAATCTTTCTTTGAATGGGGGCGGTGAGGACCACAACACTTAGTGGAGGAGCGGGCAGAGTGATTGGTGGGGTGGTCCCTTGCTTCGAGGCGACCACCTCTGCTCGCAGAGCCTCCATCTCAAGCTTCATGATTTTTTGGGTCTCGAGGAACTGGGCGATTTGCCCCTCCTCGGCAGTCTGTGGTTTGGGGACGACGTCCTCGTCGCGTCGGCTCCCTTGGGATGCGGCCGGGCGATCATCATGACGTGATCGCCTGGGAGAATGCCTATCAGAACGGTGGCTGCGATAACTCTTCGCCGGAGCTCGCGAGCCCTTCCCTGGTCCCACTCGATCGAGAGCTGAGACTCTGTCGCCCTGATCTCTCTTGTCAGCGCGATCCCTGTGGTCGGCCCTCCCTGGTCGGCCATCCACGTTGAAAGGCACTCGGCGAGGAGCCCTCCCATCTTTATCATCCATTCGGTTGAAAACCGAATTTCGGTGTCGCGAGTCTCCCGTGTGGCTATTGTGGGAGTGCTCGTCAGCTTTGTTTTTTCCTTTGTCTTGGGGGCGAATAGGGTGTGAGTGATAGGAACGGTCGTCCTCCTCATTCCCCTTGGCTTTGCGAGCTTTGTCGAAGGCCTGATCTTTGGCCTTCTCCAGCTCTTCTTTCTCATTTTGCCTCCTCTTCTCCATGAGGTAGTCAGAGAGATCTTTCAAATGTTGGGGATCATTCAGAATGTCCCCCATGTTCAAGTTGGCGAAAGGGTTTACCGGCCGCACCGGAGGGGGTTCGTTCCCTCCGGACGGTAAGATTCCGTCATGTGGAGTATGTTGAGACATCGTTTAAAGAGTGTCTCCTGGGGATTATTACAAGTATATGACTGTTCTTAAGCTTTCGACGCTTAAAAATGAAAGATTAGAGTTCTTACGCAGAAGAACGTGCTATTACAACTACTTACTAGCAAAGTAACAACAACTAAAGCTTGAAAACAAGATTACAAAGAGATCAAACTCCAGAATATGTCTCGAATATCGCAAATATTCAAGAACACGAAGAACAATAAAATACGTAAATAAAGCTTTAAACGGTGGAACTACCGATTAAAACCTGAAAACGGAGTTTGCAAACCGATCGCTCGATGATCGGTCGAAACTTGGGAGTGTTTATTGCTTAGGGTAGGGTGATTTGGTGGAATGGTGTAACTTGTCTTTACAAATGAGCCTTTTAGGCATTATATAGTGGTTTTTGGGGGCTGCCCGCCCTTTACACGTGGCACGCCCTCATTGGACCTGTCTTCTGTCTGAAAAGGTGATTTGATGGCGCATTTAATGCTAAACCGCCTCCGGTGGTCGTCCTCGCCAAGATGCCGAGGAGATGGGCCACGGTGGTCGCTGAAGGACCTGATCATCTAGGAAAGTGGTCGCCCAGACCTTCGAGGTGTGTGGTCGCCACGCTCCATGCTGTCTCCCAAGGCTTCAACACTTAGACTTCTCTAGCTAAAATAGGCGCGTGCTCGCCACACATTTGGGCGAGCAGCTAACTAAAACATGTGCTCGCCAACATCTTTGAGCGAGCACTTAAACATATTAAATACATTTATTCTATTACATTTTCTTGGTCTTGTTGACTAGTCGTCGCACGACTTTGTTGACTAGTCCTCGCCACGTAAGCTGGTGACTAGGATTGACTTGTCAAAGATTGACTTATTTGACTAGGTATAACAGGCAACACAACAATTAAATGTTCTACCTGTCCTTCTCTTTATCGTTTACTATTTAAAGTCTTATCTTAAGTAATATTAATGCTCCGAACATTATCCATTTGTTTTGTCTTGATCGGTCTTCTTCATATCCTTAAGGGGATCAGATGGTCACCCTTCTTGTCTTTGTGGCATTGGTTGTTGGTTGCTCATCTTCTCTTGAGTCATTCCTTCAACTTCTCGTCTTCGATCTCTTTGGTTGTCGATACATTGACCATCTCTTCTTTTCGACTATGACGAGGATTATAACTTTGACTTTTCAAAAAGTTGAATCTTTGACCGGGCCGGTATAACATAATGTAACTACAAATCTATATCAAGCTTATCATTGAGATTTGCACCAAAAGATTTGTTAGAGAGAACAATTAATCACATAAAATGATCTGAGCTAGGGATTACAAGGAGCATAGAAAAATACAAAAAAAAAAAAAATGAACATGTACTGTATCAAATTTCAAGCACAGTGACATGGCGATCTTGAAAATACAAGGGTCATACTGGCCTTCCACAAATTAACCTGCAAATCTTGAAGTCATGATTTACATTTTTCATTGAATTAATATTAAAAAATGAAAAACTATACCACAGATCTTAACAGGTACATGGAATTGATTGGCTAGAACATTTGTTTTGGTTATCTACCTTCACACCTGAGCCTCAGCTAGAGTATCTTTAAATCTCTTTGACAGAGTTCTTGTATCCAGGTGACCACAAAATTCTTTCATGATATCAGAGTCTTAAGAGTTCGATTTCTACTGAAAGCAACTTCACTCATGCATTTAAATTGTTCATTCGATGAGCCTCCTCCCTAAAGAGTAAGAGGTGATAATCCGACCCACGAGTGAGGGGTATTAGGAATTAATATATAAGAATTAATTATCCACCTTTGTACAAAATTCGAACTTTAGACGGAATTCTTTCAACCACAAATTAAATATTTTTAATCAGTCATTTGAATCACTCCCTAGTGGGAGTAAAAGTCTAGAGGAAAAAATGGTGAATAGACTTTTATAAATTTTAATATTAAATGTGATATTACTTATATAATACAAGAAAAATGTGCAGGGCATGAAATTTTCAAAAATTTGAACTTCTCGTGAAATTTTAAAAGATCCGTCCCATCAGTTTCGTGAGTTTAGTATCTTTCTATCAAACATTATCATCGAAATAAAATTAGCTTCAACATAATTAGATGGTTAATTAGGCTAAAGATAGATGATTAATAGGACCTAAAGTAAAGTTTCTATTTAATACACAAAAGTTAACTCGGTGTACACATTAAATGATAAAAAAAAACACCATTAATCTCAACTACAATGTGAATCAATTGAGATATTGAAAATTGAAATTTTATATACGTCAATATGTTGAACTATATAAGCAAAAGCACACTCGGAGTAATTCCCTTTGTTTTTCCAGCAGCTTTTACTTTATGCATCTTTTTTCCTCTCGATCTGTGTGTAGATTTAATTTAAAGCGCAGCATATATATACTTTTGGCTACAATATATATAGTTGGCATGTGAGCATCTTTGGACCTTGGAAAATGCAAGAGCAATTCGAAATATTTTTCACCCTTACTTTAATTTCACAGTCAACAAAAAGAGAAAAGATACTTGTTGCATGCTTTTTCACTTTCCTTTTTGTAAAAAAATTGATTATGAATTTCGTAAACTAGAAGATAATCGCCAGAAAAGTAGAAAACCGTAGAAATTAAATAAAATACGAAGACTTTAATTTTTTCTTTCCGAAAAATAAAGTCCATTAATTTAATTCTTTTTTATAAATGTAGGTCATTATTCTCACACTGACACGCGCCTAAATGTGTGGAAAAAAAATTTTACAAACCTAATTTTCACAAAATATATATGATTGATAAACATTTTCTTCTATTCATTCACAAATCATTTTTTATTAATTAAAAGATGCCATTATTTATTACTAGATTTTTTATTTTTTTTTGAATTACATTAAATACCCATCCCTTTTCCCCTTCCCATGACTCGAACCCAAGATCTAATATCTAGGTAGGGGATATTAATAAACTTATAATTACAAGAATGGAATTAGTATTTATTAGGGTATTGGGGGAAAAATATCGTTTTTATTAATATTGTGACAAATAATTAAATATACTAGATATTTTCAAAAGAATTTCACATATTAATCAGGAAAGGGGATGGTATTTTGTTACAATTGTGGCATACACTACAAGAAACAGGGGGAATAGCGACGAAAATTTTACGACAAATCTAAATTTCATCGCTAAAATCAATTTTTAGCAACGAAATATAAATTTTCGTCGCTAACTTGTTAGATTTAATATTTGCAACAAAATTTATATATTTCATCGCTATATTAGCAACAAATTGCTTCATTTTATTGTTAATAATCAAAACAACAATGAAAATTATATTTCGTCGCTAATATTTTGCGATGAAATAGAAATTTTCGTGGCTAATTTCTTGAAATTATTTTTTACAAGAAAATTTATATATTTCATCGCTATATTAGCAACAAATTGCTTCATTTTGTTGTTAATAATCAGAACAACTATGAAAATTATATTTCGTTGCTAATATTTTGCGATGAAATAGAAATTTTTGTGGCTAATTTCTTGAAATTATTTTTTGGAACAAAATTTATATATTTCATCGCTATATTAGCAACATATTGCTTCATTTTGTTGTTAATAATCAGAACAACTATAAAAATTATATTTCGTTGCTAATATTTTGCGATGAAATAGAAATTTTTGTGGCTAATTTCTTGAAATTATTTTTTACAACAAAATTTATATATTTCATCGTTATATTAGCAACAAATTGCTTCATTTTGTTGTTAATAATCAGAACAACTATGAAAATTATATTTTGTTGCTAATATTTTGCGATGAAATAGAAATTTTTGTGGCTAATTTCTTGAAATTATTTTTTGGAACAAAATTTATATATTTCATCGCTATATTAGCAACAAATTGCTTCATTTTGTTGTTAATAATCAGAACAACAATGAAAATTATATTTCGTTGCTAATATTTTGCGATGAAATATAAATTTTCGTGGCTAATTTCTTGAAATTAATATTTGCAACAAAATTTATGTATTTCATCACTACATTAGCAACAAATTGCTTCATTTTGTTGTTAATAATCAGTGCAACAATGACAATTATATTTTCTTGCTAATATTTTGCGATGAAATTGAAAATTTTGTGGCTAATTTATTTAAATTAATTTTTTGCAATAAAATTTATATATGTCATCGCTATATTAGCAACAAATTGCTTCATTTTGTTGTTAATAATCAGAACAACAATGAAAATGATATTTCGTCACTAATATTTTACGATGAAATATAAATTTTTGTGGCTAATTTATTGAAATTAATTTTTGCGATGAAATTAAAATATTTCATCGCTATACTAGCAACGTATTGCTTCATTTTGTTGTTAATAATCAGAAAAACAATGACAATTTTATTTTGTCGCTAAAGTTTTGCAATGAAATATAATTTGTTGTGGCTAATTTATTGAAATTACTTTATGCGATAAAATAAAAATATTGCATCACTAAATTAACAACGAATTCTTTTATTTTGTTGTTAATAATTAGGACAACAATGAAAATTATATTTAGTCACTATTATTTTGCGATGAAATAAATTTTTTGTGGCTAATTTCTTGGAATTAATATTTACAACAAAATTAAAATATTTTATCGCTACACTTTTAACAAATTATTTTATTTTGTTGTTAATAATAAGAAAAACAATAAAAATTATATTTTGTGGCTAATATTAAATCAATTATGCATATTAAATCAAGAAAATCGATTTATATAATTAAATGTTTAATAATTCTCCAAATTTTATGTCGAGAAAATTTCATTTTACGTCCTGTAACTTAGGCCTAATCCAGAATATATCCTTTAAGTTTTCACGTTTTCAATTTACGTCCTAGGGTGTCCAATTTACATCCTTTTCGGTCCAATTTACGTCCTTTTCACCGGAAATTTGAAAATCCGGTCAAATTGTCCAATTTACATCCTTTATGTTTGAAAATTATAAATTAATAATTAAAAAATTCTGAAAATATCATTAAAAATAAAAAAACCTCATTAAAAACTTATAAATTGTGTAAAATAAATATAAAAAATCTAAAAAAAATTATAAATTCTACAATTCAAAAAATCTGAAAATGTGTAAATTTAATTTTTTTATTCTAAAAACTCATAAAAAAAATCTATAATTCCTACAATTCAAAAAATCTAAAAAATGTGTAAATTAATTTATTTTTTTCTAAAAACTCAAGAAAATAAAAAAATCTATAAATTAAAATTTAAAAAATCTTTAAAATAAAAAATTTCACAATTTTAAAAATATCGTGAAAATGAATTTTGGACTGTTCCAAAATCGATCAAGGTGCATGTGGAACTTACACTCAACCTCGACGGTGAATTGGAAAATCTCGTGGGACCAAAAATTTTAGGAGTTCGAGCAAAACTTTAATGACAGACGAGTCTGAATCAAGTCTATTTTTTAATGAAATGTTAATAATTTTTATTATTCTTATTAGATTTTTAGAATTAGTAATTTTAATATACATATTTTTAATAAATTAATGAGATTTTTAGAGTTTTGAGAAATTTTAATTAGATTTTGAATTTCTTAATTTTTAAATTACATATTTTCCATTCTTTGTATTGTAGAATTTTTTATTTTTTGTATTTTCAAATTTTTTTAATTTTTAATTTATATTTTACACATTTTATAATTTGTAATGATATTTTTCAAAATTTTAGTGATATATTTTGAATTTTATTTTACACATTTTATATTTTTTAATTTTAAGGAGATTTTTGGATTTTTAATGATACTTTTAGATTTTTTAAATCTTTAATGGGATTTTTAGAAAATTTTAATTATTAAATTTTAATTTTCAAACTTAAAGGAGTAAATTGGACTATCTGGCCGGAATCCCAATTTATTCCTCACATTCCGGTGAGTTTTTAAATTTTCCGGCGGAAATGACGAAATTGGACCAAAAAGGACGTAAATCGTAAAAGTACAAACTTAAAGGATATAAATTGGATTAGGCCTAAGTTACAGGACATAAAATGAAATTTTCTCTTTTATGTCTTATAAATCAGTATGAATGTTAATAAAAATATTTATAAATATGATATGATGCAAATGAAGATGGACATAAAGATGAGAGAATGAAGATTGGGTTGAATATTTATTGTTTTTTTTAATTGTTAAAGTAACATTGATTTTTTACAATTGGAATTGTTTTAAAAATTACAATATATAAACACACACATATATATATATATACATATATAGTTGTTACAACTTTCAAGTTAAAAATTAATCAATTAATAAATGTGAAATAAATTATTAAATGAGTAAAAATAACTACTAAATTAGTAACAATTGAATACATATATAATTAATATTAAAAACTAAATCAAAGAGTTGTCTGCCCGAGTGGTAGGCGCCCAGCTATGGGCGCCCATCCACCCGGGATCAATTCCCACCAAGATCAAATAAAATATTTATTTAAATAAAATGGGGGAGGGGGTATGTGGGTGCGGGTTGGGTTGGGTTGGGTTGAGTTGGGGGTTGGGGTGGGTGCGGGTTGGGGCGGGTCGAGTGCGGAGGTGGGTTTAGAGAATGATTGAGTTGGTTCGATTGGGGTCGGGTCGAGTGTGGGTGCAGGTTGGGTTGGTCGAGTACGAAAGTGGGTTTAGAGAATGATTCGTAAATCGGATATCATAGCCAAATATTAGCGACAAAAATATGGGTTTCATCACTAACATTTGCAACGAAATTAAAATATTTATCACGAAAAAATTTGTCGCTAATTCTAATATTTTTGTCGCTAATGTGAATTAGCGATGAAATAATTTTGTCGCGGGATTTGTTGCTATACACCCGTCGCTAACGTGTTTGCGACAAATGTTTGATTTTCCTCGCAAACATTTTGTGATGAAACTCATATTTTCGTCGCTAACATTTTGCGATGAAACTTATATTTTTCGTCGCTAATATTTTGCGATGAAACTCAAATTTTTGTCACTAATATTTTGCGATGAAACTCAAATTTTCATCGCAAATATTTGCGACAAAATTAATTTTTTTTGTCGCAAACACGTTAGCGACGGGCGTATAGCAACAAATCCTGCGACAAAATTATTTCATCGCTAACTCACGTTAGCGACGAAAATATTAGAATTAGCGACAAATTTTTTCACGGCTAAATTGCAGTTTTCTTGTAGTGATATAGTAGTATTAGGTGCAAACTTTTTCTTCTATTACTATTAGGTAATAGGTGTAAAATGGTGTGCATTTCGAATTCGTATGCAAATTAATCAATTGTGTACCTAAGAGTGTGTACTTTTTTTTTACAGTAGAATGTATATAAATCTTATTTTCAATTGCACCTAAAGAGAACTCTCTCAAACCATAATCAGCACTAAAAAAAAAAAAAAAAAAGGAAAAAAAATAGTTAGAGAAAATATATCAATGGCAAGATTTTATCATTAAATGTAGTGCAAACTATAGTTCCCAAAAAAAAAACTCAATACGATGGGATGAATAATGAAATTCATATAGTGTAGTATTTAACAAGAGGAAGATACATATATCAAATTAAATGAATGAGCAGTTGGCAATTAAGAATTACTCCATTCAACCTAAAATTATGGTGTCATTTCATTTTTCATACAGACCAATAAAAATAAAACATGTACATAAGATTTTGAAAATAATCCCCTGATCTTGAAATTAAAAGTCTCTATTTTCTTCTTTTTTTTGTTACAAGAAAGTCTCTATTTTCTTCTTTTTTTTGTTACAAGAAAGTCTCTATTTTCTTCTTTTTTTTGTTACAAGAAAGTCTCTATTTTCTTCTTTTTTTTGTTACAAGTTAAATACCCATCCCTTTTTCCCCTCCCCATGACTCGAACCCAGGACCTAAGGCCTAGGTAGTGGTGCTCTAACCACTTGAGCTATCCCACTTTGTCTCTCTATTTTCTTCTACACATGAGTAATTTTGACATTATACACGAATAATTAAATATTTAATATATATATTAAAGACGATAATATAATTAAGAGCTAGAGGAGGGGTGGGCATGGAGTATGGGCGGGCGGAGGCAGAAGAAGAAGAAGAATAGCGTACGTAGCACTTGGCCAAAAACATGTCCCCCCAGGGTGCACCCTGGCACTGAGTTTTCAGCCGTTGGATTGCCTCCGATAAGCAATCGCGGCACTCCTCCATACTCAAGTCCTGCACACACTGAATCACACCCTTCACTTTACCCGAACCACCCACCCCAAAGTACTGCCCCCCTCCACTCAGATACGCCAGCACAGCATCCCTCCGAGTCAACAGCTCGCCCGAGTCGCCATACACGGTCGTCGGCCCGCATTTGTTTGACAGTGGAGTCTTGTCCTCAGCCCCTAAAAACGACGTGTTGTCGTATTTGACGAAGCAGCCATCCAGCTGCAGCGCGGCGCCGGATGTGCCGATGCAGAAGGTGCCGAGTTTGGTGACGGCGGAGGCGACGCAGTGGCGGCAGTCGGGGGTGGTGAGGTCTCCGCGGCACTGGAAGAGGCCGTAGACGACGTCGCTGGGGGTGGAGCCCGGGAGGGAAATCTTGAAGGTGTTGAAGTGGGAAATGGAGGCTGAGTTGACTACTGAGGCGAGTACTGAGTTGACGTTGGACTCGTACGGGGTGCCCGGGTTGTATTTCAGCTGCGTGCACCCCACGTACACGAACGACTCGGAAGAAGAAGAAGGAGGAAAATGAGAGAGAGATGTTATAAGCAAAAGCAATAAATTGATGTTGTTCAACATCTTGAGTAGTTCAGTTCAGATGTAGAGGACCATGACCATAAATATAATCCCTCGATTCCATTTTTATTTCATCATTTATCTGTCAGCGCCTAGTTCAATGTGGTCGTTATTTATTTGTATTAAAATAAATAAAGTAAAAGGGTACACAAGTATTTTGAGTAATAAAGTAATGATGTGTGTGTAATTTTGAAATATAATTTGAGTTGTAAAAAAGTGTAGCAATTATTTATGAAAAGGAAAAAGCTTGCCTAACTGGTTTTGAATCCTCCAATGTTGAATACACTTTCTTTGCTTCTTTCTTTTCTGTTCCGCTTCTTTTAAAGACATTTTGGGGCCACTTGGTTCAATGGGTTCATTCAATAATGGATGCTTATTTTAGTAGTATACTACTGATCTCTTCTTTCTTAAAAAGTTAATGTGAAAATTTAGTATCTTTTGATGTATATTTGGATGGTTGGGTACTAGTTAATTTTACTTGTGAAATGATGCTGACTGACGAGATGACTATTATTTGGATGATGAAGTTGTTCTTTTTTTTTTCTTCTTCTTTTAAATGAGAGTATCTATCAGTGTTTTTTTTAAGTGGTAAGTAGTTAATAAAAAAAAGGTGTAATATGATGAACTTATTTTGAGTGGCAATAAATTTGATTCTAAACAGTTATATATGGTCCAAAAACTTCATTGTGACAAATTGATTGAAGACGCATTCCTACTTTAGTATTGGCAATTGAGACTCATTCCCCTAATTCATATCTCAACTTAAAATTTTGATTTAGTAATTACTTATCAAATAGGTATATTTATATTTCTTCATCTTGTCGTTTTGAAATAAGAATATTTATCTTCTTCTGTTTTTCACTGAGAATTAAAAAAAAAATATGCTTTATTTTGGATAGAAGATTTAACTCTATGGATTTTAAATTCAAAATCCAAATCCACTCCACTTATTTGGATTAAAATATAAATGTTTAAAGTTCTTGCATTTACTTTTTAATCCAAACAAGTGGGATGAATTTAAAATTTATAGACCTAAATCCCTCCATTTAAATGTAGCCTTATATCTATTTTCGACTCTTCACTAATCAACTACGGAGAACATTTTCAGCAATGAAAAAAAAAAGTTCAAAACAAGACTTGGGAGCAAAATGTACATGAGTTTCTTGCAAAAAATTCACTGACTTAATAATGTATGTTTACAATAATATATGTTTGCATATACAGTATATACTCTACAACAACATGTGAATCTTGTCCTCTGGTAATTACAACAAGTTTCCAAATTCGATCGACATAGGAAAAAGGTTGGTTAATTGGTGTTGTGAACAAACTTTGGATTAGTAGCAGCATATATGGAACAGTTTACATCAGGTTTTAAGTGAGTGAGGAGATGCTGTATATCCGGACGCAAACCTTCAGCTGCTCTTCCGATAAGTGCCAGGACTTCCGCTCTAGGTTTGCTGCTTGCCTGCACAGGTCCTCCTTGCCCTTCGTAATGTACAATATGATGCCTGAAAGTGAAACCCAAATTATTTAATTGCTCATTGTACGCACATACATATAAGGTAATCAAATTATGGAAATCAATAGAGTCTTACAAGAAATCTATTATATCAGTTATCTCTGACGCCTCAATAGGAGCTGATGCCTGTGAATTCCTTCCAAAGACATCAGTCATTACACTTAAGAGCACCGACAACATCTGCCAGAGAATACAAGACAACAAGCTAGTATTATAGTGCTACTAACGATAGACACGTATGGCTGAAAAGGAAGTTAATTAGAACAAACCAACATTCTCTGGTACCTTACTGAAGAGGACTTGAGCATTGGCCAAACGGGGAAGCAAAGGGGCCATAATACGGAAAGCTATTCTCAGTCCAGCTATTGATGTCACAGGTTTGAGATGCTTAATCACGAGATGTGTTCCCTCAAGCCACTCTAATGGAAGGTTACTGAAGAAAGCATGCAGCAGTGCCACCACATTACCTATACAAAAATGCCAAGGATTCCTGCTTAGTTCATGTGTTTGTTCTGGAATGAAATAATATTAGCTTTCGCCATTTCCAGTCAGTTGTTGCCGTCACATAATTGAGACCAAGGTATAAATATATATCTTATGATCTCATTCAGTTGTGACATTGCAATGCAAATAGCTATATCCTTCATTAATTCAGGTACCAATAAATGGCTACACGAAGGAATAGACAAAACTAGTAGCATTGTATGAATAACCAAAATTTGGTAATTTGCAGAAATTCAAATGGCCAACAGCAGATCTTGATACTTGAAAAACTAATACGGTTGTGTTTGGATTTGAAATTAATGGGATTTCACATCCATCCAAATTAAAGTGGATTTGGAATCAACTCACATAGCTCAAAAGATAGTTTAAAATAAGTGATGAATTTCAAATCCATTTTAGAGAAAGCATCAATCAATCCAAACAACCACCAATGGATTTGAGTTCATCAATTGTTTCTGCAATGATAAATGAAATTTGACAGAATGCATACCAATGGCTGTGGAGGTATTGTCCTGAGCAGCCCATGTTGGATCTAATAAAGCATAGCAAACAGCTGATTCTAGTTCGGTGACTGATCTTTTCCCATCAGAAAGCCACCAACTCTCTTTTATTACACGTGCTGCCTCTATATAGAGTTGAATGTGAAATTCATGAGGAAGTTGAGCCAATAGAAAACCACAAGCTTGGATCAACAAGCAAGATAACTGTTGGCATGTATAGCCACTTCGCCAGACAAAGTTTGAGTTACATAATCCTGCAGAGACTGAAGGAGTCCTGGTGGAATCAGTGCTCCCTCCTCCAGATGGTGAAGTTGGCAGCACGCCAGTCGTCGAATGTAATCCACTGCTGGATTGAACCAGAGTTGGCTGAATGTGAACAACAATTTGAACAAGTGATGATACAATTTGGGATGCAGTTACAGGAAGAGACAGGATTTCTATCACAGCTGTTTCAAGAATCAGCTGGGTGTATGTGCCCGGATCCTGCAGTTGATAGAATGGTTTCTGATTTTCAGGAGCTATTGATGGAATTGCTTGAGCCTTGTTATGAGGCACCCGCGCACAACTGTTTGTGGCTTTCGAAGAGTTGCACAGTGGAGGAATTACATGGTTAACCAGACCCAGTAAAAGAGTTGCAAAGTAGTCCAATGGAGGACAGATTGATGCATTAGATGAGTTGATATGCTGAGGGAAGGACTCAGAAAATGGAATCTGAAAACCACAATGCTTGAAGGTCAGTTATAAAAAAAATAAAAAATAAAATCATAATAAGAAATTTAATAACTTGAACCATCACCTTTTTCACATCTAATACTGTCAATATCCGGAGAATAAGTTTCCCAGGAAGATGACTGTAGAAATAGGCAAGTATATCCCGCACAAAAGTAAAATTTAAAGGATAGTAATGAAGGAACGCTGAATAAACTTGTAGAACTCTGTCAGCAGCATCAATAGCATCATTCTCAATAAGCCTATAAATGATCAAGGGAATCACTGGGAGCAATCTTGCAGCGATGTCATCAAAAAATGTCGGATACCTGGTATGATTGTTTAGTGTCAAAATATTAGAAATTTAGAATACAGTGTCTAAAAAGCAAGCTATCACATCGGACTATAAGAGAAGTGAGATGACTATATACCATATATGCTGCACGAGGACCATTGATTTGAGTTAAAAGACTCAGTATATTAGTATAAGCAGGATTTCAAACGACGAAATGAAAGAAGAAACATTTAAATATATAACCAATGTTACAAAGAGAAGAGCTTTGGAAGCCTGATGCATAGCAGGCCAATAGGCAGCATATATCTTTATTTCTATGGAAAAAACCATGCTATAAAACACAAATGGAACACACGATGAAACTGAAGAGCAACACTTTTACAATCACACCTTACCTTGGCCCCAAAAGATACCCAACCCACCCACTTCTCCACTACGACATGGAATGAACTCACGAAAGCAGAGATATATTTAATATTAGAAGATAATGAACGGGAACAATTGGCAAGAAATTAGAAGTGAAAGTATGAAGCAGGTAATGCGCTATAAACTTCTACACTCATAGCAAATGTCAAAACAGCATAAACTAAGATTTATAGACATAGCATGTCCGCAAAACTGGTTCAGTCACTTAGCTTAGCTTTCAAGTCAATAAATTTAATCAATTTATTAAAATATCTTATGTTTAAGCATAATGTTTACTAATTAAGAAAAAGTACAGAGTTCAGCAAGGTCCTGGCCATACTTATTAGAGGCGCGCTTCGGTGCTTGAGACGCGAGGCACAAGGGGCAAGAAGGCCAGCGCCTCTATTGGCAAGAGGTATACCATGTTTAAAGGCATGCACCTTTTTTTTTCCCGATGCCTGAACACCTCCTGTGCCTCAGGTGCACCTCCTGAACATCAGTGTTTTTCCGACCCCCAAACATGTTTTTTTTTTTTAGTTGTCATATATATTGAGTCGGCTTCTAATTATTATTTTTTTAACTTGTTTAATCAATTATTAAGTTTGTAAGTAATACATTTTTATATGGTGGAACAAATAAAAGTAGACTGAATCCAAAGATTAAAAGTACACATATTTTTAGTTATTTTGCATCTAGTTTCCAACAGGTACACGCCTCTAACAGCTATGGTTGTTCAACAAGTCTAGCAACTTTATACAGAACTGGTGCAAGTAATACACCAGAGTACGGTGCTCTCTCCGGCAGCTGACCTTGTGTGCAGCAAATCAAATATGAAGAACATTCTTAAGATCGGATAAAAAGGCATGAACTATTGGGAAAATCCACTGCATAGATCAGATTTACAAAAATAATGTAATTTTGTGAGATTTATATATAGCAGTAATCTCATTCTTTTTTATTTTTCCTAAAACTCAAGACACTAAAAGGTCATATCATCAGCAGGTAAATTGCATATTTGAAATAAAGGTGGTAGTGCAGAGGATATCACCTTTCCTTCCACGACAGATGATTCCCAAGTGATTTCTGCAATTCAACACGCTTGAAAGTTCCAGAGAAAAGCCAGTGCTCAGGTGGGCCACGATTCATAAGATACAGTTTCACTCGTTGTTGAAGCTCTTTGCTGTCAAGTATGCTTATCTATCATTGAAAAAATACAGGAAAATTGTGGGGAATTCATGAGTTTTCAAAATTTAAGATAAATGCATTCCATACCCTTATGAATTTGGGAATATGGAAACACAGTAACTATTAGAGAAATGCTTCCCCAACAGGATATTTAAACCTGTCCCAAGAATTAACATCTAGAGTAATTCCTTTCTGTCATCCCCCTTTCTATGGAAGTCTGTATTTATAAAGAGCACACAAGGTAGAAATAACTTATGATAATTACTATCCATGAACTATGCTAAATTAGATCCCAAACTTCAGCCACTCTGATTGCTAATCTGTTTGGAACCCTTTAATAAATAATCCATGTGAAGTGCCTTCCTTATCAATAAAGGAAAAAAAAAGAAACCAAAAAGAGAAGAAGTTTGAAGTCTAATGTTTTAAGAGAAAACTTATATGTTAACTGATAATATTTGTCCCTGCTCAGCACACAAAACAATGTTAATTTCAATAGTCTAATGGATTATGTGAACTAATTTGTGTACAACGACTTATAGGAGACTTGCAGTTGAAGATAATGAAACTCTACTTTGATAATAAAGTGGCTATTAGCATTGCTAACAATTCAGTACAACATGATCGGACCAAACATGTGGATCGATCCGACAATTCATCAAGGAGAAGCTTCAATGAGGTGCAGTTTGTTTACCCCTTTATGCCAAATTCCCAACAGACAGCTGACATGTTTACGAAGGGTACATTTAAGCTTTTTCTTGTATAACCAAGTTGGGTCTGACCGTCTGAGAGACATCTTTGACCCAACTTGAGAGGGAGTCTTGGAATATTTTTAAGATTATGAAGATTTTTTCTAGTTTAGTTTCCTGTATTACAAAAGTTTTTCTAGGCAGCGTAGTTTCCTTATTTTATTAGTCAAATTATTACCCTTTTAGAGGCAGTAAATTAAGGGTTAATAGCTTAGATTATAAATTCTATATATAGTGTTGTATTCTTCTGATTATGAACATGCAGCAATTCAAATTCTACTATCAAAGCTTATAGATCTTAAAGAAAAAAGGACTACATCCAAAGAAAATAGATATCTACCAGCATCATTAATAGTGATGTTATGGTTGAGGCAATAATTAAAAAGTCGCATGCCAAAACTAATACTAAACCAAACATACCACAATACGCAAAGCGTGTGGATCATCATCACGGTCAATAAGTGCTAACAATAATATGTCTAAAGGCAGTAGCTCATGTGTCCAAATGAAGAATGTGAGGCTCGCACAAGTTTTCAGCATAAGATCCTGATAAGAGAAAATTAGAATCATTGAGCTGTCACTACAAGCACATCACAATACCAATAACAGTAACTGTAAATAATGAAATATGGAAGTTGAGAATAAATTAGGGGAAGGAGAGAAAGTACTTGCAAAGATCGTCCACGCTGCAGCTCTAAGTTAAAGTGATGCAATAGGACATCTACCATTGTATAAATATTGGCAGTAACTTCTTCAGGGGAAAATTCTCTCAGGACGCGACCCTATATACCATCATGTAATCCATTCATAATGGGTGACAATAGAGAGTCCTCACGGATGATGAAATGATAATTATATTTCATAATTAGAGAAACTTACAAGATGCATACTGTTAATGCTCTCAGGATGGCCATACATCAGTATCCATGCACCAGCACAAAGGTATTGGCGGTGTTGAGGAAAACTATGATTAATGTAAGTCATGACATATGATGGCTCAGCAGATGTAGAAAGAAGCTGGGTGCATTGATTAATCACAGTTGTTTCTGCCTGCCAATTGCCATATACATTTTAAAATTAAATTAATAGTATTACTCTTTTCCCAACAATGGAATAAATCATCAATCATTGCTTTCCATTATATTCTCATTTGGTCCCTTATCTTCAAACCCAGAAAAAATATTTTAAATGATTCCCTCTTAATAAAACGACAAATATATCAAGATGATCAATTCTCCACTTTAGATTAACTATTTACCACATTTCAGGATTCTTATCATTCTAGCGGGTGAATGTGGTGCGGCTGGTGCCTTTGGTAAAACAATGATCATGCACAGGGTACTGGAATACAATAATGTTTTAGAGCTGTATCTACTTTAAAAAGCACAGGTCATTAAGACTTTTGCGCCCAACCCACCCACCCCCCCCAAAAAAAAAAGAAAGAAAGAAAATAAAACAACACACACACATTTTATTGTTAAAATGCAGTCAATCCAATATAAATAAAAAGTACAGTCAACTTTTCAGCATAAGATGAAAAATTTCTTCATCTAATAGGCTGCTGCTGAACAGTAATGTGCATAGAAAGTACCTGCTGCCATGCCTGAATGGCCAAGCCCCTTTTATCTATCCGGCCTGCCAAGGCATCACGCAGTATAGGAGGGAAATGGCGAAGGGTCTTCTCCGACCATGCATGTTGACTGGTGGCGAGTATCTGTTCCAACATAGTTTGGAGGTACAGCAGATGTTCAACCTCTGCAATCCCACGAGTTTTAATAATGATGGCAAGAGTAGTTACTGTAATCCGATTTAGTGTTTCTGTAAACTCAGTTGGACCCTGAACAAATGCATTCACAAGATAAAAGTAAGTCTGACCTCATATGCAAAGCCACTCTATTAAAGTAAGATAAACTAATATTTTCTTCCACCTTCCCATCTCTCTTAACATAGAAAAATTCTCTCATTGATAATATAAGATTCATGCATAAGTTTTCAGCCAGCCTAAAAGTGCGATGATCTCCACGTTTTCCTTTCAGTGAAGCAATTATTTTTGTGACATCATGAATCAAGCCTTTGTTCTTCCCTTGGTACCTAGGAAAAAATAAAGATAAGAAGCATTTATCACCGTTGCCATTTATATGCATGCTGAACAATTCATAGATTGAGCAGGAACATAGTTTTCCACCTGTAGAGCGACAGCAAGCGGTAGTTCAGAATTTCAAACACCAAAATTAAAGCAGCAGGTTTGGATGATGGGTTTGGATTCTTCTGTGACAGTAACTGAAATCGAGTTTGAAGACAAAGCTAGTAAGTGCTTATACCACTAGAAAATAAAAGTATACCAGGTGCAGAACCACAAAATAGTACTCACTCCGTCCGCCTGTAAGCTTCCCATTTTGCCATTTTGGTTTGCCCGCCTATTAGCTTCCCATACCCTTTTTGGCAAATATCTTTTAATTTTTTATTCTTACACTTCACTTTATATCTTGCTTTTTCTCTCTATCTCCTTCTCTCTCACAATCACATCACTTGTACTATATTTAAAATTTAATCATTTTTTTCTTAATCTATGTGCCCAAAAGTAATGGGAAGCTTATAGGCGGACGGAGAGAGTATTTTATTCTTGAAAATATAATTAAATTAAGATTTAAAAGTAGCATTCACTATATGTAATGATTACGCATAGCACATAATTATACGGAGTGGGGAGAAAAGTTACCGCCATGAGAGAACGAAATAACGCATGGGGCGAAATGAGCATAATTCGAACATATGTTTCAACCATTGCAATGCTGGGCACAACCTATTGAGTTAAAAGGAAAGTAATCATCAATCAACAAAGAAATAAGGATCTCTCAAGATCGACATCAACATGTCAATGATACAGAATCAACCGAAATTACTCATTTTCAAACTTCAAAGGATGATCAAAGTTCAAACATACAGCAGGAAATTTGTATAGATGCCCGTCCACTTGTATATGCTTAAGACTAGAAAGTAATGCCTACATTTTTTACCTGTCCAGAAAATATAGACTCCTCCATCTGAAGCACCAGTTTCATACATAGATTTAGAGACAGCCCAGATAACAATGATATTGGCAATGGGCTAACTTCCTGCATCACCATTAACCTCTCGCTCTGCTGTAGGTTTGGTCCAGGTAATATCTCTGTTACTCCAGCAGAGTTTAACCAGTTCATGATTGTTTCACAGGCAGGCTGCGCCATTGTGTACGAGACCACCCAAAACATCCCAATTGACCTTTCATCCATATTCATATAGTCCATGATGCGGTCACCTGAAATTTCAAGTCAATTCATTTTTTAAGCAATGGGTTATTGAAAATAATAATATTAATAACTAGTTTCCAGAAGAGTACATTAATTATGGAAAGTAAAGTCTATGCTACTTTAATATAAATCAAGATCAGTAAAAAGAAATTAACATTTTTATCTGAGGTAATTACACTTAATCATCGAAACTACCACCACTGTTTTATTTTATCTACCAAACATTTGGCATATTTTATCCACCACTGAATCCCGCGCAAAAACTTCACAAATTTCAAACTTTGCAAACTAAACTAAAATTTTCATTTACTAAAATATATAATTACATGCACTCTCTTTTTCATTTTTGCATTTACAAAAAATAAATCCAACTAATATTACAATTGAATAAAAGTACTAACTACATTTAATTTTTGTTAAGATGCACGCATATACATATTTTGAATTAAAGTGGAAAACGTGAAAATAATTACAAAATTTAGGTGCCAAAGCAAAAAATTCATATAGTTCTGTTGTTGAAGTTCAATGAAACAGTGACAAAATCTAATAAATCTCAAAGTTTGGATGCTTTTCTTATACTGAATTCCCTTGTGTTTTGGTTGCCTTGTGCCACAATAATAGCTCCTATCATGGATGGTCATGTGGTGCAAGCAACATTAATTGAAATTGATAGTATGTTAAAAAGTATCCTAGTAAGCAATATTTCTAAAATGACTACCTTCTCAAATTATAGATAAGTACCTTTGCTAACTTGCCTCCACCATTCGTCAATTTGTTTTCCCTTTTGAAGCTGCTCATTGTTCAAATATTCTCTGGTTGATGTATTTAATGACCAAATACGCAAATTCTGGCAACTGCTAATGAAATCCAGCAAGATACTTTGGGGGTTATTAGGGTCCGAACTTCTGTCTTCTTTATGGAATGAGAGAAGTTTTCTGGTTGTCTCCACCTACCAGCATATTTATTTGAAAAGTCAAAATCAAAATACTCATTTATTTCAAATCCACGCAAATTAAGAAGAGCTTAGGATGCGTTGGATTGAAAACTTGAAATTGCAAGAATTTGGAATCAGTGAATTTCAAATCCACGCAAATTAGTGGATTTCAAATCCGTCCCAATCCAAAAAAAACACCAATGGGTTTGTTATCATGGATTTTAACCTTAATGTATTATAAAAGGCAAATATGATATTTTAAACAATAAATCCTAGTTTTCATGTTGAAAATGGGAAGAAAAAATGAAAATTTGAGAGAAATGTAACTATCTAAAAAAATAATATTATCTGTACAACAGCATCTATATGAGTAAGGAAAACACTAAAATCATGGGATTTATAACCTTCAATTGTCTACTCATAATCATGGGATTGAAATCTCTATTTTTTTTTTATTTTTTTTTTTATAAGAAACAGAAGTTTTATTAATTAGGGAGAGAAGAGATCTCTAATCCTCTACCAATCTATTCTCATATCGAACCCCTTTTAAGTCTCTTTACTAATTGGGTGAACCTTCCTAACCAGACTCCTGAAGATTGCTTTAGTCTATAAGGATTTATTTAGATTGCAGACTTTAGAGTCAAATTCCTTGCAAAGCCAGGAGGAATATCCATATACACCTCTTCCTTTAAATCTCCATTGAAGAAGGCATTCTTCACGACTAGTTGTAGTGGACTAGTGGCCAATCTATGTTTGCAGGCTTGCAGCTGCAATAAACAATAGACTCTGATTGCATTTACCTTGGCAACAGGTGGAAAAAAAAAAGAAATTGGACTAATCAATACCTTACGTCTAAGTATTCCTTTAGCATTGTATCTTTCCAGATAACAATCTGAATTTTATAATTTTTATTTAATAGTGAATACTGTATACTTGCCTTCTGGTGAAGTCACTACATTTCAGGTTTTGTTCTTCTCTCTTATGAGAGGAATTCTCTGAAATTCAGAGTATTATTGATCGAGACTCCCGTACCTATAGTGGGAGAAAAATGTCTAGGGTTACAACTAAAATTAGGTAGGCATAATAAACATAAAAGTAATAGAAATAGAGATCTACCTACTTAATATAGAACACCTAAGAAGCAAGGAATCATAATAATAATATTATCTTCATTATAATCTTTAACGCTCCCCACTGTCTAGCTAGAGACACAAAGGTCTGACGCAGGGTGTAACAGAATCCAAGTAGTATAGGCCACAAGACCACAATAAATAAATAAAATCAAAGGACTAAGAACCTGAGGAAGCCATAGTAGAAACCATATTAGTCATAACACCACTATTTCTTCCATCAGACATTACAACTAAAAATTAACCAAAAAGAACCACCGAACAATTTCCCAATAAACAGTCACTCAAATGGGGTAAACCAAAAAATCAAATGAAACTAGGGTTTTAAGTCCTTGGAAATTCAAGGGTCTTCATATTTCGGATCTAGTAAGAAATTAGAGTTTTACATTATAAGTATTTGTAACTTGTGTAAATCTACCTAGTAATATATAAAGGATCCCCCATCCCTTACATTTTTCTCTTCATTAATAAAATTCTTGTTTCCTATCAAAAAGGGGGTGCATTGATTTTATATTAATTCACGGCCTTCAAATCAGATCTCAATTTTCACGACGTTCAATATATTTGTGTAAATTCACCACCTTTGTAGTTGTTCCAATCCGATACACATTTTTAAATTTCAGCCAGTTAGTATTGTCTGGGACTACAGGAGCTTCAGCACTCAGGTCACAAAGACACAAATTTCCAGAGCTGTAGCATTCTAAATTTGGCAATTGAGTGCACTAAACTGGCAGGCCTCACAATGTTTCCTCTTCTTACCTCAGCCTTTACCAATCGCAAAAAATCAGTATATGATCGGGAGATGATCTTCCATGGGCTTCTTAAGGTTGTATGGACAGCAATGCCCGCATCCCACTCACTCTCTTGACGACTATACTTACTGTGAATTACTCTTGCCCACAATGAGTTCCTCTCGTTAGTGAACCGCCAGCACCACTTGCTTTAAAAGCTTTATTTCTTTCTGAGAGAGTCTTCCAATGCCTAGCCCCCCACCCCCTCGGTTGAGAAACTATCTCCCAAGCTACTAGATGTTTATAAAGTAATATAATTTCTTCCACAACTCAAAACCACAAAAACTCCTAAATTATGAAGAGAGAAAAGGAGTAAAGATGAGAAAGAAGTATTCAATGACAAAGAAGCATGAAAGACTACCTTTCTTGGGTCTGAATTTAGAGCACTCATCACAAGTTCAACACGGATAATTTGTGCAAGCAACCATGTAACATGATTTGTCCTAAGAATATGCTGCTGATCACCATCTTGAAGTCTATAAACTAGCTTGTCAACAAAATCAACAAAATCAAGGCATCCATGTTTCATAAGAAAAAAGAATACATCTGCAAAGATAAGCCACTCCTGCCAACAATTTGTCTCTGCAAGTTAACAATACAAAAAAAGATGAGAACATTAACAAAAGGCAAACAATAAAGTAGTGGTAAGATTAAAACATAGGAAAGCATAGCTAAGCTCCCATACATTTGAACCACTATAAACACCAAGAAGTCTATCATGTATTTATAAAGTAGAAATAGTACGAGGTTCCGGGAAAAGAAGAGTATTCCAGACCAAATCTTCCAAAACCAGGTTAGATAATATATCAGGGGAGGAGTGGATCTAAGATAGTGAAAACTGATTTTTTAAATTCTGGGTTTTTGAGATCCTGATCAATAGTATATGTGTGTTTCTTTAGCGTTTTTGAGTAGGGAAAATTTAACTTTAAGTCAAATCAATGTGTAAGAGTGAATGATGTTGTATTACTCCCGGACTCCCTCCATCCAAACTTTGTATGTACGAGTCTTTTTCACGGGTTTAAGGAATATTAATTATTTATGTATAAAGTAGATGAGTTGAAGGGCATTATGGGTTATTATGGGGTCCACTTATAAATAAAGTGATTGTGTATAAATAAAGTGAATGGAAATTTGAGTAAATATGTGATGGTTTGGAGGATGTTGATAAAAATATTGTTTTCATTTTGAGGCATGCATATTATGTTTGGACGGACCAAAAAGGCTTGCATACAAAGTTTGGGCGGACGGAGTATTATATTATCGTTGAGTATGATTGAATTATATGTATTATGATTTAATATATTAAAGTATTAGGAGAGAGAATTGATTGTATTGGAAATTGTGATTAAAATATTGGTTTTTCAAAACCTGTGGTGTAAGATTTTAAAAACTAAACCAAGTTTTTAAATCCCAAAAGTAAACATAGCCTAAGGGAATAGTAAAAAAAGTAGTCAGGAAACTTAAATACAAAAGATATTTAAAAACATGAATCTTGCCTGAATTAGTCAACTTCAGTAATTCCACGATCCTATCAATTGTTGCCTCGCTAATCATGTCAGAGGTAAAAACAGCACCTGGAGTAGGTGGTTGTGGCTGGTTCCTATGGCAAGGTGCTAAAAGTAGCACACGTCTCCACCAGTCTGGAGATGGAGTGTTGCGGAATGAATGTCTCAAACACCGCATCGCTCGCTCCCAGTCAAGACTTCCTCTCTGAATGGATGCTACGAGTTCCTATCATAATAAAGAAAGTAGTCTAACAAATAGTATTGTTGATATTGTAGGAAATCCCATATGAGTAATCTCAAGATAAACTTCCTGAAAATTAGTGCTGGAAATCAGGATTAATGATTTGTCCAATAGTTCAAGAAATTGATTGTTGACTTTCCTTGTTTAGTGTGAATAATTGTATATATAAACTAGAATACATTGTAATTGATAAATAACAGAATGAATATATTATTGGTAAAATCTTTGATCAGTTCCGGTTTGACAAAGTGTATGCAAGGAAAGGAGATCTCCCATAACGACTACAAGGCAAGAACAACCCTCTCAATCGAGCTCCGAAAATGAGGTAACAATGAGTAAATCAAATCTAAACTCTACACTACCCACTGAGCAGCCTTCTTCCAGCTCTGAACCTTTTTTCCCCGAACCTCTTAATCTTGACAAGGACCTACACCTACCTATTGTTGCAAGAAAAAAGACCCGAGAATGCACCAATAGACCTATACCCATTGTCTCACTTTGTGTCTATTGAGAAGTTTTCCCAAGCCATCAAAGTTACCTTTCCACCTTAAACACAATTTCTATTCCTAGCTCATTGTCTGAAGCATTATCAAAGAAAGAACGGAGACTTGTTATGGAAGTGGAAATGGATGCATTAAAGAATAATGAGACTTGGGAGTTGGTCAATTTACCAAAGGGTAAGAAAACAGTGGGCTGTAAGTGGGTTTATAGTTTATACAATGAAATATAAGGCAAATGGGTCCCTGGAAGGCTACAAGGTGAAGTTAGTTGCAAAAGGATACACGCAAACATATGGAGTAGATTATGAAGGAACATTTGCTCCGGTAGCAAAGACGACAGTGAAGATTTTGTTGTCCTTGGTTGTTCATATTAATTGGGAGTTGCAACAATATGATGTGAAGAATACTTTTCTTCACAGAGATTTAGAAAAGTAAATTGAGCAAGTCTTGTGTGAGACCGTCTCACCGTGAGACTGGTTGTATCACTTTATAATTGAATGTTATCACTTTTCAGAAAAATTGTATCACTTTTCAAAAAATATATGTGAAGTGTATCATTTTAAGGCAAAAGTTTGAAAAGCAATACATTAAAAAGTGATAAATTTATGTTGAAAAGTGATAATGATCTCACACAAGTTTTTGTCAAGTAAATTCTGCACTAGGATATAGTGGGGTTGACAAGAACAAGGTTTGCCAAATAAAAAAAGTCATTATATGGCCTGAAACAATCACCAGTTCACCACGTGCTTGGTTTGGACATTTTTCCAAGGTGATGATAGCTAGTGGCTACAAGCAAAATCAAGAAGATCACACACTTTTTATCAAGCATTCTGCCACGGGGGGGGGGGGGGGGGGGGTAACAGTTTTAATTGTTTACGTGGATGGCATGATAGTGATAGGAAATGATGAAGTAGAGAAGGCAGCCTTGAAGTTGTGTCTAGCCAAGGAATTTGAAATAAAAGTTTTAGGAAAATTGAAGTATATCCTAGGAATTGAGGTGGCTCAATCAAAGCAGAGAATTTTTATTTCTCAGCAGAAATATGTGACTGACTTGCTCAAGAAATCAGGCATGATGGCTAGAAAACCAGTTCGAACTCCCATTGAACAGAACCACGGATTAAGTGAGGTTCTTGGAGATAAGGCAGTGGACAAAGAGATGTACCCGACTGGTTGGGACTTGGGAAACTTATCTATCTTGCACATAGATAGGCACTTTATTAAAGAAAAGCTGGATAGTGGACTGATTTCTACTCCATATGTCCCGACAAGACTTCAACTTGCAGATGTGATGACAAAGGGATTGTGTAACAGCGTATTCCATGAGAATGTCAGCTTGAGAGGGAGTGTAGGAAACCTCATTCCTATGAGTAATCTCAGGATAAATTTCGGGAAAATTAGTGCAGGAAATCAGGTATTAGCGATCTGTCCTATAGTTCAAGAAATTGATAGTTGACTTTCCTTGTTTAGTGTAGCATAATTGTATACATAAACTAGAATGTAATGTAGTTGAGAATAACATAATGAATATATTCTTAGAACCTTTCTTCAGATATTATCATCTTAGACACAGCTAGCCTCATTCTACCATGGAAACACTCAGATATTAATATCTCCAACAGATTAAATATCCACATTTTTAATCATCCAGAGAGCCTAGGAGATTATTCAATGGCTTTGAAAAGAAGGAAACGAACCCCTCTATCATATTTCTGAGCTCTCCCTTTGATTCTTAGACCAATGTTATGTTAGTTTAAATCTATACGAACCTCAGAATCACAACGACTGATCTTTGTTCTTGCAATATATTATATATGTATTTTCAAAATAGGTATAAAACGTAAATTCCAAAATTTACAGAATATGGCATACCTCTCCATGCAAGGGTTCTCCAAGCACACTTGGATATGTGATTGGTGAATATCTCACGTTACTCACTGTTTCACTAGATGTATTGGTAGTGGCCTGAGGTAAGAGTCGAGGAGTACCGAATGTAGGGCAGTGCAGATGTTGATCCAACATTTGCATGTGTATTGCCATCATATCTCTCCTCCTGTGAATTTCTAAGATTAGGGTAAACAGTGCCTCATCATCTGGTATGTTATCAATAAATTGCAGCCCACTACGTATTAGTTCATAAAACGGCACACGGCATTTATTATCATCAACTAACAGCCAGATCACATCTAAACAATTGTGTAGCCATTCAATTAGGGCCTTGTCGGGCTTCCAGAATTGTGCACTATCAAACTCATCAAGACCTTGTTGTTTTTTATCCCAATTGACAAGCCAATTCATCATGTGGTTAAAGATATCTGCACGTGTGACCGGCATTATATTAGAGTCAAGGCCTATCAAAATTATCTTGCAGGAAAGTTGACGTAAACTGCTTATAACATTTTCCCTGACAGGTGAATTGGCCCTTGCTGATGGTTGACCAAAGCAGATAACTTCGTTAGACTTCATGGGAGATAAAGATGATGGCTCAGCAGCTGATTGTGAAGGGGATCCAATACCATGAATCGAAGGCAAGGGAGAAGCAGGATTTGATGACTGAAAATTAGTGGAATTGGGGACAGCATTTGAAGGTGGTAGAACTCCTGACTGTGATGAAGTTGCAGAAGCAACAGCAGCTATAGCTTGATTACCCTGACCAACAGGAGTCTCTGCAGAAGAAACTGCAGAAAGAAGAGATGGCAAGAATGCATCCCAGTTTATATACCCTATACTGCACAGACTACGCAAAGCAAAGAGCAGGAACTCTGCCCTGGGAGCATGACTACAGCATTGAATAACCAGAGATATTAGGACAGACTCTGTTACAGCACGCAGTTGCTCCTGGTCCTGCAGGGAAAAAATAGAAAGATTATCAACCAACCAAAGATCTTAAATTTAATATATATATTTATATAATTGAAATTCACAAGAGTAATCAAATTTTACTGGAAATTGGCTCCGTATCTGCTCAAAATCAAAGAGAAATTGTTCGTTGGGAGGAGGAAGCTCCCTGTTAATAGCAGTAATTCGCTTCTGTGCTTTATTCCTGCATTTTATTTAACAAATATATTTTTTGTATTGATGAGAACCAGGGAAAATATTTTATTGAAAAATTAAATAAGTACATATAAATAGTGGACAAGACTCAAGAGTCACAAAATATCCCTCAATCACCTGAATGCAAAAACATCAAAGAAGTAAACTCCAATCCCTATCCAAATCTGAAACAAGTGGTTGAATTCTTTTGCTTTTGGACCCATAAAGCTACCCTAAACTTAACCTTATGCTGATATATTCATTAGAGGATAAATTTACATGGCAAACCATAAGCCACCCTCATACTCAACCCATATATTTATCAGGATTATAAGTGAGAAGGCAAACTATAAGCCACCCAAAAACTTAGCCATTATATGTATCAAGGGAAAATTCATATGGCAAACCATAAATATAAAGGTGACATGAGGAATATAGAATGGGTTGCTGCATGAGTGCAGCTTACATAGAAAGAATGCAAAAGAAATGGTAGTGCACCAATTTCTCTATCTCGTAAAGTGTAAGAATATAGTTTTCCATCAACTAGTTAGCAAAAAAAATGAAAAAGGCCTACTATATCTTTTTTTTAAATTACGGGAAAAAGCAACAACAAATAGGTTAACTTTAGCACTTTTGGGATTTAAAATCCCTAGATATAAACATCTCTAAAGTCTAAATTAAGAATATAAACTTGTATGTGTATATGTACAAATATATATAACTACATATTCATATGCAAACAATGGAATTTTATTGGTCTCCTTTTGCACTTTTTTGCTAATGTTTCTCATATCAGCAGTGATTATCTCTTGTGTTTATAGCCTTGGCAGTGTTAGTGACCCAGAGAAAAGAAGACAGGTGTGTGCAAAAGTGGGAGACTGAAAACAGCTTCTACGTATTGCTCCCTCTGTCCCACAATTGTTTGCACACTTTCCTTATTCATCCGTCCCACAATTGTTTACACATCCCAAAAAGAAAATTATTCCATAAACTTCGCCCTCACAATATTCACATATTTACACAAAATATCATTACTTTAACACTCAATTCTATTATTTTCTTTACTTTATTCATAAAAATTACAAATATTCCCCCTTTATACTACTCCACTCATTACAGACAGAGGAAGTATTAATTTTCGATTGACAAAACCTTGAACTTGCATATCAAAAGAATCTATGAAATAAAGTATTCGGTCGAAGGCCTTCAATTTATCATTTGTCATATACTAATAGTTACAATCAGTATTTTCAAATGACAATTATCCAGAATAACAAAGAAGTATGGTGGATTTTCACAACTAAAAATTATTCGCAATCGAACAGCAGGAAAATATAAAGAGTAAGGAAATAAATTTAGAAAAGGAGGAAATGTAACTCACGGAGGTTCTCTAACCAAATCATCTGATTTCTGCCGGGAATTTCTCTGCAAAGTTGAAAAAGAAATGAAAATCCAAGTAGAAGAAGTATAAAAGCAATAAAGATAGAGGTGTTATAGATTACGCAGCCTAAATAGAGATTGAAGAGGTCGAGAATGGAGGGACGGGCGGGGTGAAAATGGTGGGAACGAGAAGAGGAGGAAGAAGAAGCTCGGTGCTGCTGAGATGGCGGCGGCGGCGGCGTGTTGTTCAGTTGTTGATCCATCTCCGTCGCCGAGGGCTGCGCAGGAGTCGGAGCCCTCTGCATCATCGTTTCATAAAACATAAAAGTAAAACTCAACTTTCATTCAGGATAAATTTGAATTGAATTGGGATAAAACTTTCTTCATTTGGTTTCTTCAAAAATGTTACTGTCGACATCTCGAGAAAAAACACATTTTCTAACTTGGTAACTACTTGGAAACCCACTTACCCAATGTGAAGTCTTACTTGGTAAAATAATTTCTAATTGTAAAATGATAAAAATAAATAAATAAATAACTGTTGGTCTTTAGTGGTAAAAAAATTTAGAAGGGTAATATCACTTGTTAGTCTATTAGACCATCTCCAACCAGTGGCGGACCCAGAATGAATGGTTAGGGATCAATATTAAAATTTTAAAGTAGTTAAATTTAAAATATATACACTAACAAGCTCATATATAATAGTATATTAATTATTAAAAAAATTAAAATATAACAAAAAAAACTTACTTCACATCCTTTTAAATTTTAGAAGATTTTTCTTTCATATCGACTTTCATTATTATTATATATGACGTTTTCATCTACAAAGTATTCTTTCTATTAAAGAAATAATCTATTGTATATGACGTCATCCACAAAAGAATTAAATAAATATTAATTAATTAAAAAATTACATTAAATTCTAAATTTTAACTCTTAGTCAATAATTAATTATATGATTCTTTACTTAATCTTTGATCTACAAATTAAATTCTAAAAATATACGTATCAATGTATAATTGAATAATTAATTTTAAATGTAAATTATTGATTTAATATTTGATGAATAATTAATATAAAAAATTAATAAATAATAAAATAAAATAAAAAATATATAAAAGTAAATTAAAATAACAAACCAGTGGGTGAACTGTTGCACCGTTGCAGGCATATGTTTTAACTTGGCCACGGATAAATAACCCCCACATATTATGTGTTCACCCCACCTCCAATTTATATTTTGAACAAATAGGTAAAAGGACTATATTACCCCTATGTGTTGAGTTCACCCCACCCACAAAAAAACAGTTTTTTTCATTTCTCTCCCACCCAAAATATAGTATTCTTTTGTAATTTATTATATTTCATGTTATTATTATTTTATTTGACCGTATTGTTGCATGATTGTGTAGTTGTAACGAATATATGTGTAGTGTATTTTGTTTTCGATTTTTTTTTACAAAAATCGCGTTTTGCAAAAACTCAGCACTGGTTCGCCGAGTTTTGTGAGATTTTTCGGAAAAAAGTTCCACGTTATGAATCAAAACTCGGTTTACTTTTCCACGTTTTGATTCAAAACTCGGCCAATATTTCCACGTTATGAATCAAAACTCGGTCGCCGAGTTTTGAATTAAAACGTGGAAAAATTGACCGAGTTTTGATTCATAACGTGGAACTTTTTTTTGAAAAATCTCATAAAACTCGGCGAACCAGTGCTGAGTTTTTGCAAAACGCGATTTTTATAAAAAAAACTCGGAAACGAAATACATTACACATATATTGAATAATGAGTAGTGAGTAGTGAGTGCGAAATCGAACCATAGTGAAGAGAAATCCAAAAAAAGGATGAAGTGAAAGGAAAAATAGGGTTTATGAGTAAGAAGGGTAATTTTGGAAAATAAGTGGTGGGTGAACTCATGTGTGAGGGGTGAAGTCATCCCAGGGGTGAAGACATAACAATTGGGGGGGCATTTATCCGTGGCCTTTTAACTTTTGTGGAGTATTTTTATGAATTTATAAGGAAGTGTGTAAATTTATTTAAGTATTTTAGTGGGCTAGTGGACTTAATTTATTATTTAAGGGCAAAAGCCCATGCATATTTAATTTTGGGGCAACTAAAACAAAAAAATTAATAACACTATTATATCTTTAATACATATATTTGACAGTCTCTATTTTGCCTACGTGCTTCTTCTTAGTTTTTTATTTTGAAATACTGAATTATGGTGAGACGGTTATGTAACACCCGCAAATTTTAAGTTACTAAGAAATGCATAGGATACTATTTTTTTTTTAAATAAATACATTATGATAAATATATACTTAAATATGTTTGAAGATATTACTAAGAATATTATTATAAGTAATACTAATAATGATATACGCATATATAATATAGGTAATATTATTATCCTAATTATCATTATAAATAATTATAATCCGAATATTCTAACAATCTAAATTTATTCCCCCAAATTTCTCAATTTTTGTTACATTCGAATTCAAAATCGAAAGTCAAATGTGGAGTTGATCAGATTTCTCCTAATCCCGGATTCTTCTCACTCAATTAACTAAGTCTTCTCATCCCTTATTTTACGTACGGTTACTCATCAACAATCACACACACTCCGCTTAAACACACGTCCATCTCTATCAAATCGTAAGTCTGAGGTTGTAGAAAAATATTGATACATCTCTTACGTCGACCAAGTCCAGAGAGTAGTCGTAGCCTCCTTCGGTAATTCTCACATCCTTTTCTTTTTTTGTCTTCGATTCATATACTTATTGTCGCCGACATTCTATTCTTTCTTATTATTTTGTTATCGTATCATATAATATCTATTTTCTTTTATATTATGATTTGAGAATAGGCCTACATAAATATATGTTATTAGACGGTTATTAAGCCAAGTTTAGTAGTTGGTACTGTCAAAATCCAAATCACTCCAGTTTCTATAATTGATTTTCAAAACAGATTGAAAACTATATTTACTTTCGTGAACTCATGTCTGTTAGTTGTAGATGCAGTTGATTTTTTGTCAAACTCTTTAATAAAAATAAGTCATTTTTCTCAACAAATGGATTTCACCACTATTTTTAAATACCCAGATTAGGGTAGTGTTGTGTCTAAATATCTCCAAATGATTACTTTAGCTGCTGAGTTTATTTAATAAAAATCTCCTGATTATGCTTTAATTTCCAAACTCTTAAATTCTTATTTATTTCATATAGGCTCAATAATATATGTATATATATATATATATATTCATTATTATGTACGTATGTATATGTATATATATTTATTAGTGTGAGTCAATTAAATTATCAAAACACCAAGTAATTAGTATTACTACTGTCAATTTAATTAGTAAATAATTATTGTTATATTAGTAGTGATAAATTTATATAAACATTTGCAAGTCGTACTCATACTAATAAATATGATATGGATTAATTTATTTAAGATTCTGCATATTTACTAAGTTAGAGATATTAGAAATGTTATTAGTTCAATTAAGCCAGTATGGTTAATGTTATATTAGTAGTATTAAGACACACTATTACTTATTATTTTAGGTGACGAGAGACGCTCGTGATAAGTCAAGCTATATATTTACGAGATTAATCAAGACTTTAAGGTGGGGTTTTCTTACTATGTATTCACTTTGTCACCTTTAAATGTTATGTGAATTTAATTGTTGCTTAGCTACATGAACCTATGTTTACGATATTATGGGTTATTTCGACGGAAAGGTCGTTATAGCTAGCGGGGACTACGGTCCGGGATGGTAAGATCCTTGGGGGCAACTCCACCGTATACAGATTGGCCAATTTACTTGGTCAATATACAGATTGGCCAATTTACTTGGTCAATATACAGATTGGTCAATATATGGAAGACTTATTTACGCATGTTTGTGAGTTTATGATTTATTTGCATTGATATTTAACTGTGACAAAGAGGATCCCACTGAGCTAGTTGTTTGCTCACCCCAATTAATTTAATATTTTACAGATTGACGGAGTTGCGGTGGAGGGACGGTGGAAGTGGATGTCTAGTCATGCAATGTTTTTCCTTATATTATTTTTGCTTTTAATTAGTTAGTTGCATCTCGAGTTAGACTTAATTGTTCACTAATGCACTATTTGATTTCTTTGAAACCAGTTTTTGAGCCTTACTTGAAGAATTAAAGTTTGGTAATAATTTTCTTTAAGAAATTTGAGTTTTATTAAATCTTTCGCTGCAAAATCTTTTATAAATTCATAAATTCGAATTTCATTAGCACTCAAAGTAAGTTTTCATCTAGGCCCTAAAATCGGGATGTGATCGAGTGGTATCAGAGCAGGTCTACGTTCTTGTAGACTTGTTAAAAAAAAAGAAAAAATTTTCTTTAAGTGTCAATTATTTTAACCTTTATATGCATACATTCATAATGTTTATAAGTTATAAGTTATGGCATCCACCACCGCCCACTGCTTCAATTCCAATAAGGTACGTTAAGATATTATGATGTTGAGATTGGTACGATTTACGATAAGAATTATGTAAGAATTATGATAGAGTAGGTATGACAAGATATTTATTTTTAAATAATTGATAGATAAGATGAACATATAGTACAAGGCTTAAGTGTTTATTTTGTTTTCCAAGGAATGAGGAATTTCTAAAGATTTATAAAAGGAGATAATGACTTGTTACTATATTGATAATGACTAGTAGAAATAGAAACGATGCCGCCACGTCGACAACCTGTTCAAAATCAAGTGGAAGAAAACCAGAATCAAGCCAACAATGAGCCTCAGAACTTACGAACTAATGCTAGCATCGTGGAGCAGTTTCGTCGTTATAAACCACCCACCTTCAACGGACGTGATGGACCCACGGTAGTCGAGGAGTGGTTACGAGCTCTTGAGCGCATTTTTCGCCTTCTCGGATGCACAGACCATCAACGTGTGACTTGCGCTGAGTTCCAGCTAGTGGAGGACGCCGACCATTGGTGGGAAGGCTACTGGAGATCAAGAACAGATGAAGAACGTAACATACTAGAATGGAATGGATTTAAGGAGATTGTTATGGAAAGGTTTTACCCCGAGACTTATCGGGAGCAGATGGAGTCGGAATTCTTTGAATTCCAACAAGGAGGCTTAACTGTGGAGGAGTATGAGAGAGAGTTTAGTCGGTTAGCCCGTTTTGCCCCACACATGGTAGATACCGAACGAAAGAAAGTCCAGAAATTCAAGAAGGGACTACGTCCTGAAATACGCAGTATCCTTGCTAGTCACGGGGACATGCCTTTTAGTAATATGGTGAAGAGAGCAGGAGAAATTGCAGCAAGCCAACAACTAGACAAGAACAGTCGAAGGCCAACTGAAAATTTTGGAAAAAGAAAGAGAGAAGGATCAAGTGAAGGGGATGATAAAAGTAATAAGCGAGAGAGAGCTAATGAGGATGTAGGAAGTAATAAAATGCCAGATAGACATACTTGTCCGCAGTGTGGAAAGAATCATAATGGTGAGTGTTTGTTGGGCCAAAATCGATGTTACTGGTGCAAGGAACAAGGACACATGATAGCCGAATGCCCAAAGACGAAACGTGGAGTTGGTGCAAAAGGACCAAATGTGGGAAGCGGTGGTAGAGCTCGAACTTTCGCCAAGGGAAAGTATAATCAAGGTACGTAACCAATTTCGAGGACGAAATTTATTTTAAGGGGGGTAGAATGTAACACCCGCAAATTTTAAGTTACTAAGAAATGCATAGGATACTATTTTTTTTTTAAATAAATACATTATGATAAATATATACTTAAATATGTTTGAAGATATTACTAAGAATATTATTATAAGTAATACTAATAATGATATACGCATATATAATATAGGTAATATTATTATCCTAATTATCATTATAAATAATTATAATCCGAATATTCTAACAATCTAAATTTATTCCCCCAAATTTCTCAATTTTTGTTACATTCGAATTCAAAATCGAAAGTCAAATGTGGAGTTGATCAGATTTCTCCTAATCCCGGATTCTTCTCACTCAATTAACTAAGTCTTCTCATCCCTTATTTTACGTACGGTTACTCATCAACAATCACACACACTCCGCTTAAACACACGTCCATCTCTATCAAATCGTAAGTTTGAGGTCGTAGAAAAATATTGATACATCTCTTACGTCGACCAAGTCCAGAGAGTAGTCGTAGCCTCCTTCGGTAATTCTCACATCCTTTTCTTTTTTTGTCTTCGATTCATATACTTATTGTCGCCGACATTCTATTCTTTCTTATTATTTTGTTATCGTATCATATAATATCTATTTTCTTTTATATTATGATTTGAGAATAGGCCTACATAAATATATGTTATTAGACGGTTATTAAGCCAAGTTTAGTAGTTGGTACTGTCAAAATCCAAATCACTCCAGTTTCTGTAATTGATTTTCAAAACAGATTGAAAACTATATTTACTTTCGTGAACTCATGTCTGTTAGTTGTAGATGCAGTTGATTTTTTGTCAAACTCTTTAATAAAAATAAGTCATTTTTCTCAACAAATGGATTTCACCACTATTTTTAAAGACCCAGATTAGGGTAGTGTTGTGTCTAAATATCTCCAAATGATTACTTTAGCTGCTGAGTTTATTTAATAAAAATCTCCTGATTATGCTTTAATTTCCAAACTCTTAAATTCTTATTTATTTCATATAGGCTCAATAATATATGTATATATATATATATATATTCATTATTATGTACGTATGTATATGTATATATATTTATTAGTGTGAGTCAATTAAATTATCAAAACACCAAGTAATTAGTATTACTACTGCCAATTTAATTAGTAAATAATTACTGTTATATTAGTAGTGATAAATTTATATAAACATTTGCAAGTCGTACTCATACTAATAAATATGATATGGATTAATTTATTTAAGATTCTGCATATTTACTAAGTTAGAGATATTAGAAATGTTATTAGTTCAATTAAGCCAGTATGGTTAATGTTATATTAGTAGTATTAAGACACACTATTACTTATTATTTTAGGTGACGAGAGACGCTCGTGATAAGTCAAGCTATATATTTACGAGATTAATCAAGACTTTAAGGTGGGGTTTTCTTACTATGTATTCACTTTGTCACCTTTAAATGTTATGTGAATTTAATTGTTGCTTAGCTACATGAACCTATGTTTACGATATTATGGGTTATTTCGACGGAAAGGTCGTTATAGCTAGCGGGGACTACGGTCCGGGATGGTAAGATCCTTGGGGGCAACTCCACCGTATACAGATTGGTCAATTTACTTGGTCAATATACAGATTGGCCAATTTACTTGGTCAATATACAGATTGGTCAATATATGGAAGACTTATTTACGCATGTTTGTGAGTTTATGATTTATTTGCATTGATATTTAACTGTGACAAAGAGGATCCCACTGAGCTAGTTGTTTGCTCACCCCAATTAATTTAATATTTTACAGATTGACGGAGTTGCGGCGGAGGGACGGTGGAAGTGGATGTCTAGTCATGCAATGTTTTTCCTTATATTATTTTTGCTTTTAATTAGTTAGTTGCATCTCGAGTTAGACTTAATTGTTCACTAATGCACTATTTGATTTCTTTGAAACCAGTTTTTGAGCCTTACTTGAAGAATTAAAGTTTGGTAATAATTTTCTTTAAGAAATTTGAGTTTTATTAAATCTTCCGCTGCAAAATCTTTTATAAATTCATAAATTCGAATTTCATTAGCACTCAAAGTAAGTTTTCATCTAGGCCCTAAAATCGGGATGTGACAGGTTATTTTTTACAGTTTTTTTTTTCTTATTTTTTTATTTTGAAATACTGAATTTGTGATGAAACTGTTATTTTTTACAGTTTTTTTTTTTTCAAATTCTTTTTATTTTCTTCTTCCTTTTTCTTCTGAAATTGTTATCGGAGATTACACTTCTCACTTCTTCATTTTTCTAATTCTTCTCTTTTCTTCTCTCAAGTTGTTGGTTATTTTTTACAGTTATTTTTTTCTTATTTTGAAATTGTTATCGAAGATTACTCACTTCTTTCATTTTTCTAATTCTTCTCTTTTCTTTCTCAAGTAGATATCTCTCACTTCTTTAGACAGTTCTTTATTCGAAATATGTAACTCATTTCTTTTATATATAATTAAATACGGTTTAAACCGCATGAAACTCGATCAGAATTCCTATTAAAAGCCTGAATCAGGATTCCTAATCAACCGTCGGAAGTCGGGATTCCTAATCAACCGTCGGAAGTCGAGAGCCGTCGTCACAACTATTTTTTATAGGTAAAGTTTCATTCTTCTTATAACTCATTTTTTATATATAATTAAATACTCTATTTTATAGGTAAAATTTCATTCTTCTTACAATAATTCTAGAATATTGTAGCTGAGATATTTAGGGATTTGATGATTTGAGATTCATTCCAATCCATATACTTAGTGTAGAATTATGAATCATCTTCTTATTGTTTATTTTTGTACAGGAAATAATAAATTTTCATCTGCCACTATCTACACCGACCCAATGCTCCAAACCAGTGCGAAAATATCTGAGGAAGTATTTTGTTAAATCAAATCATCAATCCATAATTGAAGACATGAACGTGTTGATTAAGAAAATTTTATCTCTCTAGATTTAGTATCATAATATTTTATTTTTACTTCTTTGAGTTTATGTAGATTAGTATATCATAATCTTTTTGTAATTTTTGGATTTCTGTAGATTCAATATATAATAATCTTTTTTATAATTAATATATAACTAATTTTGATATATCTTTAATATATATATTTGAATCTTTATTAAGAATACGTGTTTATAGAGCATTGTCATCACATCAGACTTTGTTGATCCCGTTGAAAGAAAGTATGTTATTAGTTTGTTTTCTTTAATTTTTTTTTTCATGGTACCTTAATTTATTTAATGATTTTGTCCGATTACCTCCAATCATTTGAAGTTTTATTAAGAATACGTGGTGGAGGGTTGTCATCACGAAAATGCGATATATAACTTGAGATTGACGAAAATAGAACAATAATGTAATTTTATATTTATTTATTTTTTTGTATATTTTTTTAAATAGTGTAATTTTTCGTTTTATTTGTACATTTTTTTTTCAATTTTCTTCCCTTCTATATTTTTTATTTTAATTATTCCCACATATTATGCGGGTTGTGCACTAGTATGTGTATATAAGTACGTGTGTAATGAAATTGGGGGGAGGGGGGCATGGCCCTCCTTTCTCAATGCGTGCGCCCGTTCGCCCCTACTTTCAAGAATATGTTTTTTAATTAAAATGAATAGCTCCACCGTACCTCTAGCCCGATAGCAAGTAATGACCGAAATCACATGAAACACAGAAGTCTTGCAGTCGCGGTATATGATTCATTTTTTTTTTCTTTTTTCAAGAAAAGTTTAGAGTATATGATACCAAAAACAGGATAATAGCACCAAACGAAATTGAATTGAATTCACAAAGAAACAACAATAAGAAGATGGATTCAGAGAAGATCGAGCAAATTAATTCACGGCATTCATTCGACACATACCGTAACCACAGCAACCATTATGCGATCACCCTATCATTGGTTCACGCAAATTTCATATAAGTACTTTTTTAAAAAAGAAAAGAAAACAAAGTTGGTATCTTTTTTAAAAAGTTCGGCTGTAGTATCTAAAGTGACATATATCCTAATTTCCCCTACCTTATCTTTATTTGGGAAAGAGAATATAACCTACTTGACAACTTGTGTACATTCTTCTATATATTCTTGTACATCGATCTATTCAGTAAAGCAAGTCCATACAATTACATTATTCTATAACTTGACTAAACTGTAGGCTTTGGCACAAAGCAATGGAGTAGAATAAATACCAGCATATGTCCCTTGGAAACATATCATATCTTTTTTCTCATTCAAACCATTATACACTTGCGCTGAGTTTACTAAAGCAAGTTCTACAACGTTTATTAACCCTTGTGAGACAACAGTACCAATTGTGTAGTATATAGTAATGGTTGTTATCTTTGACCATCTCAAGTTATCAATCAGAATCTGGTTAAGATCGAGCTCGCGCATTTGAAATATTTTTAATCTTATGTCTCGATCTTCATAATGCATCATCATCATTTTAAAATTCCAAGTGCATATTACTCGATCGAGAGTAATTTTACCTCAATCTCAAGTACTTATTTCTGGTAATGTGAACCTTAAACTGTACACAACCAACATATCAATTTCATGCTGCACAACTCATGAGATCAAGAAAACCCACACCGGCCAATATGCTTAATTTTGCAGATGTGAAATGTAGGGGGTGTATTGGTTGTGGATTCTATAGGATTTTTTTGGACTTTCAAAGTCTGGGGGTATTCAATTCGCATTTTAAAAAGTCTTTAAAAAATTTGAGGTATTTAATACGAATTTTAAAATGTCTTTAAAAATTTTTAGGTATTCAACAGTTTATGGATTTTAATACTATGGATTTTCTTGGATTCTCCTAAAAAAATATAAATAAATTGCACTATCCAAAATCTCTTATAAAAACCAGAGATTTCAACGGATTCTCTCAGAGAACTCTGAAAACGAAAGATCAGAAGTAGAAATGACAATATTGACCCGACCCGCGGGTACCCACCCCACCCCTATAACACTCAATCCATCTCAATCCAAATACAAATTCAAATATCAATACACCCCTATAATACACCTATACACCTATTTTTTATACAATCAAATCACTCATTCTCTTTCCTACTTTCTTCTCTCTCTTACTTCTCTTTCACACACTCATTCTCTCTCCTAGTTTCTTATCTCTCTTACTTTTCTTTCACTATTAAAAATAATAAAATATTATAACATCACTCTTGATGTGACTTAAAGTTAAATCTACCATACTTCTCAATCCTTAACCAAACACAACTTACACAACAATTACTATTCATGAATTACCCAAATCTCAATCTAATCCACCACAATCACAAACCAAACACCACCAAACAGACTTCAAAATCAAGCATGTTCAAAGACATGATTCATCTTTAAAAAACAACACCAATTAAAACCAATAATCCACAACAAGCACCCGTTGTCAAAAATAGGTATGAAAGTGGTGGAGGGAATGAAGTCGTGAGTTATGAGCCGACGATAGGCATCCACCGCGTTGTTCTGGTGGTGTTCCAACAACATGTAAGACGTCTGATAGTGAGTGCTGCCAGAATTTCAACATTAGACAATTTTCTCAGGACTACATGCTCGGATCTCCAGTTGCACATTTGTGCCCATAGAAACTATTGCAACATTTCAAATATGAATATTGTGAGTTTTATCTCAAATCCTCCTAGACTAGACGAGTGCTACTCGTCTTGTGAAGATCAGGTAGATTCTACTCTACTACTGTACTCGTCTGTTGGGCAGATCAGTCGAGGTACTTAGTTGATAGAAGTCTTCTGAAGGACTCAGCTGTTGGGCGTATCAGCTGGTGGAGTCAGACAAGTTAGCTCAGACCAGATCAGATGAGTTGGAGGAGTCCAAACAGATGAGATGGGTGTTGCGAAGGACAAGACGAGTTGGGAAGACCAGACAAGTAGAGGTCTGACCAGACTAGTTGAGTTCTGTTAGCAGGGTTAATTTTTGGCTAAGTATGGAGTCGTCTTGTCTTGCGAAGACAAGTGAAGGGCAAGGAGGTCAATTCAGATTGGGTCACGCTGAAGGTGTGAGTTTGTTACACGGTTGTAACAGAATCCACGTGGCAACAGAGCACGCTTTCAACACACGCTGCAATCACCTTGAATCCTATAAATACCCCATTACTTGTAATTGTAATTCTTGACGCGTACGAGCATTCGTTTTGAGAGTTGAGAGTTCACGAGTGAAGTGAGGATAAATCCCTTTCCGAGTGATGAGTGTTTGTAAACATCTCTTGAACTAATCAAATTGAAGTCGTGTGTCCAGTGGATGTAGATCACGTTGATCGAACCACTTAAATCTTCTTGTGCTCTGTTTTTTCGTTTTCGTTTATATTTGTGAATTGCCATGCTTTCGTTGGATTGAATATTGGCCGATTATTTTGCTTGTGATTGTAGACGTCTAATCGGAGTCGAATTATCATTGACAATCGTAACAATTGGCGCCGTCTGTGGGAACGATCGGGATCGAGAGGAATCGATTGTCAGCCATTAATCAACTGCCAGTTCGAAGATGGAGAATTCGACCAAGTATAATATTGAGAAGTTCTCAGGCACAGGTGACTTTGGGCTGTGGAGAGTCAAGATGCAGGCTCTCCTAGAACAGCAAGGCTTGTTCGACGTGCTCGAAGAGTCTACAGCCCCAACTGAGGAATCTGCCTCTGTTGCTGCTGAAAGGAGCAAGATGCTCAGGAAAGCTCGAAGCACTATTCTACTCTGCCTTGGTGATAAGGTTCTGAGAGAGGTGGCTAAAGAGAAAACCGCGAAAGAGGTCTGGGACAAGCTAGGTAAACTTTACATGGTTAAAACCTTAGCTAATCGTCTCTATTCGAAACAGAAGCTGTATGCCTTCAGAATGGTGGATGACAAACCCATTCCGGACCAGCTTGATGAGTTCAATAGAATTCTTGATGATCTAGAGAATTTAGATGTCAAGTTAGAGGAAGAGGATAAGGCTCTGATTCTATTGAGTGCTCTCCCTAAGTCCTTTGAAATCTTAAAGGATACCATCTTGTATGGTAGGAAGGAAAGTATTACATTGGAGGATGTAATGTTGGCTGTCAAGTCCAAGCTGCTGCACAACAAGACGTCTCAAGTAGACAAGGTCAGTAGCGGAGAAGGATTGGCAATCAGAGGTGGCCAGAAGCGATCTGGTGCCAAGAAGGGGTCTAGTCAACCCAAAGGAGCTGATAAGGGAAAATCAGCTGTGTCCAATCAAGGTGATGCAGTGTGCTACCATTGCAACAAGCCTGGGCACTATAAGAATGCTTGTCATAAATACAAGCAGTTCTTGAGGAAATCTGGTGCCAATACCTCTAATGACAAGAATCAAGCTAATCAGACTCAAGTTGAGAAGGAGCATGAAGGCTATGAGTCTGCTCAAGCGCTAACCATCACATCCTCTACAGAACAACAAGCATGGATCCTTGATTCAGGGTGTTCTTTCCATATGACTCCAAGACGAGATTGGTTTCATGACTTCAAGCAACAGAAGGGCGGTTCTGTTCTGCTTGGGAATGATCACACTTGCAAAGTTGTTGGAGAAGGTAGTGTTCACCTGAAGATGTTCGATGGGGTAGTAAGAATACTCAAGAGTGTTAGGTACGTACCTGAACTCAAGAGGAATTTGATCTCACTTGGGATGCTGGATTCTATGGGCTATAAATTCCAGTCTACTGATGGAGAGCTCAGTGTGTCAAAGGGGGAGCTGACTGTCCTGAAAGGCGAGAGAAGGAGTGATCTCTACTTTCTTAAGGGATAAACAGTAGCTGGTAGATCAGATGTAGCGGAGGTGCAAGACAACTCGATGTTGTGGCACAAAAGACTAGCTCACGTAGGCGAGAAGGGCCTAGTGGAGTTGTCTAGACAAGGTCTGCTTGGCAAAGACAAGATCACTCAACTCGACTTGTGTGAGTCTTGTATTCTTGGTAAGTCCAAGAGACTTAAGTTTGGTAAGGGTGTTCACTCTACCAATGGGATCATGGACTATGTCCATTCTGATCTATGGGGGCCAGCGAGGAATCAGACGAGGTCTGGTGGAAAATACTTCTTGTCTATCATAGACGACTACTCAAGAAAGGTGTGGGTGTCTATTCTCAAGTCGAAGTCAGAAGCATTTGAGAAATTCAAGGAATGGCTCATTGAATGTGAAAATGTCACAGGCAAGACTCTCAAACATTTGAGAACTGATAATGGTCTGGAGTACCTATCAGACGAGTTCAATGCGTTCTGCAAATCGAAAGGAATAGTACGGCATAGGACTGTGCCAGGGACCCCTCAGCAAAACGGAGTAGCTGAGAGGATGAACCAGACACTACTTGAGAGAGTCAGGTGTATGTTGAACAGTTCTTGTCTGCCAAAGGTGTTTTGGGGAGAGGCTGTGTCTACTGCAGCCTATTTGATAAACAGGAGTCCTTCCTCGGCTGTGCAATACAAAACCCCAGAGGAGTTGTGGTCTGGACATGCAGCCGATTACAATCATTTGAAGGTATTTAGATGTCAAGCTTATGCTCATGTCAAGCAAGATAAGCTTGAGCCTCGAGCATTGCGATGCGTGTTTGTTGGGTATCCTTCTGGCGTGAAAGGATACAGGTTATGGTGCCTCGAAGCTGGGATGCAAAAGTGCATAATCAGTAGAGATGTTACATTTGATGAGAGTCGGATGCCTCTATCAGAACAGACTAGTACGAGTACTAGTGCAGCTGATAACCAACCAGACGAGACACAAGTCGAGGTGGAGCAAGTTGACTCCACAAGACCAGTTGGAGATGATATTGATCCAGATGAGGAGGGCGATCCTCAAAGTGAGAATGATCTTCAACATTATCAGCTGGCACGGGACAGAACCAGACGAGAAGTCCACCCACCTCAGAGGTATGGTCAAGCTGACATAGTCTCATTTGCATTATGCGCAGCTCTTGAGGTGGAGTCTCTAGAGCCGAAGTCTTATTCAGAAGCCATTAGCTGCCACGACAAGGAGAAGTGGATAGTTGCTATGGAGGAGGAGCTGCTTTCTTTGAACAAAAACCAGACATGGGAGATTGTTCAGAGGCCCAAGAACAAGAAGTTAGTTGGGTGCAAGTGGATCTATAAAAAGAAGGTGGAGGCTCAGTGGGGTGGCAGACTTAGATACAAGGCGAGGCTTGTAGCTAAGGGATTTACACAGAAAGAAGGTATCGATTTCAATGAAATCTTCTCACCTGTTGTGAAGCATTGTAGCATCAGAATCTTGTTAGCTATGGTCGCTCAATTCGAATTGGAGCTACATCAGATGGATGTGACCACAGCTTTCTTACATGGATCTCTAGACGAGAGGATCTACATGAAGCTACCAGAAGGGTTGGACATAGAAGAAGGGGAAGACAAGGTCTGTCTGTTGAAGAAGTCCCTCTATGGCCTCAAACAAAGCCCTAGACAATGGTACTTGAGATTTGATGAGTACATTTGCTCAGCTGGTTTTACAAGGAGCTTGTACGACAGCTGTGTCTATTTCAGACGGGTTGGGACTGGTGTTACCTATCTTCTGTTGTATGTTGATGACATGTTAATAGCAGGAGAGTCTATTGATAGTGTTAATCAAGTTAAGGAGATCCTCAAACAGGAGTTTGAGATAAAAGATCTTGGTGAAGCCAAAGTGATTCTTGGGATGGAGATCAGTAGACTAGATGGGTCTATTCTGCTGAGTCAACCTACTTATCTTCAAAAGTGTTAGAGAGGTTCAGAATGCATAAGGCAAAGACTGTCTCTACTCCTATTGGCCAACATCATCGTTTGTCCAATCAGATGAGTCCCAGGAACAGCCAAGAGCGAACTCAGATGAGCAAGATACCTTATGTCAGTGTTGTAGGGAGTTTAATGTATGCTATGGTGTGTTGTAGGCCAGACTTGACGCATGCTATGAGTGTGATCAGCAGATATATGAGTGATCCAGGCTTAAGCCATTGGGAAACGGTTAAGTGGGTTATGAGATATGTTCTGGGATCAGCACAGACAGGTCTGAAATTTCAGAAGATGCCAAGTGAGGGGGATGCACTTGTGGGATACGTGGATGCAGATTACGCAGCCAATGTTGACACTCGAAAGTCCTTAACAGGATATGTGTTCACTCTATTTGGTACGGCAGTGTCGTGGAGGTCTATTCATCAATCCATAGTTGCATTGTCTACTACTGAAGCGGAGTACGTGGCCTTGACTGAGGCAGTCAAGGAAAGCATGTGGCTGAAAGGGATTCTTAAGGAATTTGGTTTATCTCAGAACAGTGTGACTGTCTTCTGTGATAATCACAGCGCAATTCATCTCGCAAAGCATCAGGGGTATCATGAGAGAACCAAGCACATTGATGTGAAACTGTACTTTGTGAGAGACATTGTGGAGAAGGGGAGCGTCCAGGTGGTTAAGATAGCTACTGAGGAGAACCCTGCTGATGCATTTACTAAGGCATTACCAAAGGAGAAGTTTGATTTATGTCTTAGGTCAGTTGGTTTGCATTAGTGACCTCTGCGGAGAAGGCTACTAGTCTGGTGGCGGCAGATTAGTAGTAGAGTCTGTCCTTTGAGAAGGATAGATCGGAGCTGTTTAGTTCAAGGTGGAGATTTTGAGCTAAAGGTGGAGAATTGTGAGGTTTATCTCAAATCCTCCTAGATTAGACGAGTGCTACTCGTCTTGTGAAGATCAGGTAGATTCTACTCTACTACTGTACTCGTCTGTTGGGCAGATCAGTCGAGGTACTTAGTTGATAGAAGTCTTCTGAAGGACTCAGCTGTTGGGCGTATCAGCTGGTGGAGTCAGACAAGTTAGCTCAGACCAGATCAGATGAGTTGGAGGAGTCCAAACAGATGAGATGGGTGTTGCGAAGGACAAGACGAGTTGGGAAGACCAGACAAGTAGAGGTCTGACCAGACTAGTTGAGTTCTGTTAGCAGGGTTAATTTTTGGCTAAGTATGGAGTCGTCTTGTCTTGCGAAGACAAGTGAAGGGCAAGGAGGTCAATTCAGATTGGGTCACGCTGAAGGTGTGAGTTTGTTACACGGTTGTAACAGAATCCACGTGGCAACAGAGCACGCTTTCAACACACGCTGCAATCACCTTGAATCCTATAAATACCCCATTACTTGTAATTGTAATTCTTGACGCGTACGAGCATTCGTTTTGAGAGTTGAGAGTTCACGAGTGAAGTGAGGATAAATCCCTTTCCGAGTGATGAGTGTTTGTAAACATCTCTTGAACTAATCAAATTGAAGTCGTGTGTCCAGTGGATGTAGATCACGTTGATCGAACCACTTAAATTTTCTTGTGCTCTGTTTTTTCGTTTTCGTTTATATTTGTGAATTGCCATGCTTTCGTTGGATTGAATATTGGCCGATTATTTTGCTTGTGATTGGAGACGTCTAATCGGAGTCGAATTATCATTGACAATCGTAACAAATATCTATTCCGTGGAATTGAGCTTCTACATATATAGAAGCTAGAATAATTAATAAAATATTTATGTATTTCCATTGTTCAATTCTTAACCTGTAAATTTCTATTAATCTCAACCCTTTATTATATCTATATTTCATAATTAATTTGCCACATCACCCCAATAACACCTACTAACAAAATATACAATTCTCTCACCCTAAAATAATTTTACCGTTTATTATTTTCATTTCATCCCCTCTTCAATACGTCTTGTCCTATTTTTTTTATTTTTTTTTAATAAAATCTACATATTTTTGAATTGGGTTTGATGATGATGATATATATATTTGTATTGTTTCCCCATGTTCTAATTTTTTCCTGGATATGAATTATATATATACTCTACATTCATTTGTGAAATAACTAGCTATTGATTTTTGAGTCCTATTATTGTATATAATTAATTAATTAGCTATAACTCAGATGAATTTTATGTTTATGGAATGTTATCTGAATGATTAATATAAAGAACAATAATAAAAGATCCAAAAAATGCACATAAAAAGAGAAGAAAAACACTTTTTAGAATGGTTTGATTTATGTTTTGAAAATTCATAGTACATCAAAAATAATAATTGAAGAATAAAGAGAAGTCCAATAAAATAAAGAAGAAAGACACAATCATTTTTTTTTTAATTGTGAGTCATAGATATAATAAAGGGTTGAGATTGAAAGAAATTTTAAAAAATTACAACTTTGGAATTGGAGAGGATCTTTTCCCGTGTTATTTATATGTGTAACAAAAAAAAAGAATTGTGAACTAGGTTCGTAAAAACGTTTTACGTTTTAGTAATTTTGAGAAGAATAATTCATAAATTCAAACATCTTTTTGGAACTCTTTGTGTTAAAATATAATTCAAAATAATAATTAATTTATACATTTTTTTTTTGGAAGGAGAAAAAATATTATATAATACTGGTACCAATGGTACTCATGCATATATTTAAATGTGACTGTCAATTTATTATCAACTACAAAAAATTGAAGTGATCAAACATGGAAGAATAAGTTGCAGACTTGCAGTAACGAAAATATATATTTAATTAATTTATTGGATGGAATATATATTTAATAAAACAGTATCGATTTCAATCTACATGAATTATAATTGGATGGAATATATACCATGAAGAAAGCCGTATAAAGTAGATGTTTTAATTGGTATGATTTTCTTTTTCTTTTTACTTATTTTTTTTTTAAAGTAGTCAAATTTTAATAACGATTCTCCATAGTTGATACTAGACAATTGTATACACTTTTCTATATATTCTTGTACATCTATTATTCTGTAAATTAAGTTTATACAATTACATTATTCTCCTTATAAAGTAATTGATGATTCCGAGATTACGACATTACTAAAGAAACAAACTCTCCAAATACATCTCTAGTGATGGCACTTTCATTTTATTTCCAAATGAAATTGAAAATTAACAAAAAAATAACAATATAGATGTATTGAATTAAAAACACAACTCTGAGAAAAAAAAAGTTAAAAACGTCAAATTAATATGCAATAAACGTGTTTAATTACTAAACCTTTTGACGAGTAGATTCTCATTGAAAGTAAAAAGAAATGAAAGCGTAAAGAGATTCGGTTGGAGATATGTGGTTTGGGACATACTACTTTTAGGCCTAAGTTATAAACTGCCCAAACAGAACCCACCATTGAGAAAAAGCTAGAATAAACCAATACAAATAGTCTCAAAACAAGTGTGACAGTGTATGAGAGGGGGTTGTTTTTAAAAAAAAGGTTGGTCTGCTATGGACTCGAGTGCATGTTGTGCACTCTAGTCCATGTTGCACTTTTCAGTTTTACTGACTTACACTTTTTGGTAAATGATGTTGTACTTTTCAATTATTAAACTGTATAAGTAATATTTTTAGTTATAGTGACTTACACTTTTTAGTAATATTGTGTTGTACTTTTCAATTTAATAACTTACACTTTTCTTTAGACTAGGGGTGCACAACATGCACTCGAGTCCATACTAGACAAAACCTTTAAAAAATTACAATCAATGCAAACGTACACTACAAGAAAATTTACTTTTAGTGAGAGAAATCATATTATTATACCTTCTCTAGCTAAAAGTCAATAGTGACTGTAATTGACTTTTAGTGAAATGTTCTGCCATTAATCTTCAAATTCATGTACGACGCTAAAAACTGTTAGCTAGAGAAGCAATAATGAGAGGATATCGTCATTAAAAGTCAGTTTTTTTTGTAGTAAACATAAATATGTATTGTCCAAATGCAAAGTACTAGAATATGAAAATACTTTTTGAATATTTTTACAAGTCTTAACACTTAAACAATCTATATACGAAAATAATGATAGGCCATTTTATATTCCTCAAAATCACTTAGTAAATAACTACTTTTACTCACTCAAGATAATGCTTATGTCATCATGAAAAACATTTTTTTTCTAAATGAACTCTACTGTGTATAATTAAAGTCAGTTTTATATGTCATAACAATTATGAACAGATTATGATAATTTGGGGTAGAAATTTGGAGTAGAGTTGTGAGTGTTGTGACCACAAATTAATACTCTGGGAGCTAGCAATATTGTTGATAGGAAGGGAACCCATGATGGTGACATAATTAAATAAAGTGGAAAAATTATGAATTCATGGAAAAAAAAGCCCTATAAATAGATGTTATATAAAAGTCATAAAATATATAGAAATGGCAAGAGAAGTAAACCCTCCAGTGGTTAGCCGTGTGATCGGTGATGTTCTCGGCCACCATCGAGCTTCAACTTTTCGCTGGTGATCAATTTATTATCAATGGCTATAGGGTGAGACCGTCTCAACTCTCCGCCCGCCCTAGGGTTGAAATCGGAGGACACGATTTTCAAACATCTTATACTCTCGTAAGCATATAATTGTATATATATTATTATTATTTTGAAAAAAAACAAAAAATGCCTAAGCGAAAGTACAAGAGGTACTAAACCCTTACTCAAAATTATACTTATATTACTATAATTAATTTTACAATATTGGAACATTGTGTGTGTATATATATAAATATATATAAGATTATTATTGACTATAATTTTCTTTTAATTTGTAGGTTATGGTTAACGCTGATTTTCCAAGTCCTGTAAATCCATGCTATCGGGAGTATTTGCACTGGTATCTATATATCCTTAATTCTCTTTTTAATAATAATAATATAATAAATTAAAAATCAACTATATTCAATTTGTTAAAAATCAGTGTGTAATTATTAATTACGAGTATAAAATTTGGTGGGGATAGAATGAAAAGAAACAGTAGTCTTTGCAATAGAATATATTGATACGATTTAAATTGGAAATCTACCCTTAACTTCTCAGATTTCTCTCTTTCTAATTTTCTAATTTTCTTAGATTTTTTTTTTCTCTCTCCTCTCTCTCCCCTTTTTTCTCTATTCTTACAGTTTTCTTAACTCCCTCTTTCTCCTTTCTTTTTTCTCGACGGTTTTTTTCTTTTCTTTTTTTAATGCTCTCCTCTTCCACGTTCATTTTTTTTTGTTCCTTCCCCCTCAAAATTTCTTTTCTTTTTTTAAAATAATTATTAATTTATTTATTTTTTATATTTTTTTTTATATTTTAGTTTTCTTTATTCAGTTTTCTTAAATAATTGTTTTCTTTATTTTTTATACATAATTTTTTTTCTTAAATAATTTTTCAGTTCTCTCCTCTATCTCCCTCTTTTTTCGACAGTTTTCTTAAAATAATTGTTTTCTTTATACAATTTTATACACTCTCTCCCTCTTTTTCTGACAGTTTTCTTAAATTATTTTTTTAAATAATTGTTTTCTTTATACAATTTTCTTTTATATTTTTTTTCTCGACAATTTTTTTCTTTTCTTTTTTTAATTCTCTCCTCTTCCACTTTCATTTTTTTTGTTCCCTCTCCCTCAAAAGTTCTTTTCTTTTCTTTTTTTAAAATAATAATTGATTTATTTATTTTTTATACTTTTTTTTATATTTTAGTTTTCTTTATTCAGTTTTCTTAAATAATTGTTTTATTTATTTTTTATACAGAATTTTTTTTCTTAAATAATTTTTCAGTTCTCTCCTCTATCTCTCTCTTTTTCTCGACAGTTTTCTTAAAATAATTGTTTTCTTTATACAGTTTTATACTCTCTCTCTCTTTTTCTGACAGTTTTCTTAAATTATGACCCCTCTCCATCTTTCCTCTTTTGTTCTCTAATCTCCACAGTTTTCTTAAAAAAAAAAATCTTTCTCCTCTCTCTCTCTCTTTAAGATTCTTTACGGTTTTCTTTTTACCGTTTTCTTTTATATATTTTTTTAAATAATTATTTCATTCCCTCCTCTCCATCTTTTCTCTTTTTTTGTTTTCTCTCCTCCTTCTCCATTTTTTTAGGTTTTCAACCGTTATTTTTATTTACAGTTCTCTCTGCTTAATTATTTCTGTCATTTTATCCGTACAGAACCAAACTCATAAAAGTAAAAGTTGTGCGATGTTGGACTGTATTTTCAAATGACGGTAAACAGTTTCAAATGACGGTAAACAGAAGAATTACTTTGAATTAGTAGTCATTGATGAAAAGGTGAGCATTTCTACTCTAAATTTCTTCAATTTACTCTTAATTTCCATTTCATTTTTTTTATTCTCCATTTGATGTGACATTTATTTTCTATTTATTTAGGGAACAAAAATACAAGCTACTGTATCGAGATACCTCATACACAAGTATCAGAACGTTATTAAAGAAGGATTTACGTACAATTTGTATAATTTCGGAGTTGAAAAGCCCAACACCCTTATATTAGCTACAAAACACCCTAGTTTTTCTTTCGTCTCCTAACTGTATGAAGGATTACAGGGCACTTTACCGATCCAGTTTGAACATTTGTTCATAAATTTATTTTCAGAATCCACATCTCTGAAGAAGACTTGAAGAGTAACTGGAATAACTATATAGTGGTATAGTGGTCAAGTTATCGGATGACAGTAATTCGATAACACACTTTCAATGCAAAAGTTTTTCATCAAAGGTACAACCACATTATCCTATTCTTCATTACTCTTATATAATCCTACATATTTTACAAATAATTATATTAAAGTGTTACTGCAATGTTCAACATAGTTCATTGATAACATCGAAAAACAAGGAGGTCATTTTTTCTTTAAATTTTGAATATCACATTACTTTTAATATATTTGTATACAAATATGTGAAACTAATTATGAAATTGTACCTACCTTCAGCAGATTGTAACATCTTCTATTTCTTTGATAGTCAGTGTTCTGGTGGCAAGAGAAAATTTCCTACCTGAAGATGAGGATAACACCATTCATTACATGATCTACAACAAATCAACTTATCCAGGTCAAGATTGAGAAAAGTTGATTGGAAGAAGTAGTCATGTTAAATACGGAGTATATGTTTATGTATTTTTTAAAAACTTTTTAGTTTGGAAATGCATTTTTAAGATTTGAATCTCTATTTTTTATACTATGGATATTGATAGGTCTAATTAACATATATTTATACTTCAATTATAATTATAAATGAGGTTTGTTTATGTTCTCTTGACAGGTGTTGATAATTTTTTGTTATGTAAATCTTAAAATCTATTTTATATTCATTTTGTTTTTTGTTTTTTATAAAGTTTTTCGATTTTCACAATTATTTTTATTTACAATTTCTTAATTATTAAAAGTAAAAGTTGTGCAATTGTATTTTTAATCAACTAGCACTCATTTTAATTAGGCCATATAATTTAATCTCCTTATATACTATCATGATTTTAATTAAACCAACAAATGTTTTCTATATTATTCTACAAAGTACATGTTCTCTATATTATTCTACAAACTTCTACAAAGTACTACACATTTATATCTAATCTCCTAACAAAAAATAATATTGTATACTCAATAATATTTCATCACTTCATGTAATTATATTAATTTCAATTTCATTGTTTTATTCTTCATTTGAATTCTCTTATTCAATTATTCTGAACTTATGGAAGAGTATATTCTTTTATTCAATCCCAATTTATGCTAAAGTAATGTTGAATAATTATATAAAATCTTATTAAATAATAGTAATATATTTTTTTTCAATCCCGCAAAATTCGCGGGTCTTACACTAGTATATAATATATATACTAATCAAAATAGGTAAATAATACTTAGAATATACAATTTCTAAATTTTGAACCTGTAATTTTGTTTGTCCTTTTTTTTGTTATTGAAGAGTATTGACCAGTTAATAAGGGCTTGCTAGCTCTCTTAATAGAAGCAATTTTTATTGCATAAAAAAAATATAAAATAGAAGTAATTGCATATATCCTTGGATATTAAACAAGTTCCTAATACACCCTACCTTGTACTTTTAATATCATTAATTTTAACCTAAAACATAAGTAACAAAAATAGGTAGAATAAAATTAAATAAGGTATGTAATAGGTATCATGTAATGATGAAAGTGGTGTAGGGAATGAAGTCGTGAGTTATGAGGCCCCTGCGCCGACGATGGGCATCCACCACGTTGTTGTAGTGGTGTTCCAACAACCCGTAAGACGTCTGATGGTGAGTGCTCCGACGTTGCGCCAAAATTTCAACATTAGACAATTTTCTCAGGACCACATGCTCGGATCTGCAGTTGCGACTTTGTATTTTAATTGCCACAGAGAAAGCGGCACCGGAGGCCGTAGACCATGCCCATAGAAACTATTGCAACTTTCAAATATGTATATTTATTATATGGAATTAAGCTTCTATATATAGAAGCTAGAATAATCACCATAAATAACCTACTTGACAACTTGTATATATTCTTGTACATCGATATATTCAGTAAAGCAAATCCATACAACTATATTATTCTATAACTTGTAACTTGACTAGAGTACTGTTGACACAAATCAACATATCATCTCTTTCTCATTCAAACCATTATACACTTGCGTTGAGTTTGCTGAATGCATATGTCCAAAAATTTTGTCATTCAAAGGTGTATTACCACATGTTCAAAAATATTATGAATACATAGTTTTTTAGGTGAATTTGCCAAAATATTTTTAGACATATAGTATCAACTTTTGGTCTTGTAGTGATAATATTTTAGCCTTTAGTAACAATATTTTGGTCATATAGTAAACCACCTGTTTACGATCCACTAATTTTCTGAACAACTCGAATTTGGACTTATAACTCACGATTTTTTTTTAAAAAATTATCTTAATTAAACATATTATTACATACAAATGTTTCCCTTTTTTTTATATTCATACTCCTTAAAAAATCAGTTCTCCACAATCAATCACAAATTAATTAAATATGCCTTTTTTTTTCTTTCATTTTCTTTTAACAGTAAACGAATTCACTGTTAACTGAGAGAATTACATTTCAAGGGCATATATTCTTCTTATAACAAAATTAATGTTCCAACTTCCAACAATCAGAAAATTTTATTTTATTAAAATTTAGAATTATAACAATCATTCAGAACTCTTCTATCATATTTCAAACAAACGCAACACTTCTTTTTTGTTAAAACATATAAATAACACATTCTCGTAATACAAAAACATTTTATTTATGGTAGCTTCTATATAGAAGTTTAATTCTTCTCCACAATATATTTGAAAGTTGCAATAGTTTGTATGGGTATGATCTACGGCCTCCCGCGCCGTTTTCCATGTGGCAATTAAAATACAAAGCTGCAACGGAAGATTCAAGCATGTAGTCCTCAGAAAATTGTTTGATATTGAAATTCTGGCGCAACTCCGGAGCACTCACCATCAGATGCCTTAAAGGTTGTTGGAACACCACTAAAACAAGGCGATGGATGCCCATCGCCCATCAACGGCTGAGGAGCCTCATAACTCACGATTTCATTCCCTGCACCACTTTCATTAATATTACATACACTATTTTTGCAATTTGTAACGAATACTAGCTCCCTCCAATTCAAAATAAGTACCGATGTTTTAGAGTTGTACTTTTGTTTTAAATTAATTTTCACAATTTTTCTCCTTTTGTTTTAGTCTTTTTTTTTTTTTACTACGTACTAATATCTAAAAAATCATGGACCTAATATTATAAAATCTTGATTGAAATTCAGTCATTCTACTAATCACACATTTGTTCCATTCTTACCATTTAATTTTGATCATCAAAAAATATACATCAACAACCATATTCCAAAGTTGAATAACAAAAAATTTACCCACAAATTCAATAAAGTGTAAAAAGAATTCGATGGCAATATCTAAGACGAACTTATACATAACACTAATATTTTACTACATTATTATGATTTATTTCTTATCCAATTAATTTTTTTTTAAAATACGACTTAAATATATATTAAGATAAAAATTGATCTCACATATAAAATTATCTCACAATTAAATGAGCTAAGTGTGAGAAAAAAATTGTAATATGAGGTGCAAGGTGTGTAATTATGTGTAAAAACTTTATAAAATTCACCAGACGTGTGCATATATGTAAAAGCTCCAATATGGATATATTATTGGATTGGTCAAGACTCAAGATTAAGGCACGTCACAAGATTGGTTTTGTCCATCCCACACACACTATTCGTGATAGTGGTTCTAGTCCAAAATATGAGAGTATATGATTACAATTCTCCTTATAAAGTACATTGGCACAAAATTATCGACATCAAAAGCACATAAATTTGACACGGATATGATTCATCTTCTTTTTTTTTTCTTTTTTAGAAAGTATATGATATATACAAAAAAAAAAAAGGCAAAATTTAGATTACGGTTCTCATGTAATTTATGCTTTCGAGATTGCGACATTACTAAAAAACAAACTCTCAAAACGCGTCTCTAGGTATAAGAATCACCCATATGTCGGCATTCCATGTTATTTCCAAATTAAATTGAATTAACTAAGAAATAACAACAAGAAGATGCATTTCATTAGCCATGCAGCCAACAAAGGAGGAAAATATAAAAAGTTGCAGTAACAAAATAAGAACAAGAAATTGCAGTAACAAAAATACTTAATTGGATTAAATATATATTTAATAAAACACTGATTACTGCCAAAATTTTAAGTAAAATTAACTAATTATAAACACTGATTTCAGTCTACATGCATTATAATTAATTTGGGGTAGAGGTGTGAGTGTTGTGACCACAAATTAATATTCTGAGGGGCTACCAATATTGTTGATATGAAGGAACCCATGAAGGTGACATAAAACAAAGTGAAAAACATTTATATAAAATGAATTCATGGGCAAAAAAAGGTCCTATAAATAGATGTTATATAAAAGTCATAAACTAGAAATGACAAGAGAAGTAAATCCTCTGATGGTTAGTCGTGTGATCTGTGATGTTCTCGACCCCTTCTCGGCCACCATTGAGTTTCGACTTTTCATTGGTGATCAAATTATCGTCAATGGCTATAGGGTGAGACCATCTCAGGTTGCCACCTATCCTAGGGTTGAGATCGGAGAACACGATTTTCGGACAGCTTATACGTACTCTCGTAAGCATATATATAATTGTTTTTTTTTTTTTAAATGCATTAAACGAGAGTACAAGAGATACTAAACCCTTACCAAAAATTATACTTAGGCCATGTTTGATAGCTTAGATTAAACCTAGATTAACTATATATCATTTTTATTGATTGTTTGATAACTTAGATTAAGGGTAGATTATGCTTTAAAATTTATAAAGTTTAGTTATCATCCTAATCTTAGATAATCCATCTTTACTATCAAACATGCCCTTATATTACTATAATTAATATTTTTACAGTACTGAAACATTGTGTGTATAAAAATATAAGATTATTGATTACAATTTTCTTTTAATTTGTAGATTATGGTTAACGCTGATTCTCCAAGTTCAGCAAATTCATACTATAGGGAGTATTTACACTGGTATCTTTAATTCTCTTTGTAATAATAATAATATGATAAATTAAAAAATAACTATAAAATTTGGTGGTGATAGAATTAAAAGAAACAGTAGTCTTTGCAATAGAAATGATCAATATTTAAATTGGAAATATTATCATTAATTAGAAATTAATTTAATTATTTATTTATGTTCAACTGATCCAATATTATATATTTTGTTTAATTATGAATTTGTAAATTGAAAATATAGGTTGGTCACTAATATCCCTGAAAGTACTGGACCTTCTTTAATTTTGGTGAGCCAATTTAATTATATCATATAATTCGTATATATAATTTATACACTAATCAATTTACAGGTAAATATATAATACTCTAGAATATACAGGTAAATCTTCCTAAATTTTGAACCGTAATGTTGTTTTTGTCTTTTTTTTCCTGTTAGTGAAGAGTACTGACCAGTTAATAACGATTTCCTAGCTCTCTTAATAGAAGTATGTTTTTGTTATTACATAAAAATAAATAAAAAAAATATATATATATATATATATATATAATGACACATATCCCTGCAAAATCAGTTCCTAAATCCTAATACACCCTTTTGCTCCTAAAACATGAGTATAAAAAATAGGTAAAATAAAATTAAATAATGTGGGCAATAGGTGATAAAAGTGGTATAGCACCTGAGCCGTCGATGGGCATCCACCGTGTTGTTCGGGTGGTGTTCCAACAACTTGTAAGGCGTCTGATGGTGAGTGTTCCGGAGTTGCGCCAGAATTTCAACATCAAACAATTTTCTTAAGATTACATGCTCGGATCTCCAGCTGCAGCTTTGTATTTTAATTGCCATAGAGAAAGCGGCACCGGAGACCATGCCCGTAGAAACTATTGCAACTTTCAAATATGTATATTTATTCTATGGAATTAAGCTCCTATATATAGAAGCTAGAATAATCACCATAAATAAAATGTTTCTATATTTCTATATTTCGTTATTGTGGTCTTAGTCTCAATTTTCTTTAAAATGTTCGACACCAATATTTCTTACATACTCCATTTAAAATTCGGGATATGGATGACAACTTCAAGATGTTTATCTACAAGAATAGTATTATTTCTCATGCAATATTCTTGTACAAACAACCATTTGATAGGGACCATGAAAAAGCTTATTCTTTGGATGACAACTTGAAGATGCTTGTTTACAAATTTACAAGAATTGTATTATTTCTCATGCAATATTCTTGTAAAAATAACCACTTGATAGCAGTGACGGACACATGAATTTTAGATTTGAAGACCCGATTTGTATTACTATAAGTGTTACGTAAACCACTAGTATTTTTTTTATTGTTGAATTTTATGATTAAAAAAAAGAATCATGATATGTCGTAACTTTGTAAGTGTATATATTGCGTTCGTGGATTAGTATTTGTACACGGAGTATGTTTTTAACCAGGAATTCATTCTTGACTTAGACAGATCTTCGTAAAGATATTTGAGTCATATACTGTTTTTTTATAAATATAAATATAAATTTTAAAAGGAATTAAATAGTAGTAACACTTTTGTACCCTGGCTCATTGTACTATACGTTCAACTGTATGCAATTACTCCATCCGTACTAATTAGAATGATTGACTTGTTTGACTTTTTACAAAAAATTGTATTAGAAAGACATACTCTCTCCATCTTTTAATAAGTGTCATTTTAGCTTTTTTAACAAATTAAGATTATAAATTATGGTCAATATCACCCTTCATTAATTATAACTAATTTTAATATATCAATTTTGTTTGATAAAGAATGTGGTTAAGAATGTAGCTAGTATTCATAAACCAAATTAATTTTGGTATAAACAATTTTTGTGGAATTTATTAATGAAAAATATTTATGGTAAATGAATAAAGGATAAAATAGTCAAAATTAAAGAAAAAACTCTAGAATGACACTTATTTTAAAATTAGTTAAAAAGTCAAAATGACACTTATTAAAAAATGGAGGGAGTATTAATTAAACAAGTAGTAACATTTCTATTATAGCCATATTTAGTGAATGTTATATTTTTTTAATGAATTGTATGGAAACAATTCTTAATAATCTTTATAGAAAACAACTACTACTACAAAGTACAAACAAACAGTTATAACTTATATGCATGAATGTTGAAAATTAATTAATAAACACCTGATAAATCTATTGGATGATCAAGAATTTATGATACTAACTAAATACTAGAAATCTATGAACACCACTCTTTTTGCTAGATTTATTATAACTTCAAATGTGTTATGATGGATAATGAGTCAAATTTCTTTAACAAAAATGAATGACCAAGAATTATTAACATACTCCTTAATTTGTATACTTCTCTGTTATGAAAATTGTATACTTCTCTGTTATGAAAAATATATACAGTGGCAAATTAATCTTCTCTGTTATGAAAATTGTATACTTCTTAATTTGTTATGTAAAACATACAAAACACGTTATTAACACAATTATAGGATGGGTTAGTTAAAACTTAATAGGCCGCGGCTAAAGCACCCAAGGATCCTATGAGTACACCCAAAAAAACTTTTTTTTATCATTAGGGGTATGCGAAATGTCTTTTGTACCCCTTCTGCACATTTAAAAAAAAAAAAAGGGCGAATGAGTACACCCACCGCTTCTATTTCACGACAGAATCATCTCTACCACCAAAACAAACACCATTCTTCAACAAAACACAAAAAATCAACAAAAATAATAAAAAAAAAAATTTAAGATGTTCGAAAATTTTTACCCAACAAACTCAAGTTGTTCGAAATTTTTTAATGAACAAACTCAATATGTTCGAAAAAATATTCAAAACAAATTAAATTTGTCCGAAAAAAAAAATCGAACAAGATGTTCGAAATTTTTTCAAAAACAAAAACAGAATGTTCGAATTTTTTTCCAAAACAAACACACATTGTTCGAAATTTTTTCCAAAACAAACTCAATATGTTCGAAAATAATTCCCGAACTTCTAAAAACCCTAATTCTCCTAAAAACCTACCTCGAAATGGGCGGCGGCGAGGGCAGGGGCGGTGGCGGACGAAGGCAGGGGCGGTGGCGAACGAGGGCAGGGGCGGCGTTCGAAGAAGAAAACGGTCGCGCGTTTTTCCGATCGCGCGTTTCAAATGAAAAAACGGCGAACAACAGGAGAGGGGGCGGTGGCGGACGAGGGCAGGGGCGGCGGTGTTCGAAGAAGAAAACGGCCGCGCGTTTTTTCGATCGTGCGTTTCAAATGAAAAAACGGCGAGCAACAGGAGAGGGGGCGGTGGCGGACGAGAGCAGGGGCGGCGGCGTTCGAAGAAGAAAACAGCCGCGCGTTTTTCCGATCGCGCGTTTCAAATGAAAAAACGGCGAGCAACAGGAGAGGGGGCGACCGTGCTTTTTTCCGTTCGTGGGAGGGGTGGTGGGCGGCGACGCCGCTAGGGAGGGAGGGGTGGTGGGCGGCAGCGCCAATTGGGAGGGAGGGGGGAGGGGGGAGGTGGGTGCACTGAAAATGTGAGAAATTGAGGAAGATAAAGGATTTAATTAGGGTTTGAAATGAGAAGATTATTTTTTAGATTTCTAAGTGGGTGTCCTCATCCGTTTTGTGTGTGTCCTCATCGCGTGGGTGTTCTCATAGGATCCTTGGGTGCCTTTAGCCGCGCCCAACTTAATAACCTAGGTAGGTAAGTTGTTCGGGAAATTTAAAGAGGGGTTGAGGAATATACCCCTCCAGCTTTGTTTAATACACTCCCCCTACATTTTTATTAATTCAATATATATATGAAATGCCAATTTTACCCTTTTACTAAATCATGTTAAATACATACACTCCCCAAATTTAAACATAACCCTAACCCTAACCCTAACCCTAACCCTAACCCTAACCCTAACCCTAACCCTAATCCTAATCCTAACCCTAACCCTAGAATTAGACAGCCGCCGTCGCCATCGACGCCACCACCACTAATTTAGAAAAAAAAATCTTACTATTTTTAAAAAACACCCCGATCGACACTGGTTTGTCGACCAAAAATACTCCGATCGACACTGGTTTGTCGACCAAAAATACTCCAGTCGACACTGGTTTGTCGACCAAAAATACTCCACTCGACACTGATTTGTCGACCAAATTTCGAAAGAAAATTTAAAAAAAAAAATGAAATTTTCGACCATTATTGATCGCCCAAAAACACTCTCGTCAACTGTAGGTTGCCGACGAGATTGTTTTTGAGCAACCACTAATGGTCGAAATTAAAAAAAAAAAAAAACAACAAACCTAACCTGTTCTCTCAAACGGCGTGGGCGAGATGAAGAGGCTGGAGGGCCGCGACGGGGCGCTGGAGCGGCGGCGAGCGTTAAGGGCGGGCGCGGGCAGGCCGCGACGGCCGAGGGGTAGCCAGAGCGGCGGCGAGAGCTGGGGTTGGCCGCGACGGCCGAGGGATAGCCGGAGCGGCGGCGAGCGCTGGGGCGGGCCGCGACGGCCGAGGGCGAGCTAGAGGCGGTGTCGAGCGCTGGAGCGGCTGGGGAAGAGAACTAAAAAAAAAAAAGAAGATGGGCGGCGGCGGAGGCGAGGAGGAGGAGAGGAGGGCGGCGGCGAAACAGGCGGTGGTGGATTGGCGGCGGCGGTGGTTGGGAAGAAGGAAGAGAAGTTTTGGAGGAAAAGAGAAGAATGAGAAAGAAGATGAGGACGATTAGGGTTAGGGTTATAAGGGGTGTGTATGTATATTTTACTAAGGGCAAAATTGGTATTTCTTATATATATTGAATTAATAAAAATGTAGGGGGAGTGTATTAAACAAAGCTGGAGGGGTATATACCCCAACCCTTTAAAGAGTTGACAATTTGGCCCATTTTTCTCGAGCGAATTTAGGCCTATGAAGGCCCAAAGTGGCAGCATAAATTCAGGGGCGCGGCTAAAGGCACCCAAGGATCCTATGAGGAGACCCACGCGATGAGGACACCCACGTGGAAAATACAAAAATACCCTTCGTCCTATTAAAACCCTAAATCCTCCCCCATTCTCAAAATTAAAAGAGTACACCCTCACAACCCATTTACTCCGCCTCCTCCACTCTCTTGAAGACGACGGCGCCGCCCACGCCACCGCCGCCCACGCCACCGCCGCCCACTCCTTCCACGCGGCCGCTCGCACAGTGCCGCCGCCTCCCACGCCACCGCTTTTGCCTCGCTGCGCCGCGCACACCTCCCTCTCCACTTCGCGGCCGCAGCCTCTCCCCCTCCCCTTCGCGGCCGCAGTCCCTTCCCCTCCCCTTCGCGGCCGCACCTCTTCCCTCTCCCCTTCGCGGCCGTTCGCGGCCGCAGCTCTTCCCTCTCCCCTTCGCGGCCGCAGTCCCTTCCCCTCCCCTTCGCGGCCGTTCGCGGCCGCAGCTCCTCCCTCTCCCCTTCGCGGCCGTTCGCGGCCGCAGCCCCTTCCCCTTCCCTTCGCGGCCGTTCGCGGCCGCAACCCCTCCCACTCCCCTTCATCGCACCCATCTACCCACGCCGCCGCCGTTCGAAGGTAAGTTTTTTTTTTACAATTTTTACAGTCCCCAGAAATTAGGGTTTTGAAAATTTAGGAAAATTAGGGTTTTTAGTAGTTCGGGAATTATTTTCGAACCTATCGAGTTTGTTTTTGAAATTTTTTCGAACATATTGCGTTTGTTTTGGAAAAATTTTCGAACAACTTGAGTTTGTTTTGGAAAAAATTTCGAACAAGATGTTCGAATTTTTTTTTCGAACAAATCTAGGTTGTTTTGAAATTTTTTTCGAACATATTGGGTTTGTTTTGTTAAAATTTTCGAACATCTCAACTTTGTTTTGGTAAAATTTTCGAACATGTTAAGATTTTATTTTTGTTGTTGAAATTTTGAATTTTTAGGATTTTTTATGTTTTGATGTTGATGGTGGGAATCCGGAATGATTTGGATGTGAAATGATGAATCGCGTGTGAACCGGAATAGATGGGTGTATTCATCCGGCTTTTTTTTTTAAAAACTACATGAGGGGTAAAAACGTCTTTTCGCACCACCCTTGGAACAAAAAAAATTCTTCGTGGGTGTACTCATAGGAAATCCGGGTGCCTTTAGCCGCGCCCTAAATTCAGGCCAGAGTCTAAGAAGAAGTCCATGAAGAATTAATGTCTAAAGCCGAAATTGGAAGCCATTAGCCACTATCGTTGACCTAGGAAACGGGAAGAAGCAAAGTTGAATTAATTCAGCCATTTTTAATGGGCGCGGTTATAGATACCCACCGATCTATTGAGTACACCCATCGAATTTTTTTTTAATGATAAGTGACATGTAAAATGTCACTTTTACCCCTCTTACAAAATTAAAAAAAAATCAAGATGAGTACACCCCCTTGTTACATTTCAACATAATCATCCCCACCCTCCGGCCTCCGTCACAAAATAAACACCATCCTTAAATAAAATTTCGAGAAACACACCAGGCAAAATTTCGAGAAACAAAATTTTAGGGATTTTTTTGGAGTGGTTTGAAAATGTACGAAAATTTTACCAAAATAAATGTGAGATATACGAATTTTTTAAATGAACAAACATAATATGTTCGAAAAAAAATCCAAAACAACTCAAATTTGTCCGAAAAAAAAGATCGAACATCTTGTTCGAAATTTTTTCCATAATATGTTCGAAAAAAAATACAAAACAACTCAAATTTGTTCGAAAAAAAAGATCGAACATCTTGTTCGAAATTTTTTCCTGAACAAACTCAAGTTGTTAGAAATTGTTTCCAAAACAAACACTGATTGTTCGAATTTTTTTCCAAAACAAACTCAATATGTTCGAAAATAATTACCTAACTTCTAAAAACCCTAAATTTTCCCAAACACGGATTGTTCTAGATTTTTCAAAAAAACCTACCTTGAAACGGGGCCGATTTCTAGTGGGGAGGGGGTCGATTTCTTGTGGAGAGGGGCCGACTTCTTACGGATCCGGCGACGACGTCTTTCTTCAAAGGACGGCGACGGCGGCTTTCTTCAACAGACGGCGGCCTTCTTATTCAAACAGAGACGGCGGTGTGGTTTGCTACGAGGCCTGAGGAAGCGGCGACCGACGCGGGAGACAATTTTTTTATTTTTTTTTACAGGGGAGGGAAGGCGACGGCCGACGCGGGTGGAGAGGAGGCGGCCGACGAGGCTGGAGAGGGAGGCTCTTGGGCGGCGCTGCGACGTGGGCTGGGCGACAATGTGGGCGGGGCGTCGACGGAGGAAACGAAGAGACGGGAGAGTTGGGAGAGGGAGGAAGGTGGGTGTACTGAATTAAAATGGAATGGCTAGAAGAATTAGGGTTTTATGAAGATGAAGGGTATTTTGGAGTTTTCATAGTGGGTGTCCTCATCTCAATTGTGTGTGTCCTCATCTCGTGGGTGTCCTCAATAGATCGGTGGGTGTCTATAATCGCGCCCATTTTTAATTTGTGCTGGGACCCAGACATTTAATTCAGCCAAAACAAGGCTAAGAGGATCGTAGCTAGACATGGGCCATTTTTATTTGCTATACTCAGCCCACGAAAAAAAAAATTGATTTCAGCCAGCCCACATCTCTTCTTTTTTTTTTTTTCTACACAAAAACTTATACTCCCTCCGTTCCACGATTATCTTCACATGTAAAGTGGCACGCAGAATAAGAAAAGTGAATTTAGTAGAGATTTTAAGGAGAATTTTTGTAAATCTTTATTTATAAAGTAATTGAATGAGTTGACTTTTGGGTATATGTGGAGAAAAAGTAATGACATTTGTGTGAATTTGAGGATATTGTGAGTAGGGGTGTGAATGGGCCAGGCCTTGGTAGACTTTAAGAAAAAAAGCCTGACCTGTTATATATTTCTTAGGCTTTGCCCATGGCCTGTCATAGGCTTTTTTTAAAGGCTCAAGCCTGACCTTTTTAATAAATAGGCCTGGCCCGAAAGCCTTTTAAAGGCCTCTTAATTTTATTAGTGTATTTTTTTTAAAAAAATCTACAACTGTATTATTATCAAATTATAAAAATTAACACTTTAAATCTCAAAATGAAAAAATGGAAGTAATAGTAAATTTATCAAATGTTCCAAAAAAAAATATTCAACTATTTTTTCAACTACTACAAAGAAAAATATAACTAGTGTTACTAAATTTTTTTACTTATTTATTTATTTGAAAATCACATGTTATATAAGTATATACTTATAATATATATATATATATATATATATATATATGTATGTATGTGAAGTTATATAGGCCGGTCTATTGAGCTTAAAAGGCTTACGAAAAAGCTTGAGCCCGACCTATTTAGCTAAATAGGCTTCTAAAAAAGCTTGAGCCCGACTTGTTTATTAAACGAGTCGAGCCGAGCTTTAATAGGCCGAGCCGTAGGCCCCTGTCGGGTAGCCTGACCCATTCCTACCCCTAATTGTGAGGGTAGAGTATATAAAGGGTTTTCCATTTTATGAGTGTGAAAGTAATTGTGGAACGTTTTAAAAAGGAAAGTGTAAAAGTAATTACGGGACGGAGGGAGTATCAAATATATGTACTTCTTGACTAAGCAGTTCTTCATTTGCTTCGCGAGGTCGAAATGGATTTTTCGCTACATTTAATGAACGCACAACCATAGGTGTGCTTAAAGGGTAAAATGCAATTTTGGTCCCAAGAGAATGTTTCGAATGCAATTTTGGTCCCACGTTCTTTTTTAGTCCCATTTTTTGCAAAAAAGGTCCCAACTGTTAAATACTTAACAGTTTCTGTTAAGTGTTAAAAATGCAAAAATGGTCCCAAAGAAAAATAAGAGGGAAAATGCTTTGGCATTGAATTTTTTTGGAGGGAAATGACCTGCATATTTTTTGGAGGTAAAATGGCTCCAATACTAAAAAAAAATCAGTTTTGTACTTTTGTAACAAAAATAAATAAATTACTCACATGCCTTCATCTTCTTCGACATCTAACATTCGATCGAACGTTAGACGTGGGTGCGGAATGTTCTGTTTAATGTCAAATGTCAAATGTCCTATTTTCATTACATAATTTCAAAAGGCTAACAAGTTCATATCATCATCAAAAAGTATTGTTTTAATTTGTTTTAAACAAACTAGCAAAAATAACTTCATCTAAGACAGAGTCAATCATCTAACCACAAACTAGATGCGCCATTGTTTTCTGTCTAACACAAAATAAAACTAAAGTTCAAGTTTTCAAAATAAAAGACAAAGAAGTTGCATACTTTACTTCTTTTTGACACCCTTCTTCTTCTTGGAAGATTGAACCATTGATGCTTGCAAGTTTGCCATGGTCACATACTTCTGGCCCCCAACTTTCAACAACGGAACAGCAGCTGATGATGGAGTTGCCATTATACTTCCTCTTTGCATAATTGAGTTCTCATTAGGGTGTAGAGTCATGGGAGCCGGTGCTCTAATATTAACCCTTGAAACTACTTGTCTAGGAGGTTTGAAAGGAATTGACTCATTTGTTGCTATAAAATGGGAACTCATAGGCACCTAGAATTTAAACAAAAAATCTCAAATAATTTACTTCACAGCCTATATCCAAATCTCAGAAATTTCAGAATAAGTGCACATACATAATCACTGCAATTTAACAAAAAAATTCAGAAATTCAGAATAAGTGAATGCATACAAAACCACTACAATTTACTTCACACTTATGTATAAATCTCATACTAAACAGATCTAAATCTCTACGCATGAATATAAAACCATTGCAATTTAACCAAAATTTTTAGAATTTCAGAATAGGTGCATGCATACAAAACTACTGCAATTTAACTAAAAAATCTCAGAATTTCAGAATAGGTGCATATATGCATACAAAACTACTGCAATTTAACTAAAAAAATCTCACAATTTCAGAATAAGTCCATGCGTGCAAAATCACTGACCAAAATTTTCAGAATTAATACATTCATCAGAGAATACTCACTGCAATTTCACTCATATCAACTTGTGATTCTTGAGTCAAAGGTGGAATGCCATCAGTTTGTGTCATCTCGTCCATTGGTGGAATTTCCTAAATTAATTAAAATATCAGAATACAGTAAAATAGTTAATATAAATACAGCATATAAGAAAAATTAACTTAAATTTACTGACTTGTGATTCTTGAGTCGGAGGTTGAATGCTATCAGTTTGTGTCGTCTCCTCCAATATTGGTGGAATTCCCTAAAAATAATATAAATATTATTAGAAATACAATAAAATAATATAAAAATCAGAATAGAAGAAAAATTAACTTAAATTAACTAACTTGTAATTCTTGAGTTTGAGGTGGAATGCCATCAATTTGTGGCATCTCCTCCATGAAGTTATCATCCTGTCATTAATTACATATTTTAGAAAGAAAAAAAAAGTAAAAATTTGAGTAAAAAAAATTAAGCAAAAAAATCTGAGTAAAATACTTACATTTGGAAACTGTTCAGCAAACTTTTTCCACTCACATGTCCTTTCATTGTGTCCTAGCCTATTACACCAGCCACATTTCACTTTCTTCCTCATCATAGGCAACAACTCTTTTGTTTTTTTCTTCTTTCTTCCACCAGATGGTTCTTCATCTGCCCCCCTTCTTCTTGCTTTTGATGGCCTTCCTCTTTTTTTCCCAAAGTTTGGAGGAAGGGGAGGTATGTATCCCGTCTTCTCCCACATGTCAACACCAACCATTGGTTGTAAAGCTGAGGAATAAACTGAATTGTATGTCTGAATCGAGTAGCATTGATGAACAAACTCTTCTGGATTCAACTTCTCAGCTCCAATTGCTCTCATTCCATGCCTACATGGGACTCCGGTCAAATCCCACAGCCTACATGAGCAAGTCTTAGCCCCTAGATCAACTGAATATCTTCCACCGTCAAAGCTTTCTATCTCATACAACAAAGAAGTTGACTTGAATGGGATGCATTCACTTGCTTTTGCCATCCTCCTATTCAATTTCTCTCTAATTGATGGGCAAATCAACTTACCTTCCCACAACCTCTCACACTTATCTCTTTTCTCTTGCAAGCTCTTCATAAGACTCATTCGTATCCACTCCAACATGGTGATGATTGGTTTTTGCCTAGCTTCTACAAGTACACTATTCCATGACTCACAAATGTTGTTTAGCAACAAGTCACATTTGGGAAATGTAGAGAAGTGTGATTTGGACCATTGAGAAGAGGGTCTTTCTTGTAACCAAGCTAAACATTTTTTTATCAAGCTCACCTATTGCCCTCATTGCATGATCAAACGCGGGTACTGTGGTAGATCTAGCAGCTGTCCACAATGCATTTTTTAGTGCAGTGCCTCTAAACCCAGCTCGTTTCATGTTTCCATGCAAATGTTTTACACAAAATCTGTTTTCACAACCTGACAAAACAACTTCAAATGCAGCCAACAGACCTTTTTGTCGATCAGACATAAAGGTGTAGAGATCATCCCTCACAATATTTAGGTCTTCCTTCAACAAACCAAGAAACCAAGTCCAAGTCTCTGTGTTTTCAGTAGTCACTACAGCATATGCTATGGGATATATTTGATTGTTAGGATCTATAGAAACAACCGTTAATAGCACCCCACCATGTGGACCCTTAAGAAAAGTCCCATCTACACCTATGAAAGGTCTACACCCGGAAAGAAAACCAGCTTTCAGTGCTTGGAAGCACACATAAAACTTACTGAATTTATTTCTGCCACCAGCCCCCTCATCAACACTGATTTTAATTGTTGACCCTGGATTCCTCAACCTAAGAGCATTTGCATAGTCCCAAATCAGATTATATTGCTCCTCACTACTACCTTCAATTAGCTTCTTAGCCTTAACCTTGGCTCTATAAGCCTGGTGTCTAGAGACATGCACCCTGGTTTCTCTTGCAATTGTATTTCGAAACGCATTTGTATCCTTCTTAGGATCTGCCCTAAAATCCTCCACATATCTCTTTGAAAGCCAAGTTGAGTTCAAAATTTGAACATGGAATGACACAGCACATGTATGAGAATTATTTATCTTCCTAATCTGGTATGTGTCTTCATCGGGTACTTTTAATGCATTTATAAACCACTCACAATCAAGACATCGAGCATAAATTCTCCTCTTATCATTTTTTGTTATCTTCACATTTCTTTTCTCAACAACCCCATGAGACCTAATTGCATCCTTAAACAGTTGTTTACTACTAAATTTTTGTCCAATCAAGAACTCGGGGTTAAACACAGTAGAGCTTGTAAATGAATTATGCAATCCACTTACACAATTTTCATCGTCAGAACCCAAATCACTACTGAAATCCTCATCTTCACTACCCTCTACCTCTACACTAGTAGACTCATCAGATTGCTCATTGTTATCTTCATCTTCCTGAACTATACCACACCACTCAACCTCCTTATCAATTGCTTCCTCAAACAATACATCATCCATGTCGCTATATCCACCACCATCACCCATTACAAACTCACTATCATCAGAATCTACATACCCCTCACTGTTATTACCCTCATCTAACCCCCCTCCTGTTGGGAATTATCCCAATACCCAATAGTAGTCCCCCAACAATGTGGTCCCCAATTCTTGTGGTCCCCAACTCCTTTGTGGGAATATTATGGGACCACATTCCCCATCTCCTTTGTGGGGAATTATTGGCACTTGTGGGTTATGGACCGTCACGCTAGGGATCCTTTGAGACTCCCTTTAAAATTACCAAGATCTATTTGAAACGTCTTTTTGAGACTCCCAAGAATCTTTTGAGATGCCCTAGGGATCTTTCGAGACTCCCGGGAATCCTTTAAAATTACCAGGATCTATTTGAGACGTAATTTAAATATGAATTATCATAAATATAATTTTATAATTTAAACAAATTAAATCAACTAATTCATGTAATGAATGTACGGTAAATAATTAAATCCCTAAACATGCGGAACTAAGGGATTACGTGTTTACCTTTGAATCGGAGAGATACCGTTGAGAAGAATAACAACTTCAACCCAATTGCCTTCTCGAGTATTCCCTAAGTCCTAGCCCGTTGATCCGGTGGGAGATCTCACGAACTAATAACTCTCAAGGAAGAATTAATTTTCTCTTGTTGCACACACTGTAATTTCGAAAATTACAGATCTCTCTTTTCCGTATTTTATGGAGAAGACCGATTTTTTTCTCAACTCTTAAAACTAAGAGTGGCGGTTTTTTTACTCTATTTATAAGAGAGAATAGCAAATTTATTTATTAGAAAATATTGGAGATCTAGAAATATTTTATTCTCCAAGAGATATTATATTATTTCCATATCTTTCTCCATAATATTCTCTCCCCAAAATAAGCGCTACTTTCCTCTCTTTCTTGCAACAAGATTAATTCTTATCTTTTTAATTACCTTAGTTAATGGACTTTTATTGGGCTACTTGAGGGGCCTTTAGGAGAATTAGGATTGGACCTCCCAATGGGCCCAGAAATCAATATTGAGCCACAATATTTTTCCAGCTCATTAATATTAATTCATTCCACTATAGAATTAATATTGCACTATCCATCCTAACCCATATTACGAAATATGGCTCCCGGTTATTATTTCCCGTGTTTAAGATTCAATGTCCATCAATTAATTTAAGCTACTGAATGCTTTAATTAATTAATATCTTTTATTCCTTAGAGTAAGGACAGCTCAACATTATTATCATACCGGAAATAAATTCCACTGATCAGATTTGATATGATAAACCTTCTGAGCCCACCAAGGGGACATAATCAACTTGACACTCCAAGACACGATTCTCTGTATTAATTTTGGCAATCTGTCCTATAATTAATAATATTGCCCAAAATATAAAGTATTGAATCACATTGATTCTTTACCCATAATAAATCAAAGCAATACTTCTTAACTACAGACAATTCCATTTAAGTGACAGAGATTAAGAAATCAACAACCACTGAGGTCTAATTCTTCATTCCTTAAGCCAGTCTAGAAGAATTACCTCTCTGTAGGTCCTATTCAGCACATCAAAATGCACTAGTGTAATCTCTTGGTCAAGACAAACCAATCTGAGCCTTACACCTCAACTTCTACCAATGGATTGTTCAATTCCATCTAAGTTGTGAATCAATTGTACTTATATACAAGGAACTGACAATGTGATCTTCTGTGATATTCTACACACCACATTGTCTACAATGTAAAGTACATCTGAACGTTTATGCAATAAATAATTACCATTCATTATATTTAAAGCAACCAGTGACAAAAATTTATTCTCATTAATAAGTGCAAAAATCAGTTTGTATACATAAGTAGCACTAAAAGCATACTTGCCAGTATAACCCTAACAATCTCCCACTTATACTCAAAGTCTGCTTTTAAGTATACTACAGCACGTCCATGTTCTACATGTCCTAATAAATTCTCCCACTTATACTCAAAGCAGCTTGGCAACGCACTTTGACCCCCATTCCTTCCACATGTCTCTCGAATGTACTCTGAGGCAGACCCTTTGTGAAGGGATCAGCTAGGTTGTCTTCCGATGCGATCTTTGCCACCACTATATCTCCTCTCTTAACGATTTCTCGTATAAGATGGTATTTCCTTTCAATGTGTTTGCTTGCCTTGTGAGCTCTTGGTTCCCTTGAATTTGCAACTGCTCCAGCATTATCGCAATAAATAGTGATAGTGCTGGGCAAATTCGGAATCACATCCAAGTCCACTAAGAAGTTCTTAAGCCAAACCGCTTCTTTCGCTGCTTCACAAGCAGCTACATATTCGGCTTCCATGGTAGAATCAGCGATGCATTTCTGCTTCACACTTCTCCATGTCATGGCTCCACCCCCCAAACAAAACACACTACCCGAGGTAGATTTTCTAGAATCCATGTCTGATTGGAAATCTGAGTCCGTATAACCCACAGGGAATAGACTATCTGACTGATAAACCAACATTCTATCTCGAGTTCTTTTTAGATACTTGAGAATGTTTTTAACTGCAGTCCAATGTTCTTTCCCTGGGTTACTTTGATATCTTGCTACCATGCCTACAGCAAAACAAATATCCGGTCTCGTGCACAGCATTGCATACATGAGGCTTCCAACTGCCGATGCATATGGAATGTTTCTCATCTCATCCATCTCCTTTTGTGTCTTAGGACACATCTCTTTAGATAGATGAATTCCATGTCTGAAAGGAACAAATCCTTTCTTGGAATTTTGCATGCTGAATCGTTTCAAAATAGTGTCTATGTATGAGGTTTGGGATAAGCATATCATCCTTTTCTGGCGATCTCGAGTAATCTTAATCCCAAGGATGTGACCAGCTTCTCCTAAATCCTTCATATCAAACTGTTTTGACAACCATACCCTCACGTCTGTCAACACCTTTTTATTGTTTCCAATAAGCAGAATGTCGTCTACGTATAATACTAAGAATACCAAGGCAGTTCCGATACACTTCTTATAGACACAACTCTCAAACTCATTTTGATCAAATCCATAGGATTGTATCACCTGATCAAAACACTGATTCCAAGCTCGCGATGCTTGCTTAAGTCCATATATTGACCTTTTAAGCTTGCATACAAGATTCTCTTGGCCTTTTTTAATGAAGCCTTCGGGTTGGCGCATGTAGATTTCTTGTTCAAGACTTCCATTTAGGAAAGCTGTCTTGACATCCATTTGCCAGATCTCAAAGTCTAGGTGAGCTGCAATCGACAAGAGAATACGGATAGACTTAAGCATAGCTACAGGCGAAAAGGTCTCCTCATAATCGATTCCTTCTTTTTGAGTATATCCTTTTGCCACTAGTCTAGCTTTGAAGGTTTCAACCTTCCCATCTGATCCTCTTTTTCTCTTGTAGACCCACTTGCATCCAATAGGTTTTACACCTTTGGGTGGTTCCACAAGCTCCCACACTTTGTTATGATCCATAGACCCCATTTCTGCTTCCATTGCAGTTTGCCAAGAATCTGCATCCTTGTCTTGGATTGCCTCATCGTACGTCCAGGGGTCAGATTCATCCTCTCCGGGGACCAAGTCCGAAGACTCTCCCACGAACATGAATCGCTCAGGTTGTCTCACAACCCTCCCACTACGACGAGGTTCCGGTTGTGTTTGTGTATCGCTTGGTACATCTACTTGTACACTTGGTATAGGAGTTGGCCCTCTTAGTTCATTTAAGGTAATCTCACTCTTGGGCTTTCTATTACTCATATAGTTTTCTTCCATAAATCTAGAATGTGTGCTTATCACAATTCGCTGATCCTTTGGACTATAGAATAAACCCCCTTTCGTTCCTCTAGGATATCCTACAAACAACCTTAATTCTGAACGAGGATCTAACTTTCCAGCTTCCTTGTCCAACACGTATGCAGGACACCCCCAAATTCTTATGTGTCTTAGACTAGGCTTTCGCCCGCTCCACAATTCTGTAGGGGTTTTAGGAACTGATTTGGAAGGTACCAAATTCAGAATGTAAGTCGCTGTTTCCAAGGCATGACCCCAAAACGACTTAGGTAAATCTGAATAACTCATCATAGATCTGACCATCTCTAAAAGAGTTCGATTTCTTCGCTCTGCAACCCCATTTTGTTGAGGGGTTCCGGGTGCAGTTAATTGGGATACAATCCCTTCGCCTGATAAGTAGCCCAAAAATTCATTGCTGAGGTATTCGCCTCCACGATCTGATCGTAGAAACTTGATACTCTTTTCCCTATGCTTTTCCGCTTCAGCCTTAAACTCTTTGAATTTATCAAAGGTCTCAGACTTATGCCGCATTAGATAGATGTATCCATATCTTGAGTAATCATCGATAAAAGTAACGAAATACTCAAAACCTCCCTTTGCTTGAATTGACATTGGTCCACATACATCAGTATGAACGAGTTCTAACACTTCACTAGCTCTATTCCCCTTTGCCCCAAAGGCTCTTTTGGTCATTTTACCCTCTAAACATGATTCACATGTTGGAAACGGCTCAACCTGGAGTGATTCCAACAAGCCGTCGTTCACCAACCTTTGAATCCTTCTTAGATTAATATGACCAAGTCTAAGATGCCACAGAAGTGTTTCGTTCATGTCTGAAGAATGCTTTCTTTTCTTAGAAATAGTCGATGTGTTATGCGATTCATTTTGTGTGGAATGTGCACAATTAATAGTATAAAGATTATTCACCAATGCTCCCGAACAGATAATCTCGTCATCACGACAAATAACGACATTCTTATTAAAAGAAACTGAATATCCATCCAAAATTAGTTTAGAAACTGAAATCAAATTCTTTCTAAAACTCGGAACATAAAGAACGTCTTTTAAAACTAAAATTCTATCACTAAAAGATAGTTGCACATCTCCCACTGCAACAGCCGCCACTTTCGTAGCATTGCCCATGGTGATGATGATCTCACTCCCACTAAGTTGTCGGGTTAGCTTGAACCCCTGAAAATCGAAACAAATATGATCAGTGGCTCCCGTATCCACCACCCACGAATGGGAAGAATACACCGCTAAACAAGTTTCAATTACTAGTGCGTGAGAATTACCTTGCTTACCAGCCTTCTTAGGCTTGGTACAGGCTGACTTCCAATGTCCTTTCAGACCGCAACTAAAGCACTTTCCCTTAGTGGTCTTTTTCTTGACACCTCCCTCAATTGGTATCTTTTCCTTGTTATTAGCTTGTTTCTGGCCATTTGCCTTCTTCTTCTTTCCACCTTTCGGTGCAGAATTAGAAGATGGACCGTTTGCCAACATAGCCGTATGCTCGTTCCTTGGTCCCATTAACATCTCAGCCGAAACCAAAGCTTGCAAGAGCTGAGCCAACGTATACTCTTGATTATTCATCGTATAGTTCAGTTGGAACTGCTCAAAACTTTTCGGTAGAGAATGGAGTAAGAAATCGATCTGCGTTTCCGCATCGAATTCAGCACCAAGAATCTCAAGTTTGTTAAGAAAACCCATCATCTTAAGAACGTGATCCCTCACGGGCGTTCCCTCGACCATTTTCTGTGATAACATATCTCGCATGGTCATTTGTCTAGCCGTACGATTCTGATGAGCAAAAAGTTCATTAAGGTTCATCATAATAGCTGAAGCGGATTCCATGTTCTGGTGTTGGTGTTGCAACACATCTGACATTGAAGCCAAGATGGTACACCTAGCCATTTCATCGGATCTCATCCACTCCTTATGATATTCCTTATCTTCTTGGTTCGTCTCATCCGTAGGGGCAGGGGGTTTAGGTTCATCAAGTACCCACTTATGCTGTTGTGCAGTCAAGACTATAAATAAATGTCTTTTCCAATCCACATAATTCTCTCCTTCCAATTTATTTTCTTTAAGTATACTAAACAGTGGGTTAAAAGGAGACGACATGCTGAACTGAGAATAAAATATACAATTTGTATTAATATCCTATTAACACAAAAATTATCACATAATTTGATCACATGTACTATATCAAAAACCTCAAAAAATCGATATAAACATGCATCAGCCAACATCTTAAAACCAATTTAAGTAAGTCACGATGAGTGTGATCGTTTACTCAAATACATTTAAGCAGGTTACAAACAAAGCAGTTACAAACCTTTAATTCAAAATTAATAGTTGGCTTCAACCTGGCCATATAAAATTGACAGGGACTCCGATGGGGAGTTAATATATCAATTTTATACCTAAGTAATAACCATAATTAAATACAGGACTATTATTTCGTTTTGAATAAGCCACTCGATGGGAGGGTCATACCGCCACTAGTAATAATCCACAATCATCCTTAAAGGAATTTATTCATGTGAACTTATCTTTTGACCTATCCGATAGGGAGAGAGGCGCTTGCCAATTTGTAGCCAAAAGACTTCACAAATAAATAAATTATGGAGGCCATTTAATCAATTTATTATCTTAAATAAATTTAATTAATAAAAAAACATACTTAGTAATTTTTTAAACTAGAGGTTTTTCACGAATTCTCATGCAGAATTAACAAATAATCATAGCATAATAACAAAACAAAAATTACACAAATTAGGCAAACACGTCCAATTATCATGGTTTAATTTTCTCGTTTTGAAGGAACGAGAATTCGTACACCCACGACCGCAAAAAAAAATCACGCCACGCCTACAAGCGACTCGTGTGGCTTGGTCGTCCGGGTGCCTCCGATTCTTTAATCCGTCTAACGGTCTTCGTCTTTGACCCGTTACAATTTATTTACAAAAAATAAATCTAACATCTAGACTAGTTTATTACAAATTAAATAATCTAATCTACCCGTGGATTTTCTCACGGGAAAAACAAATCTGACCGAATCAGATTAAAAACCACATTCAAACAACATAAATTAAAACATACATTAAAACCATGATAATTGGATACCTGCAAAAAAGATCTAACAATTCTACCATCCAAATATCAATTTAATGTAAATAGATTTAAATTCTAATTTAAATTACAGAGCCCAAAACCTTGGCTCTGATACCATCTGTTGGGAATTATCCCAATACCCAATAGTAGTCCCCCAACAATGTGGTCCCCAATTCTTGTGGTCCCCAACTCCTTTGTGGGAATATTATGGGACCACATTCCCCATCTCCTTTGTGGGGAATTATTGGCACTTGTGGGTTATGGACCGTCACGCTAGGGATCCTTTGAGACTCCCTTTAAAATTACCAAGATCTATTTGAAACGTCTTTTTGAGACTCCCAAGAATCTTTTGAGATGCCCTAGGGATCTTTCGAGACTCCCGGGAATCCTTTAAAATTACCAGGATCTATTTGAGACGTAATTTAAATATGAATTATCATAAATCTAATTTTATAATTTAAACAAATTAAATCAACTAATTCATGTAATGAATGTACGGTAAATAATTAAATCCCTAAACATGCGGAACTAAGGGATTACGTGTTTACCTTTGAATCGGAGAGATACCGTTGAGAAGAATAACAACTTCAACCCAATTGCCTTCTCGAGTATTCCCTAAGTCCTAGCCCGTTGATCCGGTGGGAGATCTCACGAACTAATAACTCTCAAGGAAGAATTAATTTTCTCTTGTTGCACACACTGTAATTTCGAAAATTACAGATCTCTCTTTTTCGTATTTTATGGAGAAGACCGATTTTTTTCTCAACTCTTAAAACTAAGAGTGGCGGTTTTTTTACTCTATTTATAAGAGAGAATAGCAAATTTATTTATTAGAAAATATTGGAGATCTAGAAATATTTTATTCTCCAAGAGATATTATATTATTTCCATATCTTTCTCCATAATATTCTCTCCCCAAAATAAGCGCTACTTTCCTCTCTTTCTTGCAACAAGATTAATTCTTATCTTTTTAATTACCTTAGTTAATGGACTTTTATTGGGCTACTTGAGGGGCCTTTAGGAGAATTAGGATTGGACCTCCCAATGGGCCCAGAAATCAATATTGAGCCACAATATTTTTCCAGCTCATTAATATTAATTCATTCCACTATAGAATTAATATTGCACTATCCATCCTAACCCATATTACGAAATATGGCTCCCGGTTATTATTTCCCGTGTTTAAGATTCAATGTCCATCAATTAATTTAAGCTACTGAATGCTTTAATTAATTAATATCTTTTATTCCTTAGAGTAAGGACAGCTCAACATTATTATCATACCGGAAATAAATTCCACTGATCAGATTTGATATGATAAACCTTCTGAGCCCACCAAGGGGACATAATCAACTTGACACTCCAAGACACGATTCTCTGTATTAATTTTGGCAATCTGTCCTATAATTAATAATATTGCCCAAAATATAAAGTATTGAATCACATTGATTCTTTACCCATAATAAATCAAAGCAATACTTCTTAACTACAGACAATTCCATTTAAGTGACAGAGATTAAGAAATCAACAACCACTGAGGTCTAATTCTTCATTCCTTAAGCCAGTCTAGAAGAATTACCTCTCTGTAGGTCCTATTCAGCACATCAAAATGCACTAGTGTAATCTCTTGGTCAAGACAAACCAATCTGAGCCTTACACCTCAACTTCTACCAATGGATTGTTCAATTCCATCTAAGTTGTGAATCAATTGTACTTATATACAAGGAACTGACAATGTGATCTTCTGTGATCTTCTACACACCACATTGTCTACAATGTAAAGTACATCTGAACGTTTATGCAATAAATAATTACCATTCATTATATTTAAAGCAACCAGTGACAAAAATTTATTCTCATTAATAAGTGCAAAAATCAGTTTGTATACATAAGTAGCACTAAAAGCATACTTGCCAGTATAACCCTAACACCTCCACCATCAATAAAATCATTTTCTTCTACATCAACTATGAACCCCATAACCTTCCCCTTTCCCTTTCCCTTATCATCATTATTAGTAGCCTTAAGAATGCCCTTCCCCTTTCCCTTATCAACCACCATAGACTGCCTATCCCCACTTTCAACATATATATGAACCTCAAATGACTTAAAATCAAGACTTAAATATAAATCATTTCCATTCATAATTTGTGTTAATACGTTGCATGAATCAAGCCTATAATACTTATTAGGACCATTTAACCCTAATTGTGCAACTAATCCATCAATTTGTTCTACAGAAATTCCAAGTATGTTCACATAATCAAAAGAACTTACTTCACCTCCTTCATATGCAAGGTTTTCATTTTTCTCTTCCCAAGAAAATTTTCCCCCGTGATGAATATGAATCGTGTACCACACCTTTTTTTCACCTGCAAACATATATTTTTAATAAATGATTATAACTTTATAGTAAAATCAACTTCTGAAAATATATTCAATACTCTGTAATGCAAAGAGATTTCAATTTTAAACAAAGCCAAAATAAGTAAGTAGTTTACTCTGTTTCTGTTTTCCAACCAAGCCAAAAAAAAGTAAGTAGTGAAACTTCTAATTACATAAACAAGGGGAGACAAAAATGTCAAATATTTGATTCATATCTATAAATTATTTTATTGAATTATTTTAATAATAACTTAATTTTGCTGTGACACTTACTGATCATTCCAGTAGAATCAAAATAATGAAAATGAAGGTATGTGAGATTCTTGGATTTGGCTTTAATGTGAAGCTCTAGTCTGATTCAATTCCCTTTGATAATGCAATGGATTTGATTAAGAAACTTTTATCACTCTCTCACACCATCCACATACAGAGAGACAAAAATATACATCAATTCTAAAACTTATATTTGTTCAACAGTAGAGGTTTTCTACATTCATTTGAATGTTTTTGACAAATTTACTAAACTTGTGTCATATTAAACATATGACCTAGATATAAACATATTACAACTCACAGTAAGCATAAATTTTTTGTTTTTTATGCTTACGAAAAACAGATTACAAACTCACAGTAAGCATAAAAACAGATTACAGACTCACACTAAATCTTAAAAATACATAAGAAAAATTGTAATAAACACAAAATCATCAAATGGAATCACCAAACGATCAAAATAAATTTGTCTAACTTGCAGAACTTGTACGAAAACAGAGCCTAAAGAAAATCCATAATTATGTACGCAAAAATAAGAAAACAGGGCAAAAAGAAAACCCTTTATTTTGCAGAAATTTGGGGAATTAAAAACCTAAGATTTTCAGATGAACTTACGTCGTGGGGGATGTTCTCCAACCTTGCCTTGTCGCAGCATCTTCAGTGGGTGTGATTTCAGCGGCGTGCGATTTCAATATCTTCAATTTTGAGTGCCATTTCAAAGTTTTTCGATTTCAGCAGAACTTAGCGTGCGATTTGGGGTGGCGACTTCAGGATTTTTTGATTTTGTGTGCGATTGGGGTGCGTTTTCAAGGCTTTGTGATTTGGGGCGCGATTTAGGGTTTTGGGATTTGGGGTGTGATTTCAGCGTATCGCGATTTGGGGTGTGAATGGAGGGTATCGCGATCTGGGGATGGTTCTTACAGGATGCTTTGATTGATGATTTCAGTGAGAAGCCTTGGATTTGAGATTGTTCTTTGCGAGATTTCAAGGGTTTCTTTTTTGAGATTTTGATTGCTTTTGGATATTTGATCGAAAATGAGGAGTTGCGTATTTTTGTTTCAGATATTAACGGCGCGTGTATTGCACGCTACCAATTCCGTTAATCTTTGACGGGAAAATTACGTGGGACCATTTTTGCTTAAAATGGGACCATTTTCTTGAGTAGTCATTCTCCTGGGACCAAAATTGCATTTTTCCCTGTGCTTAAATGATGTGTTTAATCCATATAAAACCATTTCAACACTTTCATAACATAAGTGGATTGATGCACAAAAATCTCATTATCAGAGTGTAAAATTTGAAAACCCAAACAAAATTTTGTTTTACCAAAATTCTTCATTTCAAATTTCCTCTTAAGGGAAGCCACGACCTTTGATAACTCTGTAGGGGTCCCAATGATATTCAAATCATCAACATATACGACAATAATCACATATTCACATCCAAATCTTTGAATAAAAACATAGGGTATATATGATCATTGTTATACCCCTCCTTAATCAAGAATGCATCAAACAATTGTACCACATGCGACCAGATTGCTTTAATCCATATAAGAATTTGCTCAACTTGACTGAATACATGTTTTAAGAATTCTCGTTTTTCATTATCGGCACCTTTAATCCCTCGGGGATTATCATATAAATATCTTTCTCTAATGAGCCGTACAAATATGCTGTAACGACATCTAATAGACGCATTTCAAGTTTTTCTTACACTGCTAGACTTACTAAATAACGAAAAGTTATTGCATCCACCACTGGAGAATAAGTCTTCTCATAATCAACACTTGGCCTTTGGGTAAAACCTTGTGCGACAAGCCGGGCTTTATACCTCACGATTTTATTTTTCTCATTTCTTTTTCGCACAATTACTCATTTATGCCCCACAATTTTTATACCATTAGGTGTACGGACAAAAGGTCCGAAAACATTACGTTTAATAAGAGATTGAAATTCTGCATTTATTGCGTCTTTCCACATTGGCCAATCATCTCGTTTTCTACATTCATCAATAGATGTAGGTTCAGGATCCTCATCATCTTCCATTATATTAAGCGCTACATTATATGAAAAAATATTGTCGACGTCGATTTCATTTCGGTTCCATCTCTCTCATGTTCTGACATAATTTGTCGATATTTCATCATTTTTGGGCGCCTGAAATATCATTTTTTGGAACTTTAAGTAGTATGTCAGATTTTTCAACAGGATTGTTCACATTATGACCATCCTCAATATTTGCTCCTTTTATTATTCGAGAATAATTATCTTTGGAACCAAGAGGTCTACCACGCTTCAGGCGTGCCGTAAACTCATTTTCCATGGAAGATGGTCCTTCAGGGACATCAATTCTGTTAGGAGCATTAAGAGCTGGAATATAAGATTTTGTAACTCTTTTAAGGTCAGTAAATGCGTCTGGCAGTTGATTCACAATTTTTTGCAAATGAATTAACTTTTCAAGTTCACACTGCTTTGTACAAGGATCCATGCAATTTAATGATAATTCATTTCAATAGATATTCATTTCCAGCTGCTTACTCTTCCCCTTAATGTTGGAAAAATTATCTTCATCAAAATGACAATTAACAAACATTTTCGTGAATAGATCTTTGGTCAATGGTTCTAAGTATTTAATAATAGACGGAGATTCATACCCAACATATACCCCCATTCTCCTTTGGGGACCCATCTTTGTGCGTTGTGGTGGAGCAATTGGTACATATACAACACATCCAAAAGTTCTTAGATGGGATATATTTGGTTCCTGACCTTGAACCATTTGTACGGGGGAAATGCTATGATAACTTGTTGCCATGATGCGCACAAGTGTTGTCGTATGCAATATAACATGATCCCAAACTAAAATAGGGAGTTTATATTTTATCAATATTGGTCGGACAATCAATTGAATAGCCTTATAAGTGATTCAACAAGAATGTTCTATATGTATGGACATGAGCAACCAGATGCTCAATATGTATTTCAATTGATATACAATAAATATTGAAAGCTTTGAGATGAAAATTCACCAAAATTTTCAAGACGAATTGTCTTAGACTCTTAATTGCATTATCATGAAATTGTACTCGCAATCGTATTATTTTGTCCCAATAACTTTGCAAAAACCAAATTGCGAGATGACAATAAGCATACATGTGACCACTTAGTCGTTGCATCAATCAATATATCATAAAATATCTAAATGGCCCACTTGGCGAATGTATGTGTCCGCATATATCCTCTTGAATTCGTTATAAGAACATAAAATTTTCATGCTCAACTTTAGCTGGTGATGGCCTTATAATTAATTTTCCTTGTGAACAACCAGCACATGAAAATTCATTGGGTTGTAGCAATTTTCGATTTTTCAATGGATGCCCACATGAATTTTCTACAATTTTTCGCATCATTGTGGAATCGGGATGACCCAACCGGTTATACCAAACATTAAATTCGGTAGTAACCTTTTGGTTTACTACGACATAAATTTCAATTGTTCTTATCCTCGTGCAATACAAATTCGAGGACAAAGCTGGTAACTTCTCCAACATACATTTCTTTCCCGCAACAATTGTAGTAATATTAAGATAATCAATATTGCCTTCATTCATAGTCTCAAGATGATATCCATTCAAACGAATATCTTTAAAACTCAATAAATTTCTTTGAGACTTTCCAGAGGATAAGGCATCATTGATAACGAATTTTGTCACTCCGGATAATAGAATATTAACTCTTCCAAAGCCTTCAATTATTTTTATATAACCAGATATTGTGTTTACATTAACTTCTCTCCATTTTAAATGTGAGAATAATTTCGTGTTGTTGAATATAGAGTGCGTAGTAACACTATCCACTAGACATAGATCTCCATCTTCTTCCTTAAATGTTGATGTTGTCATACCATTTTTCATTTTTTTTATAAAACAAAAAATAAATAAATATAAAAGTAAGATATTTACAATCTAATTATTTTTATTTTATGAAAATGCAATAGCCATTTATATTATAAAGAAGAGAAATATTAAGATATCTCATAATATAAGAAAACAAGCATAATATAAATGAATTTCAACATGAAGAATTCATTACAATTTTTTCCAATAATATCAAGAGCCACAAATTTAAATTTGTCAAGTTTGACATGTTGGAAATTATCAAATAAACAAGAGATTGATTAATTGCAAAATAACATAATTATCAAAATAGTAATGAAATAAGAGATGACAAATAAATATTGTAAGATAATATATTCTAAACATTTCAATACATACCTCCGTACAATACCTGGAATGTATCACTATCTGATCTTCGTTGGTAGAAATATTTTACGAGTTTCGTGCTGATAACGTGTTGTGAAACAACTTAAATGTATAACTCCATATATTTATCTAAGTGAACAAGATGTAGAGATAATATAGAAATCTCTTACTTCACCTCCAAGTCTCTACTACAAACATTAGCAACTCTATTTACAGGGAACAATACAAGTTGAAGAAGATGAAATGAAAGGTCTAAAATTAATGTTGGTATATGAACCAACAATGTACATAAAATATCACATTATGGACATTCACTCCATATAAATATTATTCATAACATAACTAACATTATGAGGGATTGAAATGATCGTTGACGCTATTTTAGATTGTGTAGTGTTTATTAGGTAGAGATACATACTTATACAGTTTGAATTGATTGAGATTGAAAAATTAATTAATTATTATTTTTAGTGATCAATCCTATAAAATCAAACCCATGCAATACCGTTTAAATATGTTTAAATATGATTTTAGTTATAAATAATTTTTTAAGTATTGCATATGCCTTGGAATCACAATTTTTCTTGATTAGTTTTAATCATATTTTTGTTACTAGTTTCTCACCCGTTCGATGTACGGGCCTATTTTAGTTTTAATTTTTGTGGATTGTAAAAGAATAAGTGAATGCCCTTATATATAGAGGTATATTAAAACACTCACACATAAAAAGTCTGAAACATCCTGCTTTTATAGTTTGCTTGCTTCACATAGAGTATAAAGCCCAATAAATTTAATCCAGTAAAGTATACGAAAACTCAATTAAAACATACTCTTTCAAGAAAAATTTAAAAACACAGAACATTTCTCATTATTATGAGATTTATAGTCATAGTCTGAGATCCCACAGTGAGTTATGATATAAGCATAAGCTTCCATTTCTTTACCACCAGGGAATCTTCAATGACCCTTCAAAACAGAAGAGTTGTACATAATGGTTTAAAGTTAGATCAGAATATACATGAAAGACAAAGTGCATACAAGGAGACCAATTTACCAAAGTAGGTAACATCTAATTTCAATTAATTAAACACATAAAATTCATATGCTTACAAAATGAAGAATTCCTTTTGTGGTGACATCAAATGCATATGCAATTCCATTTGTTGCATTAATCCAGTCAACGATTCTTTGTTTATATGCATCTTGATTATGATCCATCTCACCATAAGTGTAACTGTTGGGAATAAAATGAGAAGTGTTTTGATTTAATACCAAAACCCCCTGAGACATGCCTAAGTAAAAAATGATCATGTTCTAAGAATGTTAGAACATATAGCATAAGGTTAGATGAGAAGCTGAAATGTTAGGCAGCTCTTAGTTTATTAGATGCACAATTTGAGGGGGAACATATGCTTTGAAGTATATCAAGAACAAGTCCCCTCAAGGCTCAAATTCTGGAATGATTGCCAAGTCTACTGAAAGACAAGTATGCTGATCAGAAGAGTTGTCCAGCAGAGTTGTCTCAGCAAAGTTAAACCAGAACAAGTCTTCTGAAGCTCAAAGATCAACTATGTTAAAGAGATCAAGAAAACTATACCCTAAGATCTTCAAAGAATCATGCTAAGAATACATGCAAAGGAAAAGAGCCAAGTCATCTGAAAAGAGCAAGCCAACTATGCTGATAAGCAAGTTCACTGATAGTGATAAGCAGAGTTGTCCACTGATAAGGAATGTTGTCCTTATCTTAGGACTAATCATCAGAAGCCATGTCCATGTTTAAACAAGTGGATCTTGAAGTCAGACATTGGGAAGAGTGCTGCAGAATGAAGACAAAGTTTACACAACCGTTTATTTCCCAAATGAGGACATGTCACTATCAAGAATCTGTCTTCTAAGTTGAAGAACTCAAAGAAGACATTTATGGACATTTGGGGCTGCCTCTCCAACGGGCAAATCCTTCATTTGTCTATAAATACAAAAGTGTGAAGACCATTTGAAAGCATCCAACTACATCAACTATTCTGAAGCTCAAAGCTCATAGAACATTCAAACTTTCAGAAGACTATCTTAGTCTTCATACACTTCTTCTAAGCTGAACCTTATTGTTCATCCATACAAAGCTTAGAGAGATATCCTATCCTTATACACTGATCTTCATTGTAAAGGATATCTCATTAGTTGGAACCTTACTTCAACTCTTACATCTTTCAAGTGAGAAAGTGAGAAGGTTGTAGTAGTAGAAGTGGTAGGAGCTGACTGTTGAGAGAAGAACAGTTCAGTTCTGAGTTGAGAAGAGGGTACTAGGACTCTAGACATCCTAGGGATCAATTCACTAAGGAGTGGTGTTCTTGATCAAGTGCACCTTGGCACTATAAAACAAGTTAATTCCAAGAGTGAAGGAATTATCCTGTTAAATCAGGAAAAGTGGATGTAGGAGCTTGAGTCTCTGAACCACTATAAACTCTTGTGTTGATTTACATTCAAGTACTTTCATACATTCAACACTGCACACAAAACTGATCTTTCAAAGGACATATACTCAAAGACTGTGCAAAACATATTTGGACAAGTTCCCTGAAAACTGGATTGATTGACTAAGTGATTTCAGAACTTAAAATGAGTTTAAACTAAAGGGCCAACCACTAATTCCGCACTTATAACTAACTTAGATAGTCATTCAACTAAGTACTCTATAGTACTAGTAGCTTGGTTATCTTCAAGAAGTTATACTCATCAGAAGAGTTGTCCAAGACAAACTTGCTGAACTCTGGTTTGATCAAGTTTGAAAAAGAATTTGCATACAAGTGTATCCCCCCCCATACACTTGTTATATACTCCTTTCAGGACCAACAAGTGGTATCAGAGCAGGGGTTCAAAGACCACTGCTTCTGAAAATCCATCTTGATTTTCAAAATCACATATTTGGTGTGGTCAATGAACTGATCTATCTGAAATCCTTTATATCTATTGTCTAACTCTTTTCTTGAAGAAATGGCAAGAGGAAACAACAACAACAACCAGAACCAGCAACAGAATCAAGATCAAAACATTAATGCTGCTGTTCCACCTCCTGATGTTCAAGGATTGGACAATATGGCCACAAATCCAGTCAACCACATCTCACATCATAAATTGCCTATGTTCTCAATAGACAATTATGACTTCTGAAAAATCAGAATGAGGGCTCATCGTGCATCTCTACACACTGACATGTTGAGAGTGATCACAAGAGGACCTTTTGTGTTCACTCAAGTCAATCCCAGAGTCACTGAAGCTCAAAGAGCTGACACAAGAGATGTGATCCCCAAAGATGAAGATGACTTCACCTCAGAAGAAAAGAGGAAAGATAATCTGAATTATCTTGCGATGAACACCCTCTACCAAACAATTCCAGATGCAATCATGGGAAGAGTCTACCACTGCACAACTGCCAAAGAAATTTGGGATACCCTTGCAGAAATGTGTTAGGGTACTGAAAAGATCAAGGAGAACAAGCTCCAAGTTGCAGTTCAGAAGTTTGAACAATTCACAATGGAGTCTGAGGAGTCCATTGACAAATTTGCTGGTAGATTCACTGATGTGATGAATGAGATCAACTCATTGGGCAAGGTGTACTCCAAGAGAGAGGTTGGATTAAAGATCTTCAGAAGTCTCACTCAAAAGTGGGATGTATATGCAGTTATGATACAGAACACCAAGGATCTCTCCACCATGCCCATGCAACAAATCTTCTCTGAACTCAAAGCTTATGAGTTCGATCTCAACAGAAGAAAGCCTGTTGAGGAACCTTCTATTCCAACCAAAGGAGTGGCATTCAAAGCCAAAGCTGCTGAACCTGAAATGCAGTCCACTCCTAGATCATCAAAGTCAGTCTCCAAGACTGAAATGAAGGAAGAACTAGCCTTGATGGCTAGAAGGTTTGGAAAGTTAAACTTAAGGTTTGGTAGATACAAGAAATTCTACCAAGAAAACAAATTCAGGAGAAGGTACAACTCTCCTGAAGCTCAGGCTGAGGTCAAGAAGCCTGAAGAGAAAAGATCAGAGGACAAGTACTCTGAGAGGAGAAGGTCCAGTAGAGCTGAACCTTCATCATCCAGAAGAAGAGATGAATCCAAGAAGGATGATGATGAAGACCTGTGCTATAATTGCAAGAAGAAAGGGCACTTCCAGTATGACTGCCCTGAATTGAGCTCTAAAGAAAGAAGAGGGAGGCAAGCAAAAAGAGATAGAAAGTTCACCAACAGAAAAGCCATGATGGCTGGTGAAGAATCTAAAAGTGCTGAAAGCTTCAACTCTTCTGATGGACTGTTCTCAAACAGTGATGATGATGTGTGCAACATGTCTATTAAGGATGATGAGGTATCCTCTACTTCTAGCTCACCAATACTTATTTCACAAAACACTAGTGAAGTCAACTTGAAACTTTCCCTTGGAAAGTTGATGGAAGATTTCACTATGTTACAAGAATTTCATGACAACTGTGTGAGAGAAAATGAAAGGTTATCAATTGAGCTTGCTAAAAACTCTGAGTTAGTTGTTGATGTCAAATCTACTAAGTTGTATCAACAAGTCCTGAGAGAGCTTGAGGAAGCAAATCTCAGGATAGTTGACCAACAAAAGGAGATTGATGATCAACTCCTTTCTCAGAAGAGAAAAGATTTTGAACTGAAAATTCTTCAAGCTAAGTTTGAAAACCTCTCACATGAGTATGATATTGTTAAATCAAGTGAAGAGAGCCTGAAATTAAAGATGTCTGCTCTGAGAAGATCCACTAAGGCAATAGAGGAAATTCAGAGTTACCAAAGACCTATGGCTCAAAGAAGTGGATTAGGTTTTGATCCATTTGAGTCTTCACCTTGTCTTAGTGTTGCTTCAACAAGTAAAACTAAGAAAATCTTTGTCAAGTCAGTGGCTCAACAAGCTGAAAATGAAACAATTCAGCCACTGAACAAAGGGAAGGGCAAAATGGATGAATTGCCAACTCAAGTGCTTCAGGAGACTAGGCCAAAACCTAAGGAAAAGGTCAAAGTCCCTGAACACAAGAGGAATGTTGGTCAGCAGAGTAGACCCAATGGAAGGGCAACTCTCCTGAACAATGTTCAGAGGAGTTATCCAAGGTATAATCAGCCTAGGCCAACTCTACTGAAAAAGCCTCAGCTGAATAGACCTAAGGACAACCATCCTCAAAGGCAGAATAAAATGAGACAACCAAAACCCTTCATGCCAAAGGGTAATGGTCACAAAAATGCCTTTCCTCAAAGATTTCCTCAAGTAGCACAAAGAACTCATAAGTTCAGGAGATTTGACAACTCTCCTGAAACTTACAGAGTTAACACTTTCACACATACTTTCCCAAAGGCATTTAAGGGAAAGACAGTGTATGTTGATGCTAGAGGAAAACAACTTAGCCACCTTGAATCAATCAGGGTCATTAGGCAAGTTTGGGTTCCTAAAGGTACAGCTAACCTCTCAGGACCCAAAACTCAAAGGGTACCTAAACCTATCTAATTGCAGGTACCTATGGGCCACAAGAAGAGGATTATGAGCAAAAAGTCAGCATGGTACCTTGACAGTGGCTGTTCAAGGCACATGACTGGAAATAAGGAACTCCTCACTGATTTCATAGAAAAAGAAGGCCCTAATGTCACATTTTGAGATAGCTCACAAGCTACAACAAAAGGTTATGGTACCTTGATGATTGGTAACATCAAGGTATCCAATGTGTCTTATGTGGCTGGTCTCAAATATAATCTCCTAAGTATCAGTCAATTCTGTGATAAAGATTTCATGTTGAGTTCTCAAGTGGAAAATGCTTAATCAAAGATAAAACTCAACAAACTCTATTGACTGGAACTAGGAAAGGAAATGTGTATTTTGCAGACTGGGACAAGTCTACTGATGCTGCATGCTTCATTGCTAAGAGTTCTAGTGAACAAAGCTGGTTATGGCATAAAAGACTAAGCCACCTGAACTTCAAAACAATGAACAAAATTGCTAGAAATGCATTAGTTAAAGGACTACCTAATGAGGGTTTCATTAAAGAGCATGTCTGTAAACCATGCCAAGAAGGAAAACAGAGCAAAGCCTCATTCAAAGGGAAACCAGTCATTTCTACTGAAAGGGTTCTTGAACTTTTACATATGGACTTATTTGGACCAATTACCCCTGCAAGTATAAATGGTAGAAAATACACATTGGTAGTAGTTGATGACTTCTCCAGGTTCACATGGGTAGTATTTCTCCTTAATAAGAAGGAAACTCAAGTCAAACTCCCTGAACTTTTAAAGAGACTGTCAAATGAGAAAAACCTTAGCATTATCAAGATAAGATCTGATAAAGGCACCGAGTTCATAAATTCATACATCAATGAGTATTGCACATCAAATGGAATAGCTCATGAAACCTCAGCAGCTAGAACTCCTCAACAGAATGGAGTTGCTGAAAGAAGAAATAGAACTTTAAAAGAAGCTGCTAGAACTTTAATTGCTGATTCAAATCTACCTAAGAGGTTTTGGGCTGAAGCTATAAACACTGCATGCCATACTCAAAATAGATGTTTGATTACTAAGGGGCAAGGCAAAACCCCCTATGAACTCTGGAAAGGAAGAATGCCTAAAGTGTCATACTTTCACATATTTGGTTGTAAGTGTTTCATTCACAACAATGGGAAAGAACAGTTGAAAGCTTTTGATAGTAAAGCTGATGAGGGAGTATTTCTTGGATATTCTCAAATCAGTAGAGCTTTCAGAGTCTACAACAAGAAAATCCTAGTTGTGGAGGAAACACCTCATGTTGTGTTTGATGAATCTATTCATGAGTTCAGGAATGAGAACTTGGAAACAGAAGAAATCACACAAAGGACAACCAGATTGAGCCTAAAAGACAAAGTCACTGAATTCATAGATGATGTCCAAGCCAACCTCCATGAAAACCTCCTATTAGACAACAATCATGAAGGCAATCTTCCTGAAGCAAACCCCACTGAAGGAAATGGTGAACTGAATGAACCAATCCCAGTTCACATTCAGGTAACAACTACCAATGAAGAAGCAGTTCCTACTGAGGTAGTTAATGGATCAAATGATCAAGGGGGAACCAATAATGTTGAAAATGCCAATGTCCCTGACATTGAAGACAACACCACTGATTATGATCCTGAATTAGATCCTGCATTAAACTTTCCTGAATTTTATGATCAAAATGACTCAACTTCAGTAGAGGACAACTCTACTGAAGAGATCAGAAAAAAGAAGGACTTGGTTGTCTGACCATCCTACTGATCTAATACTTGGTGACCCAAGTATAGGAGTCAAAACTAGAAGGTTTCATGGTGAAAGTGCTCTATTTTGTTGTTTCTTGTCAGAACAAGAACCAAGTGACATTGAGGAAGCACTTCAAGAAATTGCTCAAGAATGGCTTATTACTCCAGGGCCATTATCCTCTACTCAACATAAGAGGACCCTTAAGCCAAAGTTCCTTACCTTGTTTGAAGTGGTTGCCAAGAATTTGCTTAGCAATACTGGAAGTTTGGAGTAGGTCAGCCATCCAAGGATAAGGATTATGGCAGCTGTGATTGATGCCAGTGATAAAGGCATCAAGTTCAACTGGATGACCTTCATCTTGTGTGAAATGATGAAGGAGAAGGCCAAGTTTAAGGTCAAAACTCACAACAAGGTTGTGATGGAAGGAAAATTGAGATATTGCACAAGGGCAAGTCTCCTAATTGAGAAGTTTTCTCACTACTCTGAGATGCAAACCTTTGCCAAGCCTCTCCTAGCCCAGAAAATCATGTTCAAGAAGTTGAGCAAGAAAACTGAACAAAGGAGAATGATTTTGGCCAAACCTGCTGAAGAGAAGGTTGAAGAGAAGCCAAAGTTGAAAAAGAGGACAAAGGCCAGAGTTGTGAAGACAAGAAAGGTGTCTCAAATCCCTTCAGAAGAGACTTCTGGAGCATCTACTGAGGTAGAAGAAGTTGTCAAGGAAGGAGTGCAAGTACCTTCTGATCATTCAGAAGAGTTGAGGCTAAAATACAATGAGACAAGGGAGAATAAGAAGGGTGATAAGAGGCCCAGGGAAGTTGTCCCTGAGAAAGAGATGGAAGGAAGTGGAAGCAGTAGGGCTAGCAAGAGAAGGGCTAAGCCTACTGAAAAGATATTGGAACTTCAGGAGGATAGAACTCTCCAACTTGCCTTGAAGGAGAGTAGGGCTGAAAGTAGGACTAAATCTAAGTCCAGGACCAACTCTTCTGGTTCTGGAACTCCTGAGTCCAAAGTCCCTGAAGGTCAACCTAAAGAGGCCAACCTTCCTGAAACCCAAAATCCTGAGCCCAACTCCCCTGAAACTCATGTTACCCCCACAAACTAACCCATCACCCTCTCAATCTTACCAAGAGATATTCTCCAGAAGGGAGTGTGCAAAGAAGTGGAATTGATGTGCTAGCAGACCTTGTAGTAGATGAGACAAGATTGCAATCTCCACTTGACTCATCCATGCTCAATTACTCTAAATTTTTAGAAGCTTCACTTCATGAGCCAACCCCCCTGAGCAAAGCCCCTTCAGATCCATTGCTCTCAAAAGCAACTGAAGCAATCCTTGCAGCACCCAACCCTTCTGAAGCCAACCCCCCTGAACTTACCCATCCTGAAGCCACATTAGGTGTAGCCAGAGCCAACTCCCCTATAACCCAAAGTCCCCATTCAAGTGGATATGAGGAGGAGTATACTTATGAAAGTATGCTCAGAGGTGGAGCAAGGGCTACTGTGGATAGCTTGTACCCACAACTTGCTGAATTTCCAAGAATTCAGAAGATGTTTCATGACTTGAGGATGCTGGTGGATGTCAAAGATAAAACAATCATGGAAATCTCTCAAGTCATCCAAGATAAGGGTGCAAATTGGTGGCAAGTGGAGGAGAGTAGGCTACTACACTTTGCTGGAGTTTTAAAGACAAGATTCCTCATTGATGAGGATGTTTTTGCAAAGTTAGTAGAAGTAAAGATTGTTGAAGAGAAGGAGAGAATAGCTAAGGGTATCAGACACCTTGAAAGTAGCTCAAATGATGATGATTCTCCTGATGATCCCTCAAATCCCTCAAACCCCAACCCTCCTGAAACCAATCCCAACCCTTCTGAATCTAGAAAATTTTCAAACCCTCCTGCAACCTATCATAGGAAAGGCTCTGTATCTTCAGAGGTGTTGACCAAAGCTGGTGACACAACCAAGGATACATCTGCCAATGAAGGTTCTTCTGAACCCAAGGCACAACCTAAAGATGTTGAGGTTCCTATTTTAGAGGCTGGTTTGATTAAGGCCTATTCAGTGTCAGGAGAGTTGGACACTGATCAGCCCTTAATCATTCAGGATGACTTAGTGGCTGCTGATAAAAGCACTGTGATCTCCCAACAACTGCCATCTTTGAACCTTGTTGAAGGTGAAGAAGCTGCAGGTCTAGGTGAAGGAGTTGAAAAGGAGAATGTAGAGGAAAAACAAGAGGGAGTTGTGGATGATAGAGAGGTTATTATCACTAAGATAGTGAGTGTACCACTAAATGAGGGTGGTATAAGTGAGGAAGGACAGGTTATTCTTGAAGTCAAATCTGAACTTCAAGAATCCCTTGATGAAAGGAGGCCTGATTCCTTGAGTGAGAACATTATTGATGAAGGAAGAAAAGAAAGAGTTGAAAATGAGAAGAAGACTGCTGATGTATCAGAGTCTTATGCAAAAGAAACTGAGGGTGATGAGTGTTTATTCTCTAACCCATTTGACTTTTCTGATATTGCAGGTATTTATTTTGATCAAATATTTGCAAATGAACTCTTGACTGATGCACCAATCCATGTAGATTCCAGCTCTGCTCAAGCCATTCTTGGAGAGCAGTCAGCTAAGTTGGATTCTATTGCTCAACAAGTCCAATCTGCTCATGCTGAAACTTCAGGAGCATTGGATGAGCAAGGTATAACCTTAGCAGTTGTGGAGATGAGGCTTACCGGCTCTGAAGAAATTGTTCTTCCCACCATTGAGGCAAGAATCAGTGGAGTTGAGACTGGTTTGCAAACCATCTCCACTGAAGTGATGAAGGCCAAAGCCAGCATGGATTTAGTCTCTAAAGAGGTCAAGAAAGAGCAAACCTTGTTGAGGAGCAACCACAACAGGAATGTTAAGGCATTAAAGCTGGTGGTTAAGCAAGCACTTGGAAAGAAGACTGCCTTGCAGAAGAAGAGGGCAGAGGCAATGAGGCTTGCAATGGTGAAGGCAGCCTCAGAGAAGTTTTCCCAAGATGTCATGGCCAAGATTGCTGAAAGTGCAGTGGCCAACCTTACTGAGCTCCTTAAGGCACAACTTGATGCATCCCTCAAAACAACCATGGAAGAGGTTGTTGAGCAAAAGATGAAGCCTGTCTTGGCTTTCTTAAGTCTAAGAAGTGACAGAATGCAGAATATACATGATGAAAATGTATACCTGCTTGAGGAGATGAAGTCCTTGAACCAAGCCCAATCCTTTATGGCATCCACTATGAGTGAGCTCAAACCTCAATGTTTTGATGCTGCCAAAAAGGGGGAAAGGGAAAGAGCAAGGGCAAAAGGTGCCTTGATCATTGGAGGTTCAGATAAGGGCAAAGACAAGGTTGCTGAAGGAAAGGGAAAAGAGCAAGCAATGCTAAACTTGGAAGGGAAAGAGCAAGGGCAAAAGGTGCCTTGATCATTGGAGGTTCAGATAAGGGCAAAGACAAGGTTGCTGAAGGAAAGGGAAAAGAGCAAGCAGTGCTAAACTTGGATGATTTGGATGAAGAAGAGCAGTTAGCCATTGCCTTGAAGAACTCTATGGCTTCAGCACAAGAAGAGAGAGTTAGGCTACAACAAAGACCAGGAGGAGAGGTGTCTGGTTTGGACAAGGATGCTGAAGGTGTCCAAACTAGAGGAAAGATCAAGAAGGCCAAGGGAAACAAAAGAAAGGCTGAGACATTCACTGATTTTCCCAACAGCCTTGATCTCCCCCCTGAGTTTAGAATTGAAGAAGTTGAGCCTACCACTAAAAAGGCCAAGAGTACTGAAAAGGACAAAGCTGCTAAAGTGTCCAAGACTGCTGAAGTTGTCAAGTCTTCTGAAAGTATCAAAGTGGCTGAAGGTCCCAAATCTACTGAAAAAGTTGAAGAGCTATTTGCTGAAGGATTTGGTTCTAAACCCAAGAAGAAGACATCTGTCCTAGCTCTTGATCCATCTAAGCTGTTTCAAGAAGGATATGGCAAAGATCCTGAAACACATCAGAAACTGGCAATGATGAAAGCCAAGGAGAAGATGGATCTAATTGAAGAAGCCAACAGAGCAAGAGACAAGAGAAGGGCTGATTTTCAAAAGCCAAGAAGAAGAAGAGCTACATACAACAAGATGAAGCCACAACTATTGATTCCCATGGACACCAAATATCCTCACTTGGATAAATGAGTTCCAATTCAACTGAATGACTCATGGGAAGAGGCCAAAAGGGAGTTTGTCTATGACTTTTATGTCATTGATAGATGGAATGGAAAAGATGCTAACTCCACTTTTTCTGAGTTTATGATTGAGTATTATAGGGAGCTATATCAGCAACTTCTTGCAGCTGCTGATCTTGCAAGAGTTGAATTCATTGCCCCTAAGCCAATCATCTACATGCCTCCAAAGCTGGATGGATGGATTGACCAGTCAAAGATCCTGAAAGAGTTCCTAGAGATCCTTAAGCTGAACAAAATGGTGCTTGGACCTAAGGGAACCAACCAAGAGGCCATGGAGCTGAAAAGAAGAGTGTGGGCACAATATGGGATGGTGCCACCCAAGGAGGATGATCTCTGAAATGGCTAAGTTTTCTGACCTTCATGTGCTAAATTAGATGAAAGCTTATCTTGGTTGCTGATCTGTCTTGAATTGGTCATCTATACTGAGGTTGGTCAAGAATGCTGATATGTTTTGCTCTGATCTTGTCTGAAATCCTAAGTGATAAGTTTATATTCTGATGCATTGTGAACTATGTAATAGTGTTTAGATTCATGCTCTGTTATGTTAGTTTCAACTATCAACATGCCTGTAATGAATTTCAAATGAATGATAGTTGAACATATTTTGAATCAAGAAACATTGTTACATAAATCTCTCTATGCCTATCCTTGAAACCTATTTGCAACATGAATGGTGAGTACACTAACACATTCTTCTTTCAGGAAAATTGACTCTAGTCATGTCTTCTGAAGATAAATGTAATAGGTGTAGTCAAGTCACTTTTACATAAAATGTATAGGTTTTGGCATCATCAAAAAGGGGGAAATTGTTGGGAATAAAATGAGAAGTGTTTTGATTTAATACCAAAACCCCCTGAGACATGCCTAAGTAAAAAATGATCATGTTCTAAGAATGTTAGAACATATAGCATAAGGCTAGATGAGAAGCTGAAATGTTAGGCAGCTCTTAGTTTATTAGATGCACAATTTGAGGGGGAACATATGCTTTGAAGTCTATCAAGAACAAGTCCCCTCAAGGCTCAAATTCTGGAATGATTGCCAAGTCTACTGAAAGACAAGTATGCTGATCAGAAGAGTTATCCATCAGAGTTGTCTCAGCAAAGTTAAACCAGAACAAGTCTTCTGAAGCTCAAAGATCAACTATGCTGAAGAGATCAAGACAACTATACCCTAAGATCTTCAAAGAATCATGGTAAGAATACATGCAAAGGGAAAGAGCCAAGTCATCTGAAAAGAGCAAGCCAACTATGTTGATAAGCAAGTTCACTGATAGTGATAAGTAGAGTTGTCCACTGATAAGGAATGTTGTCCTTATCTTAGGACTAATAATCAGAAGCCATGTCCATGTTTAAACAAGTGGATCTTGAAGTCAGACATTGGGAAGAGTGCTGCAGAATGAAGACAAAGTCTACACAGCCGTTTATTTCCCAAATGAGGACATGTCACTATCAAGAATCTGTCTTCTAAGTTGAAGAACTTAAAGAAGACATTTATGGACATTTGGGGCTGCCTCTCCAACGGGCAAATCCTTCATTTGTCTATAAATACAGAAGTGTGAAGACCATTTGAAAGCATCCAACTACATCAACTATTCTGAAGCTCAAAGCTCATAGAATATTCAAACTTTCAGAAGACTATCTTAGTCCTCATACACTTCTTCTAAGCTGAACCTTATTGTTCATCCATACAAAGCTTAGAGAGATATCCTATCCTTATACACTGATCTTCATTGTAAAGGATATCTCATTAGTTGGAACCTTACTTCAACCCTTACATCTTTCAAGTGAGAAAGTGAGAAGGTTGTAGTAGTAGAAGTGGTAGGAGCTGACTGTTGAGAGAAGAACAGTTCAGTTCTGAGTTGAGAAGAGGGTACTAGGACTCTAGACATCCTAGGGATCAATTCACTAAGGAGTGGTGTTGTTGATCAAGTGCACCTTGGTACTATAAAACAAGTTAATTCCAAGAGTGAAGGAATTATCCTGTTAAATCAGGGAAAGTGGATGTAGGAGCTTGAGTCTCTGAACCACTATAAACTCTTGAGTTGATTTACATTCAAGTACTTTCATACATTCAACACTGCACACAAAACTGATCTTTCAAAGGACATATACTCAAAGACTGTGCAAAACATATTTGGACAAGTTCCCTGAAAACTGGATTGATTGACTAAGTGATTTCAGAACTTAAAAGGAGTTTAAACTAAAGGGCCAACCACTAATTCCGCACTTATAACTAACTTAGATAGTCATTCAACTAAGTACTCTATAGTACTTAATAGCTTGGTTATCTTCAAGAAGTTATACTCATCAGCAGAGTTGTCCAAGACAAACTTGCTGAACTCTGGTTTGATCAAGTTTGAAAAAGAATTTGCATACAAGTGTATCCCCCCATACACTTGTTATATACTCCTTTCAGGACCAACAAGTGGTATCAGAGCAGGGGTTCAAAGACCACTCCTTCTGAAAATCCATCTTGATTTTCAAAATCACTTATTTGGTGTGGTCACTGAACTGATCTATCTGAAATCTTTTATATCTATTGTCTAACTCTTTTCTTGAAGAAATGGCAAGAGGAAACAACAACAACAACCAGAACCAGCAACAAAATCAAGATCAAAACATTAATGCTGCTGTTCCACCTCCTGATGTTCAAGGATTGGACAATATGGCCACAAATTCAGTCAACCACATCTCACATCATAAATTGCCTATGTTCTCAATAGACAATTATGACTTCTGGAAAATCAGAATGATGGCTCATCGTGCATCTCTACACACTGACATGTTGAGAGTGATCACAAGAGGACCTTTTGTGTTCACTCAAGTCAATCCCAGAGTCACTGAAGCTCAAAGAGCTGACACAAGAGATGTGATCCCCAAAGATGAAGATGACTTCACCTCAGAAGAAAAGAGGAAAGATAATCTGAATTATCTTGCCATGAACACCCTCTACCAAACAATTCCAGATACAATCATGGGAAGAGTCTACCACTGCACAACTGCCAAAGAAATTTGGGATACCCTTGCAGAAATGTGTGAGGGTACTGAAAAGATCAAGGAGAATAAGCTCCAAGTAGCTGTGCAGAAGTTTGAACAATTCACAATGGAGTCTGAGGAATCCATTGACAAATTTGCTGGTAGATTTACTGATGTGATGAATGAGATCAACTCATTGGGCAAGGTGTACTCCAAGAGAGAGGTTGGATTAAAAATCTTGAGAAGTCTCACTCAAAAGTGGGATGTCTATGCTGTTATGATGCAAAACACCAAGGATCTCTCCACCATGCCCATGCAACAAATCTTCTCTGAACTCAAAGCTTATGAGTTCGATCTTAACAGAAGAAAGCCTGTTGAGGAACCTTCAATTCCTACAAAGGGAGTGGCATTCAAAGCCAAAACTGCTGAACCAGAAATGCAGTCCACTCCTAGATCATCAAAGTCAGTCTCCAAGACTAAAATGAAGGAGGAACTAGCCTTGATGGCTAGAAGGTTTGAAAAGCTATACTCAAGGTTTGGTAGATACAAGAAATTCTACCAAGACAACAAATTCAGGAGAAGGTACAACTCTCCTGAAGCTCAGGCTGAGGTTAAGAAGCCTGAAGAGAAAAGATCAGAGGACAAGTACTCTGATAGGAGAAGGTCCAGTAGAGCTGAACCTTCATCATCAAGAAGAAGAGATGAACCCAAGAAGGATGATGATGAAGACCTGTGCTATAATTGCAAGAAGAAAGGGCACTTCCAGTATGACTGCCCTGAATTGAGCTCTAAGGAAAGAAGAGAAAGGCAAGCAAAAAGAGACAGAAAGTTCACCAATAGAAAAGCCATGATGGCTGGTGAAGAATCTGAAAGTGCTGAAAGCTTCAACTCTTCTGATGGACTGTTCTCAAACAGTGATGATGATGATATATGCAACATGGCTCTTGAGGATGATGAGGTATCCTCAACTTCTAGCTCACCATCATTCATTTCATAAAACACTAGTGAAGTCAACTTGAAACTTTCTCTTGGGAAGTTGATGGAAGATTTCACTATGTTACAAGAATTTCATGACAATTGTGTGAGAGAAAATGAAAGATTGTCAATTGAGCTTGCTAAAAACTCTGAGTTAGTTGTTGATGTCAAGTCTACTGAGTTGTATCAACAAGTCTTGAGAGAGCTTGAGGAAGCAAATCTCAGGATAGTTGACCAACAAAAGGAGATTGATGATCAACTCCTATCTCAGAAGAGAAAAGACTTTGAACTAAAAATTCTTCAAGCTAAATTTGAAAACCTCTCACATGAGTATGATATTATAAAATCAAGTGAAGCGAGCCTGAAATTAAAGATGTCTGCTCTGAGAAGATCCACTAAAGCAATAGAGGAAATTCAGAGTTACCAAAGACCTATGGCTCAAAGAAGTGGTTTAGGTTTTGATCCATTCGAATCTTCACCTTGTCTTAGTGTTGCTTCTACAAGTAACACTAAGAGAATCTTTGTCAAATCAGTGGCACAGCAAGCTGAAAATGAAATGATTCAGCCACTGAACAAAGGAAAGGGCAAAATGGATGATTTGCCAACTCAAGTGCTTCAGGAGACTAGGCCAAAACCTAAGGAAAAGGCCAAAGTCCCTGAGCACAAGAGGAATGTTGGTCAGCAGAGTAGACCCAATGGTAGGGCAACTCTCCTGAACAATGTTAAGAGGAGTTATCCAAGGTATAATCAGCCTAGGCCAACTCTACTGAGAAAGCCTCAGCTGAATAGACCGAAGGACAACAATCCTCAAAGGCAGAATAAAATGAAACAACCAAAACCCTACATGCCAAAGGGTAATGGTCACAAAAATGCCTTTCCTCAAAGATTCCCTCAAGTAGCACAAAGAACTCATAAGTTCAGGAGGTTTGACAACTCTCCTGAAACTTACAGAGTTAACACTTTCACACATACTTTCCCAAAGGCATTTAAGGGAAAGACAGTGTATGTTGATGCTAGAGGAAAACAACTTAGCCACCTTGAATCAATCAGGGTTATTAGGCAAGTTTGGGTTCCTAAAGGTACAACTAACCTCTCAGGACCCAAAACTCAAAGGGTACCTAACCCTATCTAATTGCAGGTACCAGTGGGCCACAAGAAGAGGAGCATGAGCAAAAAGTCAGCATGGTATCTTGACAGTGGATGTTCAAGGCACATGACTGGAAATAAGGAACTCCTCACTGATTTTATTGAAAAAGAAGGCCCAAATGTCACATTTGGAGGCAGCTCACAAGCAACAACAAAAGTTTATGGTACCTTGATGATTGGTAACATCAAGGTATCCAATGTATCTTATGTGGCTGGTGTCAAATATAATCTCCTAAGTATCAGTCAATTATGTGATAAAGATTTCAATGTTGAGTTCTCAAGTGGAAAATGCTTAATCAAAGATAAGACTCAACAAATTTTATTGACTGGAACTAGGAAAGGGAACGTGTATTTTGCAGATTGGGACAAGTCTACTTATGCTGCATGCTTCATTGCTAAGAGTTCTAATGAACAAAGTTGGTTATGGCATAAGAGACTAAACCACCTAAACTTCAAAACAATGAACAAACTTGCTAGAAATGCATTAGTTAAAGGACTACCTAATGAGGTTTTCATTAAGGAGCATGTATGTAAACCATGCCAAGAAGGAAAACAAATCAAAGCCTCATTCAAAGGAAAACCAATCATTTCTACTGAAAGGGTACTTGAACTTTTACATATGGACTTATTTGGACCAATTACCCCTGCAAGTATAAATGGTAGAAAATACACATTGGTGGTAGTAGATGACTTCTCTAGGCTCACATGGGTAGTATTTCTCCTTATTAAGAAGGAAACTCAAGTCAAACTGCCTGAACTTTTAAAGAGACTGTCTAATGAGAAAAGCCTTAGCATTATCAAGATAAAATCTGATAAAGACACCGAGTTCATAAATTCTTACATCAATGAGTATTGCACATCTAATGGAATAGCTCATGAAACCTCAGCAGCTAGAACTCCTCAACAAAATGGAGTTGTAGAAAGAAGAAATAGGACCTTAAAAAAGCTGCTAGAACTTTAATTGCTGATTCAAATCTACCTAAGAGGTTTTGGGCTGAAGCTATAAACACAGCATGCCATACTCAAAATAGATGTTTGATTACTAAGGGGCAAGGCAAAACCCCCTATGAACTCTGGAAAGGAAGAATGCCTAAAGTGTCATACTTTCACATATTTGGTTGTAAGTGTTTCATTCACAACAATGGGAAAGAACAGTTGAAAGCCTTTGATAGCAAAGCTGATGAGGGAGTATTCCTTGGATATTCTCAAATCAGTAGAGCTTTCAGAGTCTACAACAAGAAAACCCTTATTGTGGAGGAAACACCTCATGTTGTGTTTGATGAATCTACTCATGAGTTCAGGAACAAGGACTTAGAGACAGAAGAAATCACACAAAGAACAACCAGACTGAATGATCCAATCCCAGTTCACATCCAGGTAACAACTACCAATGAAGAAGCAGTCCCTGCTGAGGTAGTTAATGGGTCAAATAATCAAGGGGGAACCAACAATGTTGAAAATGCCAATATCCCTGATATTGAGGACAACACCCCTGATTATGATCTTGAATTAGATCCTGCATTAAACTTTCCTGAATTTTATGATCAAAATGACTCAACTTCAGTAGAGGACAACTCTACTGAAGAGATCAGGAAAAGAAGGACTTGGCTGTCTGACCATCCTACTGATCTAATACTTGGTGACCCAAGTATAGGAGTCAAAACTAGAAGGTTTCATGGTGAAATTGCTCTATTTTGTTGTTTCTTGTCAGAACAAGAACCAAGTGATATTGAGGAAGCACTTCAAGATGCCAATTGGATCACAGCCATGCAGGAAGAGCTGAACCAATTCACCAGAAATGATGTATGGGAGCTGGTGGATAGACCTTCACATCAAGATGTTATTGGAACCAAGTGGGTGTTCAAGAACAAGAAGAATGAGAATGATGTGATTGTCAGAAACAAAGCAAGACTAGTGGCAAAGGGCTATTGCCAATCAGAGGGCATTGACTATGATGAGACATTTGCACCTGTGGCAAGGCTGGAAGCAATAAGGCTCTTTCTAGCCTATGCAGCCCACAAGAGGTTCAAAGTGTACCAAATGGATGTCAAGAGTGCCTTTCTGAATGGAGTCTTGAAAGAAGAAGTCTATGTGGAGCAACCACCTGGTTTTGAGGTTGGAAATCAAGTCTACAGATTGAAGAAGGCTCTATATGGACTCAAGCAAGCCCCTAGGGCTTGGTATGATACACTGTCACAATTCCTCTTGGATCATGGATTCATCAAGGGAACTGTGGACAGAACACTCTTCAGAATCTCTGAAGGAGAGGACATCTTGTTTGTCCAAATTTATGTGGATGACATAATTTTTGGATCCCCCAATGAGAAGCCGTGTGAGAAGTTCTCAAAGCTTATGCAAAGCAAGTTTGAGATGCTGACTATGGAGGATGTAGAATTGACAGAAAGTACACTAGATGAACTTCTTTTTGGGACTTCAAGTCAAGCAATCTAAAGAAGGGATTTTCATCAACCAAGCTAAGTACACTAGAGAAATGATCAAAAAGTTTGGGTGTACAACTAGCAAGTCAGTAAGGATCCCAATGAACACTAATTGGAAGATGGATCCTGATGAGAGTGGCGTCACAACCAACTCTACTGAGTATAGAGGAATCATTGGTTCACTCCTCTATCTCACTGCCAGCAGACCTGACATCACCTTTGCAGTAGGTGTTTGTGCAAGGTTTCAAGCCAATCCTAAGAAAAGCCATCTTGAGGCTGCAAAGAGGATCTTGAGGTATCTCAAAGGCACTGAGAATCTAGGCCTTTGGTACCCTGCTGATGACAACATTGAGTTAACTGGCTACTCAGATGCTGACTATGGAGGATGTAGAATTGACAGAAAGTCCACTTCAGGGACTTGTCAATTCTTGGGCAACAAACTCATATCATGGTTCTCCAAGAAGCAGAACACAGTGGCTACTTCCACCACTGAAGCCGAATATGTTGCAGCTGGAAGTTGTTGTGCTCAAATCCTTTGGTTGAGACAACAACTAAGAGACTACAATGTCAACTCTACTGAAGTGCCTATATTCTGTGATAACAATAGTGCCATTGCAATATCACAGAATCCAGTTTTGCACACTAGATGCAAACATGTGGACATCAAGCATCACTTCATCAGAGATCATGTGGAGAAGAAAGACATCAAATTGGTCAAAATCCACACAGATCACCAAAAAGCTGATATATTGACAAACCCACTTGCAGAGGCAAGATTTCTAGAGCTATCAGCAGAATTGGGATTACTTGATCCAGGGAAGTTGGACAAGTAAATTAATTGGAGTTAATGAGAGAAGTGTTCAGGAGACTTGGACAAGTCTACTGAAATTCAGAAGAGATGACCTCAAATGTTCAGGACACTTGTCCATTGAATCTCAGGACACTTGTCCACATCTTTTCAGGACACTTGTCCATGTGGGGTCAGATAAGTTGTCTTGGCTATCAAACCAATTCTTGGTATGATAAGCACCTATTTTGGGCAATCATTACCTATTTTGATATCTGTCCCATTCCTTTTACAGATATCACCTTTATAGGATTTTAATTTGTCTCCCACCCAAAAGGTCGTTTTCCATGCATTAAATGCCAAAATTTAACTCTTGTTTGCATTAAACATTTCAAGCCATGATCTATCTCGAAAACTCCCCAAGCATTAACCAATATTTAATAACTTCCACATTTGAATAGAAAATAGTTTTTCACTGTTTCATTGGTTATTGACCATTGGATCAATATTGACCAACTCCCCTGAAATCAATCCTAGCCGTCCAATTTTGATTTCCATTTTTATCAATCGTTGAAAACTCTTGAGACTCACCAAATCATTGACAAACATTCTTTTTAGAATATTCACAAGTCTTAAGAACCCCCTCAAACACACTTCTTCCCCAAGTATTCGAAACCCTAGCTTTCATTTCTTCAAACACTCTCAAACTCACTCAAAATCCTTTCTAAATTCTTCAATGGCTCCCAAAGCTAGACCTGATATGATCATTGACTTCTCCAACAAGGCTCTAGACCTTGATTTTGGCTACTTGATCAACAAGAACAACCTCATCTTTGAGCCCATAGTCTCTTTTGAGAGTGAGGATCCTGAAATCACTCCAACTCTTAGATGGCTGAGAAGAGCTGGACTCAAGAAGTTCATGGAAGAAAGACCAAGCTCTTGTCTGGAGAGCTATATAGCTGAGTTCTTTGCTTTCCTCAAGTGGAGAGGTAAACCTGAGGATGGTGAAGTTGCTACAAGACTATCATATGTGGCAGAAGGAGAGGAGGAAGAGAGATTTCACAGGGTGAAATTCTCTGCAGAAGACCTTGAAGGAGCTTTTGGATTTCCCTCTAAGGGAAGGAATCCAGAATTCTATGGTGCCAACCATGAAGAAGAAATATCTCAAGAATGACTATTGGTTCTAGGCCCCATCTCCTCAACTCAACACAAAAGAACTCTTAAGCCACAATTTCTCAACCTCTTTGAGGTAGTTGCCAAGAGTCTTTTGAGCAACACTGGAAGCTTGGAGCAAGTTAGCTTTCCAAGAATCAGAATTATGGCTGCAGTTATTGATGCCAGTGACAAGGGCATCAAGTTTGATTGGAGGACATTCATCTTGTCTGAGATGATGAAGGAAAAAGCCAAATTTAAGGTGAAAGTCACAACAAGGTTGTATTGGAAGGGAAACTCAAGTATTGCACCAGATCAAGCTTGTTGATTGAAAGGTTTTCCCATTACTCTCAAATGCAAACCTTTGCAAAGCCCCTCCCTGCCCAGAAAGTGATGTTCAGAAAATTGAGTAAGAAAACTGAACAAAGGAGGATGCAACTGGCCAAACTTGCTGAGGAGAAGGTTGAGGAGAAGCCAAAGATGAAGAAGAGGACAAAGGCCAGAGTGGTCAAGACTATGAAGGTATCTCAAATTCCATCAGAAGAAACCTCAGGAGCTTCAACTGAGATTGAAGAAGTTGCTGAAGAGGGAGTGCAAGTCCCTTCTGATCACTCAGAAGAATTGAGACAGAGATACAATGAAACCAGACAAAAGTCTAAGGGTGAAAAGAGGGTCAGGGAATTGTCCCTGAAAAAGAAGAAGAAGGTAGTGGGAGCAGTAGGGCAAGCAAGAGAAGGGCAAAGCCTACTGAAAAAGTGTTGGAGCTTCAGGAGCAAAAGTCTGTCCAACTAGCTCTAAGGGAGAGCAGGGCTGAAAGCAGGACCAAATCCAAGTCTAGGACCAATTCTTCTGGTTCTGGAACTCCTGAATCCAAGGTCCCTGAAGGTGAACCAATAGAGGCCAACCTTCCTGAAACTCAAAATCCTGAGCCCAACTCCCCTGAAACCCATGTTACCCCAACAAACCAACCCATCACCCCTCTCAATCTTACAAAGAGATATTCTCCAGAAGGGAGTGTGCAAAGAAGTGGGATTGATGTGCTAGCAGACTTAGCAGTAGATGAGACTAGATTGCAATCTCCCCTTGACTCATCCATGCTCAATTATTCTAAGTTTTTAGAAGCTGCACTTCATGAGCCAACCCCCCTGAGCAAAGCCCCTTCAGACACATTGCTCTCAAAAGCAACTGAAGCAACCCTTGCAGCACCCAACCCTTCTGAGGCCAACCCCCCTGAACTCAAACTCCCTGAAGCCACTTTAGGAGAAACCAGAGCCAACTCCCCTATAACCCAAAGTCCCCATTCCAATGGAGATGAGGAGGAGTATACTTATGAGAGTATGCTCAGAGGTGGAGCCAAAGCTAATGTGGGCAGTTTGTACCCACAACTTGCTGAATTTCCTAGAATTTAGAAGATGTTTCATGATTTGAGGATGCTTGTGGATGTAAAGGATAAAACAATCATGGAGATCTCACAAGTCATCCAAGATAAGGGTGCAAATTTTTGGCAAGTGGAGGAAAGTAGACTGCTACACTTTGCTGGAGTATTAAAGACAAGATTCTTCATTGATGAGGATGTTTTTGCAAAGTTAGTGGAGGATAAGATCATTGAAGAGAAGGAGAGAATAGCTAAGGGGATCAAACACCCTGAAAGTAGCTCAAATGATGATGATTCCCCTGATGATCCCTCAAACCCCTCAAATCCCAACCCTCCTGAAACCAATCCCAACCCTCCTGAATCCAAATTGCCTTCAACCCATCTCTTAACCTATCATAGGAAAGGCTCTGTTTCATCAGAGGTGTTGACCAAGGGTGGTAACACAACCAAAGATACATCTGCCAATGAAGGTTCTTCTGAACCCAAGGCACAACCTAAAGATGTTGAGGTTCCTATTATAGAGGCTGGTTTGATTAAGGCCTATTCAGTGTCAGAAGAGTTGGACACTGATCAGCCCTTAATCATTCAGGATGACTCAGTGGCTGTTGAGATAAGCACTGTGATCTCCCCATAACTGCCATCTTTAAACCTTGTTGAAGGTGGAGATGCTGCAGGTTTAAGTGAAGGAGTTGAAAAGGAGAATATAGATGAAAAATAAGAGGGAGTGGTGGATGATAGAGAGGTAGTCATCACTAAGATAGTAAGTGTACCACAAAATTAGGGTGGTATAAGTGAGGAAGGACAGGTTATTCTTGAAGTCAAATCTGAACTTCAAGAATCCCTTGATGAAAGGAGGCCTGTTCCTTTGTGTGAGGAAATTAATATTGAAGGGAGAAAATAAATAGTTGAAAATGAGAAGAAGACTGCTGATGTATCAGAGTCTTGTGCAAAAGAAACTGAGGGTGTTGAGTGTTTATTCTCTAACCCATTTGATTTTTCTGAATTTGCAGGTATTTCTCTTGATCAAATCTTTGAAGATGACTTCTTAACAGATGCACCCATCCAAGTAGATTCTGGATCAGCAGAAGCCTTGCTTGGGATGCAAACAGCAAAGTTGGACTCCTTGGCTCATCAAGTCCAAACAGCTCATGCAGAAACCTCTGGAGCTTTGGATGAGCAAGGAAGGACATTGGCATCTGTGGAGATGAGATTAACTGGCTCTGAAGATGTGGTGCTACCCACATTGGAGGTAAGAATAAGTGGAGTGGAATCTGGTCTTCAAACCATTTCCACTGAAGTCCAAAAAGCTAAAGCCAATATGGAGTCCATCTCAAAAGAAGTCAAGAAGGAACATAAATTGCTAAGAGATAATCACAATTCAAATGTTCAAGCTCTAAGACTTACTGTCAAGCAAGCACTTGGGAAAAAGACAGCCTTGCAGAAGAAGAGGGCAGAGGCACAAAGGCAAGCAATGGTGAAAGCTGCCTCAGAAAAATTTTCCCAAGAGGTTATGGCCAACATTGCTGAGAGTGCAGTGGCCAACCTCACTGAATTCCTTAAGGCACAACTTGATGCATCTCTGAAAGCAACCATGGAGGAAGTTGTCCAACAAAAGATGAAACCTGTCTTAGCCTTCTTAAGCCTAAGCAGTGACATAATGCAGAATATACATGATGAGAATGTATATTTGTTGGAAGAGATGAAGTCCCTAACCCAAGCCCAATTTAATGGCATCCACAATGAGTGAACTCAAACCTCAGTGTTTTGATGCTGCCAAAAAGGGGGAAAGGGAAAGAGCAAGGGCAGAAGGTGCCTTGGTTATTGGAAGTCCAGTTAAGGGAAAGGACAAGGTTGCTGAAGAGAAAGGAAAAGAGCCAGCAGTGCTGAACTTGGATGATTTGGATGAAGAGGAGCAGCTAGCCATTGCCTTGAAGAACTCAATGGCTTCAGCACAGGAAGAAAGAGTGAGGCTACAACAAAGACCAGGAGGAGAGGTATCTGGTTTGGACAAGGATGCTGAAGGTGTCCAAACTAGAGGAAAGATCAAGAAGGCCAAGGGAAACAAAAGAAAAGCTGAAACATTCACTGACTTTCCCAACAGCCTTGATCTCCCCCCTGAGTTCAGAATTGATGATGATGAGCCTACTTCCAAGAAGGCCAAGAGTACTGAAAAGGACAAAGCTGCTGAAGTGTCCAAGATTGCTGAAATTGACAAGTCTTCTGAAACTGTCAAAGTTGCTGAGGATCCCAAAGATGCTGAAGTACTTTTTGAAGAAGGTTTTGGACCTGATCCTATGAAGAAGACAACTGTCCTAGCTCTTGATTCATCTAAGCTGTTCCAAGAAGGATATGGCAAAGATCCTGAAACACAGCAGAAACTAGCAATGATGAAAGCCAAGGAGAGGATGGATCTGATTGAAGAAGCCAACAGAGCAAGAGACAAGAGAAGGGCTGATTTTCAAAAGCCAAGAAGAAGAAGAGCTACATACAGCAAGATGAAGCCACAACTATTGATTCCCATGGACACCAAATATCCTCACTTGGATAAATGGGTTCCAATTCAACTGAATGACTCATGGGAAGAGGCCAAAAGGGAGTTTGTCTATGACTTTTATGTCATTGATAGATGGAATGGAAAAGATGCCAACTCCACTTTTTCTGAGTTTATGATTGAGTATTATAGGAAGCTCTATCAACAACTCTTTGCAGCTGCTGATCTTGCAAGAGTTGAATTCATTGCCCCTAAGCCAATCATCTACATGCCTCCAAAGCTGGATGGATGGATTGACCAGTCAAAGATCCTGAAAGAGTTTCTAGAGATCCTCAAGCTGAACAAGATGGTTCTTGGACCCAAGGGAACTAACGAAGAGGCCATGGAACTGAAAAGAAGAGTGTGGGAACAATATGGGATGGTGCCACCAAAGGAGGATGATCTCTGAAATGGCTAAATTTTCTGATCTTTCTGTGCTAACATGGATGAAAACTTATCTTGGTTGAAGATCTGTTTTGATTTGGTCATCTATGCTGAAGTTGTTCAAGAATGCTGACATGTGTTTACTCTAATATGTTTTTGCTCTGATACTCAAAGATATTGTCTAATATCTTAAGTGTTTAACATATGCTCTGATACTTTGTAAAGAAATGCTCTGATGTAATGATTGTTCATGCTCTGATATGTAGTTTCAACTATCAACATGCTTGTAATGAATTTCAAATGAATGATAGTTGAACACATTTTGAATCAAGAAATATTATTACAAAAATCTCTCTATGCCTATCCTTGAAACCTATTTGCAACATGAATGGTGAGTACATTAACACATTTGTTTTTCAGGAAAATTGACTCTAGTCATGTCTTCTGAAGATAAATGTAATAGGTATAGCCAAGTCACTTTTGCATAAAATGTATAGGTTTTTGGCATCATAAAATGAGATATGTTTTGATTCAATACCAAAACCCCCTGAGACATGCCTAAGTCAAAGATGATTATGTTCTAAGAATGTTAGAACATATAGCATAAGGCTAGATGAGAAGCTGAAATGTTAGGCAACTCTTAGTTGAATATATGCACAATTTGAGGGGGAACATATGCTTTGAAGTCTATCAAGAACAAGTCCCCTCAAGGCTCAAATTCTGGAATAATGGTTAAGTCTACTGAAAGACAAGTATGCTTAAGAAATGTTCAGCAGAGTTGTCTCAGCAAAGTTCAACCAGAACAAGTCTTCTGAAGTTTAAGGATCAACTATGCTGAAGAGTTCAAGACAACTATACTCTAAAGATCTTCAAAGTATCATGCTAAGATCACATCCAAGAGAAGCAAAGGGAAAGAGCCAAGTCATCTGAAAAGAGCAAGCCAACTATGCTGATAAGCAAAGTCTGCTGATAGTGATAAGGAGAGTTGTCTACTGATAAGGAATGTTGTCCTTATCATAGAACCAACCTTCAGAAGCCATGTCCATGTTTGAACAAGTGAATCTTGAAGTCAGACATTGGGAAGAGTGCTGCAGAACGAAGACAAAGTTTATACAGCCGTTTATTTCCCAAATGAGGACATGTCACTATCAAGAATCTGTCTTCTAAGTTGAAGAACTCAAAGAAGACATTTATCGACATTTGGGGCTGCCTCTCCAACGGGCAAATCCTTCATTTGTCTATAAATACAGAAGTGTGAAGGCCATTTGAAAGCACCTCAAAAGACCTCAACCTTGACAAGAATATCCAACTATCCTACAAGTCAAAGTGCTTTCAAGCTTACAAAGAGACTACCTTAGTCTTCATACACTTCTTCTAAGCTGAACCTCATTGTATATCCATACAAAGCTTAGAGAGATATCCTAATCCTTACACACTGATCTTCATTGTAAAGGATATCTCATTAGTTGGAACCTTACTTCAACCCTTACATCTTTCAAGTGAGAAAGTGAGAAGGTTGTAGTAGTAGAAGTAGTAGGAGCTGACTGTTGAGAGAAGAACAATTCAGTTCTGAGTTGAGAAGAGGGTACTAGGACTCTAGACATCCTAGAGATCAATTCACCAAGGAGTGGTGTTCTTGATCAAGTGCACCTTGGCACTATAAAACAAGTTAATTCCAAGAGTGAAGGAATTATCCTGTTAAATCAGGGAAAGTGGATGTAGGAGCTTGAGTCTCTGAACCACTATAAACTCTTGTGTTGATTTACATTCAAGTACTTTCATACATTCAACACTGCACACAAAACTGATCTTTCAAAGGACATATACTCAAAGACTGTGCAAAACATATTTGGACAAGTTCCCTGAAAACTGGATTGATTGACTAAGTGATTTCAGAACTTAAAATGAGTTTAAACTAAAGGGCCAACCACTAATTCCGCACTTATAACTAACTTAGATAGTCATTCAACTAAGTACTCTATAGTACTTAGTAGCTTGGTTATCTTCAAGAAGTTATACTCATCAGAAGAGTTGTCCAAGACAAACTTGTTGAACTCTAGTTTGATCAAGTTTGAAAAAGAATTTGTATACAAGTGTATCCCCCCATACACTTGTTATATACTCCTTTCAGGACCAACAGTAACTAAGTGATTCACATAACTCCCCCACAGCAAAGTAAGGCTCAGTTGCTTCCAAATAATCCTTAACATAGCCGCCCCAAAATCTCTGCACAAAATCAAGTTTCCATCCATCATGACCAATTTCATCTTTGTGTGTTCACGTTGTAGTGTAGCACACAATGTAATCACCTTGTGCAACACCTCATTTAAGAAAACAAGCTCTATGTAGTTTACTATCTATGAGTTAGCATGTTACACCTCATAAGGAAGATGCAGGAATTTTATTTTTAACATATTCATAGCATTTACTACGATTTCAACACAACGACCTTCACCAGTGATGCTGAAATAAAGTGAATAAATTTGGTAGAATGTACAAAAATGAATGTAGGCTCAACAAAAATGGTAAATCTATATTTAGGACTGAAATGTGAGCATTTAGCAAGTATTGAAGAAAAGACAGAGAAATTTAAACTAATATAACTAACCGTAACTAGCACAACCATTCGTTGATGTCCTTTCTCACAAATTCTTGAGAGTGATCAATGTTTGGAGCTGCATGGAAGTTATAGCTAAAAATATGCCATCATACAAAAGAAAAGAAAGATTGAATAACTAATAGCGCTTCGTTAAATTAAAACCTGTCACAGAAGAAGATAATCATAAGAATATTGCAGTAAGAAAGTATAAAAAAAGAGTAATTAAAGTTTCTTTTCTCATTTTCATTGAGTTGGGGTTGAAATGTTTTGATTGCAATTTTAAGAACACATATCAATTATGGTTACTTATATTCAAGTACTTCAGCAAAAAAAAAAAAAAAACTGAATATAAGATGGGAGTCAAGTGGAAGAATATGACACCTGGAAATGTGGATCACCAAAAACAACTGCACGATCGTCCCAATTTAAGCGACCACCGAAAATGTTCCAGACATCATTCTTATTTTAATGTTATGCAAATTGATAGTTTATACAACATCTACAATTTGCTTTTATACTCACTTCATGCAGTCTCCTCACAAGACTCTTCCAATGATCTATAACAAATATTACTATTGTCACCATCAATCACCAGAAGGGAAGGGAAATAATTATTCTACGAGTAGCAGTATAAATGGTAACTTGATCGTCATGCTATACAGTAAAATATTATATAGTTTATAACATTATTCTGCATTACAGCTCAAGCTTTATTAGTGAATTGATTTTTAGAGATCAAATAAGGGGATAACATTATTACTCTCTATATATTAATTCCTCTTAATGAACTAATTAGAATGCATAAACAAATTTAAATAGCATATATGATACTTTAAGTTGTACATATCTCTAGACATGTAGCCTTTGGGTTAAAAAGAATCAGTAGCTGGAGGTAACCATATCATAGTGAAACTAAGTGGTGATAATTCTGAAACTTTATCTTCCTCGCCATTTCTTGCAATTTAGCCTTAGCTTCCATTTTCTGAGACAATCCGTTGCCCTATTCCAATTTTATTTCCTAAAGCAATCATTTTTATCGCTAATATACAAATAATGGTTGCCAATATATCATTATCCAATGACATTGATAGTAAACTTAAAATAAAAACTGATTCTTGAAAGATATAACAAATCCTTTTCCCCCTGTTTGTTCATTGCCTCAATCACACTTTTCATGGATTCCTCGTCCATGAAAGTAACAAATCCAGAGCCATTAGATATACCAGAGTGTCTCACGGTCATTAATGCTCTTCAAAACAGCCTTTAAATCAACACAAAAATCTCAGATGTAACAAACTAACAATAGATCTTCATAAATTTAAAACAAAAAAGATAAAAGTGAATATGGATTATTCAATCTTCAACCCTTCAATGAGAATGCAAAAGAATCACATTAATAGTAGCATAACAAAATATATATGTACAACATCCAATATAAGTTAGACTTGCTATGTAGACCAATACAATAAATTACATTGATGAAACTACAAATGTAGGAAATTACCCATAAGGCTGTAGGTTGTAGCAACCTAATAAAGTAAAAAACAATTAATTATATAAACGCATAACTCCAGAACATATATTCATCTCTACATACCAATCAGGAGTGATGGAGATTTAGCCCAGAAAGATATGTCCAAAATTAACAGGAACAACAGAGTGCAATTGAACCCACAAGGAAAGCAACGCTCACAAACAATTTTTTCCACAATAACACATCGCAACTGCATCACAAAAATATAAAATATATACCAGATTGAATAGAAGAATATCAATGCCCAAAATAGATCACAAAATGCTTATACCAGATTGAAGCTCGACTAAAATATCATACTACATTACATTAAATTTTGCAAGTTAAATTACAGACGGGAGCATAAGTGAGTACAACCGTACCTGCTGCTCAGCCAAGCGCAAGATGAACACAACGACGGACAAGATTCTCCCACGATAGTAGAACATCGGACCTGCAGATGCAAGTGAAAACTAATTCACTTCACAGATAATAAAAATGAGTGAAAATATTTTAGAAAACTCACTGACACTACCGAAAATGACTCTGTAGTGATGCCAATGCCTCCAAATCATCGACGGAAAGATTAAATGGCCCATCTAGACACATTCTAACATATAAACTCAAATCACCATTTGAGTAAACAAAAAACTAATCCAAATGTAAACAAAAAAGAAATAAATGATTTATTTTTTTTAGCAAAAGAAAAGGGCACAACGGGCAAGGCAACCTCCCTAAAAAGCTTCCTCGCAATCAAAGAAGGAAATAATAATGAGAATGGTAAAGAAGACAGGTGGCGTACCTTCAGGAGATTGCTGATTGAATTTCATTATGCAGAATCAAACAATAAATGTTGGAGCACCTGCAAAATATTACATCATTAAACAAAAAAAGTCCCGAAAAGCAAAAAAAAATCAGCTTCCAATGCCCCAAAATTAGCATAATACTGTACCTGCACTTAATCAATCACCCACCTGAAATACAAAGCATGAAGGACTTTTTATACGAAATTGCAGAAGACCTTTCTTTACAAGACGAAATTGTGCTTCAACCAAAGCCTATTGCACTACAACCCAGCACCATCAATTGTCAACCCTCTTCACAAAATCACCCAAAGCAAAATGCAATACAACCTCCAAATCCCTAGAAATTAGCGATATCTTAAAAAAGAAGCCAGACTTTCCAACCTGCTTCAGATCTTAGGCTCTCTCTCAATCCAAAGCCCCCAAAATCTAGAGATAATTTGAATCAAGTCAGAATGGCGCAAAAGCTAAGCCCATTTTTGGCTCAAGCAAATGAGGCACAAAATTTCCACATAAGACTATAAATCAAGAATGCATGCGTGTGCGCCTACCTCTGGCCTCAACCATATGCGTATGTATTTATACACTTAAAAAAACTACAAAAAGGCTTTTTATCGATGATTACAGTTAGAGATGTTTATCCGGGCCAACCGGGCTGGCCCGTTTAACCCTGAAAAATACAGGGTTAGGGTTCATGAATTATAGGCCCGTTTAAAACCGAACTTTTTTGACCCGGACCGATTAGCCCGTGGGCTAAACCGGGCCAGCCCGCAGGGCTACAGGGCCAGCCCGCTAGCCCGAATTGTTACCTTTTTTTTTTTTTTTTAATAAATAACTTAAGAACAAATTTTGGTTCATTTGACCAATAAGTATAACTATAAGCATTAAAAAGTCAATTACCATCCATAAGTCATTATTACTATTTTTTATTAGATTATGATATTTGTTTAACTTTATTTATTTGATCATATATTAAGGACCAACATAGTTGTAGTGTTTAAATTATACTTTTTTTTTTCTCATATTTACTGATCATTAACTAATTAATAAGTCATTATTACTATTTTTTATTAGATTATGATATTTGTTTAACTTTATTTGATCATATATTAAGGACCAATATAGTTGTAGTGTTTAAATTATACTTTTTTTTCTCATTTATTGATCATTAACTAATTATGTATTTTTCTATTTTATTTGCTTATTTATTTGATCATATTAAGGACCAACATTGTAGAATTGTGTTTAAATTATACTTTTTTTCTCATTTACTGATCATTAACTAATTATGTATTTTTCTATTTTATTTGCTTGTTGGACGTGCCAATCTGGCCCGTTTAACTCTGAAAAATACAGGGTTAGGGTTCATGAATTATAGGCCCGTTTAAAACCGGACTTTTTTGACCCGGACCGATTAGCCCGTGGGCTAAACCGGGCCAGCCCGCTAGCCCGAATTGTTACTTTTTTTTTTTTTTTTTTTAATAAATAACTTAAGAACAAATTTTGGTTCATTTGACCAATAAGTATAACTATAAACATTAAAAAGTCAATTACCCGTTAAATATGAACCGATTAAGGCCCTAACCCGTTTAGCCCGTACCACTGTGTAGGTGAGAGCCACATGACAAAAGCTGGAGAAAAGTTTCTCCTTTTATATATAGATTGATATATGGTAGGAATTGAACCCTCGTTGCTAGGAGGAATGGAAGTTATCACACAACCAACCACTAGGCCAACTATACTTATGCTTCATACTATAATATATATAGTAGAAAAGTTCAAATTTGGTGGGGGCCCAGTGCCCCTATGTGCCCCCCTCTTTGCTTGATACGGACCATGAAAAAGCTTATTCTATGTTAGCTTCCATTTCATGAAAGCCATTTTACTCCACCAGAATAAAATTATTTTGGTGCATCTATAATATATATAATCGTATAATTCTCAATGAGAAAACATTGAAAGTACAACAAATATAATTCGCATCTATAATATATATTTCATGAAAAAACTGATGTAACCCCCATTTAATACAGAAAATATAACAATGAGAAAACATACACAATTGAACATATTCTCAAACAAACAGAACAAGAACGTTCAATGTAAAATCGAATCAGAGATTTTTAGATGAAACGAAATTCCTTCATGGTATTAGAGTCTCAAATTAAACGACTCGGGTTTGATTCCTATTGAAAGTAACTCCACCCATTTAAATGGTTCACTTGATGGGACGAACAAATAAGGTAAGTGTGCAAACAATTGTGGGACGGAGGTAGACATGGGCAAAAACGAACCGGAAAACCGTCGAACCGGCTAAAACCGTCGGTTACGGTTTAAAAATCGAACCGTAACCGAAAAATGGTGGTTCGGTTACGATTTTATATTTTGACAAACCGCAAACCGCCGGTTTGGACGGTTTTGGCGGTTAACCGCCGGTTTGAGCGGTTTTTTTATTTTATTTTTAATACACAATTCTTCTATTTTTTATGTATAAATTTAATTTATATATTTTTTATTAAATTCTAGTAATGTATTTTCTAAAGTATGAGTTAAAACAAATAAAAAACGAGTGAAAACGGAGGAAAAAAAAAACACAAACCGGCGAACCGGCAGTTTCTAATCGAACCGCCGGTTCAATAATCGTAACCGCGGTTTGGCGGTTCGGTTACGGTTGGCGATTTCCCCAAACCGTAACCGGTGGTTTCTAACTGTTGCACATGTCTAGACGGAGGGAGTAATATACAATAATTGATTATCTACCACTCTATAAGTTCAGACTTTTAGGGTGTGTTTTAAAACACAATGAACTGCTTCTAGAATCACTTATTTTTAAAGCTCCCTCTCACAGCTTTTGAAAAAAAAAAGTAATTTTGGAAGCAGTTTGCAAAGTTTGCAAACACTCCTTTAGATGAGACAGAATTCAAATTTTTTTTTGTTTAAAGTCATAATTCAACTTTTAAAAACAACACCAAATGAAAGTAATAATCCACCAACATAGTCTCTAAATGAGTTTAGTTTTTGTGTTTATTGGAATTGGGTTTAATTTCTAGTATACATTAGTTTGAATCCCAATTCTTAAATAGTGAAATAATCGGTGTTTGTGTAGTGATTTCTAGCTAAAACATGATTGTTAGCTAACAGGATGAACGCTAGTCTAGGATATTGATCGAATAGAATACACTGAATTGTGGAGCCTTCCTTCGGTATTTATAGAGTGGGGTGCGAATTCTAGAGGCTTCCAACTTTGAGATCCTATTTTTTAGGACCTTAACTTCCATGATCTTTCTAGATCCTTCTTGCACGTTCCAGGTCATTCTAAACTGCTTCCAGCCTCTTCTAGCACGTTCTGCAATATTCTGGAATCTTCCAGGTTCCAGATCCTTGTAGAAGCTTCTAGACTCTGCCAGAAATGCTATAACATTTAGCTCAACATTTAATGAAACATTTCAGAAAGGACTTAGAAAAAATCTCGGAAGGTCAAATTAAAATGTTGTTGAGAATGTTGATACATTTAAGAATTCACAACATCTACAATCTCCCCCAATTTGACCTTTCGACTACAACACACCTGATGCACATATATTTCTATACATTCTCAGTATTATGTACTTAGTTGAGGTTGACATCATTGCTAAGCACTAGTCAAGACAATACCTGTTGTAATCGTCAGATCAAATCGAATAAAGATCAAGGATAATCTTACAATGATGCGTGCCATAAGATCAAGATAATTTTATCCAAAACAGAACAAGTATAAACAATACACTTATTCACAACATAAGTAACTTTACTGAAATCCTAAGTTAAGTTTTGGAAGAACAACTTAAGATTTAAGTAAGACACTAAAACAATAACATAGCAAAAATAAGAAAAACAACTAACATCAGAGCAAAACATAAAAAATATGGACAAAAACTAAGACTAAACAACCTGTAGTAAACACATGATAACCTGTAAACAAATTAAGCAAAGGCAGTAAACAATATCATCAAGTGTAACCATAATTAAGCAAGTTGTAAAACAATAAACAACCTATCATCTAGAAATAAATAACAAGTGTATCCGAATTTCAGAATTTTTTAACTTAAACACCAATTACAGAGATTGAAACTGAATAAATGGCATATATTGTTGTGGTAACAGCTGCATCATCAGATTCCTGCACAGTAGCCATTATGAATTCAGGTCTCCCCCTGTCTTGTAGCTTCTTCCTGTTCATCAGTGGAGATCACCATATAAGGCCTCCATCTCAGCACCATCATCATCATCAGCTTCATCAACAAATTAAAGTAAGTAAATGCAAGGTGTGCAACTACATCAGTTACTGCAGCATCTTCTCCAGCATCAGGTCCTCCACCAGCAGCAACAGCTGTAACTCCTTCACCAATCATTTCTTCAATTACCACATTGGAGTTAGATGGTGGTGGTACTCCCCCTATTGTAGGTGAAAGCATATTTGTCCACCTGTCCTTCAGGAACTGGAGCTCTTCAATTGTTTCCTGCAAGTGTTGGAGCTGAATTTTGATGAATTCCTGTGAAACACAAACATTACCAGAAATGTTGATACGGATGTTTTCAACATTTGGGGGTGCATTTCTCTGTTCTGGTCTGGAAGGGCCTGGTTGTGCAGAAGTAAAGGGTCTGGAAGATCTCTGTGGACTGTCAGTACCAGGAGCAACTAGGGGCAAATCAATCACTCTGTCCCCAATCAATAAGGCAGGAGCAATAGCAAGCAGTGGCACTCTCCCCCTCAAAACATCGGTCTTCTTAGCAGTGAAGCCATGGTGCTTCAAATAATTTGAAATCAAGACTGGATAGGGCAGATTTCCTTTCCCAGAAGTTTTCCCAGTAAACTTTCTCATGCGGTGAAAAATGGTGTGACCTAGATTGAACTTCTTAAGTATAGAAATTCTATACATAAGAATGTCTTGATCTCTGGTAATTTTAGTGGTGTTGGTAGTGGGGATCCAATTATAAATAATCAGCTTATAAAGAACAGAATGTAAGGAGGTTAAGTGTCTAGCTAGCATCTTCCTAGTCCACTTAGTCTTTCTACCCCCCGTGATTGCAGTAATCACAACATCCATATCTGGATCATCATCCTCATCAACATTAGGGGTGTGCAAGAACTCATTAATCAGTTCTGGAGTAAATGGCACATCCCTCCCCCTAAAATTAACAGTACCATAAGATCTAGAGCTTCTCCTACCAGTGCTTTTCTTCATACAAGCATAGAACTCATAGGACCAATTAGTCAGAAAAGCTTCACCAAAATGTAACAGCATTCAACAGATTTCTATCCTCTAAAAACTTAACCATTCCCTTACTATCAAAATCAGGCACATTAATTCTTTTCTCAATCAACAGCTTCCTCTTAGAGTAAATTTCTAACCTTTTCTCAACATAATTAGAGGGATCAGAAATACCTTCACTTTCTTCCTCAGAAGGTAGTTCCTCATCAGGATCAGAACCTCCATCATGTTCAGAGGAGCTTTTGGATGAGCTCTTTGCCTTAGAAGATGAGATGTCTCCACTTCCACTATCATCAGGTTCGGGTGTGGACTCCTTTGCAGCAGCAAATGACTCAGCATTCTTCTTAAGAGATTGTTGCATATCTCTTAGGAAAACATTGAAATCAGAATCAGAGTCTGATTCAGCAGGTTCTTCTTCAGGGATCATCTTGGCCTTCCCTTTCCCTTTCAGTTCAGCAACAACCTTTTTCTTCTTCTCTTTCTCAGTAACAGCAGCAACAACAGGTTCAGTTTCCTCCTCGGATTTAGTGAACACCTGAATGGGTTCAGTAGCATCGTATCTAGCTTTCTTCTTTTTCCTCATAGATTCAGAGTAATCCACTCAGGTAAAGACACAGTTTGACCTTCTCCTTTGGACGGGGCTTCTTCTTCTTCTCCCTTTCTGCACTGTTTTCCTAAGAGGAACAGGGGCAGACTCATCAGAGGGTGAGAGAGAGGAATTTGTACCACTATCAGAAGCTTGGGCGTCCTCCATTTCGACATCTTCAGAATCGGATGCATCAACAGCTTCTCCTTCAACAACAGAGGTTTCCACATTCCATTCTGGTGTTGCAGGCTCAGTAGGGTTCGATGATTTGGGGGGTTTTTGAAGCAGCAGCCATTTGAGCAGTTTGTTCGGCCAAATAGCTTGAGATATCCATAGTGATATCTCCGAACGTCATCACAAGTAGATGACCAGTAGTTCGAAGAGTATTTGATACCTCTTCAACAGCCCTAGTGAACTGTTCAACGGTCGAGTCTTGTGGGATATGGGTAGTTGGTGGAGTAGTTTGTGGAACAGGAGCGATTGTTGATGGGGTTGCAGAGACATTAGTGTCAGCATTTGAGGAATTTGATTGTTGCGATGCCATTGAAGTAAGAAGATCGAGAGAGTTTTGGGCAGTTTGTTCGGAAGATTCAGAAGCAGAGTGTGAGTGAGAGTGAGATTGACGGTGGTTTCCAGCCATTTAAGAGGGTCGGTTGGATTTTCAAGGCAGGTTTGAGAGTGTATCCAGCAATTTGAGAAATACACGGCCAATATAATTTATGCAAATGAAGTACTAAAACAAAAACTCGACAAAACACTTAGAAAAAATAAATCACGATTAATTGAGTTAAATAGAGAGAATGTATGTAGTTGGAGGTTATCAAGATTAATTCTAGAAATAATTTGATAGTGCTCCACATTTTTAGCCACAACCTTGATCATGGATAATTAGTGGGTAAAATCAATTTTATTAATTAATAAGTAATTAAGAAGTTTCTAGAATTTTTACTTAGTCCAAGCATAATCTAAAAAAAAAAAAATGTGGGTCAGTATATAATTTAAATAAATAAAATAAATCTCAATAAATAATTAAATAATTACAACTTATAAAAATAAATTGGAATCAGGCAATGTTGTGCTCAAAACTGTTACAAACACCTCAACACGGTTTTTACATGAATTTGCTTCATTTGTGTTGCACCATAATTTTTTTTCTTTTTGTGTTATAACATCTAATTTGTATTGATCCATTGTTCCTGTAGAGTACATCGTAGTAGCGAACTCCGTGCCCTATACTTACTTAAAGGATTACAAATATGTTGATGTTTTTACCAAACATCACCTTTTGAAAAGAAGGCATCGTAGTAGTGAACTCCGTGCTCCATAGTTACTCAGTGATTTGGTACATCTTTTAGTATGCTAATAACATTCTATTTTTATGCATTTGAGAGGTGTAAGACATGTTTATTTTTGCACTCCAAGGTTCTTAGATTCGTAGATATTTTACAAAGGAATTATTTAACTAAGTAAGAAATAAATTCAACTTATAAAATTTATACAACCCATGATGTTGTCCCAAATGCTGACGCATTTGTGACAACATCCATCCGAATTTTTCAGATAGTGCTCATACCAAGAGATTTCCTCAAGATTGAGAATCTCTCATGGTCTAATGCCTTAGTGAAAATGTCAGCATTCTGTTTTTCAGTAGGTATATACTCCAACTTTACAATATTCTTCTCTACTAAATCTCTCATAAAGTGATGTATTATGCTAATGTGCTTAGTGAGTGAGTGTTGTACATGATTCTTAGAAATGTTAATGGCACTAGTATTATCACAAAAGATTGTAAGTATACCATTCTAAATGCCATAGTCATGGAACATCTTGCTCAGCCACAAGAGTTGTGTACAACAGCTTCCAGCAGATATGTACTCAAATTCTGCAGTGGACTGTGAAGCACAATTCTGTTTCTTGCTGTGCCATGATACAAGATTGTTTCCCATGTAAAAATATCCTCCACTCGTACTCTTTCTATCATCTATATCTCTAGCCCAATCAGCATCACTATAGCCTATCAAAATGTTGTTGGTGTCCTTAGTGTACCAGATTCCAAGTTCACTTGTACCTGAAACATACTTGATTATCCTCTTCACAACATTCAGGTGAGATTCCTTTGGATTAGCTTGGTACCTAGCACAAACACACACACTGTACATAATATCTGGTCTACTAGAGGTTAAATACAGTAAACTACCTATCATGGATCTGTAAAGTGTTGGATCAACATCTGTTACAGCACTGTCTTTGCAAAGTTTCAAAGAAGATCCCATAGGAGTTTTCATTGGTTTTGAATTCTCAAGACCAAATCTTTTAACCAAGTTTTTAGCATACTTACTCTGGGAGAAGAAAATATCATCACTACATTGTTTGATTTGAAGACCTAAAAAGTAATTCAAGTCTCCAACCATACTCATTTCAAATGTTGCAGTCATTGCCTAAACAAATTTACTCTCAACATTTTATCACAAGTAAAACCAAACACAATGTCATCAACATATATTTGAGCAATAAGTATATCATCTTCAGTGTGCTTAATGAACAAAGTTCTATCTGCCTCTCCTCTAATAAAACCATATTACAAAAGAAAGTCAGTAAGCCTACCATACCATGCTCTAGGAGCTTGTTTAAGACCATACAAAGCTTTCTTAAGTTTATATACATGATCAGGATACTGTGGATCTTCAAATCCTATAGGTTGTTCTACATATGCTTCTTCATTCAAAATGCCATTTGGAAATGTAGCCTTTACATCCATTTGTTGAAGTTTAATATCAATAAAACATGCAATTTCTAGCAATAATCTAATAGATTCTATCCTAGCAACAGGTGCAAAAGTTTCATCAAAATCAACCCCTTCAACTTGGGTGTAACCTTGTGCAACTAACCTAGCCTTGTTCCTAACAATGTTACCAGATTCATCAGTTTTATTCTTGAATATCCACTGTTGGGATATAAATTCATCCTAAGCCCCACTTGATGTTAGAATAGTTTTGATGGCCAAAACACTTAGAGTTTATAAATGTAATAGGATCAGCTGACTTGTATAGAACAGCTTAGACTAGTCTTGTGTGATCAACTGTATTGATATCAGCTGATCAGCACAACCCTGCCTTACATGCCTATCCTCAAGATGAGAAGAGTAGAAGACATGAAGACTAGATGATCCTTGAAGACCAGATAAGTTAAGGTGCTTGTATACCTACTTATCTGATGGAGTCCAAGATTGAAGATGGCCTAAAGCAGCACAAAGAATTGCCAGATCAGAAGAGTGTTACTCGACTGATATTAGAAGACAGAAGACCTAAGGCCAGAAGAGTAGTCAGAAGACTAGTACTACAGATCAGAAGACTATGTGCTCTTCCAGGACTCGGCTGATTCCAAAGTCATCTTGAAATTCAAAAGAAGACCTACCTTATTTAGAAGATTGACATGATCCCAGGATTGAAGCAAGCAAGCGCCTGGAATCAAGGAATCAAGCCAACATGGAAAGATTGCCCCAACGGCTAGTCAACTCCAACGGCTAGTTGCAAGCAATCACCATTATAAATACAAGAGGATGAGAAATCACAAACAAGAAGTCACAACGAGAGAATTCAACAAGCTAAGCAAGCAATCAAGCAAAAAGCCATACTGTTCTAAGAATTCTCCAAGAGCCAGAAACCATTAGAATATTTGTAGCTCTTAAGTGATTTCTATCCAACCCATAAGAACCTGAAACTTGTTCATATTGTAAATCCATTGTTTTAGGCATAGTGGTTAAGCAATTTATAAGCTTGAACCATTAGTTGGATATCCTTCAAAAACCCCAAACCCTCACCGATAGGTTAAAGTTTTTGAACCCCTCAAAGTGCAAGTGCTTACAATCGCTTGTGGAGACCGTAGCTGTTAGGACGGCTCAGATCTCAAAGTCCTATCCTTGGGACTATAAAGGACAAGACCCTTGTAATTTTTGGTAAATTAAAGGGATTAAACATCACGTTGGGACGTGAGAGTGGACGTAGGAACGTATATCCGAACCACTATAAACCTGGTGTTATTTACTTACTGCACTTTATATTTCTGTCATTTCATTTATCTTTATATAGTGCATAGTGTATTTTCAACTGTCTTCAAAACAAGGCCATAACTTTCAAACCAGCATCAGCTGAGCATTTTCATTAAGCAAAACAAGTTAACACTTTCTTAAGAAACTAAAAGAACGAGTCTAATCAAGGCCTACCATAATTCCGCATATAACCTCTTCATTCAGATCACTATAGTCATCTGGACCAGCAGACTTGTAGTCCAGTTGACATAGCAATCAGAAGAGGTTCCCAACTCTCTTGAAAAAGTTTTAAAGTCTATTCACCCCTCCCCTCTAGACTTTAATCCCATTCACTACTCGTTCAGGGACCAACATCCACTTTGTTCCAATGACATTAGTATGACTAGGTCTTGGAACAAGTGTCCACACTTCATTTCTTTCAAACTGACCAAGTTCTTCATGCATAGCATTAATCCAGTTTTCATTAGTTAAGGCTTCTTTATCACTCTTAGATTCAATTTCAGATAAATAACATTCACCATTTACAACATTACACATAGAAGACATGCATATTGTTCTTACCACATCTACCTTATTTGATCTTACTCTTCCTCTTGTTTGCACTCCAACTGTAGCATCGCCTATGATCTGGTCAGAAGGATGACTTTTACCTATTCTTGAAGAAGGATTCGTTTTGGGAATGTACTGATCATTCTGTGAGATTACAACTGACTGTTCTGTAGATGTTGACCCAGATGTGTTAACATTCGGTGCAACATTTTCAAACTTCAGTGTATTCTCAGAATTATCAGTGACTTATGATACATCTTCTTCATCTTTGTCATCTGCAAGACATTTATCATCATCAAGCACAACATTAACAGATTCTTGAACAATGTTAGTTCTAAGATTATAAACTCTATAAGCTTTACTATTTCTAGAATAGCCTAAAAATAAAACTTTATCACTTTTGGAATCAAACTTATGAAGTTGATCCCTATCATTCAGAATATAACACACACAACCAAATACATGAAAATATTTCACATTTGGTTTTCTGTTGTTCAAAATCTCATAAGGTGTTTGATTTGTGCCAGAACGAATATAAACTCTATTAATAATATGGCATGCAGTATTCAATGCTTCTCCCCAAAATTTCTTAGCAAGACATTTGGATGTGAGCATGACTCTTGCCATTTCTTGTAAAGTTCTATTCTTTCTTTCAACAATTCCATTTTGTTGTGGAGATTTAGGAGATAAATATTCTTGTAAAATACCCTTTTTATCACAAAAATCATTAAACATGCTGTTTTCAAATTCCCTACCATGATCAGTTCTAATACGGCCAACTTTCAAGTTAAACACATTTTTGAACCTTTTATAAAGAATTTTAAATGCAGCAAATGCTTCAGAGTTGTCTCTCAAAGACTCTACCCAGATAAGTCTAGAAAAACCATCTACCACAACTAAGGAATACATTTTTCCTCCAATGCTTTCAGTTTCCATAGGACCCATCAAATCCAAGTGCAATAATTCAAAGCATCGATGTGTAGAACAATGTGACAACATTTTATGCGACATTCTTACCTGCTTACCTTTTTGGCATGGTCCACATACAGTGGTATTATGAAACCTCAGTTTTGGAATTCCTTTCACTGCATCTGCTTTAATTAGTTTTTTCATTGCTTTGTAATTTGCATGACCCAATCTTTGATGCCACAAAATATTTTCATCATGTTTTGACAAGTTACACATATTTGTTCCAATAAGATAGCAATTATCAGTTGACCTAGTACCAGTCATGACACAAACTTCATCTTTATTAAGAACATAACATGAATCTTTATCAAACTTCACATGCAAATTATCATCACAAAGTTGACTAATGCTAATCAGATTTGCAAGTAAGCCATCAACATGCAAGACATTTTTAAGCTTAGGAAAACCTTCAACATTCAAAGTTCCTTTACCAACAATCTTTCCTTTAGAACCGCCACCATATGTAACACTACCACTATTCAAGGTCACATAATCAGATAAGAAGTCTATACGACCTGTCATATGTCTAGAACAACCACTATCAAAATACCATAGATCAGGTAAACATGCTTTTAGGGAGGTATGAACAACATTATATGTAGCTTTAGGTTTCCATGCAGATTTCAGAAACTGTTTACCAGGAGGTGACAGTTTTTTATGCAACATTTTCAAATTTTTCAGTTCTTCAAACCATTTTATACAGTAAGGACGAATATGGACAACTTTGAAACAGTAATGACAGATATACTTCCTTTTAACCTTGTGAGGACCTGTTTGTGCAGATGTTACATCAGATGTGTCAACATTTGCCTTCACAAATTTCACAGGTTTTCTAAAATTTTCAGAAATAGAAGCAGTTACACCATCATAACCTAAACCATGATTATTAGACTTACCAGTAGCTATAACATTATTTACCTCAGAAGCACTCTTGGAATATTTCTTGAAACATAAAGTGGAATTTATCAGTTTCTCCTTTAAGTTATAGATTTCCAAATCTCTTTTGGTAAGTATACCTTCTAGCTTGGTGATTGTGTCTTTCAAATCCTCATTCTTTTTATTCAAGGAATTAAGAGTGAGTTTCTGATTGTTCCAATAATCTAATAGCTTTTGGTATGCATTGTCATCAATCCTTTTTCCTGCATCATCAACCAAGCCATTAAAACAGTTCAAATCTGGGTGACTCTATTCTGATGTTGCTGTAGATGTTGAAGCATCACGTACATCATCAGAATCTGTTTCATCCAGATCATCATCTGATGAATCATTATAATCAATTCTGGTAAAATTAGAATATTCATTCTCATTTAACTCATCAAGATCATCATCATCAGATTCATCACTCAAGGTAGCACTAAAATTCAGTTTTTGCTTAAGTCTAGTATTGGCACATTCATTTGCATAATGGCCATATCCAGAACAAGCATTGCATTGAACTGATTTTCGAAATTCAGGATCATACCTTGGTTTACCTTCACTCTTTGATGGTCTTGGTGTGAATTAACCTTTCCTCCTTTCTGGTTGAGGTGTTGATGTGTTGATTTGAATCTTAGGCTGAATGTTTCTAGATTTGTTCACAAATTTCTTAAGAAACTTATTAAAGTGCTTAGTGAGCAAGACAATGTTGTTAGGATTGTTGAGGCATTCATCAAGCAATTCTTCATCCGAATCAACTTCAGTAATGATAGGTTGAATCTCAGATTTATTTGATGTTTCCCCTCTAAAAACTAAAACTTTCTTATCATCATTAGTTTCATCAACTTGACTAGTGTTTATCTCATAAATTCTAAGAATACTCACTGATTCATTTTGACTTAACTTATCCGTATCTTGTGCCTCTTCAATAGCACAAATTTTAGCATCAAATCTCTTAGGAACAAATCTTATTATCTTATGCACTACTCTAACATTAGAAATAGGGTCACCAAAAGAATGTGATTCATTGATAATCTCACTTAACCTTTCATTGTAGGATGAAATTGTTTCATCTTCCTTCATTCGGAGATTCTCAAACTTTGTTCCCAACATTCGAAGTTTAGTCCTTCGAACACTGTCTGAACCCTCACAATGCTCTTGCAACCTGTCCCATGCATCTTTAGAAGTAGAACAGTTAGATATAATTTTAAACATTGAATAAGCTGAATAAATTAATCTTTTTACGGGTATAGCTAGCTCATAAGTAAATATGAATAGTTTCATGAGTTTTATTTCGTAAAATTGAATTTTAATTAGTTACTTTGTTTCGTTTTTGTCAGAAGTTTTCATAATTTTCATTTAGTTGTCTTATAAAAAGTTTCTTATTTCATTTTTTTTTATATACAGTGTGACCCCATCTCTTTTACTCTTAATCTCTTCTACACTCCATTTTATTTACTCTCTTCAATCATATAAATTTTACGACACCTCATTTTATATTAACGTTCTTCAAATTATGTGATAATTTAGACGGATGAAGTAATATTCCATCAATAATTATAAGTGAAAATAGATTAAAAAAATTATAATTGAAGCTTCATTTATAAGATGAAATCAACGATATGGTTTCACATAGTATTATTGTTCTTCAAATTTTATGAAATTCAACCATTGAAAGTTTTAAATTACACGGATGAAGTAATATTTTATTAATAATCAATCAGTGCAATGAATATTTTAAATTTTATGGTTTACACGGATGAAATCAACGATATGGTTTCACATAGTATTATTGTTCTTCAAATTTTATGAAATTCAACCATTGAAAGTTTTAAATTCAACGGTATTTTGGAAACTGGATTGGCTCATCAGAACATATGGCATGGTTGACATAGTCACTGAGTATGATTGGACCAGTGATCCAGGTGACGAACCCACTAGCCTCATATTTCTGCAAGCAAATGGAAATGCAGAGGTCTCCCTCGTTGAAGAGATTTTTATTGAACCACTTGAAGGTATATATTACAGTATTATTTTATTTAATTATATATTCCGTACTCACCTATTTATTATTTTAGGTCTTATGTATTGTCCAAGTTTTATTAAGATCCGCAATGGATATGTGCCCCGCAATGACACTGAAATGAGGTGGACATACGAGTCTCCGATACTTCCCATTCTTCAGGTATACATATATATATTTCTCATTTTTTGTTTTTTAAAGCATATTTATAATTAATCTTATTAAATGAAATGTAGGAAGAAGGTCGACAGCGTGTTGTGTTGCCACAAAAGTTTCTTGCTGTATCTGGAACGTTTGAATTGGAGTTAATGGGCGCGAAGACCCAAGATCCCATGGATGGCCACTTTTATTTTCGGTGAGTACTGTCTTTTAGTATTTCAAACTACTTTGTTGGACTAATTAATGAATGAATTTTATATTTGTGCACTGCAGATTAAACAGGATTGGGGTTGTAGGCTCAATCTTTCAGCCGCGGTATATTATTAATTACTGTGAATGTGGAGGACTCAAGCTTTTTGTTTTCAGATTTAATCAGTATTTAAATTTGAACCTACGTTAATATTTGGATCTCTATCAGTACTTAAGTCACTAAAGTATGCCAATTTCCAGATTTTCTTAACAATTGAACAAATGTTAATTTTTGAATATCGATCCGTACTCATTTAATCTTGTGTTTGCCTTATATGCCAATTGTTTCAATCAATTTCTCCGTATTATTTTGTAGTTAAAATTTGTTCTTTAGTTTTTTTTTTTTTTTTTTTTTTTGGGATAGTTCTTTAGTTTATTAATTTGCGTATTCTACACATTCTTTCGCAGTCTCACACATTAATTTTTTTTTTTTTTAAAAAAAAAAAACTACTGGAGTAATTAATTTTGAGACAATTCGACTAGAGTACTCTGATTGAATGCATACAAGTGTCAAACTTATACTCCACCATTTCCTTAAACTAGTTATAAATGCAATTATTCTAGAATGGCCAAACTTCATCAATTCTTCTGCAGCATGCAGTATTCATATTTCATAAATCAAAATAATAATAATTTGTCTCATCTATCTTAGGAACACACAACTCAATAAACTTCAAGCTCAAAAATAGCAATCTCTTCATCTTAGGAACACACAACAGTTCGATAAAAAGCTAAAAAATAACAACATATGAATAAATTTTGCAACATTCAATATAGCACCAAGCCATACAACACAACCATTCATCATTACTTCATTTCTAATTATACATCAAAGGCCAATAAATTTTAAAATAAAAATAACTCGGCCTATGGAAATCCTACAACTGAGCACACACAATTTTTCTCTAGAGAATCAAACAGATTAATTTTGACAACACAATCCACATGTATTCCACGAATGTAGATGTCCTGACAAAATGACAAACCAATTTTGCATTGATGTAAAATCTAGTCTTTTGGTCATTGATCATGACCCGTTTCTAAGGGTTGATCCTAAGAAGGGTACACATGTTTCTTTCTTTGGTTTTGCATATTTGCAGTGAGCACAATCCTTGCTTTCCCGTGTCAATACTGACAGTACGTGATCTCCTAAAGCAAATTTTATCACACCCTTCTTGACGTTGTCCACAATATTCCTGCACGTGCATTCCAAACTCTTTCATTAATTCTTAAATCTCCAAATTTAACGCTCAACGGTTAAACTTTGATTTTTTTTTAAAGGACTAAATTTGACATACCTTGCAGCTTCATGTCCAAGAATTTGAGTAATTACATAGTCTTGAGCCTAAAAAATTCACAAATTTAGAGGAAATCAGGAGATGTTGAATAGTCCTTGTCCTAAGACTAAAATTTATTAACTTGGCGAATAGAAAGATACAACACGATCTATTATATAGATTAAATTTCACCATCCATTCAACGAAAACATATTTATAAACAACTCGATGTGTAGAAGATCAACCCAAATATCTTTCTCTAAACATGATGAATCCATGCCAACAATTCAATGAATTTTTTTTCATAAGTAGAACATGTAACTATAAAGAAAATGACATAAAAAATATATATATATATATATACTACTTCATATGCTGTAATTATCAAAAAGAGAAGATCATTCACCTCCACTTCCATTAGGTGCATCACTCGTAGAATTATTGTAAAATGACACGGTAGAATACCTTAGATAACAACCAATATTCAAAGCCCTTTCTTTCACATTCAGAGGTAAAAATCAAGTAATACTACAAGCCATTGAGATACTATCCGTTCATCACCTCAATCACACTTTTCACGAATTCCTCATCCTTGATAGAAACAAACTCAGAGCCTATGGATCTACCGGTCTAGTGGTCACTAATTACTGCAAAACTGTGGTTAACTGACGCTCAAATGATATTTTGAAACAATAACAAATTCCTTTGTTAGAAGGATTTTGCCAAGTGCATGTAATCTTTCAAGTTAAAATTAAAAAGTTCCCAGCTACTGATATCTGGGTTATGTCAATAGCAACAACACAAATCCACTTTGCATTATCAGAGCAAAATTAGAGCCAGGGAAAGGGGATGGCATCATATAAGATTGCAAAAGTAACTAATCACATATATACATTGTCGACTCCGAAAAAAAGTTGTAATTAATTTTTAGTAGTAGAAGGTACGTACCTGCAAACCCATTTTTCTATCTCTTTAAAAAATAAGTGCTTTTAAGCACATAGTTTTGTTTGCAAACACACCCTTAAAGGTATGCAAATTGTACTCATAATTATATAGTGTGTGTTTTGAAACTTTACAAACTGCTTCTAGAATCACTTATTTTTAAAGCTCCCTCTCACAGCTTTTGAAAAAAAATGATTCTGTTTGTAAAGTTTTAAAATACACCCATAGTCACTGTCAAATAGAAATTTATAAGGTCAAATTGCTCTACATACATGCTGATTACTCTCTAGCTAGTATTCAAACTCCTCTCTCCCTCCTCAAAATGAGGAAATTAATTAATTCTTCTTTCAATATATATTATCTTAATTACAGTATATAATTTGAGAATCTGGTTTCGGATTTTATTGGGTAGTTGATTAATTCAACTTAGTTTGTTAAGATGTTATTAGTTACTTTAAAAATAGCATTTAAAGCTTTAGAGTTGTAGCCTGCTGTTGTTATTTCATCAGCCGTCCAGTCAACTTCTCTCTTGAGTTGAACTTCACCATCTGCATCTGCTGGTCTCTTTGGAGCTTCCCAGCCTGTAAGTACAGTCCTCCAAGCACGTTCATCAATCGACTTGATGTACATACGCATCTTAGGCTTCCAATAAGCATAGTTCGAACCATCTAACACGGGTGGCCTAAGTGCCGTGGATATGTGATGTGTTTCCATTGCTAACAAAAACTAAAGACACACTTAAATGAGGATCTAACCTAATGTCGTCAGGTATCAGCTCTGATACCAACTGAAAGTGTGTTGTGGTATATGTTACACCAGGTCAAAGAAGTCAATCTTTGACAAGTCAATCCTAGTCACCAGCTTGCGTGGCGACGACTAGTCAACCAAGTCATGCGACGACTAGTCAACATTATGAAGAAAATGTAATTGTGTGCTCGCCCAAAGATGTTGGCGAGCACATATAGAGCTAGCTAGAAAAGATAAGTATAAAAGTCTTGGGAGAGTATGGAGCGTGGCGAGCACGACGAGTGCGACCACCTTCCCTGAAGATGGCCGGACGACCAGTTTCTCCAGCGACCAGCGTGGCTCAGCTCCTCGACTGAGGCGAGGACGACCACCAAAGAAGCGTTTTAGCATTTAATGCAGGTCTCATCACCTTTATGTGGTGGGATTTCAGGTCCAATATAGGCCCGCCACGTGAAAAGGCTGGGCAGCAACCAAAACCTAGTATATAATGCCTAAATGGCTCATTTGTACAAACAAGTTACATTTTTCCTACACACCCCAACCTAAAGCAATACACCTCCCAAAGCTCAAAGCTTTTAGCTTCTCTAAGAAGCTACCTCTTGTGTTCTTGATTGTTCTTCGTTAAGATCATCACAAATCAACCGGTTTAATCCATATTAACACGTAATAACCCCGACAATAATTCATGTTTGTTTAGTGCTTACGAAAAGTCCACATCCAGATCAACCGAACAAAAGTACGTACAACATTTGGCGCTAGAAGGAGGGGTCCTTTTACGTTTTCTTCATCAAAGTTTCAACCGATCATCGAACGATCAGCTTGCAAACTCCTTATTTCAGGTTTTAATCGGTAGAAATACTTTTTAGAACATCATCTACGTATTTCATACGTATTTTATTATCGTCGTGTTCTTGAATATTTTCGGTATTCTAGGCATATTTTGGAGTTTGATCTCCTTATATTTCTGTTTTAGCTCTTTTTTATTGTTACTTCCGCGTAATAACACGTTCTTCCGCGTAATAACTCGAATCTTTAGTTTTTTAGCATCGAAAGCTTAGGCCAAATTCATATTTTTGTAACCGCTTACCAAAAATCACTCTCAAAAGATGTCTCATCACACCAACCAAGACGGAATTCCACCTCCCGGAGGGAACGAAAACCCTCCAGCGCCGACAGCTCCGGTGGTCAATTCGGCGGCCAATCCATTGGCAAACATCAATCTTGGGGAAATCTTGAATGATCCCCAACACTTGAGAGAATTCACCGACTACCTCAACGAAAAGAGGAGGAAAAATGAAGCTATGGAACTTGAGAAAGCCAAGGATCAGGCTTTTGAAAAAGCTCGTAAGGCTAAGGCCAACGCCAACAATAATGATGAGGACGAGCACTCCTATCACTCGTACTCGGTACATCCCCGCGATAAGGGGAAAGATAAAGTTCACAAGTGCTCCCACAACAGTCATACCGAAGACTCAAATGTCGGTGGTCAGAACTCTGTTTTCAATCGCGTGGGCGATAAGGACCAGAGAGCTCCTCGCCCCACACCTTTTAAAGTCGGAGTCCGACCAGAGAAAAATGACCACAGAGACCGTGGGGGAAAGAAAGATCAAGGAGACAGAATCTCCGCCATCGACCGAGTAGGGCCAAACTCGCGAGCACCGGTGAGAAGTTATCACAGCCGTCAGCCGGAGCGATCACGCCATCATTCCCCCGGGCGATCACACTGAGATGATCGTCCGGTCGCATCACACGGGAGCCGATGAGACAAGATCGTCGTCCCCCGACCACAGACTGCCGAGGAAGGGCAGATTGCCCAATTCATCGAAACTCAAAAACAGATGAAACTGGAGATGGAGAACTTGCGAGCAGAGGTGGCCGCATCTAAGAGAGGAACTGTCCCATCAGTCACTCTTCCTGCTCCACCTCTAAGTGTTATGATCCTTATCGCCCCCATACAAAGGAAAATCCAGATGCCTTCAATGGCAGCATACGATGGTATGTCCGACCCCCGGGTACACTTGTCTAAGTACTCGAACTACATGGCCTCAATCGGGGCAACAGACGCCACTCAATGCCGAAACTTCTCCCTGACTTTGGGAGACCGGGCCCATCGTTGCTACACAACCTTGGGAGCCGGGTCCATAAGCTCCTTCATCGAACTGGGGCAACAATTCTTGACATACTATGGGTCAATTGCAGCTCGCCCAGCATCAAAGCAACGTTTGGAAAACGTTCGCCAAACACTGACCAAATCAGGCAAGGACTTTATCGAACGTTTCGATAGGTTAGTGATCGATGGGGAGGCAGTGAATGACGAGACGAAGTTGATCTCAGCTGTTTCCGGCCTGAGGATAGGTTCTAAACTTTGGGAATCTATGCATACCATCTTTCCGGATTCTTACGCAGATTTCCGTAACCGGGCTGGAAGCCTCATTCAGATGGAAGAGATAATGGACGCCGCCAAGGCTAACGAGCAGCCTGAAGCGGCTAAAAAAGTGTGGCCAAAGAAAAATTTTACCACTGGGGATGCGTCCCAGCCAAAAAAGGCAGTCAACCAAGGAAATAGTGCTCGCCCAGCGAACTTCAGGCCATTCGAAGAGGCACCGGAGATCACACAGTTCAGGGAGACCCTTGTTTTTTATCCCAGGGCCATTCTCGATGCGATCAGGGGAAAGAATCTGCTCCCCCCGGCGAGGGCGATGCATACAAGTGAGAACAATTTGGACGAAAATAAATTCTGCAACTATCACAACTCCATCGGCCACCACACGAATCGGTGCCGAGATTTGATGAAAAATTTATACAAGTTATACACGGAGGGCAAGCTCGCCCAGTTCATCAAACCCAGGGATGGGAATGCCGACCACCGTGGTAAGAAGCATCGTGACGACGACGACGGAGGTGACAAGGACCTCCGTAAAAAAATTAATCGCTAGAAACTGCTCCCCCCAATGCCGAATGGTCCTCCTGGCGATGTCGACTTCGTGGGCGGAGGCTGCTTCGTGATAGAAGGCCCCTTGGGGGGTACTGAATCTGGGAATGCTCTATCTGTTCACCGACAACAGAGTGAGATGCGAGCACTGAACAATGTGCACCAAGTGTGTGTCGCAGCGACTATTGAAAAGCCCATCTCACACCAAGTCCTTTTCACGGACGATGATCTTAATGGAGTGGTGCAACCAAACAACGATGCTTTGGTTGTCACCGGAAAGATTATGGGAACGACCGTCCACCGAATGATGGTCGACACTGGGGCATACACTAATATCCTATTCAAACACACTTTGGATGCTCTTGGTGGATACGCTGCATATATCGAGCCTTGCGATGATATTATTGTGGGCTTCGAAGACACCCGCTCCCTTCCATTGGGAAGAATCAGGCTATCACTAGAATTGGCCTCGACGAAAGAGCCAGCGATGCACTACAATCGGTAGCTCGACTTCATGATCGTCGACATGCCATCCTCATATAACGCCTTCCTCGGCCGACCTTTCTTCGATGAATTTAAGGCGGCCGCCTCTACTTATTACTATTGTATCAAGTTTCCGACCCCGACGGGAGTTATAACCGTCAAGGGCGACCAGACGCGGGCGAGGGAGTGTCTCGTCCGTTTTGCTAAGCGTCATTCTAAAGAAACTCCTATGGTTGGAAAGTATATCGAGTGTTAGAAAGAAAAAACACAAATGAATTACTTGGAGGGTCTTCCAAACAAGTACCAAAGAATTGAAATTGGGGAGTCAAGTCAACAATTCGACGACCACCGAGTGGAGGTGGACGAGCACACCCCCATGGAAATTGACGAGCACAACCCAATGGAAATAGACGAGCACAATCAGACAATTTTGCGCGATCAACTCCCCGACGACCAGGTTCCAGAACTGAACATTCCAGATCTGGAACCTAGGCTAGGCTTTGAGCCGGAGATCGGAATCGAAGACCCTCCAGCGGAGGACCTTGAAACCATCCATTTAAATGAAGCTCGTCCAGAATTTGAAGTGTTCATAGGTTCAAATTTACCAGTGCAGTTGCGATCAGAAATGATCGTCTTTTTGAAAGAAAATATCGAAGCGTTCGCCTGGTCGCACGAAGATATGGTGGGCATCGACATGAACCATGCCTGCCATAGGTTAAATATTGATCCAACAAGAAGACCCATCACGCAAAAACGAAGAAAGTTTGGGCCTGATAAATATGCGGCTATGGCGGTCGAAGTAAAAAAGTTTATCGATAACAAGTTAATCGAGAAAACAAGAACTGATCCCGAGTGGTTGGCAAATCCCGTGCTCGTCCGAAAAATGACCAGGTCGTGGCGACTGTGTATAGACTTCAACGATCTGAACAATGCTTGTCCCAAAGACCATTTTCCGATGCCCCACATCGATCATCTGGTAGATAATACGGCGGGGCATGAAATGCTAACATTTATGGATGCTTTCGCGGGATACTATCAGATTGCGATGCATCCCAACGACCAGAGACATACAACTTTCATGACGGCGACTGACATGTACAGCTGGAAGAGAATGCCTTTCGGTTTGAAAAACGCAGGGGCAACATACCAAAGACTGGTAAACAAAATGTTTGAGAAACACATCGGTGAGATGGTGGAGGTCTATATCGACGACATTGTCGTCAAAAGCTTGCGGAAAGAAGATCACCAACACCACCTCGCCATGACATTCGATATCTTGAAAGAATATAACATGAAGCTAAATCTAAAGAAGTGCAGTTTCGGAGTTGGCTCCGGAAAATTTCTGGGGCACTTGGTTAGCCAGAGGGGCATCGAGGCGAATCCAACAAAAATTCAAGTAGTCATCGATATGCAAAGCCCAAGGAATGTGAAAGAAGTACAAAGGTTGACAGGATGCCTAGCATCGCTGAACAGATTCATTGCACGAACGGGCGATCATTGCAAACCCTTTTTCGACGCTTTGAAAAAAGGGAGGTTCGAATGGACCGATGAGTGCGAGAAAGCTTTTGAAAAGCTGAAGGAATATCTATCGGATCCGAAGGTCCTATCTAAGCCAGTCCCGGGCAAAATTTTATATCTATACTTTGCGGCCACTGATTGTGCGATCAGTTCAGTGCTCGTCCGAGCAGAAGGGAGCACACATCTGCCAATATACTATGTAATTCAGTCACTGAGAGATGCTGAGTTAAGATACACCCCAATGGAAAAATTGGCTTACGCTTTGGTTATGAGCGTGAGAAAGCTAAGGCAATACCTTTTCGACCACGAGTTGGTGGTTCTTACGACATTTCCTCTACGACGAGCACTGCATCGGCCGGATACCACTGGAAGACTTTTGAAATGGTCAGTGGAAATCGGGCAATTCAGGCTCACCTACGCACCTAGAACGGCGATCTAGGGACAAGTGTTGGCAGAATTCATAGTGGAACTCACTTTCCCAGACAAATTTGATAAGGAAATCGAACTTCCTTGGACACTGTTCGTCGACGGCTCGTCGACGAGCACAAAAGCAGGGGCAGGAATCGTCCTCACCAGCCCGTCCGGACAAACTTTTTCTTCGACGATCGAGTTCGAGTATCGGGCGACCAACAACGAGGCAGAGTACGAGGCTCTGGTCGCTGGAAACAAAATGGCCATGGCTGTAGGCGCCAGAAAACTGAATTTTTTTTCAGACTCTCAGCTAGTGGTATGTCAAATTACGGGCGAGTACGAGGCTCGCGGCGACCAGATGTTGAAATATCAAGACTTAGTGAAAGGATTACTAGAGCAATTCGATCAAATCCACATCGAGCAAATCCCTATGGAGGAGAATACGCAAGCAGATGCTTTAGCTCGACTGGCCACTTCAGAGGGGGAGGCAACATTTTCCGAAGCCACGATCACAAAAATTTCTTCCCCATCAGTGAGTAGAGGTCAAATTTTGCAGGTTGAAGTGACCAACGACGAGGACTGGAGGTCGCCGATCACCAAGTACATCAAGACCGGCGAGCTCCCGGAAGACAAAGTTAAGGCGACCAGACTGCAACTCAGGTCTGCCAGGTACTTTATCATCGGCGACCAGTTGTACAAACAAGGTTTTTCAATGCCTTTATTGAAATGCCTCGGAGAAGAGGAAGCGAAGATCGCCATGCACGAAATCCACGATGGAGTATGTGGAAATCATACAGGGGGGCAAACACTCGCTTTAAAAATCATGAGACAAGGCTACTTTTGGCTAACATTAAAGAATGATGCAATTCATTAAGCCCAGACGTGCAAGAGATGCCAAGCTTTTTCTCCCGCCATACACTCACCACCAGACGAGCTCATCTCCGTCTATAGATCTTGTCCCTTCGCGAAATGGGGCATCGACATCATCGGACCTTTCCCGCCTGGCGTCGGGGGAGTAACTTTCGTAGTCGTAGCAGTCGACTACTTCACCAAATGGACAGAGGCGAAGGCATTGAAGACCATCACAACGGCCCAAATGACAAGCTTCATTTGGAAAAACATCATTTGCAGGTTCGCCTACCACGAGCAATCGTGACGGACAACAGACGCCAATTCACAAGTTAAGACATGCTAGAATTCTGCTCAAAGTGGAACATCAAGAAACTTTTTTCAACACCCTATCATCCACAATCAAATGGTCAGGTAGAAGCGATCAACAAAATCATCAAACACGCCTTGAAAGCTAAGCTGGATGGATTGAAGGGCAAATGGGCGGACGAGCTGCACATGGTCCTTTGGGCATATCAGACGACCACGAGGAATTCTACAGGTGAAACCCCGTTTGCGCTCGCGTTTGAAACCGAGGCTGTCATACCAGCAGAAGCACAAGTCGCCACTTTCCGAGTGGCAAATTATGACGAGCAGTTAAACAACGATGCACAACTCTCCGATTTGGACTTCCTTGAAGAACGAAGACTAACGACGGACGAGAAGAATGTAGTCTACAAACAAAGGTCAGAACGTTATTACAATACCAAAGTACGTGCTCGGCAATTTACTATTGGCTAACTCGTACTTCGACGGGCAACGGAGCAGTCCATAGGCATACTTGGCCCGACTTGGGAGGGTCCGTACCGCAAAACGCGAACGTACTCAAACGGATCGTACAAGTTAGAAGATCTCGAGGGCAAGCCGAGAAAGTACCCATGGAACGCGGCCAAGTTGAAGAAATATTATCAGTAAGTTTCAATTTCGTACATTTGTATAGTTTGTATCTAGAATAGTTTTAAATTTTTAGATGAGGCTCTGCGTAGCCAACTAGAAACGAGTTCAACCGACGAATGGTCAACTCTAAACACATACTGACATAAACCGAAAGGTAGAGGTCCGGAAACGAGTTCAACCGATGAGTGGTTAACTCTAAACACATACGGACATAAACCAACGAATGGTAGAGGTCCGGAAACGAGCACAGACCAATGAAAGGTTTAACTCTAAAGACAAGTACTCATTGAAAGATAGTTGCAAAAATACACAAATTGTAAAACAGTGATGAGGACGATCATTATTAAACATACGAGCTCAAACCGAAGAAAGGTTGAACTCGAAAGACAAGTACTCATTGAAAGATGCTTGAAAAAATAATCAAACATAAATTGAAAAGCAGTGACGAAGACGATCACTCAAAATAAACGAACACAAGTCATAGCAAAAAATTCATATTAAAAAGCCTTATAGGCTGAGAGATTACAAAAAAGGCCTCTAAGGCCGAACACTACAAAACGGCCTTATAGGCCGACCAGTTACAAAAGACGAGCAGAGTTAAGGCTGATCTCCAGTTCCTGCCACCTCTCCTTCGGCCGGAGCACCTTGCTCGCCAACGGTCACCTCCTCGACAGGAGCACTCTGCTCACCAGTCTGCTCGCCCCCTTGGACCGGTGGGAGTTGGGGCAGACTCTCGAATAAAACTTTCTTCGCCAAAAGGTGAGGAAACATGAGACCCATATTCACTAGGTCGAGCAAGGGGAGGACGGAGCCTTCTGCAGGTTCTTCTTCAACAAGATGATTGTCGATAAAATCGCCAAAAAGGGACACATCTGCCTCCGGATGAGTATCTTTGAAGTGGCGAACAAGCTCGTGCGCGGTAAAGGCCGCCGAGTAGCAAGCTCCAGATTCAGCGAGATAAGTTTGCCTGTCCCGATATTTCTTCACAGCGGTCAGCTCTCGCCCAAGAGAAGCCAACTCATCCTCAGTAGTTGTCAGACGAGTTTGCAGAGTGGCCGCCTCCTTACGAGCAGCAGCGAGCGCGTTGGACTTCTCTGTCCTCTCATCCTCGGCAGCTTTGAGGCGAGTACGGAGATTGTTGGGATATAAATTCACCCTAAGCCCCACTTGATGTTAGAATAGTTTTGATGGCCAAAACACTTAGAGTTTATAAATGTAATAGGATCAACTGACTTGTATAGAACAGCTTAGACTAGTCTTGTGTGATCAACTGTATTGATATCAGCTGATCAGCACAGTCTTGGCTTACATGCCTATCCTCAAGATGAGAAGAGTAGAAGACATGAAGACTAGAAGATCCTTGAAGACCAGATAAGTTAAGGTGCTTGTATACCTACTTATCTGATGGAGTCCCAGATTGAAGATGGCCTAAAGCAGTACAAAGAATTTCCAGATCAGAAGAGTGTTACTCTACTGATATCAGAAGACAGAAGACCTAAGGCCAGAAGAGTAGTCAGAAGACTAGAAGTACAGATCAGAAGACTATGTGCTCTTCCAGGACTCGGCTGATTCCTAAGTCATCTTGCAATTCAAACGAAGACCTACCTTATTTAGAAGATTGACATGATCCCAGGATTGAAGCAATCAAGCGGCTGGAATCAAGGAATCAAGCTATTATGGAAAGATTGCTCAAACGGCTAGTCAACTCCAACGGCTAGTTGCAACCAATCTCCATTATAAATACAAGAGGATGAGAAATCACAAAAAAAGAGTCACAAGAGAGAATTCAACGAGCCAAGCAAGCAATCAAAGCTAAAGCCATACTATTCTAAGAATTCTCAAAAGAGCCAGAAACCATTAGATTATCTATAGCTCTTAAGTGATTTCTATCCAACCCCTAAGAACCTGAAACCTGTTCATATTGTATATCAATTGTTTTACGCATAGTGGTTAAGCAAATTATAAGCTTGAACCATTAGTTGGATACACCTCAAAAACCCCAAACCCTCACCGAAAGGTTAAATTTTTTGAACCCCTTAAAGTGCAAGTGCTTGCAATCACTTGTGGAGACCGTAACTGTTAGGACGGCTCAGATCTCAAAGTCCTAACCTTGGGACTATAAAGGTCAAGACCCTTGTAATTTGTGGTAAATTAAAGGGATTAAACATCACGTGTGGACGTGAGAGTGGACGTAGGAACGTATATCCGAACCACTATAAATCCGGTGTTATTTACTTTCTGCACTTTACATTTCTGTCTTTACATACATTATTATATAGTGCATACTGTGATTTCAACATTCTTCAAAACAAGGCCATAACTTTCAAACCAGCATCAGTTGAGTATTTTCATTAAGCAAAACAAGTTGAACACTTTCATAAGAATTACAAGAACGAGTCTAAACCAGGGCCACCATAATTCCGCATATAACCTCCTCAGTCAGATCACTATAGTCATCTGGACCAGCAGACTTGCAGTCCAGTTGACATAGCAATCAGAAGAGGTTCTCAACTCTGTTTGAAAAAGTTTTAAAGTCTATTCACCCCTCCCCTATAGACTTTAATCCCATTCACTACTCGTTCAAGGACCAACAAGTGGTATCAGAGCAGTGGTTCTAACGGACTACTGTCTCTAGATTATCAGAAGACTTGAGGGAGTCTTTCTGTAGTCCTCTTGAACAGATCTTTTTGGAAAACTTGTTTTTGAAAACTCATACAACATGAGTGCTAACATGCGAAAGTTGCCTAAGTTTTCAGTTGAGGATTATGATTACTGGAAGATCAGGATGAGGAAGAATCTCACATCAGTCCACTACAAGATGTGGTCAGTAATCACAGAAGGCCCAATCACCATCATGACAGTCAACACTGCAAATGGTGATCCAGAAGTCCCAGTTGGAGAACTGGTTCCCAAGCCCATGAAGGATCTCACACCAGAAGAGATGAAACAATCAAATCTTGATAGCATTGCTCAAGATTACATAATGCAAACTCTTCCAAATGAGTACATTGCAAAGGTAATCCACTGTGAGTCAGCCAGAGAGATGTGGGAGGCATTGGCACTTCTCTGTGAAGGAACTGAGCTGATCAAGGAATCCAAGTTGTTTACAGCAGTCAAGAAGTTCGAACACTTCAAGATGCAACCAGAAGAGTCTATTGATCAGCTAGACAATAGATTTACCAAGATCATCAATGAGATAGAATCTCTGGGCAAGAAATATACAAATAGAGAGAAAAACCTAAAGATCTTAGACTCTCTAACCAAGAAATGGAGACTCAAGAAGACCATCATCAAGGATACTCAAGATATCAAGAAGTGGTCTGCTCAAACTCTATTTCAGAACCTAAAAGCTCATGAATATGATCTGGAAAGAGAAGAAAACTCAGGAAGTGATGAGCCAACTGCAACCCCATCTACCTCCAAGACTGTAGCCTTCAAGGCAGCCAATACAAAAACTGCAAGTACCTCATCTGGCAAGACCTCTCTGAAAACAGAAGACTGTGAAGGATCAGACATGAGTCTGAAGGAACAAATGGCTCTTATGATCAAGAGATTCGAAAGGATGAACACTCTCAACAGAAAATATAGAAAATTCTATAGAAACTACAAAGATAGAAGAACAAGTTCACCCTCCAGAGGTTCCAGAGAAAGAACACCAGAAAGACATCCTAGAAAGGATGTGGAGTCATCTGACAGCCGAGGATCTAGAAGAAGAGATGCCACTCCTCCAAGGAAAGGCAACTCAAATCAGAAATCTGGATCATGCTTTAATTGTCGCAAACCAGGACACTATGTCTATGAATGCCCTGAGCTGGATTTGGATGACAAAGAAGAAAGAAGGCCAAGGAGAAATTCAGACAAGAAAGCTATGGTGACTGAAGAATCTGAATATCAAAGTGATGAACTCCCTACATCACCAGACTGTCAAATCTTCTCAGATGATTCAGATGACCTAGCTATGATGGCCATAGGTGAAAATGAGGTAAACTCCTATACTACTACTTTCCATTCACCTATTTTTTCACAATCTGATGAGATAAACTCATCTGAAGGCGAATCAGAAGACACCTATTATCAATCTTTAAGAAAGGTAAAAGGTGATCTGGATATTGCCACTAGAGCTTTTATAGAAGTGGAAGAGGAGAACAAGGGTCTAAGGAAAGAAATTACTAAGTTGAAAAAGACTAAGTTTGATAACACCCCTGAGTTGGTCACAATGAATGAAAGATTGGCCAGAGAAGTGGAGCTTCTTAAGGAAGAAAATACCACAATAACTCAGTTGTATGAGGGGATGTTACAAACTCAAACTTTAGAAACTAAGGAACTTCGTTCACTACAATCCAAGTTCGATGACCTCTTCCAAGCACACAAGCTCTTAGAAAAGGAGAAGGAATGCCTAAATCAAAAGATATCAGAGTTCAATAAAGCTTCTACTACTATTGAAAGTATCTCTGAGTATTATAGATCAAATGGCAATAAGATGGGTTTTGGCTATGAACTTAATCCATCTACATCCTCTCCAGCTGGGGGTAGTACACCTAATAAGTGCACTACTCAAACACATGAAAAGGGTGAGTGTTCTAAACACAATGAACCTAATATGAACCAAAAGGCATCTATACCAGCTAAGGCTAACTATCCCAAAACCAAAAAGGGTAAAGGACAAGCTAACCCCAAGCCTGTACAGAGGAACAACAAACAGCCTAGACCATCTCGTTTGAGACAGTCTCAGCTGTATGCTGCTCCAGCCAAGAAGAAGAGGTCTTCTTCAAACAAATCTGTTCTCTTTGCACCCCCTATCTCTTATGATATTGTGAGAACAGAAGAGTATGGTCCATATAATCGTGTGCATCGACCAGCTAATGCACCCAGGCCGAATGTAACTAGTCAAAAGATCATGTATGTACACTCCTATAAAGGGAAACCATTTGACTATTACTTAGCTGACACTAAGAACAAATCAGATCAGTCCAAGGTGCTGACTGGTAAGATTTGGTTCTGTGATGCCCAGGGAAACAACTCAAGTGTTCAAGGTTGTTCAAATGACCAATGTATATGTGGGTTCCCAAGGGTAGTACTAACACCCAAGGACGCAAAACAAAATGGGTACCTAAGACTTAACTTTTCTTGCAGGAAAGGAGGGACCTATACAGAAGAGGAGGTCTAGCAGGAGAAACTTGGTACATAGATAGTGGATGCTCAACTCACATGACAGGAACCAAAGCCCTGCTGACCAACTACATAGAGAAGAAAGGTCCAAAAGTCTTCTTTGGTGATAACGCGCATGGTAACACAAAAGGATATGGCACCCTTAAAAATGGTGACATTGAGGTACATGATGTATCATATGTAGAAGGTCTTAAGTTTAATTTATTATCTGTTTCTCATTTTTGTGACACTGGTTACTCAGTCAAATTCTCTAAAGATGAGTGTCTCATAAGTGATAAAAGAACAAAACAAAACCTTCTAACAGGATCTAGAAAGGGAAGTATGTATCTTGCAAATTGGAACAGCTGTCCTAAGGATACATGTCTGCTTGTGAAGAGCCCTAAAGATGTCAGCTGGCTATGGCACAAACGTCTTAGTCATCTGAACTTTAAGACTATGAACAAGTTAGCAAGGGAATCCTTAGTTGATGGACTGCCTAATGAACTCTACTGTAAAGATCAGGTATGTGATGCATGTCAACAAGGAAAGCAAACAAAGGTCTCCTTCAAGACCAAGAAGACAGCATCAACCAGCAGAGTTCTTGAATTGCTTCACATGGATCTCTTTGGACCAATCACTCCAACCACTCTAACAGGGAGGAAGTACACTCTTATTGTTGTAGATGATTATTCCAAGTTTACTTGGGTTATCTTCTTATACAAGAAGAGTGAAACACAGCAGAAGCTCCCTGAACTATTGAAGAGGATCCAAGTAGAGAAAGGAGAACCAATTGTGAAAATTAGAAGTGACAAAGGCACTGAATTCATTAACTCTTATATTATTGCCTATTGTACTTCTAATGGTATTCAGCATGAGACAAGTGCAGCAAGAACACCACAACAGAATGGTGTAGCTGAAAGAAGAGTCAGAACACTCAAAGAAGCTGCCAGAACACTCCTTGCTGAATTCTCCACTCCTAAGAAGCTATGGGCAGAAGCCATCAACACAGCTTGTCACACTCAAAACAGGTCAGGTATTCACAAAATTCATGAGAAAACCCCATATGAACTGTGGAAAGGAAGAAAACCTAGAGTATCTTACTTTCATATATTTGGTTGTAAGTGTTTCATTCACAACAATGGGAAGAGTAAGTTGAATGCTTTTGATGCCAAAGCAGATGAGGGGATATTCTTAGGATACTCCTCTACTAGCAAAGCATTTAGAGTACTCAACAAACGAACCCTTCTTGTGGAAGAAACACCTCATGTTGTTTTTGATGAATCTTGTGAAAAGAATGCAGTAGAAACAAACTCAGCTGCAGATCAGATGAGACATCTAATGATCAAGCCCAAACCAGATGAGTTCATTGAAGTAAATGAACCTTTTCCTGAAGAACCAGAGGAAGATAAGCCTCATAGACCTGTCACTAGATCTCAAACTCAAGCAGGACAAGCTGACCAGAATCAAGATGCACCAATCCCAAATGCCAGGGGGAATGATCTCTTTGACACACAAGATACAGATGATGATCGACCTAATCAAGCCAACCCTCCTGATGGCACTAGATCAGATGAGAATCCAAGCTCATCCAATGCAGATACTCCTGTGAGGCATACATGGAGGAACAACCATCCATCAAACCTCATCTTAGGAGGAGCTGACTCAGGTGTCAAGACCAGAAGACAACTGAATCAGAACTCACAGTCATCTATGTTCTGCTGGTGTGCTTTCCTATCCAACATTGAACCAGCTGACATAGAAGAAGCAATGACAGATAGCAATTGGATCACTGCTATGCAAGAAGAACTAAACCAATTCGAAAGAAATGAAGTCTGGGAATTGGTAGATCGTCCTGAAAACCACAATGTAGTAGGAACAAAGTGGGTATTCAAGAACAAGAAGGACGAAAATGATGTGATAACTAGAAATAAGGCAAGGCTAGTTGCAAAAGGATATTCACAATCTGAAGGGATTGACTATGATGAAACTTTTGCTCCAGTAGCCAGATTAGAAGCCATTCGACTGTTTCTAGCTTATGCATCATATATGGGCTTCAAGGTATATCAAATGGATGTCAAGAGTGCTTTTCTAAATGGTATTCTGGTAGAAGAAGTATATGTAGAGCAGCCTCCAGGATTTGAAAAAGGTGATCAAGTATATCGACTGAAGAAGGCTCTCTATGGTCTAAAACAAGCCCCTAGAGCTTGGTATGACACATTGTCACAATTCCTACTTGACAATGGATATACAAAAGGCAAAGTGGATAGAACTCTTTTCAGAATACAAGAAGGAGAAGACATCCTAATGGTGCAAATATATGTAGATGATATTATATTTGGATCACCCAATCAAGAGATGTGCAAGAAGTTCTCTGAACTTATGCAAGGAAAGTTTGAAATGAGCATGATGGGTGAGATGAACTACTTCCTAGGACTTCAAGTCAAGCAGAGTTCAGAAGGGATCTTCATCAACCAATCCAAGTATACCAAGAGCCTATTAGAAAGATTAAAAGCTCTACAAAGCAAGACTACAAGGATTCCAATGATGACATCTTTCAAAATGGAACCAGATGAGTCTGGAAAGGCAGTTGATCAAGCTGAATATAGAGCACTGATTGGATCTCTACTATACCTTACAGCTAGCAGACCAGACATAACATTTGTTGTAGGAGTATGTGCTAGGTTTCAAGCAAACCCAAAGCAAAGTCATCTAGAAGCAGCAAGGAAGATTCTCAAGTACCTAAAAGGAACAGTCAACCTAGGACTATGGTACCCTGCTGATGACAATCTAAAATTGAGTGGCTATTCTGACTCAGACTATGGAGGATGTAGAATTGATAGGAAATCCACATCTGGAACCTGTCAATTTCTAGGCAACAAGCTGATATCATGGTTCTCTAAGAAGCAAACCTCAGTTGCAACCTCCACCACTGAAGCAAAATACATGGCAGCTGGTAGTTGTTGTAGTCAGCTGCTCTGGCTAGTTCAACAACTCAAGGATTACAATGTAGAGGCAAGAGAAGTCCCTATTTATTGTGATAGCAGCAGTGCCATTGCCATCACTCAAAATCCAGTCCTCCACACAAGGTGCAAGCATGTCGACATTCGACACCACTTCATAAGAGACCACCTTGAAAAGAAGGACATCAAGATGGAGAAAATTCACACAGATATCCAAAGAGCAGACATCTTGACTAAGCCCCTAGCTGAAGAAAGGTTCAAGACCCTATGTTACAGCTTAGGACTCCTGGACTCAAGCACATGAAGGAGGAAAGATCAGCTAAAAACCTCAGCTGATCCAAGTGCAGCAGACTAGGAGGATCAGATGAGGTGAATAGACACCCTCATCTTCAAGTAAGTTCTTTCCCAATGAAGACAAATAAAGCTGAGGGAAAACTTAGAGTCATCTAATCAAGGGGGAATCAATGATACCTTAAGAATCCTTGATGAAATACTCTAAAATCTGCATTGCATATCATATATATATATATACAGCAGACTTGAACAAAGTTATTTGATTTCTTTACTCTAAGCAATGTATACTATGTATAATAATAAACTATTCTTCATAAAATACTTTATTTATATACATACATACAGTATACTATTGAGTTATACTTGGTTGGATTAATACACCATCCTCACCGACTCAACAGTATGCATGCACTGTACGGATTTCAAATAACTCTTGCTCAAAAATTTATAATTTCTGCATTACATAAGATAAAGTCTGAATATCTTTAAATGTGAACCCTTAGATCAAGAATCTCACTGTTGATCTTAAGAAGTAACTTTTCAGAAATTCAGACCTATCAACTCTATAGTTTTGTCATCTTTCCCTCCACTACCTCATTTCTACCCCTATAAAAGGAGGAAGTTATGAGAACACCTAAGAACACAAATCACTAACTATTATTTTCTGTTTCAGGAATGGAGACAATCGAAAGAAGAGATGGAATGGAGATCATCCTTCAACCAAGGTCTTGGGTGAAGGAGATGAAGCTTTGTCCAGAAGATGAAGATGATGCAGATCAACACACTTGGCTTACTCAACATGAGTTTGCCTATGAAAACTAGAGGAAAGAGAGACGTCCTTATTGAAAACTAGAGGAAAGAGAGATGGAGAAGACAAAGTAGCAAGCAAGTAGAGCTTCTTCTCCAGGGGCAAGTTCTACATGGAGAGCTTGTTATCAAAAGCTACTGTGTCTAAACAGAACATGAAGGCTAAGTCCATGGCCCTCTCTTCAGACTCCATTGAAGCCTCTTCTAATCTCCCTTCTCCTTCAAGAGAAGCGAAGAAATTCAAAAAGGACACATTTGATGCTACAACCCATCTGATGATGAGGAGCATCAGATGGTAAGGGCAATCTGAATCAGTGGGATATCATCCAGGCTGATCATCTACATATTGATTTGATGGTCCTACTTGATTCAGATAGAGCTGGAAGATCCATCAAACCAGGTTGGATCACCACTCACAATAAAGCTGGAAGATCCATCATCCAGGTTGGATCATCACAGCAACAACGAAGGACCCATCAAGCCAGGTTGGACCTTCAAAGCACAGAAGATTTACTCAGCAAATCTCAATCCTCCACTCAGCTTATCAGAAGACCAACTCAGCTGACCAGAAGACTTTCAAGGAAAATCAGCAGACCTCTTGAAGAAATCAGAAGACTTCACTCTGCTGACCAGATCACTTGATTTTAGAGTTTAAATGACTATCTTTGATCATGTAATTCATTCTAGATTTATTCCTGAATGTAATTAAACAAATTGGCCTATATAAGGAATGCAATTCACTTATAAAAAACGGCCTTGATGATCAATTCTTGCCACAAAATTAGTCACAACGACTATTTTTAGTAATGATGTCATTAATACTCAATTACCAAATTGCCAGCAAATCAACTGTTGCCACATGGCAAATTCAGCCGGCAAATTTAAAGAAAGGCCCGAAATCAAAGAAGGAAAATCTTGGGCTCTACTCCACAAATACACCCAAATCTGACCGTTAGATCAAGAATCGTTGGAGTATATATACACACCCTTAAAACTCTCCCAAACCCTTTCGCTCACATTACTCAATTGCTCTCAATACTCTCTCGTTCTGCAAATTCCTTTCAAGCTCTCAAAACCGAACACTCAAACTCTACTATGGCAATCATTGAAATTTACGACGAGAAGACCAAGAGCACAGGCACCTTGGATGCTGCAAAGTGGTCCAAGGAAGGGAAGATGTTCACAGAGAATGCTCTATTTTTCAAGGGAAACACAAAGCAGAAAACAAGGAGATCCTTCTTCGCTGCATCAACCTCAACCTGCGAGATTTTCTGGAAGCAGCACCCACCAATGTTTACGAACAAGATGTGCTGGCTTTCTATGCAAACGCTGTGATGAAGGGATCTTATGTCGAAAGTGTCATGGGTGGACACAAGGTCAAGGTAACAAGGGAAATTCTTCGAGAATTGTTTGGCTTGTCAAGGGGGAATGTAAATATCTCCACCTACATCATGGGTAGAGAAAAAGAGTACATGGAGATGTTTACTGATGGAAGAATAAAAGCTATTGATGCCACTGGGCTCAAGAAATCTCAACTTGAACCTAAGTTCCAAACTCTGATGGATATAGAAGGCAAGATGCTGCTTGGTAACACCTTCAGCCATGATGCTGTTACCACTCTGAAAGTTCGAGTTATGGCTGCAATCTGGGATCAGATTGATAGAGATTGGCAAGGACTATTTCTGGATAGAATTGCTCTTGAGGCCAAGAAAGTGACCTTGGACTTACAGTCAAGAGAATGGAAGGTGACATCAACAGTCAGCTTTGTCAACAAGCTGAGTATCATCCTTCCAGAAGTACTCCCCAGAAAGTACAAGATGGGACCTCATAAGACCTTTCACATCTCCAAATACTACTTAAGGAAGGAAGCTCTTGCTGAGGCAGCAAGGTTGAAAGAAGAGAGGAGGAAGTTGTTAGCTGAAGCATCTTCCAAAGACGTTGTTGAAGAGGCAGAAGAGTCTGCTCATGGCTCTGCTGCTGAAGAAGAAGAGGAGCCATCCAAAGAAGAGGCTCAAAAGAAGGCTGCTGAGGATGATGATGATGACAATCAGACCTTAGCACAAAGAAGATATCTGATCAGATCAGGGCTCATCTCCCCATCTGACTCAGATGCCACTCCCACTGCCTCTCCTTTGAAAAAGGCAGGTACTTCTAATCCCCCTCTCACTTTCACACCTTCTAAGCTATCAAAGGGTCAGAAGAGAAAGAAGAACACTTCTTCTTTCACAAAGAAAACCAAGAAATCCAGGCTCCCTACTCCAATGAGCATAGCCCCTATTTCATCCTTCAACCCTTCTGATGAGTCCAACCCATCTGAGCCTCTAAACACTGATATCCAAATCCCTGCTGATACTCACACAGCAGAGGAACAAACTCAGCCACAACTACCCATTGAACCCCAATTGCCTAACCCTGCTGATGTTCAACCAGCAGACAACCAAACTCAGACCACCTCCACACCCCCTACTGATGATCATACTCAGATTATATCCACAATCCTTGCTGATATTCAAACAGCAGATATCCAAGATCATCAAGCTCAAACATCTACTGATCTTCAAGTAGAAACTGAACCAGACCAGCAGACCCAAAACCCTGCTGAGGAACAAATCACTGAAGATCAATCTCAACTTCCTACCCAACAAGAAGAAATCACTTCCCAAATCCCTGCTGATACTCACACAGCAGAGGAAAATGCCCCAGCTACCCAAACTCCTACCATCACTGTCCCTTCTGCTCCAGTTGACATGGCACCAGAAGACCTGGTTCAAGATGGCCCTTCTCAATCTCAGTTCAGAATGGTGCACTACCCCATGTGCCAAACAGAGAAGATAATGAGGATGAAGATAGCCAACCTACTCAAGTCCACTACCCCTGGAGTTGATGAGAATTCAATCCAGTTTGAACAAGTGCTTAGGGTATGCACTTGGATTGAACTCAGAAGAGATGATGTAGATGACCTTCTTGAGGTCATGGAAGGAATGGGAGGAAAGGAAAACTTCCTCGACTGGGAAATGGAGCAAAAGGAAGTTGCTCAAGTTCGATCTTTTGCTCAGCTGCTATCAGATGAGGCACTGACTGCAGTTTGCAACCGGATTTTAGGAATCCCCACTGCTGATGTCTCTATCCCAGAAGGCTCATCGGATCAGCAGACAGCTGAACAAGCAAAACTGAAGGAATCAGCTGCACCAGCCTTGGTGGAAGACTCAGCTGCACCTGCAGAAGACTCAGCTGCATCAGCTGACAAAGAAGAGATTGACAAAGAAGTAGTCAGAGTACCAGCTCACTTCAAACCTTCAGATGATCTGACTCACTTCATTGACAATCAAGAGGATGCAGGCAGACGAATCATAACCCATCTGACTAAGGCCACTACCTGCTACCTCAATGAGGAGTACCTATCAGCCGAAGAAAGAGGCAAAGCATTAATTATTCATCCAAAGCCTCAAGGTACACCCTCTACTTCTACCCCATCTGTTGACCATACAGCAGACATCTTCTCCCAGGTCAAAGCTGCAATAGACTTGCACTTTGAGAAAGGTTTAGGCCTGCAGCTAGGAAGATATGTTGAGAAAGCTGCAAGGGAACAGAAGACTCGTCTTCATGACCAGATTCTTGACGTTGAAGACAAGTTTGGTGAAGCACTTCATCAGCAGATAGGAGAATACTTGAGTACCTATCAGAAGTTGTCAGCTGACACCTCCAAAAGGTTTGCTGATCTTTACACTGATGAGATGCACCGCATGGAGACCACCTACACGTCCAGAATTGAAGAAGTTGAAGCAAGAGCCAAAGAAGGTCAAGCCCTTCTTAAGGCAGCTGCAGAGGAGAATGAGAAATTGCAGACTCAGCTGAAGGAGACAGCAGCCAAGTTGGAAGCTCTTACAACTAGATTTGAAGCTGCCTCCTCCTCCAATTCACATGCTGAAGTTCTAGAGCACAGCATAACCCATCTGACCCAAGTTGCCAAGGTCAATGCCATGGCACTGAAACAAACTCTGAAAGTGGAAATCATGAATTCCATGAAGCCTTTTGCGGCTGCACTTGCTAAAGCCAAAAAGGGGGAAGATATGTTGATAAAGGCTCTAGAGAAGTCTACTGCCCAGCAAGCTGAACTGGTAGTAGCACAAGATGACTTGACTGAAACCTTGGGTGGTTTAAAGAGCAAAATCAAGAACAGGCAAGGCAAAGACAAAGAAATTGCTCTAGAAGATACTCAAGCACCCACTCAAGCTCCTGCCAAGAGTCTACAGATCACTGCTCCTGTAGAACAAGTTCCTGAAAAGAGAATGACAAGGAAAAGAAAGGCAGATGAGCAAGCTCAGTCAGCTCAGACCAGCAAGAAATCAGCTCCAGCAGAGCCTACTGCAGAAGAGAAAGAGGCTCTAGAGTTGAAGAAAAAGAAATTGCTTGAAGCTCAAGAGCTTAAGCAAAAGAAGCTGAATGATGCGAAGGCAGTCAAAGCCAAATTTGAAAGAAGAATTGCCAAACTCAGGAAAGCAATGAAGGACAAAGCACAAGAAGACAGTGTCCTAGTGTTTGACATCAATTATGTGGATTACTTAGCCCTTCAAGATGAGCTACCAAGATGGTATCCCCTGAAGAAGAAGTGGCAAATTCAACACCACATAGTAAGGAAATTTGGCCCTCTCCCTTCTTATGAAGAAGAATTTCTTCAATTCTCCCAGTTCATGAACATTGAAGATCCAGAGTTCTGGGAAGAAATTGTCAAGACAGCCAAAGGACTTGACAACTGCAGAATCCTAACTCCTGAAGAACCCAAATGGGATGCACCCCTTCTGGACTCAGGAAGAGCCAACATGATAGAAATCAAGAAGATTATGTACAAGATCTATGAAGAGGAGAATGTTACAGATGTACAGCACATGGAAGAAGTTCGAGCTCGTCTGTACCTTGCCTACCGCGTTTGAAGATCAGAAGACCTGATGAAGACTACTTTAGAAGTTTAAAGAAACTATTACTTGTAATCTGTAAAAGCTCTATATATATTCAAGTTATAGTTCTTTTTGCTTACAAGACAAATTCTCATTGTCTTCATCAGATGCTTCAGTCTTAGCATGTTATAAACTCTTATCTTATTTCATTAAGAGCATTTATCAAGTATAGTTTTGGATTCATCAAAAAGGGGGAAATTGTTGGGATATAAATTCACCCTAAGCCCCACTTGATGTTAGAATAGTTTTGATGGCCAAAACACTTAGAGTTTATAAATGTAATAGGATCAGCTGACTTGTATAGAACAACTTAGACTAGTCTTGTGTGATCAACTGTATTGATATTAGCTGATCAGCACAGTCTTGGCTTACATGCCTATCCTCAAGATGAGAAGAGTAGAAGACATGAAGACTAGAAGATCCTTGAAGACCAGATAAGTTAAGGTGCTTGTATACCTACTTATCTGATGGAGTCCCAGATTGAAGATTGCCTAAAGCAGTACAAAGAATTTCCAGATCAGAAGAGTGTTACTCTACTGATATCAGAAGACAGAAGACCTAAGGCCAGAAGAGTAGTCAGAAGACTAGAAGTACAGATCAGAAGACTATGTGCTCTTCCAGGACTCGACTGATTCCTAAGTCATCTTGCAATTCAAACGAAGACCTACCTTATTTAGAAGATTGACATGATCCCAGGATTGAAGCAATCAAGCGGCTGGAATCAAGGAATCAAGCTATTATGGAAAGATTGCTCAAACGGCTAGTCAACTCCAACGGCTAGTTGCAACCAATCTCCATTATAAATACAAGAGGATGAGAAATCATAAAAGGAGTCACAAGAGAGAATTCAACGAGCCAAGCAAGCAATCAAAGCTAAAGCCATACTATTCTAACAATTCTCAAAAGAGCCAGAAACCATTAGATTATCTATAGCTCTTAAGTGATTTCTATCCAACCCCTAAGAACCTGAAACCTGTTCATATTGTATATCAATTGTTTTAGGCATAGTGGTTAAGCAAATTATAAGCTTGAACCATTAGTTGGATACACCTCAAAAACCCCAAACCCTCACCGAAAGGTTAAAGTTTTTGAACCCCTTAAAGTGCAAGTGCTTACAATCACTTGTGGAGACCGTAGCTGTTAGGACGGCTCAGATCTCAAAGTCCTAACCTTGGGACTATAAAGGTCAAGACTCTTGTAATTTGTGGTAAATTAAAGGGATTAAACATCACGTGTGGACGTGAGAGTGGACGTAGGAACGTATATCCGAACCACTATAAATCCGGTGTTATTTACTTTCTGCACTTTACATTTCTGTCTTTACATACATTATTATATAGTGCATACTGTGATTTCAACATTCTTCAAAACAAGGCCATTACTTTCAAACCAGCATCAGCTGAGTATTTTCATTAAGCAAAACAAGTTGAACACTTTCATAAGAATTACAAGAACGAGTCTAAACCAGGGCCACCATAATTCCGCATATAACCTCCTCAGTCAGATCACTATAGTCATCTGGACCAACAGACTTGCAGTCCAGTTGACATAGCAATCAGAAGAGGTTCTCAACTTTGTTTGAAAAAGTTTTAAAGTCTATTCACCCCTCCCCTCTAGACTTTAATCCCATTCACTACTCGTTCAGGGACCAACAGAGATCTTCGATCATTTGATGATCCTCTTGATCTTTTTTCCGAACAGCTGCGAGTTGGGCCTCCAAGTCGGCCACCCTTTTCTCAAGGCCCTTGTTAGCCTTCATCAGTCGGGCGATTGCCACCTCTTTCTCTTCATTGCCTTTCCGGAGTTCATAAATTTGAATGGAAAGCTGCTCGGCCGCATAGGCTTGGCGACAAGCGTTGATGGCAATCTGTCGAGCATTCTCGGCAGCATTGTGACAGTCGACCTCCTCGGCGAAGGGTTTAGTCAGCGACCGGGGCAAGTTCTTCATTGCTCGGATCGCGAGCTAGTCTAGTACATCGTCGTCGGTCGGGTCTCGTGATCGGTAGTAGTTGAGAAGATCTTCGCTGCAGGGAGCGGAACTCGGGTGCTCGGTAAGCCTGAAAAAGAACAGAAGGCGATCAGAAGAAAATACTTCTAGAAATTTTCAAACACTTTTAGTAAGGAAAGCTTACTTGGAAACCCGCTCGGCGCTCCAGCCGAGCATGGTGATATCTTCGGGGCCCTCTGCTCGGTCGACGAGGTCGCGGTGACCTCCTGCGACCTTTTGGTTGCGCGAGCAGGTTTCGTCTTCTGGGGAGGCGACGAGTGCCTCTTCGGCGGAGAGCTCCTCGGAGGAGAGGGTCTCCGGTCGGCACCAGAAGGGCGATGACCCCCACGGCCCGTGTTAGCAATTTTCTTGGGGGGAGCCTCCGAGGTTTCCTCCCGGTCTTTTCTCTTCTTTTTTGTGCCCTCGACAATGTTGCGCAGTTCGATTGTCGGGGGAAGATAGGTGATGGCTTTTACCGGAATCACTACTAAAAACGAAGAGTCAGCATTATAAGAAGAGGAAGAAATCAAAAAGATAATTAGAAATTTTTCGATACCTGGAGGAAACTCTCTGGTAATATGGTGAGGAGGTACTCGAAGGCCTGCTCGCTCCCGCATGCACTCACGGTTCAGGAAACGACACGACCTTTCCAGGTAGCGACGACGAGCGGCGCAACAAGTATGATATTGGAATAAGGGTGTCAGACGATGCTCGCCGACCTTCGCGCGAACAGTAGCACCTACAAAAGCGAGGAGTTATTCACAATAGACAAGAACGAGCACAAAATCAAAGGACTTACCACGAATTCTTTCGTAGTCAGTCGCAATGGAAATGGTTTTTCCCTAAGGAGGGTTTACTTAACAAGGTTTTTAACGGGGCTCCGGTCATCTGAACGACCTGTGTTCTATTGACTTTAGGTTTCTTCAAGCAATAAAAGATCTGAATTTATATATTAATTAGAATTTATTTAAAATAATTATTACTCATAAAATATGAAGAAAATTATCGGGTATTACAGTCTTGGCGTTACCTCAGCCGCTCTCCATACCTGAATTTCATCACTTTTTGCGAGATGACCCTAAAGTCTCAACCTCTCCGACCGATATTATTCCTTTTCGACAACGAAATAGTACACTAATCTTGGGTTTCTGCAAGGAGGCTGTTGAATTTTTCAAAATCAGAGGGATGAGAGTGAAGGAAGGAAAAAGAAAAGTAAAAGGGGAGAATAAAACGCGTCAGTGGGTAAAAATATAAAATTAAATTTGAAATTGAGGGATGTATTGTACACCCGCGTGTATATAAGTACTAGATGACTCCCCGCGTATTACGCGGTATATTGATAAAAGTTACGTATTAATATTCAAAATAGTATAACTCATATTTTAAAAGACACACTTATAAAATTTCATAGGTAAATTTACTTTTCATAATTTTTTATTTTGAATAATTTTTTAGGTATAATTAGTATGATAAAATTTATTTTATCAATTAATTTATAATATATATTCAATTACTCATAAAATTATATACAAATGGATTTATCTTATTAATTAATTAAATTGATATATTCTATAAAATGTATAGATATATTTTTAGACAAAAGAACATAAAAGAGAACTTAATCAAAATAAGATATTAATTGATTTTAATTTTAATTTAGATAAGACTTTCCATTTTAATATCAATGACATATGTATTAACCAATAGTTTAATTACACATTAAATTTTTAAAAAATCAATTTAACCTCCATGTGACACATCATCACATTTAACCATATGATGACATGTGACAGTATTAAACTCCCTATTAGTATATAGGGGTGATTTGACTTCATAAAAATACTCATCATTTTTCTTTCCATTTTTAATGATAAGGGAGGGTAAATTTGTAAATCATTATATGCCTTAATTCTATATAAAATGTTGGGAATAAAATGAAATATGTTTTGATCTAATACCAAAACCCCTTTGAGACATGCCTAAGTCAAGTTGAATATGTTCTAGAGATGTTAGAACATATAGAATAAAGGCTAGATGAGAAGCTGGTATGTTAGGCAGCTCTTAGTTGAATAGATGCACAATTTGAGGGGGAACCTATGCTTTGAAGTTTATCAAGAACAAGTCCCCTCAAGGCTCAAAATATGGAATCATGACCAAGTCCACTGAAGGACAAGTATGTTGATCTGATGAGTTGTTCAGAGGAGTTGTCTCAGCACATTTAATCAAGATCAAGTGCTCTGAAAGCCTGAGGTCAACTATGCTGAAGAACTAGAGACAATCACACCCTAAAGAACTACAATTCAACATGCTAAGATCACCTTGAAGTGAAGCAAAGGGTATGAGCCAAGTCATCTGAAGAAGAGCAAGCCAATCTTGCTGATAAGCAAGACTGCTGATAGTGATAAGGAGAGTTGTCCAAATGATGAGGAATGTTGTCCTATCATTGGAACAACTTTCAAAAGCCATGTCCAAGTCCTAACAAGAGAATCTGAAAGTCAGACATTGGGTAGAGTGCTGCAGAAAGAAGACAAAGTCTTAACAGCCGTTTATTTTCCAAATGAGGACATGTCACTATCAAGAATCTGTCTTCTAAGTTGAAGAACTAAAAGAAGACATTTATGGACCTTTGAGGCTGCCTCTCCAACGGGCAAATCCTTCAATTGTCTATAAATACAGAAGTGTGAAGACCATTTGAAAGCACCTCAACAAAATCCAACTACATCAACTATTCTGAAGCTCAAAGCTCATAGAACTCTCAAAGCTTTCAAAGACTATCTTAGTCTTCAAACACTTCATCTAAGCTGAACTACATTGTATATCCATACACAAGCTTAGAGAGATATCCTAATCCTTATACACTGATCTTCATTGTAAAGGATATCTCATTAGTTGGAACCTTACTTCAACCCTTATACCTTTCAAGAGAGAAAGTGAGAAGGTTGTAGTAGTAGAAGTGGTAGGAGCTGACTGTTGAGAGAAGAACAGTTCAGTTCTGAGTTGAGAAGAGGGTACTAGGACTCTAGACATCCTAGGGTTCAATTCACCAAGGAGTGGTGTTATTGATCAAGTGCACCTTGGCACTATAAAACAAGTTAATTCCAAAGTGAAGGAATTATCCTATTCAATCAGGGAAAGTGGATGTAGGAGCTTGAGTCTATGAACCACTATAAACTCTTGTGTTGATTTGATTACAAGTACTTTCATACATTCAACACTGCACACAAAACTGATCTTTCAAAGGACAAACATTCAAAGACTGTGCAAAACCTATTTGGACAAGTTCCCTGAAACTGGACTGTATTGCATTGACTAAGTGATTTCAGAAACTAAAGGAGTCTAAACTAAAAGGGCCAACCACTATTCCGCACATATAACTCCCCTAGATAGTTATTCAACTAAGTACTCAATAGTACTTAGTAGTCTGATTATATTAGAAGAGTTAATCATCTTCAGCAGAGTTGTCCAAGACAACCTTGCTGAGCTCTAGTTTGACTATCATAGAAGAGTTAATCATCTTCAGCAGAGTTGTCCAAGACAACCTTGCTGAGCTCTAGTTTGATCATAGTCAAAAAGAATTTGCTTACAAGTGTATTCCCCCCCCCCCCCCATACATTTGTTATATACTTCTTTCAGGACCAACAAGTGGTATCAGAGCAGGGGTTCAAAGACCACTGCTTCTGAAAAGCCATCTTGGTTTTCAAAATCACATATTTGGTGTGGTCACTGAACTGATCTGTCTGAAATCCCTTGTATCTATTGTCTAACCTTTTCTTGAAGAAATGGCAAGAGGAAACAACAACAACAACCAGAACCAGCAACAAAATCCTGATCAGAACATTAATGCAGCAGTTCCACCTCCTGCTGTTCAAGGACTAGACAACATGGCAACAAATCCAGTCAATCACATATCTCATCACAAATTGCCCATGTTCTCAATTGATAACTATAACTTCTGGAAAATCAGAATGAGGGCTCATCTTGCATCTCTTCACACTGACATGCTGAGAGTGATCACAAGAGGTCCTTTTGTGTTCACCTTTGTCAATCCCAGAGTCACTGAGGCTCAAAGGGCAGATACAAGAGATGTGCTCCCCAAAGATGAAGATGACTTCACTGCTGATGAAAAGAGGAAGGATAATTTGAATTATCTTGCAATGAATACCCTCTATCAAACAATTCCAGATGCAATCATGGGAATGGTCTACCACTGCACAACTGCCAAGGAGATATGGGATACTCTTGCAGAAATGTGTGAGGGCACTGAGAAAATCAAGGAGAATAAGCTCCAAGTGGCAGTGCAGAAGTTTGAACAGTTCACAATGGAGTCTGAGGAGTCCATTGATAAATTTGCTGGTAGATTCAATGATGTGATGAATGAAATCAACTCCTTGGGCAAGGTGTACTCCAAGAGAGAAGTTGGTTTGAAGATCTTAAGAAGTCTCACCCAAAAGTGGGATGTTTATGCTGTTATGATGCAAAACACCAAGGATCTCTCCACCATGCCCATGCAACAGATCTTCTCTGAACTCAAAGCTTATGAGTTCGACCTCAATAGAAGAAAGCCTGTTGAGGAACCTTCAAATCCTACTAAGGGAGTGGCATTCAAAGCCAAAGCTGCTGAACCTGAAATGCAGTCCACTCCCAGATCATCAAAGTCAGTCTCCAAGACTGAAATGAAGGAAGAACTAGCCCTGATGGCTAGAAGGTTTGATAAGCTAAACTCAAGGTTTGGTAGATACAAGAAATTCTACCAGGACAACAAATTCAGGAGAAGATACAACTCTCCTGAAGCTCAGGATGAGGTCAAAAAGCCTGAAGAGAAAAGATCAGAGGACAAGTACTCTGATAGGAGAAGGTCCACTAGAGCTGAACCTTCATCATAAAAAAGAAGAGAAGAATCAAAGAAAGATGATGATGAAGACCTGTGCTATAATTGCAAGAAGAAAGGGCACTTCCAGTATGACTGTCCTGAACTGAGCTCTAAGGAGAGAAGAGAAAGGCAAGCCAAAAGAGACAGAAAGTTCACCAATAGAAAGGCCATGATGGCTGGTGAAGAATCTGAAAGCGCTGAAAGCTTCAACTCTTCTGATGGACTGTTCTCCAACAGTGATAATGATGATGATGTCTGCAACATGGCTCTTGAGGATGATGAGGTATCCTCTACTTCTAGTTCACCATCATTCATCTCACAAAACAATAGTGAGGTCAACCTGAAACTCTCCCTTGGAAAGTTGATGGAAGATTTCACTATGTTACAAGAATTTCATGATAACTGTGTGAGAGAAAATGAAAGATTGGCTATTGAGCTTGCCAAAACTTCTGAGGTAGTTGTTGATGTCAAATCTACTGAGTTGTATCAACAAGTCTTGAGAGAGCTTGAGGAAGCAAATCTCAGGGTAGTTGACCAACAAAAGGAGATTGATGATCAACTACTCTCTCAGAAGAGAAGAGATTTTGAACTAAATATTCTTAAATCAAGTGAAGAGAGCCTGAAATTAAAGATGTCTGCTCTGAAGAAATCCTCTAGAGCAATAGAGGAAATTCAGAGATATCAAAGACCTATGGCTCAAAGAAGTGGATTAGGTTTTGATCCATTTGAATCTTCACCTTGTCTAAGTGTTGCTTCTGTAAGTAACACTAAGAGAATCTTTGTTAAGTCAGTGGCACAAACTGAAAATGAAGTAAATCAGCCACTGAACAAAGGAAAGGGCAAAATAGATGATCTGCCTACTCAAGTGCTTCAGGAAACTAGGCCAAAACCTAAGGAAATGGCCAAAGCTCCTGAACATAAGAGGAATGTTGGTCAGCAGAGTAGACCCAATGGAAGGGCAACTCTCCTGAACAATGTTCAGAGGAATTATCCAAGGTATAATCAGCTTAGGCCAACTCTTCTGAGAAAGCCTCAGCTGAATAGACCTAAGGACAACTATCCTCAAAGGCAAAATAAAATGAGACAACCAAAACCCTTCATGCCAAAAGGTAATGGTCATAAGAAAGCCTTTCCTCAAAGATTCCCTCAAGTAGCACAAAGAACTCAAAAGTTCAGGAGATTTGACAACTCTCCTGAAACCTACAGAGTTAACACATTCACACATACTTTCCCAAAGGCATTTAAGGGAAAGACAGTGTATGTAGATGCTAGAGGAAGACAACTTAGCCACCTTGAATCAATCAGGGTTATTAGGCAAGTTTGGGTTCCTAAAGGTACAACAAACCTCTCAGGACCCAAAACTCAAAGGGTACCTAAACCTATCTAAATGCAGGTACCATTGGGCCACAAGAAGAGGAGCATGAGCAAAAAGTCAGCATGGTATCTTGACAGTGGATGTTCAAGGCACATGACTGGAAACAAGGAACTCCTCACTGATTTTATTGAAAAAGAAGGCCCAAATGTCACATTTGGAGACAGCTCACAAGCTACAACAAAAGGTTATGGTACTTTGATGATTGGTAACATCAAAGTATCCAATGTGTCTTATGTGGCTGGTCTCAAATATAATCTCCTAAGTATCAGTCAATTCTGTGATAAAGATTTCAATGTTGAGTTTTCTAGTGGAAAATGTTTAATCAAAGATAAGACTCAACAAATTCTATTGACTGGAACTAGGAAAGGAAATGTGTATTTTGCAGACTGGGACAAGTCTACTGATGCTGCATGCTTCATTACTAAGAGTTCTAGTGAACAAAGTTGGCTATGGCATAAGAGATTAAACCACTTGAACTTCAAAACAATGAACAAGATTGCTAGAAATGCATTAGTTAAAGGACTACCTAATGAGGTTTTCATTAAGGAGCTTGTTTGCAAACCATGCCAAGAGGGAAAACAGATTAAAGCCTCATTTAAAGGAAAACCAGTCATCTCTACTGAAAGGGTACTTGAACTTCTACATATGGACCTATTTGGACCAATTACCCCTGCAAGCATAAATGGTAGAAAATACACATTGGTTGTAGTAGATGACTTCTCTAGGTTCACATGGGTAGTGTTTCTCCTTAATAAGAAGGAAACTCAAGTCAAACTGTCTGAACTACTAAAGAGATTGTCAAATGAGAAAAGCCTTAGCATTATCAAGATAAGATCTGATAAAGGCACTGAGTTCATAAATTCATACATCAATGAGTATTGCACATCTAATGGAATAGCTCATGAAACCTCAGCAGCTAGAACTCCCGAACAGAATGGAGTTGCAGAAAGGAGAAATAGAACTTTAAAAGAAGCTGCTAGAACCTTAATTGCTGATTCAAATTTACCTAAGAGGTTTTGGGCTGAAGCTATAAACACTGCATGCCATACCCAGAATAGATGTTTGATTACTAAGGGGCAAGGCAAAACCCCCTATGAACTCTGGAAAGGAAGAATGCCTAAAGTGTCATACTTTCATATCTTTGGTTGTAAGTGTTTCATACACAATAATGGGAAAGAACAGTTGAAAGCCTTTGATAGCAAAGCTGATGAAGGGATATTCCTTGGATATTCTCAAATCAGTAGAGCTTTCAGAGTCTACAACAAGAAAACCCTTATTGTGGAGGAAACACCTCATGTTGTGTTTGATGAATCTATTCATAAGTTCAGGAATGAGAACTTGGAATCAGAAGAAATCACACAAAGAACAACCAGACTGAGTCTAAAAGACAAAGACACTGAATTCATAGAAGTTGTCCAAGCCAACCTACCTGAAAATCTCCCATTGGACAACAATCCTGAAGACAATCTTCTTGAGGCAAATTCCACTGAAGGAAATGGTGAACTGAATGATCCAATCCCAGTTCATATCCAGGTAACAACTACCAATGAAGAAGCAGTTCCTGCTGAGGTAGTTAATGGATCAAATAATCAAGGGGGAACTCAAAATGTTGAAAATGCCAATGTCCCTGACATTGAGGACAACACCCCTGATTATGATCCTGAATTAGATCCTGCATTCAATTATCCTGAATTTTATGGTCAAAATGACTCAACTTCAGTAGAGGACAACTCTACTGAAGAGATCAGAAAAAGAAGGACTTGGTTGTCTGACCATCCTACTAATCTGATACTTGGTGACCCAAGTATAGGAGTCAAAACAAGGATTTTTCATGGTGAAAGTGCTCTTTTCTGTTGTTTCTTGTCAGAACAAGAGCCAAGTGACATTGAAGAAGCACTTCAAGATGCCAATTGGATCACAGCTATGTAGGAAGAACTGAATCAATTCACCATAAATGAAGTATGGGAGCTGGTGGATAGACCTTCACATCAAGATGTTATTGGAACAAAGTGGGTGTTCAAGAACAAGAAGAATGAGAATGATGTGATTGTCAGAAACAAAGCAAGACTAGTAGCAAAGGGTTATTGCCAACATTAAGGCATTGACTATGATGAGACTTTTGCACCTGTGGCAAGGCTAGAAGCAATAAGGCTCTTTCTAGCCTATGCAGCCCACAAGAGGTTCAAAGTGTACCAGATGGATGTCAAGAGTGCCTTTCTGAATGGAGTCTTGAAAGAAGAAGTCTATGTGGAGCAACCACCAGGTTTTGAGGTTGGAAACCAAGTTTACAGACTAAAGAAAGCTCTATATGGACTCAAACAAGCCCCTAGAGCTTGGTATGATACATTGTCACAATTTCTCTTGGATCATGGATTCACCAAGGGAACTGTGGACAGAACTCTCTTCAGAATCTCTGAAGGAGAGGACATCTTGCTTGTCCAAATTTATGTGGATGACATAATATTTGGATCCCCCAATGAAAAGTTGTGTGGGAAGTTCTCCAAGCTTATGCAAAGCAAGTTTGAGATGTCCATGATGGGATTGATGAAATTCTTTTTAGGTCTTCAAGTCAAGCAATCAAAAGAAGGAATCTTCATCAACCAAGCTAAGTACACCAGAGAAATGATCAAGAAGTTTGGGTGTGCCACCAGCAAGCCAGTAAGGATCCCAATGAACACAAATTGGAAGATGGATCCTGATGAGAGTGGTATTCCAACCAACTCCACTGAGTATAGAGGAATCATTGGATCACTCCTCTATCTCATTGCCAGCAGACCTGACATCACCTTTGCAGTAGGTGTTTGTGCAAGGTTTCAAGCAAATCCTAAGAAAAGCCATCTTGAGGGTGCAAAGAGGATCTTAAGGTATCTCAAAGGCACTGAAAATCTAGGCCTTTGGTACCCTGCTGATGACAACATTGAGTTAACTGGCTACTCAGATGTTGACTATGGAGGTTGCAGAATTGATAGAAAGTCCACTTCAGGGACTTGTCAATTCTTAGGCAACAAGCTTATATCTTGGTTCTCCAAGAAGCAGAACACAGTGGCAACTTCCACCACTGAAGCTGAATATGTTGCAGCTGGAAGTTGTTGTGCTCAAATCCTTTGGTTGAGACAACAACTCAGAGACTACAAAGTCAACTCTACTGAAGTGCCAATATTTTGTGATAACAATAGTGCAATTGCAATATCACAAAATCCTGTATTGCACACAAGATGCAAACATGTGGACATCAAGCATCACTTCATTAGAGACCATGTGGAGAAGAAGGACATAAAGTTGGTCAAGATCCACACAGATCATCAAAAAGCTGATATTCTAACAAAGCCACTTGCAGAGGCAAGGTTTCTGGAGCTATCAGCAGAGTTGGGATTACTTGATCCAGGGAAGTTGGACAAGTAAAACTCATTAAAGTTAAATGGGAGTAAAAGAACTGAATTGGTCTTCAGCAGACTTGGACAAGTCTACTGAAGTGCAGAAGAGATGATCACAATTATTCAGGACACTTGTCCATTGAATCTCAGGACACTTGTCCACATCTCTTCAGGACACTTGTCCTAGTAGGGTCAGATAAGTTGTCTTGGCTATCAAATTATTTTCTTGGTTTGATAAGCACCTATTTTGGGCAATCATTGTCTACCTTGATATCTATCCCAATTACAGATATCACCACTGTGGGATTTAATTTGTCCCCCCCCCCCCCAAAGGTCATTTTCCATGCATTAAATGCCAAAATTTAACTCTTGTTTGCATTACACTTTTTAAGCCATGATCTATCTCGAAAACTCCCCAACCATTAACTAATATTAAATAACTTCCACGTTTTGAATAAAACCAATAACTCACTGTTACATTGGTTTTTAACCATTGGATCAACACTGGCCAACTCCCCTGAAATTCATCCTGGCCGTCCAAGTGTGTTTTTCCATTTTTGACAACCGTTGAAAATACACAAAACTCACCAACTCAACAAACATTCCTTTTAGAATATTCTCAAGTCTTAAGAACTCCCCACAAACACTTCTTCCCCAAGTATTCGAAACCCTAGCCTTCATCTTCTTCAAACTCCCTCAAAACTCTCTCAAATTAACTTCTGTAACCTTCAATGGCTCCCAAAGCTAAGCCTGAAATGGTTGTTGATTTCACCAATAGAGACTTAGACCTTGATTTTGGGTATCTAAGTCACAAAAACAACCTTACTTTTGAGCCAATCCTCTCTTTTGAGAGTGAAGATCCTGCAGTTACTCCAACTCTAAGATGGCTAAGGAGAGCGGGTCTTCAAAAGTTCATGCAAGAGAAGCCAGATTCTTGCCTTGAATCTTACATGGCTGAATTCTTTGTCTTTCTAAAATGGAGAGGCAAACCTGAAGATGGTGAAGTGTCAACAAGATTATCTTTTGTTGTAGAGGGAGAAGAGGAGGAAAGATTCCATAGAGTGAAATTCTCAGTGGAAGAGGTTGATGCTGCTTTTGGATTGCCTTTAGAGGGAAGGAATCCAGAATTCTATGGAAATGGACTTGAACAAGAAATTGCTCAAGAATGGCTAATTACTCCAGGGCCACTATCCTCTACACAGCACAAGAAAACTCTCAAACCATAATTTCTTAATCTATTTGAGGTTGTTGCTAAAAGTTTGCTTAGCAACACTGGGAGCTTGGAGCAAGTCAGCCAACCCAGAATTAGAATCATGGCTGCTGTGATTGAAGCTAGTGACAAGGGCATCAAATTCGATTGGAGGACCTTCATCTTGTCAGAGATGATGAAGTAAAAGGCCAAGTTCAAAGTCAAAGTTCACAACAAGGTTGTGATGGAATGCAAGCTGAGATATTGCACAAGGGCAAGTCTCCTGATTGAAAAGTTTGCTCATTATTCTGAGATGCAAACCTTTGCAAAGCCTCTCCCTGCTCAGAAGATCATGTTTAGAAAGCTTAGCAAGAAAACTGAGCAGAGGAGGATGCTAATGGCCAAACCTACTGAAGAGAAGGTGGAGGAGAAGCCAAAGATGAAAAAGAGGACAAAGGCCAGAATGGTGAAGACAAGGAAAATGTCTCAAATTCCCTCAGAGGAGAAATCAGATGCTTCAACTGAGATTGAAGAAGTTGCTGAAGAAGGTGTGCAAGTGCCTTCTGATCATTCAGAAGAACTGAGGCAGAAGTACAATGAGACTAGACAAAAGTCTAGAGGTGACAAGAGGATCAGGGAGGTTGTCCCTGAGAAAGATGGAGAAGGTAGTGGAAGCAGTAGGGCCAGCAAGAGAAGGGCCAAGCCTACTGATAAAGTGTTGGAGCTTCAGGAGGAAAGGTCTCTCCAACTTGCTCTAAGAGAGAGCAGAGCTGAAAGCAGGACCAAATCAAAGTCAAGGACTAACTCATCTGGTTCTGGAACTCCAGAATCCAAGGTCCCTGAAGGTCAACCAATAGAGGCCAACATCCCTGAAATTCAGAATCCTGAGCCCAACTCCCCTGAAACCCACATAACCCCAACCAATCAACCTATCACCCCCATCAATCTTACAAAGAGATATTCTCCAGAAGGGAGTGTGCAAAGAAGTGGGATAGATGTGCTAGCAGATATAGCAGTAGATGAGACAAGATTACATTCTCCCCTTGACTCATCTATGCTCAACTACTCAAAGCTTTTAGAAGCTGCACTCTTTGAGCCAACCCCACTAAGCAAAGCCCCTTCAGAACCATTGCTCTCAAAAGCAACTGAAGTACCTTCAATTGCAACTAACCCTTCTGAAGCCAATATCCCTGAACTCAACCTTCCTGAAGCCACATTAGGAGAACCCAGAGCCAACTCCTCTATAACCCAAAGTCCCCATTCAAGTGGAGATGAGGAGGAGTATACTTATGAAAGTATGCTCAGAGGAGGAGCCATGGCTACTGTGGACAGTTTGTATCCACAACTTGCTGAATTTCCAAGAATTCAGAAGACATTTCATGATCTAAGGATACTTGTTGATGTAAAAGACAGGTTTATGATGGAGATATCACAAGTCATTCAAGATAAGGGTGCAAACTGGTGGCAAGTAGAGGAGAACAGATTGCTACACTTTGCTGGAGTCTCAAAGACAAGATTTCTCATTGATGAGGAAGTTTTTGCAAAGTTGGTAGTTGATAAGATTAATGAGGAGAAGGAGAGGAAAGCTAAGGGAATCAAACACCCTGAAAGTAGCTCTAATGATGATGATTCCCCTGATAATCCCTCAAACCCCTCAAAACCCAACCCTCCTGAAACCCCTCAAGCCAACCTCCCTAAGCCTTCTGTATCAGAAAGACTCTCCAACCCTCCTAGAACCTATCATAGGAAAGGCTCTGTATCTTCAGAGGTGTTGACCAAGGGTGGTAACACAACCAAAGACACATCTGCCAATGATGGTTCTTCTGAACCCAAGGCACAGCCTAAAGATGTGGAGGTTCCTGTTTTAGAGGCTGGTTTGGTTCAGGCCTATTCAGTGTCAGGAGAGTTGGACACTGATCAGCCCTTAATCATTCAGGATGACTCAGTGGCTGCTGATATAAGCACTGTGATCTCCCCACAACTGCCATCTTTGAACCTTGTTGAAGGTGGAGATGCTGCAGGATTAGGTGTTGGAGTTGAAAAGGAAAATCTAGTGGAAACACCAGAGGGAGAAGTAGATGAGAGAGATGTGGTGATCACTAAGATAGTGAGTGTACCACCAAATGAGGGTGATATAAGTGAGGAAGGGCAGGCTATTCTTGAAGTCAAATCTGAACTTCAGGAATCCCTTGAGGAGAGGAGGCCTGTACCTTTAAGTGAGGACATTATTAATGAAGGGAGAAAAGAAATAGTTGAAAATGAGGAGAAGACTGCTGATGTGTCAGAGTCTTATGAAAAAGAAATTGAGGGAGATAAGTGTGTGTTTACTGACTCTTTGGATTTGTGTGACATTGCAGGAATAAGCTTTGAACAAATATTTGCAGATGACCTCTTGACAGATGCTCCCATCCAAGTTGACACTGGATCAGCACAAGCTTTGCTTGGGATGCAATCAGAGAAGTTGGACTCCTTGGCCCAACAAGTTCAAACTGCTCATGCAGAAACTTCTGGAGCATTAGATGAGCATGGAAGAACTCTAGCCTCTGTTGAAATGAGATTAACTGGCTCTGAAGATGTGGTGTTACCCACATTGGAAGCAAGAATTGAAGGAGTGGAATCTGGTCTTCAAACCATTTCCACTGAAGTTCACAAAGCCAAAGTCAGTATGGAAAACATCTCCAAGGAGGTCAAGAAGGATCAAAAGATGCTGAGAGACAATCATAATGCAAATGTTCAAGCTATCAGATTGACCATCAAGCAAGCTCTTGGCAAGAAGACAGCCTTGCAGAGGAAAAGAGCTGAAGAGCAAAGGCTGGCTATGGTGAAAGCAGCCTCTGAAAAGTTTTCCCAAGAGGTATTGGCCAACATTGCTGAAGGTGCAGTGGCCAACCTCACTGAGCTCCTTAGAACCCAACTGGATGCATCTCTAAAAGCAACCATGGAGGAGGTTGTTCAACAGAAAATGAAGCCTGTTCTAGCCTTCCTTAGCTTGAGCAGTGATATGATGCAAAATATACATGATGAGAATGTATATCTGTTGGAGGAGATGAAGTCTCTAACCCAAGCCCAGTCCTTATTGGCATCTACTATGAGTGAACTGAAGCCTGAATGTTTTGATGCTGCCAAAAAGGGGGAAAGGGAAAGAGCAAGGGCAAAAGGTGCCTTAGTGATTGGAAGCCCAGTGAAAGGGAAAGATAAAATTGCTGAAGGAAAGGGAAAGGAGCCAGCAGTGCTAAACTTGGAAGAACTGGATGAAGAGGAGCAGTTAGCACTTGCTTTGAAAAATTCAATGGCCTCAGCTCAAGAGGAAAGAGTGAGGTTACAGCAAAGACCAGGTGGTGAAGTATCTGGTTTGGACAAAGATGCTGAAGGTGTCCAAACTAGAGGAAAGATCAAGAGGGCAAAAGGAAAGAAAAGACAAGTTGAGACATTCACTGACTTTCCCAACAGCCTTGATCTACCACCTGAATTCAGAATTGATGATGATGAACCTATCTCCAAGAAGACTAAAGTTGCTGAAAAGGACAAGAATGCTGAAGTGTCCAAGACTGCTGAAAAAGACAAGTCTTCTGAGAAGGAAAAGTCTACTGAGACTAAGTCCACTGAAGGTGCCAAAGCTTCTGAAGATGTAGAGGAGCTGTATGAAGAAGGCTTTGGACCAGGACCTAAGAAGAAGAAAGTGGTGGTGCTAAATGATCCATCAAAGCTGTTTCATGAAGGGTATGGCAAAGACCCTGAAACTCAACAGAAACTGGCCATGATGAGGGCACAAGAAAAGATGGATTTGATGGATGAAGCACAAAGAGCAAGAGATAAGAGAAGAGCAGACTTCCAGAAGCCAAGAAGGAAGAGAGCAACTTATAACAAGATGAAGCCACAGCTATTGATCCCAATGGACACCAAATATCCTCACTTGGATAAATGGGTGCCAATTCAGCTGAATGACTCATGGGAGGAAGCAAAAAGGGAGTTTGTCTATGATTACTATGTCATTGACAGATGGAATGGAAAGGATGCCAACTCCACTTTTGCTGAATTCATGATAGAGTACTACAGAGAGCTTTATCAACAATTGCTTGCAGCTGCTGACATTGCAAGATTTGAACTCACAGCCCCCAAGCCAATCATATACATGCCTCCAAAGCTTGAAGGATGGATTGACTAAGCAAGAATCCTGAGAGAATTTACTGAGATCATCAAGCTAAACAAGATGGTTCTTGGACCTAAGGGAACAAACCAAGAAGCCATGGCCTTGAAAAGAAGAGTGTGGGCACAATATGGGATGTTGCCACCTCCTGAGGATGATCTTTGAAATGGCTAAGTCTTCTGACCTATCTTGATTGATCAACTATGCTGAAATATGGTCAAGATTGCTGATGTGGTGTGCTATGATAATCTGTTCGCTCTGATATGCTCTGGATTGCTCTGATATAAGCATGTTCTCTGATACCTGATGTCTTGCTCTGATCCAAATTCTGCTAAGTGTTTTGGTGTTTGCTCTGATACTAAAATTCTGTATATGCTTTGAAGTGTTATAGTGAAATGCTCTGATGTATTTAGTGTTAATGATACATGCTCTGATATGTTAATTTCGACTATCAACATGCTTGTAATGATTTTCAAATGAATGATAGTTGAACTTATTTTGAATCAAGAAAACACTCATCTCTCTATGCCTATCTATGAAACCTATGTGCAACATGAATGGTGAGTACACTAACACATTGTTTTTCAGGATAATTGACCTTAGTCATGTCTTCTGAAGATAAATGTAATAGGTGTAGTCAAGTCACTTTTGCATAGAAGTATAGGTTTTGGCATCATCAAAAAGGGGGAAATTGTTGGGAATAAAATGAAATATGTTTTGATCTAATACCAAAACCCCTTTGAGACATGCCTAAGTCAAGTTGAATATGTTCTAGAGATGTTAGAACATATAGAATAAAGGCTAGATGAGAAGTTGGTATGTTAGGTAGCTCTTAGTTGAATAGATGCACAATTTGAGGGGGAATCTATGCTTTGAAGTTTATCAAGAACAAGTCCCCTCAAGGCTCAAAATATGAAATCATGACCAAGTCCACTGAAGGACAAGTATGTTGATCTGATGAGTTGTTCAGAGGAGTTGTCTCAGCACATTTAATCAAGATCAATTGCTCTGAAAGCCTGAGGTCAACTATGCTGAAGAACTAGAGACAATCACACCCTAAAGAACTACAATTCAACATGCTAAGATCACCTTGAAGTGAAGCAAAGGGTATGAGCCAAGTCATCTGAAGAAGAGCAAGCCAATCTTGCTGATAAGCAAGACTGCTGATAGTGATAAGGAGAGTTGTCCAAATGATGAGGAATGTTGTCCTATCATTGGAACAACTTTCAGAAGCCATGTCCAAGTCCTAACAAGAGAATCTGAAAGTCAGACATTGGGTAGAGTGCTGCAGAAAGAAGACAAAGTCTTAACAGCCGTTTATTTTCCAAATGAGGACATGTCACTATCAAGAATCTGTCTTCTAAGTTGAAGAACTAAAAGAAGACATTTATGGACCTTTGAGGCTGCCTCTCCAACGGGCAAATCCTTCAATTGTCTATAAATACAGAAGTATGAAGACCATTTGAAAGCACCTCAACAGAATCCAACTACATCAACTATTCTGAAGCTCAAAGCTCATAGAACTCTCAAAGCTTTCAAAGACTATCTTAGTCTTCAAACACTTCATCTAAGCTGAACTACATTGTATATCCATACACAAGCTTAGAGAGATATCCTAATCCTTATACACTGATCTTCATTGTAAAGGATATCTCATTAGTTGGAACCTTACTTCAACCCTTATACCTTTCAAGAGTGAAAGTGAGAAGGTTGTAGTAGTAGAAGTGGTAGGAGCTGACTGTTGAGAGAAGAACAGTTCAGTTCTGAGTTGAGAAGAGGGTACTAGGACTCTAGACATCCTAGGGATCAATTCACCAAGGAGTGGTGTTATTGATCAAGTGCACCTTGGCACTATAAAACAAGTTAATTCCAAAGTGAAGGAATTATCCTGTTCAATCAGGGAAAGTGGATGTAGGAGCTTGAGTCTCTGAACCACTATAAACTCTTGTGTTGATTTGATTACAAGTACTTTCATACATTCAACACTGCACACAAAACTGATCTTTCAAAGGACAAACATTCAAAGACTGTGCAAAACCTATTTGGACAAGTTCCCTGAAACTGGACTGTATTGCATTGACTAAGTGATTTCAGAAACTAAAGGAGTCTAAACTAAAAGGGCCAACCACTATTCCGCACATATAACTCCCCTAGATAGTTATTCAACTAAGTACTCAATAGTACTTAGTAGTCTGTTTATCTTAGAAGAGTTAATCATCTTCAGCAGAGTTGTCCAAGACAACCTTGCTGAGCTCTAGTTTGATCATAGTCAAAAAGAATTTGCTTACAAGTGTATTCCCCCCCCCCGCCCCCATACACTTGTTATATACTCCTTTCAGGACCAACATAAAATACCAAAGACATGTTTGTTTAGGGACTCACACGTCCGAATGTGAGACATAACGTCCCCATCTTGTTCTAATTCAGAATTTCATCATCCAATTACATTTACGGCCCGTATAAATACATATATTTTTTACTATTATACAATTATTTTGACATAAAATTACATTCTACTCCCTCCATCCCAGAGGAATTTGCACCTCTGGGATGACACACATTTTAATAGATGTGTAAGAAAAAGTGTAATGAGTGATGTTTTGAGGGGTAGTTTTGTAAATTTTTATAAATAAAGTAAAGTAAAAGGTAGGTTGAGTGTGAAAAAGTAATGTCATATGAGTAAATATGTGTATATTTTGAGGGTGAGCGTTATGACAATATTTCCTTTTATGGAGTGTGCAAATTGGTATGGGACATCCATATATGGAAAGTGTGCAAATTTCTATGAGACAGATGGAGTATAACACAACATCACACACTTTTACACAATTAATTTGACATAAAATTACATCCTATCATAATTTGACATAAAATTACATCCTATCATATTTAACATCACACTAAAGTTGACATGCGGATAAGGAATGACAATCATCAAAGCACAAAGGTGCCAAGATTTGCGGTAGTAGAATAGATCGCATTGGTATCGTATTAGTTAGTTATATCATCATGTCGTTTGACTTTAATTTTTCAAAATTTCTTTTGAATCTTGCTCCCATATGTAGGGACCTCACTCTCATTGCATACCTTGATTTGATCAAAATTTCCTCGTTTCATTTGTGTAAGTTTTATATATACTGTATAACATATGCATAACACACACTACAAATAATAGTCAAATATTTTTAAAGAAATTTTACGAGGAAAGCAAATGTGCAGAGAAAAACGAGGATTTTGAAAATCCTCATAAAATGGCGAGGGTTATAGCCTTATAGGCATTGATATTGGCGAAGGATTCTATATTGGCGGCTGGGGCTGGGCTTATATAGTATACGTGTATGTATGTGCATGTGTATGTGTATATGTATATCAGTATATACGGAAATGATATAGAGCCCACCAATTGTGCCCACCAGTTTTGCCCACCGCCTATGTGGCATTACCACGTCAATAAATTCTTATTTATATTTAATTTAAACTTAATCTAATATCAATATTTTATTTTTTTATCCATATCAATATTTTAAAAAATCTTTTTTTATATTTAATTTAATATTATCTCTATCAAATTACGCTAACTAACGCCATAAATCTTTTCTCAAATCTTTCCATCACCATTAATTTTTTCTCAAATCTTATATGTGGCGTGAGTTTAATGTAATATTAATATATTATCAAATCTTAATTGAATCTTAGGGTTTACGGTTTTAGGGTTTAGGATTTTATATTGATATAAGATTTGAGAAAAAATTAATGGTGATGGAAAGATTTGAGAAAAGATTTATGGCGTTAGTTACGCATAAAATAAAATATTGATATAAGATTTGAGAAAAAATTAATGGTGATGGAAAGATTTGAGAAAAGATTTATGGCTTTAGTTAGCGTAATTTGATAGAGATAATATTAAATTAAATATAAAAAAAGATTTTTTAAAATATTGATATGGATAAAAAAATAAAATATTGATATTAGATTAAGTTTAAATTAAATATAAATAAGAATTTATTGACGTGGTAATGCCACATAGGCGGTGGGCAAAACTGGTGGGCACAATTGGTGGGCTCTATATCATTTCCGTATATATAATTTGATTGTTAGATTAATTGTATATATTTCATGGGTTATAAATATTAATTGTTGAAATTATAATTTTATTCTTAGAATTGATATAATTATAATTTATTGTTAGAATCTAATTTATTGTTAGAATCAAATTATAATTTTATTGTTATAATTCATATAATTTTATTCTTAAAATTGCATATTATATATAATCATATTATATATAAACAATCACATCTAGACAATAAGAGCTACTCCGTATAACTTTTTATATATCATTGAATTGAGGGGGGGACATAATTTCCAGTCACAAGCCATGATTTTTGGCTGGGACAAATAAATAATCATTTCTTTTAGAAAATGATTTGAGAGAGGGAGACTCCCCCTAGTCCTAGATAAAAAAAAAAAAAAAATGAATCAACGATCAATATTCATTAAATGCATTAGAGTGCAAGATATATGCATCAAGAAACATTGTATGAGAATATGTAATTGGAGCAATAGTCCGTAACAACTAACAACCAAAATTCAATAATTGATTAGTGACAGTTTTATGCTAATTTTTTTTAAGTGTATGTATCAGGTTGAAAGAAAAAACTACTAATTTGGAGAATCAATCTCACCGTTTGGAGCCCGTTTAAAGTCAGAATTTTACGCTATGTATGAATTGTACTCATAAATATTATTTGCATCCGCCTACCACAATCGACCTTTCTTGTTTTTACAGGTTTGGAATAAATAGGAATATGTTAATTGAAAGTAATTGAAAGTAAGAATGCGACACTAAAACATCATTTAATTATAAAATAAATGAGTGATAAATAAAGGTTAGGAACTCCTCAAGACAAGGAGGGATACATGTAGATTCATCAAATTGGGGCGAACCGAAACTTGCGGCCAAAGCGAAAGTGAAAAATTTGTATTCCAATTCTTTGGGTAGGACTGTTGTGTACTCAGCTAGTACACGGTGTACTTGAGTCCAGCTATATAGAATAAATTGTGAATATATAGGATAATTAAGGCATAATTTAATAAAAGTCGTTACATTAGGAGTGCATATGAGACTTTGGCCAATTCTTCAATTTCATTTGATGTTACATAAAGATCTACATGAATTGTTTGAAATATTTTACACATGAAATATATATAATTAAAATACTTTAAAATTCCGATCATCTAATAAATACTGGACAATCCACTCAAAAAATTAAGTTTTCAGAATATTTTTGAACTTGTAGAGTAAACTTTTGGCTTTGTAGTGACAATATTTTGATCATGGTAAAGTCTAGTATGCACTCGAGTGCATGTTATGCACCCTAGTCCATGTTGCACTTTTCAGTTTTACTAACTTACACTTTTTGGTAAATAGTGTTGCACTTTTCAATTATTACTAAAAATATTACTCCGTATTATACAGTTTAATAATTGAAAAGTGCAACACCATTTACCAAAAAGTGTAAGTCAGTAAAACTGAAAAATGCAACATGGACTCGAGTCCATAGCAGACCAACCCTGTTTGATCATGTATTAACATAGTTTTAGTCAGATAGTAAAACAATACGTGAAAACGAAAAAAAAAATTATTTTAATTAAATTTAACCCACGTTGATCCGAATTTCACCCACAAAATTTCGTCTCAAATTTACATAAATGATCTATATTTCATATAAATTTTTGTGTACCCTAAAATACTAAAACCGTCACAATCAAATATTATAATATAGAGGATTTTTGTGTACCCTAAAATTTTTGTATTAACATAGAGGATTTGATTTTTTCAGTTTAATTAATTTTTAATATTATAGAGTGGAAAATATCATGATTAATCCAATCGATTTCCTCTTTTACTTGATCGGCGCCTTTTTTTTTTAATCTACGCGGTTGTTATTACTAGTTAGTTATAAGGCGCCACATTGAAGCACACTTTTTCCCTTTCTCAACCTTATAATCCCGAAAGTGGGCCCACATTTTCAGCCACCAAAGCTTCTACTCCCTCTGTCCCATAGAAATTTGCACACTTTCTATAAATGGATGTCCCATACCAATTTGCACACTCCATAAAAGAAAATATCTTCATAACCCCCACCCTCAAAATATACTCTTATTTACCCATATGCCATTACTTTTCCACACTCAATCTACTTTTTACTTTACTTTATTCATAAAATTTTACAAAACTACCCCTCAAAACATCACTCATTACACCTTTTCTTATACATTTCTTAAATTGTGTGCCCACCCAAGTGTGCAAGTTTCTATGGGACGGAGGGAGTACATTTCATACATTCATTTGGATTTTATACCTAGCTACATAATTAAATTTTGAATCAATTGTTTTCATACATTCATTTGGATTTTATACCTAGCTACATAATTCATTTGGATTTTATACCTAGCTACATTTCATACATTCATTTGGATTTTATACCTAGCTACATAATTAAATTTTCAGCCACCAAAGCTTCTACATTTCATACATTCTTTTCTTAAATAAATCAATTGTTGCATAGTCATTATGTGAAATCTTATGTGTGTAGATGGACTATTCAAATAATAAATTTATGTGGATTGTGGAGAGGCAATAACTTATCTAGTTGTTTTGTTGGACTGTTCTTTAGAGAGCTTGAGACAGTTTATGAAGAGAGTGTTGGAGAAATTGGTTAAAAATTGATTAATTTTAATTAATTAATTAATTTTAAAATGAGAGTGGAGAACACTCGTCTTTGACCAATTTATTGAGGGCTATAAATGTAATTTCAAGGAAATTAAATGGCATAAAATTGTTCTACTCTCGGAGTAGATGTTCGTAGTGTATTTAAAATCTCAAAACCGAATTTCGGTGAGTGAGAAATTAATTCACGAAGTTGAAACGTCAAATAATACACTTTATGGGATAAAGTGTTATATCATGCTAATTGTCCCACATTGAAACTTTGAAAGTTTAATGGGACTAATTACTCCTTATAAATAGGAGGGTGTTACAATGGTTCAAATAATAATGACTAAGGAGCAATCCAATAGTCTATACGGATGCACGTGTGTGCTCGCTCGGTTGAGCTTGGGCCTAGTCTTGGGCTCGTGACTCGTGGGTTTTAAATTTGGGCTTTCAGACCCGTCGAAATTGGGTTTAACCCAAATAAATTTAAAAGTTGAATTTGAACTATGACGAATTTGAACGTTGAGGATGTCTAGGTATATTGACGTTACAAATTGTGATAAACTTGGACGTTCGGGTGTCCAGGTTCATAGACGTTTCAGTAATGAATTTGTAACCGCAAAGGAGTTACAAAACCATGAATGTCATACTTAAATTTTGTAACCGCAAGGCGTTACAAATAGCATGAATGCCATAATAAATGTGGAGACCCCTCACATGTTGGAACATGCCTATAAATAGGGTGCATGTTTTATGTTGCAAAAATACTCTTAACACACAACATTTGAGATTTTCTAGAAAAATCATAGCATCACACATTTTGCATCAAGCATATAGAGTGTAGTCCAGTTTTCGTGTCGATTCAGTTCGTTGGAACTCTATACGTTGTGGTGCTGCTCGTATAGAGGCGAAAGTCGTTTTACCTTTTAAGACGTTACGTCAACCGTGAGCACTAGCCGGGACGTATTCGTTTTGCGGGAAAAGGGTTTCCTTGACTCGACTTTAACTTTGTTCCTATTGTTCGTGAGATGGGGTTGTTGCTGCTGATTTCGAGAACTTGCATATTTTGGAAAGCTGCTAAAGGAGGAGAAAAGCTGCTAAAAGAGGAAAATCGAAGACTTTGTGTAAATATTAATTTAATTGTATTTATAATTTTGTTATTTATTTCTGTCAATTTTGTAAAGCCGTTGTTGGGTGCTCAAAAATTCCAACAATCGCAAAACGAATAGTGTACTCGTAGCAATGGCTAACGACGGAGATAACGATAACAACGTTATAATTAGCAAGGTTCCTCTGGGAGGATCCACCCGTGGTCGATGAAAACGACACGGATAATGCTAAACATGTTGTCTACGACCAATGGGTCGTTGTGACTTTATGAGTCGTAACTACGTCCTTGGAGGACTAGTTGACGCGTTGTATAACGTGTACCAGTCGGTTCGTACTGCCAAAGAACTGTGGGAGTCTTTGGAACGAAAGTACAAAACCGAGGATGCCGGAACTAAGAAGTTCGTGGTATGAGTCTCTATGACTTGTTTGTGAAACTCCGGATTGAAAAATACAATCGGAGAATGGTCAAATGCTATAATAATAATAGCATATGAATAAAATTACATTTACGATTATTTATGTAATTAAATGTTCCTCTTTATAGCGTTTGAGATTTTTGTAAATCTAAAGCTATAAAAAGATTAATAAATTACTCCCTCCGTCCCATACTTGAAGCTACATTTTACCATTTTGGGCGTCCCATACTTGAAGCTACATTACCTAAAATAGCACAAACACTTTTAAACACTCTCCTTAAAACATCACAATATTACAACAAATGCCACTACTTTATTACACTAAAAAGTAACTTTATTACTATTTATAAAGTTGAAAAGTCTTTACTACCCCCACTTTATCTTACACAATACTAATAAACAACTCATTTATTAAAACCCGTGCCAATTTGGTTTGTAGCTTCAAGTATGGGACGGAGGGAGTATAATTTATTAATATTCCAAATATCAATAAACCTAAAGGGTGTGATATGTGTGGAAGTTTAAAAATTGACAAAAATTGTCATTTAATTTTGAAAGGAACATTAGACCTCTACACTTAAGTCACATAGACGTATGTGATTTGAAGTTTGTGGAATAAGAGGTGGGTTTGTAAATACCTCAAAATGTGGGGGTATTTAAAAATGTTTGATCTCAAGCAGATCTGCTACAAAAGGCTTAAAATCGAGATCAAACAAATGTGCTAGAAGGAATGAGTCCAAAAATCCACAAATAAAAACGTAAACAGTGGTAACCCAACCATGTTGACTGGAGATCCCAAGATCTTGGTTCAATGGGAAAACTAAGTTGTGAATGTTTGTTGGAAACACTTGGTATTCCCGACTATTCCTTGGAGAGCACAACACCAAGTGTTGAAACCCGTAAGATTGTGGTAAAGGTTAAGTCTTTGACTTTTAATGATTCCTAACGCCTCGAGGAGGTTGAGTATGACGGGATACTCTAAAGGAGATCACCTATATAAGTGAGAAGTGAGGGCCGCTTCGACTAACACTTATTAAATTAAAGGATGTCCATGGCCAAAACGGACAAAAACGTGAGAACGAAAAGGCATTGAGGCTTTATTGTGTCTACACTGTTGTCTCGGTACACACCAAGGAGGAATAGTTCAAGACATTGTGTCCACTAAGCCACCGGTGTACTCGATAGTGTTTGACTACGGAAGGTTCAAAGCCACAAGCTACCTATCCAGATGTAATAGTGTCTCTTGAGAACTGGATTGCGAGTCTGCATAATTATAGGTGTAATTTCCACTCATGTGGGGGATTGTTGGAGAAGTTGGTTAGAAATTGATTAATTTTAATTAATTAATTGATTTTAAAATGAGAGTGGAGAACACTCGTCTTTGACCAATTTATTGAGGGCTATAAATGTAATTTCAAGGAAATTAAATGGCATAAAATCGTTCTACTCTCGGAGTAGATGTTCGTAGTGTATTTAAAATCTCAAAACCGAATTTCGGTGAGTGAGAAATTAATTCACGAAGTTGAAACGTCAAATAATACACTTTATGGGATAAAGTGTTATATCATGCTAATTGTCCCACATTGAAACTTTGAAAGTTTAATGGGACTAATTACTCCTTATAAATAGGAGGGTGTTACAATGGTTCAAATAATAATAACTAAGGAGCAATCCAATAGTCTATACGGATGCACGTGTGTGCTCGTTCGGTTGAGCTTGGGCTTAGTCTTAGGCTCGTGACTCGTGGGTTTTAAATTTGGGCTTTCAGACCCATCGAAATTGGGTTTAACCCAAATAAATTTAAAAGTTGAATTTGAACTATGACGAATTTGAACGTTGAGGATGTCTAGGTACATTGACGTTACAAATTGTGATAAACTTGGACGTTCGGGTGTCCAGGTTTATAGACGTTTCAGTAATGAATTTGTAACCGCAAAGGAGTTACAAAACCATGAATGTCATACTTAAATTTTGTAACCGCAAGGCGTTACAAATAACATGAATGCCATAATAAATGTGGAGACCCCTCACATGTTGGAACATGCCTATAAATAGGGTGCATGTTTTATGTTGCAAAAATACTCTTAACACACAACATTTGAGATTTTCTAGAAAAATCATAGCATCACACATTTTGCATTAAGCATATAGAGTGTAGTCCAGTTTTCGTGTCGATTCAGTTCGTTGGAACTCTATACGTTGTGGTGCTGCTCGTATAGAGGCGAAAGTCGTTTTACCTTTTAAAACGTTACGTCAACCGTGAGCACTAGCCGGGACGTATTCGTTTTGCGGGAAAAGGGTTTCCTTGACTCGACTTTAACTTTGTTCCTATTGTTCGTGAGATGGGGTTGTTGCTGCTGATTTCGAGAACTTGCATATTTTGGAAAGCTGCTAAAGGAGGAGAAAAGCTGCTAAAAGAGAAAAATCGAAGACTTTGTGTAAATATTAATTTAATTGTATTTATAATTTTGTTATTTATTTCTGTCAATTTTGTAAAGCCGTTGTTGGGTGCTCAAAAATTCCAACAGAGAGAAAGTTGTGTTTTTCTGGAGTGATCAAAATACCTTATTTACATCTACACGCAAGCATGAGTTGCAACTATTACATTGATCATACGTTTAGAGAAGAATATGTATTTGAATAGGTGGTACATGAGCCCTTATGACTTAATGGCTAATTAGATGACGTGAAAATGGCGAGCTGGCATGGTCGACTTCTCGCCTTAACTTGTAGACTTGATAGATTGAGGTGGACAAAAACCCTTGTCGAGGCCAGGTGGTTAACCATGTGGGATGAGCTCGACGAGCAGAAGGCCAGTCAGAAGGTCAATCTAGATGGTTGATTAGGTCGCGAGCAAGGTTACCGATGTGACACTATGAATTTGTTTTTGAGGTGTTGATCGACTTTCGATCGGTGTTCATTGACTCCGCATTATCCTCATTTTATTGGTTGTTCGCGGGGTGCTAGGAAGTGTAGACTCATTGACTTAACTTTATTATTGAACATTCGGTGCAACATCAGTTGATTTGTTTTTAATTACTTTTTTTCTTCCTTTTACAATTATTATTAATTTATAATTAATGACTAGCTTATATTAATGCGCTAATTAAGCCTATAATTTACCATATATTTCCTTTTAGATTGTGAATGCCTTATTAGACCAAACTAATCATACTCGCATGTGCTATGGAGAGAGAGGTTGTCAAGGAAAGGCAAAAAAGCAAAAAAAGTCTAACTAGGGCGTAGTAGTAATTTCACCCAACTCACTACCATTACTTAAACTTGAATTCACAAACCACCATATTCTAATTCAAATACACACAATGAGAATCACACCTCCCTATTTCCTTATCCTCCTCCACCTCCTCCTCTTTCGGGTGGGCTCGACGGCGGCCATGACGGGCGCCGCCAACGCTACGGACTTCATCCGCACCAACTGTGAAACCACACTCTATCCCACACTCTGCTACCACTCCCTCTCCGGCTACGCGAATTCAGTACAGCAAGACCCGGCTCAACTCGCGCGTGTAGCCGTGGGCGTCAGCCTCTCCCGAGCGAAGCACATGGCCAACTACGTGGCCAACATCTCCCGACAAGCCGACTACTCGGCTGACCCCCGAGCCGCGTCCGCCCTGCACGACTGCTTCTCCGTGCTGGGCGACGCGGTCGAGCAGATACGAGAGTCGCTGAAGCAAATGCGGAGACTGTCGGGCAGCGGCGAGGAGCTGCGGTACCAGTTGAGCAACGTGCAGACGTGGATGAGCGCCGCGCTGACTAATGAGGACACGTGTGTGGACGGATTCGACGATGTGGCAGATGGCCCCATCAGAATGGACGTCTATGATCGGACGCTCAAGGTCAAGGAGGTCACCAGCAATGCTCTCGCTCTTGTCAATATGTTTGTTTCTAAGGTTATGGTCCCGTGGTGAGGCTTATTAATTTTATTTAGGATCCATAATTTAATCCGCCGGACATTTTCATAGTTTTTTTTTTCCTTTTAAATACACCTATATATCTATTTTCAAAAGTCGATGATTAGGCGGCGCTCGTCGCTATTCTATCGTCCGTCTAGCGATTTTTCGTCTAGGCATTTTTATTATTATTTGAACTTTTCAGCGTCAAATTCTGCTTATTCGAACAATTGGAGACACTTTTCTAGGTGGGATCGATGATATGAGCAAAACATGTGGCTTTGCCTCGATGTGTAACTCTTTTTTGGTAAAATTTTATCATTTAAGGGTGAAAATGACATTATTATATTTTTTTACATTATTTTTGCAAATTTTAATTTCTTTAGGGACCTTTTTGCAATTTTCAATTTTTTTTTAAATTATTATATTTGTTGCTAGAACATTATATAGATAAAATATTAAAAAAAAAATCCAAGCGGTAGACTAGGCGGTGCTAGACTGTGTCAATTCGATTGACTATCAATTTCTGACTTATGCAATCTTGCTATATATATAATATTAAATAAATGTAACAAAGTTTATTAGTAGTACACTAGTACTCCCTCCAAGTTTATTAGTAGTACTCCCTCTGTTCTAATGAAATCTACCGATTTTTCTTTTTCTTCTGTTCCATTGAAATTTACTCATTTCTTTTTTGGTAAATTATTATCTCTTACTCCCTCCGTCCTACAAGAATTTGCACACTTTCTATAAATGGATGTCCCATACCAATTTGCACACTCCATAAAATGAAATATCTTCATAACCCCCACCCTCAAAATATACTTTTATTTACTCATATGCCATTACTTTTCCACACTCAATCTACTTTTTACTTTACTTTATTCATAAAACTTTACAAAAGTACCCCTCAAAACATCACTCCTTACACCTTTTTTTTAGACATTTCTTAAATTGTGTGTCATCCCAAATGTGCAAGTTTTTATGGGACGAAGGGAGTACATTTTATTATAATATTTTCTCTTTTAATCATATTTTCTTTAATACATTTACTTAATTTTATTATATTTTTTAATCTCTGTGTACAAAATATTCATTGGCAACTTAGGAGAGTGTATTCAATTGAGATTTTGTTGGATTCTTTTGGATTTTAAAAAGTTAGTGGATTTAGAAAATCCATAGACTCTATACAGAGTTTGACGGATTTTTTTTATTGATTTATATGAATTTTTATAAATTTGACAAGATTTTGAAATATACATTTTTTTATTAATTTACATGGATTTCCATAAACTAGGCTCCTAAAACTATTGATGCAAACGTATATCGAACACACTTGTATATAAAAAATTTATCTAAATTATTTAGAAAAAATACAAAAAATATATTAGTTCAAAAAAAAATATATTATTCATCATTATTATTCTCATATTTCATTATACGGTTATACCTCGGCCTCATTTCCCACACAGCATTAGCAGTACTAGTTCTCCATGCATTAGCTTCAGTTCTTTGTTGTAGTTGGCTTTGAGAAAGCAATTCCAAATTTTCTCTTCTCCAGGTGTGGTGCTTTTCTCTGCTTGTGTTTGAAATGGGAAATGGGTAACGACCTTGACCACCAAAATCTTTTAGATGATATCGAACACCACGTGTTAACTTTAAGATCTAAGAACATTGTGAATAAATGTTCTTGAGATCTTAAAGTTGTCATTAATGCTATAAATTATAAATTAGGTGGCGATCGAGAATATATATTATTGCTAAACTAACGGTGTCAACTGTGCCGATATATTATAATTTTTAAAGAGAGAACATAATTTTAAAATACAGAGATGTAATCTTTTTCACGATAATAATGGTGGTGAAGAATTGTGATGCTTATCGAAGAACAAGAATGTCTGTTTTCTATTCTGAGAGAATCCGTTGAAATCTCTGGGTTTTAGAAGAGATTTTGAATAGTGAAATTTATTTGTATTTTTGAAGGAGAATCCAACGAAATCCATATATTGTTGAATATCTGAAGATTTCTAAAGACTTTTTAAAATCCGTATTGAATACCTCAAAATTTTGAAAGACTTTTAAAAATTCGGATTGAATACCCCAGATTATAAAAGTCCAAAAAAATCTAACAGAATCTCAATTGAATACACCCTTTTAGTGAGGATAAATATATATATATATATATATACATGGTTTTATGCATACACGTGTCTTTTAGGACAGTATATTTGGGATTATATTTATAATGCATATGTATTGTAACGGAAGAATTTAAAATTTAGGTATGAAAAATAATAAATAAATGACAAACCGTGCAATCAATATCCTTTTTAAAGGTAAAGCGTTTCAATTTAAAAAAAGTTACCTTAATATATGATACAATCGATCTTTCTTTACTTTTTTTTTTCTTTTTTTTTTTCATTTTAAAGTGAAACATTATCTTAAAAAGTGAAAATGTTCATACTGAAAAGTTGTACTCTGTACTAATTAATTACACAACATGGACTCACATAAAATTTGCTCTAATAAAAATTGTTTAATATTAAAGTCATAGCAATCATCTATCTCAATATAATCTTACATACATGTAGATTCACCTACACAATTTGTTCACTCACTCTAATGTTAACTACCAGTGAACTACCCACTGTACCCTTCTTAAGAAAACCCCTGAATCATTAATTCTCATTTTTTTCAAATTTAATGTTTATGTTGAACATTCAAATTTGCACAAAATAATATTTGGTGGATGAACTCGTCTAGGTTTACAAGTAATGATTTCTTTGCTCTTTCTGGCCACGTACGTCTTTTTAACTCGGATCCAAAAAAAAGATCTTTTTCGACTATTTTTTGTTGAAATAAATGGCAATGCTCGATTTATCTTGGCCGAACAAGTTTGTGTTTGATTTATTTTTTCAATTCAAGATAATTATTTTTTATTTAGTTTAACACTTCAATTCGTATTTATTATCGGTTTAATTGTTGAGTTATTTTATTAATGTATTTGATTTGAACTTGACAGTTTTGGATTAAAGGTTCTGTTATTATTGCAGCATGTTATACTCCCTCCGTCCCCGAAAAATTTGCGGGGAATTTTGGACACATGATTTAAGAAAAAAAATGTAATGATGAGAGTGTTGAGGGGTAATTTTGTAAACTTTTATATATAAAGTAAATAAAGTAGGTGAGTTGAGTGTATGGTGGATCCCAAAAGTAATGTCATAAGGGGTAAATATGTGTATATTGTGAGGGTTGAGATTGTGATAATTATTTTTATTTTGGGGTATGTAAACTTTTGAGGGACAAACAAAAAAGAAAAGTATGAAAACTTTTCAGGGAGGGAGGAAGTAGTAATTTAATTTTTATATGTAATCGTTATTTCATTGTTCTTTTAACTGTGAATTTGTTTAGTACTATTATATAATCACAATTTATGTAACCTTATTATTCACTATCAATTCAATTATGAAGCAATAAATAATATATATATATATATATAAAAGTTAAAGAAACTCAAGATAATGGCATCATCAACAAGTTTGGAATGATGATGTTTAAATTCTATTGAGTTATATAAGTGTTAAGTAATATTTAATTAATCATTTTCGTACTCCAACTTAAAATTTTGGATTAATTAGTTCCCAGCACTATAAGGCCCATATATAAGTTGGTGGAGTGAATTTGACATAATTAATTAATTCTACAAATTACTTTTGATAATATTAATTTAATGCCAATACACGACTTTTTTTCTTTTATTTCCTTCAATAGTCTAAAATGTAATCGTAATTAGTAAAGATGATGTTCCGAAATAGCCCCTAAACAACAGAGTTGTAGGAGTAATTATTATGTTTAGCTTTTTAACTACTTTTATAATTGACATGCATGATGGTTGTTGTCGCATATATATGGTTATCATTATTTCACTGCATATAATGAAATCATTTTGTATTGGCCACTTAATTGGCGCGTATAAAGGGTAAACTCTCCCCTCAAATTTCTACAAAATTGTTTCATTACATATACTCATACTCTCGTCTCATACTAACTTTTACGCTATTAAAATAAAAAATTATTTATAAATTACTTTTATAATATTCACAAATTTATACAAAATGTCAATATTTTTTTATTCACACATATACACAAATCAACTCATTTTTTTTTTTACTTTATACATAAAAGTTTACAAAATTAACCCTCAAAATTAATATTAATTATTATTACACTTTCTTAATATGTGTGTCAACTTACATATGAAAATTATTATTGAACGGAAGGAGTATCATTCATTCACTAATAATTACTCTCTCCGTCCAAATTCATAATGCTCATTTTTTCGAGCACATATTTTAATGAATTGATTAGTTTATATATAAAGTAAATAGACTAAGTATGTGATGGAGTATTCTACTTATAAATAAAGTGATTATATATGAATAAAAGAAATGACAATGTGTATAAATAAGTGATGATTAAAGTGTGAAAATAAGATAGTGTAAACACTACGGAGTATTTTTTTTTAAAAAGAAAATGCACATAATAAAATTGAACAATCAAAAAATGAAATTGAGAATAATGAATTTGGATGGAAGGAGTATTATTTTTATAAAGAGCAACACTTATGTAAAATGTTACACACATGAAATTTGTTTGATTAAGACCGTTTCTAAAATTTTGTGGGTCGCAATCCCAGATTCGAGTCGTTCAAAAAATTTATGGGTCACAAACGAATGTTTTACTACAATATGCCAAAATAAACTACTACTATAAGACCAAAATAAAGTTACATTAATGTCAAAACATATTGCAAGTACAGTAACACATGCACACTTTGTTTTTTGGGAGAATTAGTATTAAGTTGGGCTTATGGTAGCATATTTGAGTGTTATAGTAACATAATATTTTGAACTTGCAACTCACGAATTTGTTCAAAAAAAATTAAGTATTTGTTATTGTTCTTATAGTATATTTTGACCTTACAGTATTATATTTTGGAATTATAGTAAAACAACATTGGGAGCGACAAAATTGTTTCAATTAAATTTAATTTGCGTTGATCCGCATCTTTATACTTTCTCTTTCATATCTTGCTCTACTTTTTATTTTTATCACTTCTTAGTTCTCACCAACTAAAAACTCCTTCTGTTCATAAATAAGTGACATTTTGGCATCTCATTATTGTTCACAATTACATGGTGTTTTAACATTTTTTGCACAATTTCTCACAATTTTATCCTCCTTCTAACTTTAGAAAATATTCATAATTTTTAACTTGCCTTTATTAATTATGGAATCTCTCTCATTAATTAATTTTGGTTACATGTTAAATCTTCTCTTTATACAAACTTGTCAATATATAAAAACTAGATGACTCCCCGCGTATTACGCGGTATATTGATAAAAGTTATGGAGTAATATTCAAAATAGTATAACTCATATTTTAAAAGATACACTTATAAAATTTCATAGGTAAATTTACTTTTCATAATTTAAAATTTTATTATATAATTTTTTTTTTTTGAATAATTTTTTTAGGTATAATTAGTATGATAAAATTTATTTTATCAATTAATTTATAATATATATTCAATTACTGGTAAAATTATATACAAATGAATTTATCTTATTAATTAATTAAATTGATATATTCTATAAAATGTATAGATATATTTTTAGACAAAAGAACATGAGAACTTAATCAAAATAAGATATTAATTGATTTTAATTTAGGTAAGACTTTCCATTTTAATATCAATGACATATGTATTAACCAATAGTTTAATTACACATTAAATTTTTATAAAATCAATTTAATCTCCATGCGACACATCATCACATTTAACCATATGATGACATGTGGCAATATTAAACTCCCTATTAGTATATAGGCGTGATATAGAAGCCTAAAATTATGGAATGTGTTAAGAGATTCAATTTCATTAATGAATGACAAACTTGTCAATACATACCACTTCTTAATTTTACTAAAAAATAGAGCTAAACCGCCACTTGTTTATGAACGGAGGAGGAAGTAATTTTAATACTATATTCTTTAACACATGTAAAAAACAAACGAATCAATTATAGATGAATCAATAAAGTATACTACCTCCGTCCCATATTAATATTCATAGGTTGATGAGTACGAAAATTAAGAAAGTGTAATAATGAGTGAAATTTTGAGGGGTAATTTTGTAAAATTTTATGTATAAAGTAAAGAAATGAGTTGACTTTTGTGTATATGTGGAGATAAAGTAATGACATTTGTGTAAAATTGAGGTTATTGTGAAGGTGGAGTTTATAAAGGATTTTCCATTTTAAGGGTGTGAAAGTTATTGTGGGACGTCCCGAAAAGGAAAGTGTGAAAGTTATTGTGGGAAGGAGGGAGTATAATATAGTAGCAATGAATAAAAAATAAACATATACTCCCTCCGTTCCATTTTTTATTCATCATTTGCTAAAAATAGACGTCCCAAATTAATCCACCGTTTCTTAATTTGGTAGTAATTTTTTTTTTTCAATTTTAATTATACCCTTTAAACATTTCAAAGTCACACCGCGTGTCATTACTTTCTTTAATACTAATAAACAACTCCCATATTAAACTCCGCACACGCATTAGATGTTGAATATGAAATAGGATGAGAGAGTATATTCCCTCCTCCACACTTTGTGTATATGTGTGATTCATTTTCACCAGTTTAAGAAATATTGATTATTTATATATGAAGTAGATGTGTAAAGTAAAAAATGAACGGTGTATTAATTAGTGTATTTGAGGAATAAATATTTTCATTTATGAAAGTGTCCATATTAAGTTTGAACGGACCAAAAAATAATACTTACACACAAAGTTTGAACGAAGGGGGGTATAATATAATAGTAATACATAATCGTTCAAGTATTCAATATATATTTTTATATACTCTCTCTGTCCCATAAATATTTGCACACTTGTCATATTATGATGACCCATATTAATTTGTACACTAAAAAAAAACATTTTCATAACCTTTACACTCAAAATTAATAAATATTTACTCACTAGTGTAAGACCCACGTTTTACGTGAAATTTAAATAAATTTGTAATATATTTTAATTTTAATTTATTAATTAAAAGAATAATATTTAAAACACACATATATATCTATATATTTATAAATTTGTTATTTAATTAAAAGATTTAAAATGATGTAGGCAATTGCTTATGTGTACCAGTTACATGTATGTAACTGGCTATTTACCCTCCTTTTTTAATAAATCCACACTCCATTTTTTTAGGCACTCCCTTCTTTTAGGCACTTATGTGTACAAGTTACATACATGTAACTAAATCCAATTTTTTACATGGGTTTATTAATTTCACCCCCAAATTTTTTAAAAGAAAAATACATGTGAAATATTATATTACCATTTTATCAATTAAATTAAAATACAATTCATTAAAATTATAATTATACACCGACTATCGATTCACCAATGAATCACCACAAAGTCAAATATTATTCTATTTTTTTAACTTTTAAAAAATAAATATAAAAACATAACGAATATTAAAAAAATATGAAACTCAAAAATAAAATTATGAAATAAAATTTCCAGTTTTTTTTTTCAAAAAATGACCAAAATTTAGGAAAAAAATACAAAAAAAATTGAAAAAAAAAAACTAAACTAAAAAAATTCAATTTTTTTCTAATTTGGGTATAAATGTATGAAAATGACATGCTCACTTTCTAGCTTTAATCTGATTTATAATAACTAAAATTATTTTGTTATGTCTTCATTATTTCTAAAATGATATCTGGTTTGTTACAAGTTTTTTAAGGTTGTAGATTATTTTTTAAAACTAATTAATAATATAATCTAATTGAAAAATAAAATTTATATTTAGAAACTTAAATGAGTTGAGAATTGGGGAAGAAACCAACATAATATTGCATCAGCTTTATTATTTTCTTTGGGGTCATCGACATGTTGATGCATTCATATGTTTATTGAGTGTGATCGTATTTATTAATTGAATTGTGTGTTCAGTGTGATTCATTCTCACTTTTGTTCTTCTTACTAGTTAGTTAATATCATTTTTTTAATATTGATGTATTAATTTGCATGGTATGCCTGGAATTATAAATGAGTTAAGTTATGTATTTTTTGTTAAATATAAATATTAGTTTAAATACGATATAGTATTAGTACGCCTATGGTATAATACTAGTTAATATATTGTATAGTACTAGAGATTAATGTGGGTATAAAAATATTACGGAGTATTTAATATATGAACTAATACTATACAATATTTGAATTTATACTATACTATATTTAAACTAGTACCATAGAGTATGTGAACTAATACTATACAATACCTGAACTAATACTATACTATATTTGAACTATTACCATAAAGTATGTGAACTCGAAACTCGAAAAAATTAAAACATGTACCATTATAAACTAATATGTACAGTACTGCATATTAACTAATAATATATCATAATACTTATCAACGGTTATCATAACACTTATAAACTAAAAATTATATTCATAAAAAATTAAAATAAAGTGATTAAAAAATGAAAGTTCAAATGAAAAAAATAATTAAACAATGTAAAACGAAGTGAAATTTGTAAGGAATGAAGTAAATTTTAAAAAGGATAAGGTGAAAATTATACACCAATTAATTAAAGTAAAATAGTACCAATAAAATTAAACACTTGCCTAAGAGGGGTGAGAGTTTTATTTTTTAAAATAAATTATTATTATACTATTTAATACTTAAAAAAAACAATTAATATTATTTTTAAAATTTTCTTATTAGATTTTAAAATTTTAGAATAATTATTTATGATATAAAAAGAAAGTACGTTAAAAAAATTATCATTTGAAACACAAATAATAAACAGGAAAAAAATAAATTTAAAAAATAATATTAAAAAGATAAATATAAATATCAATTGAGTAAAATAAAAAAATAAAATTTTAAAAAATTAATGGAGTATTATTTTTTAATGATAAAATAAAAAAAAAATTAATTGAAGTAAAATAAAGGCCCATGAAAAAATGTACTCCCTCCGTCCCACAAGTGTTTGCACCACTTGATGGGCACACTTTTTAAGAAAAAAGTGTAATGAGTGGAGTGTTGAGGGGTAATTTTGTAAAGTTATATGAATAAAGTAAAAAGGTGATTGGAAAGAGAGTAAAAGTAATGACATTTTGTGTAAATATGTAAATATTGTGAGGGTGGAATTTGTGTAAGAGTTTCCTTTTATGGGTGTGAAAACAATTGTGGGACAGACAAATAAGGTAAGTGTGCAAACAGTTGTGGGACGGAGGGAGTATGTGTTATTGGATTGGATATAGTAAATGGGTCATGTGTTATTGGATTGGATATAGTAAATGAGTCATGTGTTATTTGTAATAGGTTATTGGATTGGATATAGTAGTTACATATATTGGATTGGATATAGTAGTTACATACATGTAACTGGTACACAAGAGTGCAACTCAATGATGTATATGTATAAAAAACAATAATAGAATAGAAAATTATAGTTTAATTTATAAAAAAAATCAATATAAGAAATTATAAAGTACGAAAAATTTCATTGTAAACAACATTTGTTGTACGTTTAAGTATTTTTTCATTTGAATCTAGGCAATGAATTTTTAATACGGAGTACATTTTTTTTTTACTTTAAAGACTACAATATACCATTTTCTGTGTATAAACATAGGTTCCATATTACACGGGTTTAATATTTTAATTTATATTTTTGAGTAAGTAATTATTTTTTTTATAGTATGAAAATTGAATAAAAAAAAAGCTTTTAATTAGGCACGGATTTAATAAATTGTTAGTGGGTGTTTGCAAACAAAATTATATGCTTAAAAGCACTTCTTTTTTAAATAGAATCACTTTTGAAGTGTTTGTAAACACAAGTAAGTGATTAAATTAATTACTTAAAAGCATTTTTGGTCAAGCACCCCTCCCCATGCTTCTAACAACTTCTAAGTGCTTCTAATCATTACACTCACTAATTTTACAATTTTGCCCTCACAATTTAAACAATATTTTATTTTTACCCATTATTTATTCAAATGTAATAAGGGTGTTTTTTGTAAAATTATAAAAAAGTGATTAGAAGTGCTTATTTTTAAAACACTTGTCTACTTTCAATTTTACTACAAAAATCAATTTTAATCACTTTGAATCAACTACTATTGTTTGCAAACACACCCTTATTCTATTTAAGAGATTAAAAAAAGTAATTTTGATAGTAAAAGAAATTATTTCATCTAGTATTAAAAAATAGAATAAAGAAGTATGGTTTTTTATTAATAAAATAAAACAATATACAAAAATTACAAATTTATAAATAAAAAAAAAAAAATTGTATACAACATTTGTTGCATGTTAACATATTTTTCTATTTAAATAGAGACAAATAATTTTCAATATGTTATAGCTCTTGAATTTAGAGGCTGCATTGTATGACCGTCCGTGTGTGAACACATGTCTTGTAAGGTACACACCTATTGTTGAAAGGGACGGATCAATATAAATTGCAAACTTCGAATTCTCTCCGAGAATATCTATATTTGCAAAAACCCTCATCATTGTCTCCAAGATTCTCGTCCCCAACTTTCAAAATCCAACTTGAGAATTCAGACCATCAGAATTTTTAGTTTGCAACCTCATCACTACAAAAAAGAGGTGTTTTACCGACGAAAATAGAGACGGAAATTCGGTTGGAAACAGTGTTTTCCGACGGAAATACCGACGCAAAAATTCCGTCGGTGCTAACCTCGTCGGTAACTTTTACCGACGGAATTTTTTTTAAATTTTTTTAATTACCGACAATTTTTTTTTAATTACCGACGGAATATTCGAGTCCCACGAAGTCCGAAATGTGCAGCCTATTATTCTCGGGCCCTTGCGGGCCTTGCAATTCTGGGCTGGGCCAGTTGGCTTGGGCCCCCGCGTACAAATTTTTTTTTTTTGAATTTTTAATTACCGTCGGTAAAATTCAGTCGGTATTTTGCAGTTTTTTTGTAGTGCATGTTCCTCGTTAGCCTCAATATCTTGTAATGTTCTCACAAATATAATGAATTGATGGTAGAGTGAACTATAACGCACTTCTCTAGAACCCTCCGAAATAACATGAAGAATTTGTTCGGAGTTTCCACAAAAAATGACTGACTTTCATCCAAAAGGAAAATCAGACATGGACCCACCAAGATTTCTAAATATGTCTTTTAGGCTTCGATTAAGTGCCTTAAACAATAGGGTATGTTAATCCTCGGTTTCTCATTCCACAATATTAGCTTTGACTTTATTATAAGTTCTGATAAATGAGTATCAAACATTATGTTGCAGATAGATGATTCAATAATATTTATTGGAATTGAAAACCTCGAATGTGCAGTACATCCCCAAGGCAATAAGAGAAAATTTATACCACTTGATGCAACGTTAAGAATTATATCTATGTGAGATCTAATAGCGGTAGAAAGCGTTCTCCATATGAAACGTGCATGACCCTTGCATTTATATAAAAAAAACACTCCACCAGCATTGGAACAAACAACTTCATTATTTCTTTAGCATAAATAATTCAAGTATCATCATATAATTAGCTCATTATTACACATGCAATTTATATATTATTTGTTATAGATTTATTAAAAGTAAATTTTTATACTACAAGTTATGTATAAATTGAGCTTTTAATGAAAATTAAGAACAAATGAATAATCTTAAAAGCATTATTTGACAATTTTAGAAAATACACGCCTACTGTTGACAACGATTAACCTTGAATTTTATTTATCGTTATCGCAAAAGACTAAAAGATCAGAAAATGAATTATCTGAAACTTAACGGGAAGTGTTCGATCAGAATTAGTCAACGTCATTCGTCGAATGTATATCGTATTGTCAATATTTCTTCCTAAATTATTTTTTATTCGAGTATATGATTTCCATATTTGTAATAATCAATCTTGTTTCATTGCACAATTCATACTTTTGGTCAATATTTCTTAGAAGTATTATAGACACCCTTCAATATCAAATTGTGATTCAACATTAATTTAGATATAACCCCCATAATAAAATATGGTTAACTTTAAGAACTCACTATATTTGAAATCGATCGATAATCATAATCATTAAAAAATATATTACACATTAAAATCATTAATTCACCCAAAGTTTGAAAATTCATTTCAATTGAGATTTGCTTATTAATAATTTAAATTAATTATAACAAATTAAAAACTGTAAAAAGTGATATTAGATGTAAATTATAATCAACAAACAATGTGCTTAATATCTTCAAATTTAACATTAATTTATATATAACCCTAATAATAAAATGCAAATTAATCAACAATCTATTGTGCTTAATTAATATCTTCAAATTCACTACATTTGAAATCAACAATCATAATCATTATAAAATTAAATTACACATTAAAATCATTAATTCACCCAAAGTTTAAAAATTTCTTTCTATTAAGATTTACATATTAATAGTTTAAATTAATTATAACAAAATAAAAACTTTAAAAGAGATAATAAATGTAAATTAATCAAAAATCAATTGTGCTTAATATCTTCAAATTTAACATTAATTTAGATATAACCCTCATAATAAAATGTAAATTAACCAACAATCAATTGTGCTTAATATCTTCAAATTTAACATTAATTTAGATATAACCTCCATAATAAAATGTAAATTAATCAACAATCAATTATGCTTAATATCTTCAAATTCACTATATTTAAAATCAATAATTATAATCATATAAAATTATATTACAAGTCAAAATCATCCATTCACCTAATGTTTGAAAATTTCTTTCTATTGAAAATTGCTTATTAATAATTTAAATTAATTACAACAAATTAAATTTGTTAAAAGAGATGTTAAATGTAAATTAATCAACAATCCATTGAACTTAATATCTTCAAATTCAACATTAATTTATATATAACACCCATAAAAAAATATGGCTGACTTAACTCACAATATTTAAAATAAATAATCGGAAGAATTTCATAGTGAGTCCTGAATTTAAGGAATTGTCTCAAAATAAGGTCTAAATTAATAATTGTCTCAAATCAAGGCTTTATATTTATTTTTTCCCTCATATTTGGATATATTTTACTATTATGAGTCTCAATTTCAATTTAGGAACAATTAACGGAAGAATTAACAGCATTCAATATTCTCTCTTCTTCCTCTCCTTTTCTTATTTCCCCATAACAAAATCTTAGCGGGAAGACACCTATATTTTAACTCCATTTCTATCGATTCCCATATTGGTTGCAGTTGCCCTGGGTTTTTTCCCTTTGTGCTCAAGAATAAGATAGATCTTTCATCAACAACATTTGATCTCAAGCTTTGGTGAGGCGGTATTAAAAATCATTTTTCTTTCACAGTGTATCAATATCGTATATGAGAATAATCAACATTAATTTGCTGCATATACGGTCATTGTTTACAATCAAATTCAAGTTATTTTTATTCCATTGCTCTTTTATTTTTGTTGCTTATAGAAAAAATTATATCAAGTTAATCTGTGAAATTATCAAAACGTGAAGTTTAAGTTTTGGCATACTTTAAAGTTTAAAACATAGAATAAAATTTACAGAAAACTTTGGTTATTTTTGTTTAATATTCAATATTCACTGATATAATTTTCTCTTGTAGATGTTATATGATGATTTATGTGAGACTTGCACCATCGACAATCATAGTAACTTGTCTAATGATCCAATAAAATCATTGAGTAGATTGAGAACCACTGATGATTCTCATGCTTATTCATCAGATGATGGAGAGGAAGCTGACTTAGTGTGTGTTCAAAGTACACATACACAAGTATGTTTTAAAGTAGGTCAAAAATTCTCTTCCATTGATGAATTTTATGAAATTGTGAAAAGTTACGCTGCATACAATAACTATAACTTATCAATTGTGAGGAAATATAGGAAAAGGTGTAGAGCACGATGTGCGATCGATTGTCCGTGGCTTATTTATTGTTCAAAAGTGGGTCACCTTGAAACTTATGAGGTGAAAACATATTTTGAAAAACATAATTGTAAGAAAGGGGACACAAAAGTCATGTTTATAGATACCAAATGGTTAAGCACAAAGGTGGTTGATGACTTGAAAAAAATTCCGAATATGACAGGGTCACAATTGGGAGCTCATATTGTAGAGAAATTTAATATGAAACTTAGTAGGTCAAAAGCATATAGAATACGAAGTCTCTCCCTTCATTCTATGGATGGAAATCACGATGAACAATTTGCAGGATTGTGGGATTATCGTGAAGAATTATTGAGAACTAATCCTGGGACTACATTTGAAATATTGGCTCCAGGAGTACCTTCTCGATTTGATCGACTTTATATATGCATTGTTGCATGTAAGAAGGGTTTTTTAGCTGGATGTCGACCACCTTAATAGCAATAGATGGATGTTTTTTTAAGGGGTATTATCGAGGTTAGCTTTTATCAGCTATAGCTCAAGATGGGAACAACTGCCTCTTTCTTATAACATTCTCTATAGTTTCTTCAGAAAATAAAGAGACATGGTCATGGTTTTTAAGTAATCTGCTGAAATATATTGGGCTTATGTCCCCACGTGGTGAAAGATGGACTTTTATTTCCGATCAAGGAAAGGTAATAACTTGTAATAATGTATTATTTTCTTCTATTGGTGTGATATTGTTTTTAGTATTTTATTTCATATGCTAATTTAAATTAATTTTATCAATAGGGTTTGGTTGCAGCTTTAGATGTCGTGTATCCGTCCAAGTACCACAAACTGTGTGTTTTACATTTATTCCGTAATTTCAAAAAAAGATGGAGGGATAAACAAGTTGCGAATCAATTTTGGAAGGCAGTAAACGCTACCACCATTGTAGACTATAATGTTCACATGAATGAAATACAACGAACTTGTGGAGAGGCTTGGAAACACCTTACTGATATTGGCATGGAAAGATGGAGCAAAACTGGTTTTGAGGCTCATGTCAAGTCATCTGCAGTTTCAAGCAACATTGTTGAGTGTTTCAATGGTAAAATTTTAGAATATAGAGGTGGTGGGGTTACTTCTTTAATTGATAATCTACGGGCTCAAGCAATGATAAGAATGTATGAAAATGGAGAAAAGATGAGAAAATTGAATTGTGAGGTACGCCCTAACGTAATTGAGAAGCTAAATATGTCAATTGTGGATAGTAAGGTGTGGGATGCAGCTCCATGCGGTGATTGGAAGGGGCTATCTTTGAGGTGTCACGCAGACCTGAGAAGTTCATTGTGAACCTTGACAAACACACATGCACTTGTAGAAATTGGGATATATCGGGAGTTCCTTGCAAGCATGCTGTAGCAGCCATTGAAAAAATATATATATATATAAAAGGAGGATTGTGGCTCTCCAGACTTCGACACGTGTGCCATTGAGGTACCTTCTCCTTATGCCATCTGGCAATTAGAGTAACGGTTTTCTACTATTTAATTCTTATTTCGAAACCGAAATTTCAATTGATGAGCCTATTAATTTCTGACGTTAATTGATCCTCATCTCCCCCTCACTTTCTTTCCCACGACCGGTTTACAAGATCCTATTTGGTTAATTTTCTAAAAAAAGAAAAGAAAAAATTTGATGGGTTTTACTTTTTCAGGGATAAAGGAAGGAGAATTGATGGATAGCTTAGGTAATGTTACTCCCACCAAAGGATCACTGTGGTTTTCTACTGTTATAACGGATATTTTAATGTTTGCTCTTTTATTTAGTTAATTTGCAACTCAGGTATGTTGATGTAGCAATGAAGGTAGGTATTTCAGATCTCAGGTATGTTATGTTTATAGCAGCAAGAACTCTAGACTTTACATGTACAATGGTGTGGCTTTGTCCGACATAAAACTCAAAGGAACTCGGAGGCCGAATGAAGATTTTGAATTAAAGCTGGTGGAAAAAATGTTGAAGACGATGGTAATTTGGGTGATTCTATTGATTTTGAGATTCAGTAATCAAAGTTTTTTTTTTTTCAGACACGTATACTCTCTACGTATTTTCTTATTTACATTTGTATTTTTCACTTGAGTAGCAGGTGTATTCTCCATTTCTTTTATGATTTTTGTACTCCATATTTTTATGTTTGTTTTAGATTCTCTATGTACCTCTTTTTATTATTATTGCATATTTTAGACTCGATCCTCAATTAAATCGGGATGCTTTGCTTAAATTTTCTAAGTTTTCCAAGTATTGCTATCTCTCTCTCTCTTTCTATTTTCCGTTCTAGCTACCTATTTATTAATGTGTTTGGATTTTCTTGTATAGAAAAAGAGGAAGCTCAGAGATTCCAAACTGTTCTTAGGGACAAGTGGTGGAGATGCTCTATATAGAGGATTAACATCATGCTCTATATGAGTTTCATTTATTGATATTCGATTCTTAGATATTGTTAAATACAAAAATATATAGTTTTTTCTTAGATAATCATGTGGTTAGTTTCATACTGAAGTAGTGACTGTATTTCAATCTGAGATTAAAAAGGAATTGGAGTGTGGGAAGCCAATGCTTTAACATGATACATGTTATACGATGCACTGGGGTTCTGCTTGAAGTTGTGAAGAGTGGTGGTCAAGGGCGATGAAGAAACTGGTGAGGGACATTTTATTTGAAATTCATTTGCAAGTTAAATGCATCTATATTTTGTGATGATATCAATTTGATATTTCTTGAATATTTATTGATGGACATTGATAATATGAATACGAGATGGTAGTGGCTCTGTGGAATTTAAAGCAACGTGGGGGTTGAAAAGGTTGATTGTGAGAACAAATAAGGTTTATGTTGTTTGGACATTTCCTTTTGCTGATAAAAGTTTATTTGTACTTACACTTACCGTTAGGTTAGAAGGGTATCATATAAATGACAATGAAAGACATATTTCATCCTTTTTATATCGTGTTGTGAGAACAATATCTTACCGATTACAAACAATAAATCTACAACAGACCCGTGCATCGCACGGGTTATAAACTAGTTAACAAGAAATATGAAGATTATGTAAGTGAGTATTTCACAAGGGAGACTTTCTTGAAAACTTATGACCACTACATATTTCCTTTGACGGGTCCTCACTTTTGGCCTAAGAGTAATCGTGAACTTATTCTTCCACCACTTTATAGAAGGCCCGCGGGGAGGCCAAAAAAGCGGAGAGCAAAACATCCCACTGAGTCTACAAACAGTCATAAGGCTAAAAGAAAATACGGACCAACAAAATGTAGTAAATGTGGCGGACTTGGTCACAATAAAAGAAGCTGCAAAAATAAGAATGATGACCAGGTTATTTCATTTTCAAATATTAACGTTCAGATCAATATTTTTAAGTATCTTTCTAAAATAATTATTTTGTTTTCTTATTAGGTTGGGATATCATGAGATGCCGTGCCTCAACCGAAATCTACTACTTCATGTATTAAAGAAGATTTGGTTCAACCATGAAGGAGTGTGTCATTATCTTAGTTGATGAAAATATAGTGGTTTTTTTTTTTTTCCTGTCTTCATGAGTTTTTGGTTTAGTAGTAATTACTGGCTTTCATTCGAACAGTTTTTGAGAAATGGTCATTTCTTCTATTTGGTTGATTGTTTATTGTATGAATTGACCAGTGTTTTGCTTTATTTACTTCTGGAAAAAATTGTTCCGGGGAATGACATTTTATTTTGTGTTGCTTCTTGTTATTCACCTACTGAAGATCTTATAGTTCTTCTGTTTGAAGGATTTGGTTAATTCCTTCAAGAAAATTACTTCTTGAAATTATCTTTTTTGTTAATCAAGACAAAATATAAATACATTTGGTAGATAAAATACATTACTATTCCACTATATATAAAATTCTTATAATCATAACTTGCTGAAGATTTTATATTTCCCATATCATTTGTGAAAAAATCAATCATATTTTGTATCACACCTAGAATACAAAGTAAACACAAAATACATTATTTTTCATCTATTACAATTCAATAAACAATGGCAATCCTAAAATTAAACAAATCTTGTTCCATATTTGTCTACACCTAGACTAGGCAGGTTCTTTGCTGCAAATTGTTTCTTCAATTTCTCTACTTCTTGAACCATATTTGTAGCACTTCTTTAAAAATCCGTTAACTCATATGCAATAAGACTGAACTCGGCAGAATCCATGTACAATTGTGAGAATTATAACATCATTTGGCTAACAATTTGAAAACCAACATCCTCGAAAAAATTTATCTGCTCCAGCGACCTTATGGTCTAAAAAATGTGGGACACTGCATTTGTAGTTATGCCTGAAGAAGTAACCCGAGATAGCAAATCCAAGGCCTAGCCGATTCAAAAGACAATATTAATTAATTGCAATGTGAATCATGTAGTAATTTACAAGTGTCTCTCATTTGAGACATTTCATCGAGCATAGAGAGGGCACAACAACTGTGTTGTGTGCACTATAATCAGTAATGCAAGAAGTATCCGATGAATCACGATATCAATCTCAAGTAAACACGAGATTCATTGTTTACCTTGAGGTGACCATTTTGTTCTTTGCTGTTTGATTTTCTCAGATACCTCAAAATTTTCTCCATATCTTTATTTTCAACGAAGAATTGTAGTATTCCTTTTAGAGCTTCCATATGATTTCACGAGTCAGAATTTATATATTGGAAAAGTTTTAAATCACAATTTAATTTCCATTGTCGAGGAAGACGACATTTCCTTCATCCAGATACTTCATCACGCCATGAAGCCCAAATTGATTCATTAATAGCATTGAAGAAGAAAAGAGACGGTGTTGTTAACACAAATGTTAACTGTTTCCGAGGTGAGACTAAATTGTTTTAAAGGATGTCTAAATATGAAGAAAAAAAAATATATATATATATAAAGCCTTGATTTGAGACAATTATTAATTTAGACCTTAAATAATCATAATCATTATAAAATTATATTACAAATCAAAATCATTAATTCAATTTTTTTCTTCATAAATCTATTTCTTCACTTCATGTTTTTTTATGCATTCCAGAATCTTCGTCATTTGTTTTTCTTGAATCTCTTTCTTCATTTCACCTCCACATCACAACAATTTTTTTAACCTACACATCACAACATATTTTTTTCTTCACTTCTCTATCATTCAAACTCTCAAAACTCAAAGTCTCCCACCTTCTCAAGATAAAAGGACAGAACGTCCAAGCCACCGCTGCCCCTGCAAGGAGTCGTCGATGCCGCTGCAATACAACTTGAGAAGGAACAAAGATAATCAACATAAATAATACATGTAACATTTGATAGTCATGATCAAAACAATATTAACCGTGAATATATGTATGGAGAGAGTATTAAATTCATTGTTTTACCTAGAATAGTGATACCCCACGAATTAACTGAGAATATTTCTCATTTATAAGGACAAATAAATATTTGAACAAATGAAATATGAGGTGATTTAAATGAGAGAAAGTTGTGTAGGTTTAAATAGGAGTAAGATTAAGAATGAAGGGTGGAGATGCAAACTTAAAATGGAGGGTTGAGATTAAAAGATAAAATTGTAAATGAATGAGAGTTGAGAATTTTTGAAATGAAGAGATTTTAAGAAAAGAGTTTAAGGTAGGAGGAGTGTGGTGGTGACATGTGGCAATTGAGAGGTTTGCAAATATATAGAACTAGTTGCAACCATGATTCTACATAAATTACAAATATATAGAACTAGTTGCAACCACGATTCTACATAAATCGCAACGTCTGGTGCCGCCTAGCCGGTTTCTGCACCCTTTTATACACGCACATACTATATGCATATGTGAGAGTAATCTTTGTATTAGATTTTTCATAGAAATATGTTAAAATTTTAATTATTGAAAATCTCTTTAATTATTTTCTTTCCATTTTTTTTTTAAATTCACGTTCCTAAACTTGATTTCCAAGCCACCAAACTTGATTTTAGATTCTAATTCTTTATTGGTATCGCAGATGTATTCACATAGATTCCTCACTCAATATGACTAAGGATGAAAAGACCCAAGCGTAGAATTCGTTAATCGTGTTCTTGACGCAATCCGTTCAAATAAACAAATTAGTAAGAGAATAATTAATTTTATTATGTTTAACAAATTTATTTTATTTTTTAAATTATTTTAAAATCTTTGTTTTGTAGTGCTCGAACAACCTAATTTTATTATTCACCAGTTTTAAATTCAATAAAAGGTTTATAATATTAATCAAACCTATGAGAATCAAAACCGCAATTCGAAGAGACGGTTGATGAACTTTGAAAATGTTGTGTTGCAAGAATTAGATTATGGACATAAATTAACTTATTATATTAATATATAAGCTCTGCTATTTGTATTGAACTATATTAATTTATTATTATTGCAGGCTTTGTTGGAAGAACTTCTAGATTTAAATGGTATTCTGTTCCTCGGCGAGCTGCTGGTGCTGCGCAAGAAGGTGTTGTTCCTCCTATTCATGTTGTTCCTGGTGAAGGTGAAGGTGGTGAAGGTGTTCCTGCTGTTCCTGGTGAAGGTGGTGAAGGTGGTGAAGTTGTTCCTCCTGTTCATGGTGAAGGTGAAGGTGGTGATCCTTCTATTCCTGATATTCCTTGTGAAGGTGGTGAAGGTGTTCCTCTCGTTCCTACTGAAGGTGAAGGTGAAGTTGTTCCTCTTGTTCCTGCTGAAGGTGAAGGTGAAGGTGGTGAAGCTGTTCTGTTACGCATTGAAGAAGATGAAGAAGATATGTTCGTTAAACGATGTCGTTGAGGGAGTGTATTAATCTTTTTAATGTGTTTTGCTTATATCGCATTTTGAGTAGAATAAAGTCGCGAGTGCGACTTTGATTGTTGCTGAAGATAGGTCGGGTATTTATACCCGTGATTTGCCCATATCCATTTCATGCTTATGAATTAATTTTCTAAAATTGTTTGTCCCTCCAAATTCTCTCTCGATTCTTCTCCATTTCTGCATTTTTCGCGAACAATTCTTCAACGATTAGCTTAATCGTTTCAGTGGCCTCAGAGCTAGCGTTCCACGCTACGTTTCGCGCGAGTTAACATGGTGAACAACACAGATCAAATTGCTTCACTCGAAGCTCAATTCGGCGCGATGGAAACTTAGTTTAATGATTTTAAGAATGATCAGATGGAAGGAAGGAATGGGATGAAGTTGCGCTTCGATCAACAAGCGAAAGAGTCCGAATTGTTGAGGCAACAAATGACTGAGCTAATCAAGCATTTGAGCGGTGACAAAGGGAAGGCTCCAATGGCAGAGGATGGAGCTGAGCATTCGAATTCAGTAGAGAGTGTTGAAGGAGTGCCTAGAGGACCAGCAATCAATTTAACTGGAAGAAATGAGGCTAGAATTTTACCCACACCACCACTTCATACTCGGAGGACTGATTTTGGAGATTCTGGTGTTCCTGCAGGTTTGGATAACCAATCAATGGGGAGATCCAATGCTGGAGCAGCCCCAAGGGTAGCAGTACATTCAGGTGGAAGGTATGATCCTAGATTTCCTAGAAAACATCCACTAGGAAGAGAGAATGAGGGGAATAGGTATCCTACACCACCTAATGAGCATAATGCTGCTAGATCTACTGACTGTCTATCAAATGTAAAAAAACATAGGGTAGATTTCCCCAAATTTAATGGTGACAATCCTAGATCATGGATAAGGAGATGGCAAAAATATTTTCTGTTTAATCCTTTGCCTGATTATGAGAGAATTATGTTAGCTACTATCAATATGGAGGGTGAGGTTGATATTTGGTATATTGATTACATTGAGGGGAGAGAGGAGCTAACTTGTGATGAATTTCAGGAGTTAGTGAATGAGAGATTCACTAATCCAGAGGATAAGAATGTAGTAAGCAAGTTTCACAAATTGCAACAAACTTCTACTGTGAGGAAGTATGTGAAAGAATTTGAAGAACTCAAATCATTTGTTTGTGAAGAGCATCCTTTCATAACTGAGAGTTATTTTGTCAAAGGCTTTTTAGGGGGTTTGAAAGAGTAAATTGGACATGCAATGCAGACCTTCAAACCAACTAGGTTCACTTAAGCAGTTCAGTTAACTTTGAGACAAGAGCAGGTTATTAATAGCAGAGATAAGGTGAATAAGCCTAGCTATAGGTCTACTTGGAGTGCTGCTGCTAAAACACCATGGCAGGGTGATAATAAGAGTAAGGAGCAAGGAGCAGGAGGCTTTAAACCAAGCCCTCCAGGAGCTAAGATACCCCATGCAAAGAGGTTGACACCAGCTGAGATGGATGCTAGAAGGAAACATAACTTATGTTTTAACTGTGATGAAACATACCACATTGGACATAAGTGTAAGAGGGTGTTTGTGATTTTAATGAAAGAAGAAGAGGAAACTGAGGAAGAAGATGAACTTGTGTTGGAGGAAGATCCAGATGAGGTTGTAGAACCTCTAGTTTCACTGAATGCTTTGGATGGGCATCAACACCCTGATACTGTGAAGGTAGTGGGGAGAGTGGGGAATCAAGAGATCTCAGTTCTTTTGGATTCTGGAAGCACTCATAGTTTTTTGGATCCTAACACTGCCAAAAGATCGGAATGTGTAGTGGAGTACACTCACTCTTTGATGGTGACCATAGCTGATGGGAGTAGGATTGAATGTAACTCAAGGTGTTCAAGTTTTGAATGGATGATGGGGAGTTGCAAATTCACTGCCCCAGTCAGAATTTTGACGCTAGGAGGGTGTGATATGGTCATTGGGGTGGATATACTAAGTCAGCTGGGCCCTATTACATTTGACTTCAGTCTCCATCAGGTGCAGTTTCAGAAGGGAGGAAAAACAATTATATTACAGGGTACAGGGGAGGAGAAGATGCAGGTTACTATGATTTCAGGGAAGCAGTTGAAAAGGATGGTAAGAAGAAAACAGTGTGAAGAGTTGGGGTATGTATATTATTTGAAGGGCAATCTAGAATTTGATAAATGCACAGTGGCACCTGAATTGGAAGTGATTATTGAGCAATTTCAGGAGGCGTTTGCACCCCCCACTGAACTACCTCCCTAAAGACTGCTGGATCATCAAATTAAAATCAAAGAGGGGGAGAAGCCTATTAAACAACATCCATATAGGTATCCTTACCTCCAGAGTCAAGAGATTGAGAAATTGGTTAAAGAGATGTTAGAAAGTGGGGTTATACAACTCAGTAACTCTCCTTATTCATCACCAGTGCTATTAGTGAAGAAGAAGGATGGTACTTAGAGGTTTTGTATAGATTACAGGAAGTTGAATGCAATCACAGTGAAGGATAGCTACCCAATTCCATCGATTGAAGATTTGTTGGATGAGTTGGGGCAGGCTAAACTATTTTCTAAGATAGATCTGAGGGCAGGATACCACCAGATCAGAGTTCACCCACCTGATATACAGAAAACAACTTTTGCAACTGTTTCAGGACTCTATGAGTTTGTAGTGACGCCATTTGGGCTAACTAATGCACCTGCAACCTTTCAAGCCATCATGAATAGGTTCTTTGCACCCTTCTTAAGAGATTTTGTACTAGTCTTCTTTGATGATATCTTAATCTATAGCAAGAATATGACTGATCATCAAAGACATTTGAAACAAGTTCTACAGATTTTGGTGGATAACACCTTAAAGGCTAAGGCCTCTAAGTGTGTGTTTGGAGTGCCTCAGGTAGAGTACTTGGGCCAAATCATCACTGATATAGGAGTGAGGGCAGACCCTCAGAAAATACAAGCTATGCAAGAGTGGCCTTCACCCAAGACAATCAATGAATTGAGGGGGTTCTTGGGGTTGACTGGCTACTATAAGAGGTTTGTTAGGCATTTTGGCACCATTGCCAAACCTTTAACTTTCTTGACTAAGAAGGGGCAATTTATCTGGGGTCCAGAGGTAGAAGCAGCCTTTCAACAGTTGAAAGCTGCTATGATATCAACCCCTGTGTTACAACTACCAGATTTCAGTAAACAGTTTGTGGTGGAGACTGATGCTTGCTATGGAGGGATAGGAGCAGTGCTATCACAAGATAAACACCCTATTGCTTTTTTGAGTAAGGCTTTAGGGGCTAAAAATTTGGGACTTTCCATTTATGAAAATGAATTTTTGGCTATCATTCTGGTTGTAGACAAGTGGAGGAGTTATTTAATACATGCACCATTTGTGATCAAGACTGATCATCAGAGCTTGAAATATTTGCTGGAGCAGAAAATTTCTACCCTACTGCAACACAAGTATCTGACCAAACTCCTGGGGTATGACTACAAAATTGAGTATAAGGCTGGTCAAAAAAATTTAGTAGCTCATGTTTTGTCTAGGAGAACACAAGAGCAAGGAGAGTGTTCTGCTATAACTCAATTGAAGGCAAGATGGGTGGAAGAGGTGCAAGATAGCTATGATGGAGATGATTTGGTATCTCAAGTGATCACAGAGAGCTTGGGCACACCCTATAATCTCTCTTTGTATTCTTACAAAGGGGGAATAGTGAGATACAAGGGTAGAATTTATGTGGGAGCAGCTACTGAATTAAGAAAGAAGCTGGTAGAACATGTTCACAACTCTACTGAAGGTGGACATTCAGGTGAAAGTGTAACTTTTCACAGGTTGAAGGGGGTTTTTTTGGTGGCCTGGGTTGAAGGATGATGTGCATAGAGTGGTTTCTGAGTGTCATGTTTGCCAGTTGTGCAAGCATGAGTTACTCAAATCCCCATGTTTATTGCAACCTCTACCAGTCCCCTGCCAAGCTTGGACTGATATCTCAATGGACTTCATTGAGAAATTACCTAAATCTGGTCATAAAGATACTATCTGGGTAATTGTGGACAGGATGACTAAGTATATCCATTTCATTGCCCTTGCTCATCCTTTCACAACCTCTGATTTAGCCCAACTCTTCATTTCAGAGGTGTACAAACTACATGGATTACCTTCCTCTATAGTTTCAGGTAGAGACAAGGTATTCACTGGGCAATTTTGGCAGCAACTACTTAAGATACTGGGAGTACAACAACTTCTTAGTACTGCTTACCACCCACAGACAAATGGCCAAACTAAATGTGTAAATCAGTGTTTGGAAACCTATCTCAGATGCATGTGTGGGAGAAATCCTAAGTTATGGGTGCAATGGCTTCCTCTGGCTGAATTTTGGTACAACACCAACTTTCACTCATCCATAAAGAGATCCCCATTCGAAGCTCTTTATGGATTTGCTCCTAAGATGATTTATGTTGGACCATTTCTCCAGAGTTCGGTTCAAGGGGTAGAGGAGATGATTCATGACAAGCAACAAACTTTACAGCAAATAAAACAGTTATTAAACCAAGCATAAGAACGGATGCGCCTAAATGCTAATCGAAACAGGGTGGATAGGGAGTTCAAGGTGGGAGATTGGGTGTATTTAAAATTTAGACCCTACATGCAGCTTTCCTTGCGAAAGAGCCATCTTTGGAAGCCCAGCTCTAAATTTGCTGGCCCTTTTCAAGTTATAAAGAAGGTGGGAGTGGTGGCTTATATGTTGCCACTGCCAACAATGGCTAAGGTTCATCCTATATTTCACGTGTCTCTACTTAAACGGAAAGTAGGTAAAATAAATGTTGTTGCCCAGAACTTACCTGAATTCGACGAGGAGGGGAAGGTGGTGTTGACTCCATTGAAGATACTTGCCCGCCATATTGTTCGTCGTGGGAATGCTCCAGCGGCGGAGGTGTTACTCCGTTGGTCGCATTTGCCGGACGCGGAGGCTACGTGGGAGGATTTTGTGGATTTTCAGGCACTGTATTCACATTTATTTGCTTGAGGACAAGCAAAGAATGGCAGGGAGTAATGTTACGCATTGAAGAAGATGAAGAATATATGTTCGTTAAACGGTGTCGTTGAGGGAGTGTATTAATCTTTTTAATGTGTTTTGCTTATATCGCATTTTGAGTAGAAAAAAGTCGCGAACATATCGACGAGGAGGGGAAGGTGGTATTGACTCCATTGAAGATACTTGCCCGCCATATTGTTCGTCGTGGGAATGCTCCAGCGGCGGAGGTGTTAGTCCGTTGGTCGCATTTTCCGGACGCGGAGGCTACGTGGGAGGATTTTGTGGATTTTCAGGCACTATATCCACATTTATTTGCTTGAGGACAAGCAAAGAATGGCAGGGAGTAATGTTACGCATTGAAGAAGATGAAGAAGATATGTTCGTTAAACGGTGTCGTTGAGGGAGTGTATTAATCTTTTTAATGTGTTTTATTTATATCGCATTTTGAGTAGAATAAAGTCGCGAGTGCCACTTTGATTTTTGCTAATGATGGGTCGGGTATTTATACCCGTGATTTGCCCATATCCATTTCATGCTTATGAATTGATTTTCTAAAACCGTTTCTCCCTCCAAATTCTCTCTCGATTCTTCTCCATTTCTGCGTTTTTCACGAACAATTCTTCAACGATTAGCTTAATCATTTCATGTTCCTGCTGCTCCTCCTGTTCTTGTTGAAGGTGGTGAAGTTGAAGTTGATGAGCATGAAGGTTTTGAAGTTGATGGGCATGAAGGTTTTGATGAGCAAGAAGGTGAAGTTCATGAAGAAAAAGCAGAAGTTTATGAAGGGCAAGTTCAAGAAGGGCGAGTTCGTCAGCGTCGTTATCGTCAACAAGTTCGTTATCGTCGTCATCATCAGCAAGAAGAAGTTCAGCAAGAAGAAGTTCAACAAGAAGAAGAAGTTCAGCAAAAGATTAAGGATTTTTATAGTAGAGCTTGTCTACTTAATTCAATTCTGAAAGAAGTATTAGATGTGGAATTCAAAGAAAGTGTTTCGTTCGACGTAATATTTCGTTCTGCTGATGAGTTTTACCGGAGCAACTACGAAGATAAGAGGTCGTTTAACTTCATTTCTGCTTACGGAGAACGTTTACAAGGGTTGGTCGACGCGTTGAACCTTTCCTTGAGAAGTAGTGGATGCAAACTGGGAATTAATGAAAAAGGAGATTTGTTGTTTTATATTTGTTCTTACATGCATGAATGACTCTTTTTCTTTGGAAAATGTTGGACCATTATATCATGCTGCCTGATTTTTTCTTCAATATTTCATTTCCATTGTGAATGTTACTGGGGTCTTCTTCATATTAGTGTTTTGCTCCAAGTAGTGATTTCATGAAACCTATGTTTTTTTAAATTCTTGGTGTAGACAAAGCCGCATTAAATAGGAAATTGAGAAAGCTTATTAAGCATCATTCTTTTGTGAAGAACATGTTGTAATTATTGTGTATTGACCCATATTTACTTCTTTTTCTGACTCGAAACTCAACCCAATACATTTTAATTCATTATGTTACACGTGTCTGTGTTCGGGAAACATACACGCTGTTCTTATCTGTTGGGATATGAATCTTATAAACAATGTTCTAATTGATGATTATATGTTTTGATGGCCAAAATCAACTTGAAGTTAATGATATATGTGATTATATGTTATTCTAACTGAGTTTTATGAAATAAGTTTACTGATCTTAATGTGTTATGAAAACTGAGTTTACTGATCTTAGTGTTTTACTGATCTGATATATGAACTGTTTAAGGACTAAGCTGAGAATGTATTGTATAGAAAACTTATAGTATAGGACTTAGATATACTCATCTGTATATAGTTCAGTTGATGTATATATAGGTTTTATATATGTGTAAGTTTGTATTCTATTGTATTCAGCATTGTAAAAGTTTAGAACAGTAGATTAGATCAATGTCAGAAGACTAAAGAAGACTACTCCAGAGTAAGAAGACATTCGAAAGGAGTAAGATGAAGCTCAGAGATACAAGATAAGTATTATTGAAGGAAGCAGAACAGTTATGGAAGAACTGTGTTGACTGACCAAGAACAGTAAAACTAAGAAGAGTAGTTTATTGTGCTGAGTTAGTTGAATTGAAGAATAAGTTTGGAAAACTTATTTGAAGCGTAACTGAAGATATATTTGAAGATATGCTGACTTGAAGATAAGTTTTAAGTTGGTTACAAAAAGGAAGTTACAACATGTTGGGAATAAAATGAGATATGTTTTGATTCAATACCAAAACCCCCCTGAAACATGCCTAAGTCAAGTTGAATATATTCTAGAGATGTTAGAACATATAGAATAAGGGCTAGATTAGAAGCTGATATGTTAGGCAGCTCTTAGTTGATTTGATGCACAATTTGAGGGGGAACACATTGTTGGTCCTTGGTGGAGTATGACACAAGTGTATGGGGGGGGGGGGGGGAATGCACTTATGTATTCAAATTCTTTTCTTTTTATCAAAACTGGTCTTATCAGGCAGGTTGTCTCACAACTGGCCTGAGTGTGAACTTTGATAGATACTTGTCCTACTGATTACTATTGAGTGATCAGTTGGCTAAATATCTAAAAGAGTTGCTAGGTGCGGAATGTGGTTGGCCTTTGACTCAAAGAAATACTCCAAGTTAATTTCTGAAAAGATACAGTTATCAGGGACTTTGTCCAAAACAGTTTTTCCAACTTACTGAGTTTTACTTCTTTAAAATATGATTGAATGTAAGTGCAATAAAGAATGCAGTAAGTAAATGGCACACAAGTTTATAGTGGTTCAGAGACTCAAGCTCCTACATCCACTTTCCCTGATTGAACAGGATAATTCCTTCACAATGGAATTAGCTTGTTTTATAGTGCCAAGGTGCACTGATCAACAACACTCTCTTAGTGCTTTAATCCCTAGGTCTGCAGATAACTGTTATCTTATTGGAACTAATGTATGCAATTTGTCAAAACATGATGAGAATGTCTTATGGCACCAAAGATTAGGACATGTAAATTACAGGGCAATGAAGAAACTAATCACATCAGATGCAATCAAAGGAATACCTAAACTGAGCTTCCAGAATACCACTGTATGTGGATCATGCCAGAAAGGTAAACAGGTAAGAGTGCCGCATAGAATGCTGTCACATTGTTCTACACATCGATGTTTTGAACTGTTGCACATGGATTTGATGGGTCCTATGGAAACTGAAAGCATTGGAGGTAAGAGATATTCCTTAGTTGTGGTAGATGATTTTTCTAGATATACTTGGATTGAGTTTTTAAGAGATAAATCTGAAACATTTGCTGCTTTTAAAGTTCTCTATAAAAGGTTCAAAAATGTGTTTAACTTGAAAGTTGGCCGTATTAGAACTGATCATGGTAGGGAATTTGAGAATAGCATGTTTAATGATTTCTGTGATAAGAAAGGTATCTTGCAAGAATATTCATCTCCTAAAACTCCACAACAAAATGGAATTGTTGAAAGAAAGAATAGAACTTTACAAGAAATGGCAAGAGTCATGCTTTTATCTAAAAGTCTTTCTAAAAGATTTTGGGCTGAAGCATTGAATACAACATGTCATATTATTAATAGAGTTTATATTCGATCTGGTACTAATCAAACACCTTATGAGATTCTGAATGTTAGAAAACCAAGTGTGAAATATTTTCATGTATTTGGTTGTGTGTGTTATATTCTGAATGATAGGGATCAACTTCACAAGTTTGATTCTAAAAGTGATAAAGGTTTCTTTTTAGGCTATTCTAGAAATAGTAAAGCTTATAGAGTTTATAACCTTAGGACTAACACCGTTCAAGAATCTGTTAATGTTGTGTTTGATGATGATAAAGGTCTTACAGATGATAAAGATGAAGAAGATGTATCACAAGTCACTGACAATTCTGAGAATACACTGAAGCCTGATAATGCTGCACCAAATGCTAACACATCTGGAGCAACATCTACAGAACAGTCAATCATTATTCCACAGAATGATCAGTATGTTCCTAAAATGAATCCTTCTTCAAGAATGGGGAAAAGTCATCCTTCTGACCAGATCATAGGCGATGCTACAGTTGGAGTGCAAACAAGAGGAAGAATAAGATCGAATAAGGTAGATGTGGTAAGAACAATATGCATGTCTTCTATTTGCAATGTTGTGAATGCAGAGTGTTACTATTCTGAAATTGAACCTAAAAGTGTGAATGAAGCATTAACTGATGAAAATTGGATAAATGCTATGCATGAGGAACTTAATCAGTTTGAAAGAAATGAAGTTTGGACACTTGTTCCAAGACCTAGTCATACTAATGTCATTGGAACAAAGTGGATTTATAAGAATAAAACTGATGAGTCTGGAAACATTGTTAGGAACAAAGCTAGGTTAGTTGCACAAGGTTACACCCAAGTTGAAGGTGTTGATTTTGATGAAACTTTTGCACCCGTTGCTAGGACAGAATCTATTAGGTTATTACTAGCAATTGCATGTTTTATTGATATTGAACTACATCAAATGGATGTAAAAGCTGCGTTTTTAAATGGCATATTGAATGAAGAAGCATATGTAGAACAGCCTAAAGGTTTTGAAGATCCACAATACCCGGATCATGTGTACAAACTAAAGAAAGCATTGTATGGTCTAAAACAAGCTCCTAGAGCATGGTATGGTAGGCTTACGGACTTTCTTTTAGAGTATGGATTTATTAGAGGAGAAGCCGATAGGACTTTGTTTATTAAGAACACTGGAGAAGATTTACTTATTGCTCAAATATATGTTGATGACATTGTGTTTGGTTCAACCTGTGATAAAATGCTGAACAGATTTGTTGAAGCAATGACAGCCACATTTGAGATGAGTATGGTTGGAGACTTGAATTATTTTTTAGGTCTTCAAATCAAGCAATGTAAGGATGGTATTTTCTTCTCTCAAGGTAAGTATGCTAAAAACTTAGTCAAACGGTTTGGTCTTGAAAGCTCAAAAGTAATGAAAACACCTATGGGTTCTACTTTGAAACTTTGCAAAGACAATGGTGGAAAGGATGTTGAACCAACATTGTATAGATCCATGATAGGTAGTTTACTTTATCTAACCTCTAGTAGACCTGACATTATGTATAGTGTGTGTGTTTGTGCTAGGTACCAAGCTAATCCAAAGGAATCTCACCTGAATGCAGTGAAAAGAATTATCAAATATGTTTCAGGTACAAGTGAACTAGGGATATGGTACACTAAGGACACCAACAACACATTGATTGGATACAGTGATGCGGATTGGGCTGGAGACATTGATGACAGAAAGAGTACAAGTGGAGGATGTTTCTACATGGGGAACAATCTTGTGTCTTGGCATAGCAAGAAACAAAATTGTGTTTCTCAATCCACTGCCGAGTCTGAATACATAGCTGCAGGAAGTTGTTGCACACAGCTATTGTGGTTAAGTAAGATGTTTCATGACTATGGAATTGAAAACAATATCCTCACAATTTTCTGTGATAACACAAGTGCTATTAACATATCTAAAAATCCGGTACAACACTCACTCACTAAGCACATTAGCATTAGACATCATTTTATGAGAGATTTAGTGGAGAAGAACATAGTTAAGTTGGAATATGTGCCTACTGAAAATCAAAATGCTGATATATTTACTAAGACTCTTGACCATGAGAGATTCTCATTTTTGAGGAAATCTCTTGGTATGTGTAATATCTGAATAATTCTTGAGAGGATGTTGTCACAAATGCGGTAGCATTTGGGACAACAGCCTAAGGTGGTATAGTTATTATAGATTTGATTTATTTCTTATTTTCGTTGAATAATTCCTTTGTAAAATATTCTTGAATCTGAAATTTGTTTGTGCAAAAATAGGCATGTACTACACCTCTCAAAAGCCTGAAAAATTGAGAATGTTACAGCATACTAAAAGATGTACCAATTCACTGAGTAACTATGGAGCACGGAGTTCGCTACTACGATGCCTTCTTTTCAAAAGGTGAATTTGGTAAAAACATCAAGAGGTTCGTAATCCATTAAGTAAGTATGGGGCACGGAGTTCGCTACTACGATGTACTCTACAGGAACAATGGATCAATACGAATTAGATGCTGTAGCACAAAAAGAAGAAATGCAATGAAAAGAAAAATGCTGAAAAATTGGCTACATTGGATAGGTAAAACCTGTGAAAAACCAATGTTGAGGTGTATGTCAAATTCTTGAGCACAACATTACATGATTCAATTATATTTTTATAAGTTGTAATTATTTAATTAATTGTGGGAATTTATTTTATTTATAATTATACTAACCACGTTCCTTTTATTATTTCAGATTATACACATTTTTTATTTTTAATTAATTCTAGAATATTCTTAATTTAATTAATTTATTAATTAAGATTTTACCCCACTAACTCACCCATGATTTACTTGTGGCTGAATTTGTGGAGCATTATCCATTCAATCTAGAATTTTCTTTAAGTCAAGCCTTAATCACACGTACATTATTCCAACTACTAAGCTCTCTCTATATAAATACTCCCATTTCATGTTTTTCTAAGCTTTGTAATTAATTGAGTAAGTTGAGTATTAATTTTGCAGATTTGTTATAAGCTAACTGTGTATCTCGATTCTTGTGTTGGTTCTTTTCGAATTCTTGGTTTAAATGGCAGGAAACAAGAAATTAAACTCACAGAAACCAAACTCTCCCAACTCACAACCGTCATCTTCATCTCTCTCTAATCTGCATACCTTAGCTTCCATGGCTGCTTCACACGAGAACTCACCCCCAACTGCCGCAACCGTCAACCATCCACATACCAAACCAAGCTACACTCTCCGAGCTTAACCAGGCGGTTGAGAATTTCTCTCAATCGATGAGATCGTCTAATCCACCCATCCTCACGATCGGTGATATGTCTATTGACATCTCTCACTACTTGTGCACCCAAGAAGTGATCACCACTGCACCCTCTTCATCCTCAGCCAAAAAGCCCCAAATTCCAAGCCCTAACACTGAAACAGAGGCCCCGACTGCCTCTATGGGGGAGACTGAGAAGGAGATTGAAAAATCCCCTGTTGCTGAGTCAAAGGAGTCGTTGAATGCAGAGACATCCGACAGTGAGGACGCTCACATGGAGGATGCTGAAGAAAGTGAAAATTCCGGCAAAACTGACTCTGATGTTTCGAAATCAGACTCTGAACCGATTCCTTTCAAGAGGAATGTTGAGAAAGGGAAGAGAAAGAGGAGCCCAGTGCAAAGGAGACGATCAAACTGAGTTTTCACTCGAATTGATTATTCTGACTCTTTGAGAAAGAAGAAGAAGCTAGGTGGTGATGTTGCTGAACCAATTCAGGTATTTTCTGAATCTGATGAAGAAGTGGTGATTGAGAAGCCAACTAAGAAGAAAGCTGAGCCTAAGGGGAAGGGAAAGGCAAAGGTGGATGCTGCTCCAACAATCACTGAAGAACCAGATTCTGATTCTGAAATGGGGGTTTGTCTCAGGGACATGCAGCAAGCCCTGAAGAAGAATGCTGCCTCACATGCTGAGTCAAGTGCTCCAGCACCAGAACCTGATGATGGAGGTGATTCAAGCAGTACAGCCTCGGACAAAAGCTCTGAAAAGGAAGGAGAATCAAGCTCTGAAGAGGTGAAAGAACCAAGCTCAAAGGACACTACTTCTGAGGAAGGTAATTCTGAAACTGAAGTAGAATCTGATATTGATGGATTGGTTGATAAGATAACTAGGTTGTCTAGGAGGAAACTGTTGATGGAAAGGAGAATTAATATTTCTGATTTTGAGAATAAGAATTTAATTCAATTCTTAGAGGATAGAAAGTTGATGAAAGCTCTGAACTTGTGTGATTCTTTTGTTTCTGATTGGGTGTATGAATTTTATGCATGTTTGAGGAAGAGTAATGGTAGGAGGAGTTCCCGTTGGTATGGGAATGTACAGTTTAGGGGGAGTATAGTTCCATTTACACCAGAATTGATCAATGATTTCTTAGGCATAGAACCAGTACTTGATGATGATGAACCTGATTTGGATGTTGTTACTGCTTCTATGACTGGTGGTTTGTTGACTAGATGGAAAAATGGAATGTTGGCCAAAGACCTTACTTCTCTTTATTCTGTGTTGCACAAATTGATTGTTTATAATTGGATACCCTCCACCAACTCTACCAAAGTGACAAAGGATCAAGCAATCTTGCTTTATAGGATAGTGGTTTTGAGGAAGTTTAATTTGGGATTGACTATTTTCCACCACATGATGAAGTTTAGTGGTGATATTTCTGATAAAGGAAACCTTCCATACCCTGTGCTTATATGTTCATACTTGAAGATGCATGGTTTTAGCCCTAAGAAGACTGAAGTTCTTAGAGGTAAGGTTCCTTTATACACCATTTCACCTGCTTTGCTCATTGGTGAAAGAGTGAAAGATCTACCCTTGCACAATCCTGGAAGTTCTTCTCAAAGACCAGCTCCTGCTCAACCTCAACCCCAACCTCAACCAGCGTAGAGACCTGAACAGAACACAGCTGCACCTAATGCTGCACCAGATGCTGAGAACATTGGTGGTAACACTGACACCACTTTTTCAGTTCCCAGATCTTTTATATTATTGCAGTTACAGCACTTACAGGACCAGATTGATGAGCTCCAGTTCATCAAAGACAAGTGGACCAGGCTACTTTCCACTACAACAGGGGGAGTACCACCTTTCACTTCAGCTAGAGCTTCTGGAGTTGTTATTGAAGAGCTGAATCCTGAAGATGTTGGAGGTGTACCTGATGCTGCTGCTGCTACAGAGAATGGAGGAACTGCTGCTGCTAACAATGTTGTTGCACTCTTTGCATCAACTTGTTTCATTGAGGAACCAGAGGAGGCTGACAAAGACAAGTTTGCAGATGCTGCTGAAGATGATGAGGATATGGAAATCCTCTATGCTAATATCTAGAACAGATGATGCAAGACAGTGGGAGTACTGAAGTACAGATGGCACATGTGCAGGACCTTGATGCTGCTGCTATTGTTATAGCAATTCATGCCATTTTCAGTCCTACTTTTGTTTTTGTTATTCTGTTATGTTTAAGTTAAAATTCTGTTTATTCTGATACAATATTTATTATTTCTAGTTGATAGGATGTCTATATTTATCTTGCTTAAATTAGTTTGCACTGATGATATTTGATTACTGCTTATTGCTTAAATTATTTTCTTATCATTAATTGCTTACTGCATGATGAATATGCCTTGTTTAGTTTAGTTTATTTTTCATAGTTTTTTGCTCTGATTATATTGTTTAGTCCTTGTTTGTTTTTGTTTGTTTGTTTTTTAGTCTTACATAAGTCTTAGAACTAATCTGGTATATACCCTTATATGCTCTGATTTAATCTTTGATTTTTGTAAATGTTATATGTTTTTGTAAACAAGTGTACTGTTTATACTTGTTTTGGTTTTGAATAAGATTACTTTGATCTTATGGCACGGATCTTAGTAAAATTATTCTTGATCTCTTTTTGATTTGATCCAACGGTTACAACAGGTATTGTCTTGACTAGTATTTAGCTTTGGAGTTCAACTCACCTAAATACATAATACTGAGTATGTATAGAAATATATGTGCATCAGGTGTGTTGTAGTCGAAAGGTCAAATTGGGGGAGATTGTAGATGTTGTTAACTCTTAAATGCTTTAACATTATCAACAACATCTTAATTTGACCTTCCTTGATTTATTCTAAGTCATTTCTGAAATGTTACATTAAATGTTGTACTAAATGCTCTCACATTCAGGAACGATTCTAGAAGCTTCTATAAGAGTCTGGAACCTGGAAGATTCCAGAATGTTGGAGAAGGTGCTAGAAGGCCTTGGAGCATTGTAGAACGACCTGGAAGATGGCAGAATGATCTAGAAAGATCATGGAGGTTGAGGTCCTAAAAAATAGGATCTCATAATGGAAGGATCTATTTCTTCTTCATTCATATCAGATGGACTCACATTCATTGGAGAATCAGGCCTCCTTTAACCAAGGGATTCATCAAATTCAGATTTGACTTGAAGAATTGCCTGACTCTCATATTGGGCTGCACCCAATATTTCTACTTCATCTCCCTCTATTTGTGGTGCACTCAGGGAACCTGTAATCACACAATCCTCGCCATCATCTCCCTCTGAATTTTCACCACTATCAGCCTTTTCAACTCCTTCCATTCCTAAACCTGACACCTCTATATCCTCAACAGGATCCACAGAGGGCAGTTGTTGGGAGATCACAGTGCTTGGGCATCCCATAGCCACTGAGTCATCCTGAATGACTAGAGGCTGGTCAATGTCCAACTGTTCTGACATTGATGAGGCTTTAGCCAAACTAGCTTCTCCCATGGAAGTCTCAACATTGTCAAGCTGTGCCTCAGGTTCAGAAGAACCATCCTTGGCCAATGCATCTTGGACTGAGTCACCATCTTTGGTCAACTCCTCTGAATGATCAGAGTCCTTTTCAGAATGATAGGTCAAGTAATGTACCTGAGCAGAGTTGAGGCCAGGAGGGTTGGGATTGGTGTTATCATCATCATCAGATGGGCTGTCAGGATGCTTGATTCCATGTGCAATTCTTTCTCTCTCAGCAAACACCTTTTCATGAACAATTGTGCAAAACAAGGCCTCAGTGGTCAACACACTGGATTTCTTCACATTTGCAAAATGTAAGAGCCTGTTCTCTTCAACCTGCCACCAGCTTGCTCCTTTATCCTGAATAGCCTGAGCTATTTCCACCATAGTTCTATCCTTGATCTCAACAAAAGCTCTGAGATCATAGAACCGTTGTTGCGGCCTGGGATAATCCTTCAATCCTGGATACAATTAATCCACATTAGCCTTGGCAATCTGCCTCAGCATCCCTTCATAAGTGTACTCTTCACCACTTTCATCTTCAGAAGAATTGGTTTGGGATTCAGGAGGGTTGGATTGGGATTCAGGTAGGCTTGGCTGGATTTCAGGTAGGTTGGGTTCAGAAGGATTGGGTTCAGAAGAGCTTAAGATAAGTTGGGATTCAGGTGCTTTTGAGAGCAATGTGCCTGAAGAGGTAATTGGAATGGCTGGAATGGGTGGGAGAACTACTTGATCACCTTCTTGAAGAACAGTTTCAAGAAGTTTGGTGTATGAAAGAAGTCTTGGATCAAGTGGGGAAAAAGGTCTATCCTCAAGATTGACCAAATCTGCCAATACATCAATACCTGCTCTGGCAGGGGCACCTTCAGGGGAGTAAACCTTCTTGGCAATGATTGGGGCATCTTCAGGAGTCTTGCACTCCTCTTCTTCATGCCTTGATGGAGATATTCTTTCTGATTGAATATCAGGAGAGTTGGCTTCAGGGCTGTTGGACTTGGAGTTAGACCTACTTGCTTGTCTAATCTCCTTGAAGAATTCTTTCTTCTTCTTCTCCTCTTCCATCAACTTCTACTTTTCAGAAGTTTTGATAATTCTTCTCCTCCTTTCAGATCTTGTTGGCTGGTCAAGATCCTTGTATTCAGTTACAGTCTCAGGCTGTAAGGGGACAACCTCTCTGAATTCTTCACCTTCTTCAGGGGGGTTGACTCCTTCATCAGCAGCCTTCTCAATCTCCTCAGAAGTGGCTCCTCCATTTCTTGACTGGCTTTCTTGGGAAGATTCACTCAGAATCTTCTTCATTTTCTTCATCTTTGGCTGAGCTTTTGGTGGTTGAGCTTTTCATTTTCTGGGGGAGGCTCTGGTTGCTGGGACAACTGCAACAGCCTTCTTGGAAGCTGCATCTTGCTTCCTCTTTTCTGTCTTTGAAGACAGCTTTCTGAACATCACCTTTTGAGCAGGAAAAGGCTTTGGTTTGGCTTGAAGATGGGTATAGTGAGCAAATCTTTCCAAGAGCAGGCTGGCTCTTGTGCAAAATTGGAGTCTTCCATCTACCACCACCTTGTGGTGCTTCACCTCTTTAAACTTGAACTTCTCATTCATCATCTTGTCAAGAATGAAGCTTTTCCAGTCAAACTCGACTCTCTTCTCAGCAGAGTCAATCACAGCAGCCATCACCCTCAGTTTTGGCATACTGATTTGTTCAACACTCCCAGAGTGGCTTAACAAGCTCTTCACAACACAATCAAACAAATGCCTATAAACAGGCTTTAAAGTGTTCTTGTTCTGAGCACTTACAAGTTTCTTGGGTACTATCATCCATGGATAGTAGAACTCCTGATCATCTCCTTCCTTGTAAATTTCAGGATTCTGGCCTTCTGATGGTAGCCCAAAGCTAGCATCCAAATCCTCAGCAGTGAAGATGATGGTGTGTTGGCTTTCTTCTTCTTCATCTTCCTCAGCATATGTGAGCTTAGTGCACACATTACCCTTCTTGCCCTTCCATCTGAGATGGGCAAAGAATTCAGCCATGAAGGAGTTCAGGCAGGAATCTGGCTTGGTGCCTAGGAACTTTTCAAGGCCTGCCTCCTTAAGCCATTGGAGGACTGGTTCAACCTCTGAATCTGGGCTATCAAAAGCCACTAATTTCTCAAACCAAAGAGAACTAGTGTTGCTGAGATATGCAAAGTCAATGTCCAAAGATGGATCATTGAAGTCTACAAGTTCTTCTCTCTTGATTTTAGGAGCCATGGATAATTTGAGAGTTGGGTAGGTTTTTGGAGAGGAGTTGCAGGTTTGAGAGGTTTTAAAAATCTTAAGAGTTTGGAATTATGAGTGCGTGAGGATGAAAGTAAAAACTGAGGAGTTTATATATGTGGGGAGTTTATTAACCGTTGGTTAATGGAGAATAACAGTGGGTAAGAGTAAGAACCAATTGGATAAAGTGGGGTAGTGGGCTTTAGGCGGTTTGATGGAAGTTTAATGCAAATCAATGGTCTTGATGATGGCTCAAGAATTCATGAAATCTCAATTAAGATTTTGCATTAAATGCTGATTTGCCTTTTTGGTGGTAGAAATCTTTATAGCACACTCCATCCTAAAATGGCCTACTCTTAGACCAAGAAATCTTTTAAATGTCTAATCAATGCTAAAAATAGCAATGATTATCCAATTAACTCGGACAAACATCCTGAGATGTGCTTTGATTTCTGTGAAGGTCAAACTGCCTGATTAACATGCCTGAGTGGGTCCCAAAGTTGCTGACTGGGTCCCACTTGGACAAAGCTTCTGACCAACATTGCTGAACACTATAGGGACAACTTTGCTGAGTTTCCCTCTTTGACAGACTGCTTCAGTGAGGTTGGTCAACTTTGCTGAAGTTCATCTTAATGAACTTCCCCCTTCAAATGAGCTTTCTTTCCTCATTTCTCCATCTTGCCTGGTTCAAGTAAGCCCAATTCTGCTGACAATTCCAAGAACCTTGCCTCAGCAAGAGGCTTAGTCAAGATATCAGCTTTTTGCTTATCAGTGTGGATTTTTACAAGCTTGATATCTTTCTTCTCCACATGATCCCTTATGAAGTGATGCTTGATGTCCACATGCTTGCATCTGGTGTGGAGCACTGGATTCTGTGAGATGGCAATTGCACTATTTTTGTCACAGAATATTGGCACTTCATTTGTGATGACTTTGTAGTCTCTAAGTTGCTGCCTGAGCCAAAGTATCTGAGCACAACAACTTCCAGCTGCTACATATTCTGCTTCAGTTGTTGAAGTTGCAACTGTATTTTGCTTCTTGGAGAACCATGATATAAGCTTGCTGCCCAAGAATTGACATGTTCCTGAGGTGGATTTTCTGTCAATTCTACATCCTCCATAGTCTGCATCTGAATATCCAGTGAGCTCAATGTTGTCATCAGCTGGATACCACAATCCAAGATTCTCAGATCCCTTGAGATATCTTAGGATTCTCTTGGCAGCATCAAGGTGGCTCTTCTTTGGATTTTCTTGAAATCTTGCACACACTCCAACTGCAAATGTGATATCAGGCCTGCTTGCAGTGAGATATAGCAAGGATCCTATGATTCCCCTGTAGTTAGTGGAGTTTGTTGACTCTCCACTTTCATTAGGATCCATTTTCCAGTTAGTATTCATAGGAATTCTGACTGGCTTGCTTGTAGCACATCCAAATTTCTTGATCATGTCCCTTGTATACTTGGCCTGATTGATGAATATTCCCTTCTTTGATTGAGTGACTTGAAGTCCTAAGAAGAAATTCATCAATCCCATCATGGACATCTCAAATTTGCTCTGCATCAGTTTGGAGAACTTCTCAAACAGCTTCTCATTTGGAGATCCAAATATAATGTCATCCACATAGATTTGGACTAACAAAATACCATCTCCTTCACAGATTCTAAACAAAGTTCTGTCAACAGTGCCTTTGACAAAACCATGATCTAGAAGAAACTGTGATAAGGTGTCATACCAAGCTCTTGGAGCTTGCTTTAAGCCATAGAGAGCTTTCTTCAATCTGTACACCTTGTCTCCTTCTTCAAAGCCTGGGGCTGTTCAACATATACTTCTTCTTTGAGCACCCCATTGAGAAATGCACTCTTCACATCCATTTGATACACTTTGAACCTCATGTGAGCTGCATATGCTAAGAAGAGTCTGATTGCCTCAAGCCTGGCCACTGGAGCAAAGGTCTCATCATAATCAATCCCTTCAGATTGACAATATCCCTTGGCCACCAGTCTTGATTTGTTTCTCACAATGATGTCATTTTCATTTTTCTTATTTTTGAACACCCATTTGGTTCCAATGACATCTTGATGAGTTGGCCTATCTACCAGCTCCCAAACTTCATTTCTGGTAAACTGGTTCAACTCCTCTTGCATGGCTATGATCCAGTTGGTATCTTGTAGTGCTTCCTCAATGTCTTTTGGTTCCTGTTCTGAAAGGAAACAACAAAACAAAGCACTTTCTCCATGAAATCTTCTAGTTTTGATCCCTTCACTTGGATTGCCAAGTATCAGGCTAGATGGGTGGTCTTGCAACCAAGTCCTTCTAGACCTGATCCCTTCAGGAGGATTGTCCTCATCTGAAGTTGGATCACTAGATTCATTAAATTCAGGAAAGTTAATTGAAGGATCAAGTTCAGGATCATATTCAGGGGTATTGTCCTCATTGTCAGATAAGTTGACATTTTCATTGGTTCCCCCTTGAATATTGGATCCATTTACTACCTCAGCATTGCCTGCTTCTTCATTGGTAGTTGTTACCTGGTTTTGAACTGGGATGGGGTCAGTCAGTTCAATTTCACCTTCAGGTTGGTTGTCTTCTGGTTGATTGCCATCAGGTAGGTTGTCCAGTTTTTGATTATCATGTAGTTCAGGCTGGGCAACATCTACTAACACTGTTTCCTTGCTTTGAAGCCTTAGTCTGGTTGTTCTTTGTGTTATCTCATCAATATTTAGGTTTCTATCCCTGAACTCATCAATAGATTCATCAAACACAACATGAGGTGTTTCTTCCACAATAAGAGTTTTGCAATTGTAAACTCTGTAAGCCTTGCTGATTTGTGAATATCCAACAAATATTCCTTCATCAGCTTTGCTGTCAAAAGCTTTCAATTGCTCTTTCCCATTATTGTGAATGAAACACTTACAACAAAATATGTGAAAATAAGCAACAGTGGGTAATCTACCTTTCCATATTTGATATGGAGTTTTACCTTGTCCTTTGGTGATTAAGGACCTGTTTTGAGTATAACATGCAGTGCTGATGGCTTCAGCCCAAAACCTTTTAGGCAGTTTGGATTCAGCAATCAAAGTTCTTGCTGCCTCTTTCAAGGTCCTGTTCCTTCTTTCAGCAACCCCATTTTGTTGAGGTGTTCTTGCTGCTGAAGTTTCATGAGTGATGCCATTCTTGCTGCAGTACTCATTGATGTATGAGTTTATGAATTCAGTGCCTTTGTCAGATCTGATCTTGACAATACTTAGGCCCTTTTCATTGCTCAATCTCATCATCAATTCAGGTAGCTTGACTTGGGTCTCCTTTTTGTTCAGCAAGAATACTACCCAAGTGTACCTGGAAAAATCATCAACAACAACTAAAGCATATTTTCTTCCATTTATACTTACTGGGATTATTGGTCCAAAAAGATCCATATGCAGTAGTTGAAGAACTCTCTCATTTGAGATGACAGGCTTTCCTTTGAATGAAGCTTTGATCTGCTTTCCTTCCTGACATGGCTGGCATATGTGTTCTTTGGTGAACACTTGATTTGGCAGCCCTTTAACTAGAAAGTTTCTTGCAATCTTGTTGATGGTTTTGAAGTTCAGGTGGTTTAGTCTTTTGTGCCACAGCCAGCTTTGCTCACTTGTGCTTTTGGCAACAAGACAAACTGCTTCAGGGGTTTTGCTCCAATCTGCAAAATAGACATTTCCCTTTCTCACCCCTGTTAGTAGCACCTGTTGTGTTGAGTTATTTTTTATAATACATTCATTTGGTGCAAACTCAACACAATATCCTTTATCACAGATTTGACTTATAGACAGCAAGTTATATTTTAGGCCTAGGACATATGATACATCAGTAATTTTAACACTACCAATGTTTAATGTACCATAACCTCTTGTGATCCCTTGAGAGCTGTCTCCAAAGGTTACTGAAGGACCATCATTTTCTATGAAATCTGAGAGAAGCTCTTTGTTCCCAGTCATGTGTCTTGAACATCCACTGTCCAAGTACCATGCTGTTTTCTTGTTGATGCTTCTCTTCTTCTTGTGGTCCTTGCAGCCCTGCACAGTCAAAATTTAGGTACCCTTTGAGTGTTGGGTCCTAGAGGGTTAGTTGTACCTTTTGGAACCCAAATCTGCCTGATTACTCTGATTGATTCAAAGTGACTGACTTGGTTTCCATTTACATCTACATACACAGTTTGACCCTTAAATGCCTTGGGTGGCTTCTGTGTATAAGTGTTAGCCTTGTAAGGTTCAGGAGTGTTGGTGAATTTCTTTGGGACATTTCTCCTGAAGTTACTAGACTTAGGTGCGGCTTGGTAAGACTTTTGAGGATGGGGTTTTGGATGGCCTTTACCTTTTGGCATGTAAGGTCCAGGCTTCCTGAATGTTTTATACCTGTCAGAGGGGATTGGCCTTAATCCATTCAGTTGAGGTTGCCTCATTTGAGTTGGCCTTTTCTGAACAGATTTTGGACAACTCCTCTGATGAGGATTCAGATAGGTTGGCCTTCCATTGGTTCTACCTTTCTGAACCTCATTTCTCTTATAAGCAATGCCTTTAACCTTTTCCATAGGTATGGGTTTAGGTACATTGTTTACTTGAGTTGGTATAAAAATTCCTTTACCCTTATCCTTGATCAGTGGTTGATTTACTTCCATTTCATTTTGTTGTGCCACTGATCTTACAAAAGTCATCTTGGAATTGCTTGATGAGGCAATACTAAGACCAGGTGAGGGTTCAAGTGGATTATAGCCTAATCCACCCTTTTGAGCAAATGGTCTTTGAAACCCTTGAATTTCCTCTATTACCTTAGTAGATTTGTTCAAGGCAGACATTTTCATTTTTAAGCTCCCCTCACTCAATTTCAGAGTATCAAATTCACTTGAGAGATTGTCAAATTTTGCTTGGAGAATTCTAAGATCAAAATCCTTTTTCCTCAAGGCCAGTTCTTGATCATCAGTCAACTTTTGTTGTTCAGAGACTTTGAGAGACATTTCCTCATGTTCTCTCACAATCTGTTGATACAACTCAGTTGATTTAAAGTCAAACTCTGGTTCAGGAAGGTTGGGAGTTTGAGCTTTTGAATTCAGTAGCTCATTTTCTCTAAGTGCCATATTGCATACTTCTCTTAGCCTGGTGAAATCCTCAAATAACTTTACAAAGTTGAGTTTTAAGGGGATTTCACTGGACTCATGTGTGTTATTTGAAGAATTAGAAGAATTGGAAGATGAACATACCTCTTCATTTTCAAATGCCATTTGACAGTCATCATCATTGTCACTGTTGGAGAACAGTCCATCATCAGAAGAGTAGATACTCTCTTCACTTGCTGAATCCCCAGCTATCATGGCCTTTTTGTTGTTCATCCTCTTGTCTCTTTTGTTCTGCCTTTCTTTTCTTTCTTTGGCACTAAGGTCAGGACAATCATACTGAAAGTGACCCTTTTTCTGGCAGTTGTAACACACATCTTCATCATCATTCTTCTTGCTTGAGGACTCCTTCCTCCTTGATGATGATGGTTCACCTTTGCTGAATTTCTTCCTATCAGCATATCTGTCTTCTTTCTTTTCATCAGAGGCTTTGTCCTCTGATTTGTTGTCAGGAGAACTGAATCTCCTTCTGGTTCTGTTGTCTTGGTAGAACTTCTTGTATCTACCAAATCTGGAGTTGAGCTTCTCAAATCTCCTAGCCATGAGTGCCAGCTCCTCCTTTATTTCAGATTTTGAAACAGATTGAGAGGATCTTTGAGTATTCTTCTTTTCTGTTCCAACAGCTTTGAAGGCAACACCTTTGCTTGAGGAGGATGGCTCTTCATGCACCTTCTTTCTGTTTAGATCAAACTCATATGCTTTGAGTTCAGAGAATACTTGCTGCATTGGCATGTTGTCAAGATTGCTGGTATTTTGCATCATGACAGAATATATGTCCCACTTGGATGTGAGACTTCTCAGAATCTTCAAAGCAACCTCTCTTTTGGCATAGAACTTTCCAAGAGAGTTTATCTCATTCATGATGTCAGTGAACCTGCCATCAAGATGATCAATAGTTTCATTGGCTTCCATAGAGAATTGTTCATATTTTTGGATAGCCATTTGAAGCTTATTCTTCTTGATCTTTTGGGTACCTTAACACATAAGTGCTAAGGTGTCCCAAATCTCTTTAGCTGATGTGCATTGGTACACTCTTCCCATCACTGCATCTGGAATAGTCTGGTACAATGTGTTCATTGCAATGTAGTTCAGGTTGTGCCTTTTTCTTTCTTCAGCTGTAAAGTCATCTTCATCCTTTGGCAGCAACTCCCTTGGATCTGCTTTCTGAGCATCAGTGAGCTTGGGATTTGCTTTAGTGAATGTGAAAGGCCCTCTAGTGATGACTTTAAGCATCTCATCATGCTGGCAAGCAAGATGTGCTCTCATCCTGATCTTCCAGAAATCATAGTTCTCAATTGAGAACATTGGCAATTTGTGATGAGAAATATGATTGACTTGGTTTGGACCCATGTTGTTGATGGTGTTGACAGCATCTCCTGGAACTGCATTGTTAGCCATTTCAACAGAAATAATATAAGATGAACACAGATAGGTTTTTCAGAAATTTGGATCAGTTCAGTGACCACAGAAAATGTGATTTTGAAAATCAATGATTTTCAGAAGCAGTGGTCTATGAACCCCTACTCTGATACCACTTGTTGGTCCTTAGTGGAGTATGACACAAGTGTATGGGGGGGGGGGGGAATGCACTTGTGTATTCAAATTCTTTTCTTTTTAACAAAACTAGTCTTATCAGGCAGGTTGTCTCACAACTGGCCTGAGTGTGAACTTTGATAGATACTTGTCCTACTGATTACTATTGAGTGATCAGTTGGCTAAATATCTAAAAGAGTTGCTAGGTGCGGAATGTGGTTGGCCTTTGACTCAAAGAAATACTCCAAGTTAATTTCTGAAAAGATACAGTTATCAGGGACTTTGTCCAAAACAGTTTTTCCAACTTACTGAGTTTTACTTCTTTAAAATATGATTGAATGGAAGTGCAATAAAGAATGCAATAAGTAAATGGCACACAAGTTTATAGTGGTTCAGAGACTCAAGCTCCTACATCCACTTTCCCTGATTGAACAGGATAATTCCTTCACAATGGAATTAGCTTGTTTTATAGTGCCAAGGTGCACTGATCAACAACAATCTCTTAGTGCTTTGATACCTAGGATAATCTGAGTCCTAGTGCTCAATCTCTCTGAGTTAAGACTGTGTTTCACTCTAACAGTCCTTAACTCCTCACTTCTACAACAAACACTCTCTTCACTAAATGAGATAAGGGTTTGAGGTTTGGTTCCAACTAGTAGAGATATCCTTTACAATAAGAACAGTTTAAAGGCTTAGGATATCTCAATGCTAAGCTTTGGATGTTTACAAAGATTGGCTTAGCTAATTGAAGTGATTCAGGAAACTTGGGATTCTGAAGAACAGCTTGGTTTCCTTTGAAAGCTTGATGATAGTTTGATAGCTTGTAGTTGGATTTCGAATCCCTTTGATCACTTCTGTATTTATAGAAAAATTTGAACAACTAACCGTTGGAGGGATAGCAATTCAAATATGTCTATTTGCAGCACCATTGAAACGGTTATGAAGCTTGACATCCTTTTATCCACTGTGTAAAAGGGCTCTTCAATGGTTGCTTGAATGAATGTGTTGACTTCTGAAAAATGCGGCTGAGAAGACTTGTGTCAGATTCCAAATATGTACATTTCCCAAGGTTGATTTGTGGCAAACTCTACACTCAACCAACGGTCAGATGGGACAAGCTCCCTGAACATTCCTGCTGCAATTTAGAATGTTCCAACATTCATTCAACGCTTCACTCTTTAATGCTTTAAGTCTTCAATGCTTGGTTCAGGCATGATTGGAAATAAATGCTTCATTGAATGTGTCTTCTGTAAGCTTTGGCATTCAATGCTCTTGATCATTTGTACTTCAACTGTCTTGATCATTTTCATTTAAGAGCATTGCTTTACTGCTCTTGATCTCTTAAGCTCAGTTGTCCACTTGGTCAGTCTGCCTTGAAAGTTCAGCAACTTTGGCCTAGACACTTAATACTTATCAAGCTGCCTAACATTCCAGCTTTGGACAACTACCCTGAACACTAAAATCTCACAACATTCCTGAGATTTTTAACTTAAGCATTCTACATATTCAAGTGTACTGAGACAACTTGCCTGAACTAGACTTGAGCATATCTCAACTAATCTGAACATCATCAATCAGGGGTTTTGGTATCTAAATCAAAATCATTTTATTCCCAACACACATGCTTTAAAGTCTATGAAGAACAAGTCCCCTCAAGGCTCAAATTCTGGAACCATGACCAAGTCTGCTGAAGGACAAATATGCTGATCAGATGAGTTGTCCAGAGGAGTTGTCTCAGCACAATCTATTCAGAAGAAGTGTACTGAAAGCTTGAGGTCAACCATGCTGAAGAGACAACTACACCCTAAAGATTTTTAATGAATCATGCTAAGATCACTTTCAAGAAAAGCAAAGGGTAAGAGCCAAGTCATCTGAAAAAGAGCTAGCCAACCTTGCTGTTAAGCAAGACTGCTGATAGTGATAAGGAGAGTTGTCCATTTGATAAGGAATGTTGTCCTATCATTGGAACAACCTTCAGAAGCCATGTCCATGTCCTAACAAAAGAATCTGAAAGTCAGACATTGGGAAGAGAGCTGCAGAATGAAGACAAAGCTCATACAGCCGTTTATTTCCCAAATGAGGACATGTCACTATCAAGAATCTGTCTTCAAAGTTGAAGAACCAAAAGAAGACATTTATGGACCCTTGAGGCTGCCTCTCCAACGGGCAAATCCTTCAATTGTCTATAAATACAGAAGTGTGAAGACCATTTGAAAGAACCTCAACACAATCCAACATTTGACAAGTTCTTACAAGCTAGAGTGCTTTCAAAACTTTCAAAGACTATCTTAGTCTTCAAACACTTCTTCTAAGCTGAACTCAATTGAATATCCATACAAAGCTTAGAGAGATATCCTAATCCTTATACACTGATCTTCATTGTAAAGGATATCTCATTAGTTGGAACCTTACTTCAACCCTTATACCTTTCAAGAGTGAAAGTGAGAAGGTTGTAGTAGTAGAAGTGGTAGGAGCTGACTGTTGAGAGAAGAACAGTCCAGTTCTGAGTTGAGAAGAGGGTACTAGGACTCTAGACATCCTAGGGATCAATTCACCAAGGAGTGGTGTTATTGATCAAGTGCACCTTGGCACTATAAAACAAGTTAATTCCAAGAGTGAAGGAATTATCCTGTTCAATCAGGGAAAGTGGATGTAGGAGCTTGAGTCTCTGAACCACTATCAACTCTTGTGTTGATTTGATTACAAGTACTTTCATACATTCAACACTGCACACAAAACTGATCTTTCAAAGGACAAACATTCAAAGACTGTGCAAAACCTATTTGGACAAGTTCCCTGAAACTGGACTGTATTGCATTGACTAAGTGATTTCAGAAACTAAAGGAGTCTAAACTAAAAGGGTCAACCACTATTCCGCACATATAACTCCCCTAGATAGTTATTCAACTAAGTACTCAATAGTACTTAGTAGTTCGATCATCTTAGAAGAGTTAATCATCTTCAGCAGAGTTGTCCAAGACAACCTTGCTGAGCTCTGGTTTGATTAAAAGTTGAAAAGAATTGCATACAAGTGTATTCCCCCCCCCCCCCCATACACTTGTTATATACTCCTTTCAGGACCAACACAACAAGAAACAGTTATGAGTTAGTTGAGAGTTAGTTTCACAAACTGCTAACTGTCATACTAGATCTTATAAATACCGTGTGATCTTCTACTTGAAAAGACTACTGATACTACTACTATTCAAGAGCAATCAAAGAGAATTCAAGTATTCAAGAACTCACAGAGTTGAAGAAGATCAAGCTAAAGAAGAAGACACTGTACTGATCTGAAGAATCAAAGGCTACTACAAAGAGAAGTTTTACTTTACTTTTAGTTTGTGATTCGTTGTAAACAAGTTTGCTAGTATCTTGTGAAATTACTAGTCGATCGAAGATATACCTGGAAGTATAATCGAAAAGATCAAAGTCTTAACCTTGGGACTCTAAGCTACAAGTGCTCAAGAAGAGAAGAGTAATAAAATATCACGACTGGAGTTTTGATAGTGGATGTAGACATTTGTCGAACCACTATAAACCTTGTGTTCTTTACTTTCTGTTTTGATTATCTGTTTATATTTGTTTAACCAAGAACAGTAAAAGTTTACTAAGTAAATATCTAAAGAAAAGTTGAGTATAAAAGATAAACTGGTAGTACTGATCTGATCTTATAAGAACAGTATTATACATAACACATTTCCGCACTTAAACTCTGATATTTTGATAGAATTTGAAAAGTCTATTCACCCCTCCCCTCTAGACTTTTTCTTAGCTTACTCAATCTAAAACTCAACTTTGGGACCAACAAGTGGTATCAGAGCAGTAGTTCTTTGGACTGCTGTTTCTTGATAACCTTGTAGACTTTGGGGAAAGTCTAATTGTTTCTCATTACTGATACTTGTTCTTGATCATACTTGTCTATCTGAATCTACTTGCTATACTACTGATCTTAACTGTCTGTTCTATCATGGAGGAAACTAATATCAATAAACATCCTAAGTCCAAAGTGGCAGATTATGGCTACTGGAAGCTGAGGATGGAAGCCATTTTCAGTTCAACTCATGATCTGATGTTATCTGTGATCAAACAAGGGCCAATCACTACCATGGTGCCCAATACTGCAACTCTGGAACCTACAAAATTTGTTGGTGTTCTTGTTCCTAAACCCAGGTTAGATTTAACTACTGAGGAAATGAGGCAAAAAAACTTGGACAGCTTGGCCAAGAATTACATTTTGCATACCCTTCCCAATGAGTATCTTGGGAAAGTAGTAAAATATAAATCAGCCAAAGAGATGTGGGACAAGTTAGCTATCATTTGTGAGGGTACTTCCCTTATAAAGGAAAGCAAACTATCCACTGCTGTTCAGTGGTTTGAATCATTCAAAATAAAGACTGGTGAAACAATCGACCAGCTAGATACTCGCTTTACAAAAATTATGAATGACTTGGATGTGTTAGGAAAGACTTACACCAATAGGGAAATCAATCTGCGTATTCTTAAGGCTTTAGATGGAAGGTGGAAAATGGTCAAAATGATCATTAAAACTACACAGGATATAGATACCTGGTCTGCTGAAACCACTTTCCAAACCCTTAAGGCGCTTGAGTTTGAATTGGATGAAGAAGATCCAATAGTGAGCAGTGATAGGGAGAAGGAAATCTCCAAGAGTATTTCACTTAAGGCATCTACCTCTAAGAAGTCTAGATCATCTATGTCTAAGCCTTCAAGCATAAAAGATGAACTAGAGAGTACTGATCTTAATCTTAAGGATCAGTTGAACTTAATGATAAAGAGGTTTGATAAACTCAATAAGCGTTATGGTAGATACAAAAGATTCTATAAGGATTCTCAGGGCTCTAGTAACAGGGACTCTTCTAGGACCAGAAGGGATCACAAATCTTCTGAAAGGAGAGATGAGGTCTCTAATGAGAAAAAGAAGAGATAGGAACTCTGTTGATAGGAAGGGTAAGAACTCTACTAATAGAAAGGATAGGAATCGATATCACTCTCCTACTAAACGTTCTACTAATGAACCTCTGTGCTATAACTGTGAAAAGCCAGGTCACTACATCCATGATTGTCCTGATCTGAGTGCTGAAGACAGAAGAGAAAGGAAAGCAAGGAGAGATCGCAAATATGCAAAGGGTAAGAGGGCAATGGTGGCCTACAATGAATCTGATACGGATTCAGATGAGTTGCCATCGTCTTCATCTGAGTACCCTTCTAGTAGTGAGAAAGAAGTCTTCATTGCAGATGATGGACTGGTTATGATGGCAAGAATCGATCAAGAGGTATCATCTGTCACTTCTTTTCAATCTTGTGATGAATCTGATTCTGATTTTGATTTATGTGACACTGTTGATAGTAGTGTAGGGAGTAGTCTTCATCATTACAATGGAGTGACTGAAGAAGACCTCCTACCAACTAATAAAGCATTCATGGAAATCAGTGATGAGAACATATCTTTAAAGCAAGAAATCATTACTCTTCGAGAAGCTCAATTAAAAGTGGATCCTAATATAACTGTTCTAAATGCACGGCTATCAGAAGAGTTGTCACAACTCAAAGAAAAGTATGCATCTATGGACAAGTTATATCAGGGTATGCTTCATACACAAGCCAAAGAGACCAATGAATTCAATGATTTAAAGATTAAATGTGAAAAACTTGAAGAGCGCAATAGATTCTTAGAATCTGAAGTACTGAGTTTGGATCTGAAGTTATCTGATATGATTAACTCTTCTAAGATTAATCAAACATTATCAGACAAATACAGAGCTCCTTATGATAAAAGTGGGATAGGCAGTGATTTACCTAGTTCCTCTACTTCAGGCATTAAGAATACTACTGGAGCTAGTTCAAGTTCTTTACAACTAGATAAAGGAAAATAACCTATGACTTATGATAATGATCCAAAACCTAAAGTACAGTCTAAATACATTCCTCCTACTACCAAGAATGGTAAACAGAAGAATGGATCTAGACCAGTACAGTCTAGACCATACCAGAAGAGTTTTACTCCTCTGACCAGAGCAGAACTGTCCTGGAATCAGAAGAGGCAAACTCAGAACAGTAAGTCAAGACATGCACAGGCAAGTTGGAAACAACCTAGACCTCCTTTTATAAGGCAGTCTCAGCTGTACTCAACTAAACCTAGGAAATTTGTGCCACATTATCATAACAAACATGTTCTTTATCCTCCACCTTTATCTTATGATATCATTGGAGAGGAAAGACCAAAACGCATCTATAAGTCGTATAGTCCACAGGCTTTTAGGCCCTATGCAAAATATTACAGACACACTGATCTTCATGAAAAGGGGATAGAACCAAGGAAAGGCTATCTCAGAAAAATAGATCCTAAGTCTGCTGATAATTTGGATAAGGTCAATAAAGTACTGTTCTGTGATAAGCATGGTAGAAAACTTAAGAGGTCTCAATTATTCAAATCTTCAATGTTCATTTGGATACCTCTTACTACTAACCCCCAAGGACCCCAATAAAGAAAGGGTACCTAAATTATTAAGATCACTACTTGCAGGGTCGACTGGATCTCTACAAGAAAGCTGGTTCAGTTGGAGAAACTTGGTACATAGACAGTGGGTGTTCTCACCACATGACTGGTACCAAGACTCTACTTTCTAACTATCATGAGAAAGAAGGACCAAAGGTGATCTTTGGAGATAGTTCCATGGAAATCACAAAAGGATTTGGATACATCAAGAATGGAGATGTAGAGATTCAAGATGTCTCATATGTAGAAGGTTTGAAATACAATTTGTTATCTGTCTCTCAATTTTTTGACAGGGGCTATAAAGTTTACTTCAAAAGCACCAAATGCGAGATCTGGGATAAAATAACTCACACTATTCTACTGGTTGGAGTAAGACAAGGCAGTGTCTACATTGTGAATTGGAATAGCTGCCCTAGGGATGTTTGCCTTCTTAGTAAGAGTCCTAAAGAGATCAGTTGGCTATGGCACAGACGCCTATGCCATATGAACTTTAAGATAATTAATAAGATTGCAAGAAATTACCTTGTTGAAGGTATCCCTAATGAAATCTATTTCAAATCACAAGTGTGTGATGCTTGCCAGAAAGGTAAACAGGTAAAGGTTTCCTTTAAGTCAATTCCCACTCTTTCTACTTGTAGAGTCTTAGAACTCTTGCACATGGATCTACATGGTCCAATAAAACCCCCTACACTGAATGGTAGAAGGTACACTCTAGTTGTGGTAGATAATTATTCAAAATTCACTTGGGTAATCTTCTTACACAAAAAGAGTGACACACAAACCTAACTACCAGATCTGTTGAAGAGGTTGCAAGTAGAAAAAGGTCAGCCCATTGTCAAGATCAGAAGTGACAAGGGGACTGAATTTATAAACTGCTATATTAAAGAATTTTGTTCTAAGTCTGGAATTCAGCATTTGACAAGTGCAGTTAGGACACCCCAACAAAATGGTGTAGCTGAGAGAAGAAACAGAACACTAAAAGAAGCATGTAGAACAATGCTTGCAGAGTACAACACACCACAGAAGTTCTGGACTGAGGCAATCAACACTGCTTGTCATACTCAGAACAGAAGTGCAATCAACAAGGTACATGGTAAAACACCATATGAGGTATGGAAAGGTAGAAAACCTAGAGTTTCATATTTTCATATCTTTGGATGTAAGTGTTTTATTCATAACAATGGAAAGAGCAAATTAAATGCTTTTGATGCTAAAGCAGATCAGGGGATATTCTTAGGATATTCCTCTACTAGAAAAGCATTTAGAGTGTTTAATTACTCTACTCTATGTGTAGAAGAAACACCCCATGTTGTCTTTGATGAAGTTGTACAGGACTCTGCTGATCATCAGCTCAGTAAGAAAGTTGATGATCTGACTATTCAAACTGACAAATAAATTGAAGAAACTGAAGTCTATGAATCTATACAAGCCTACAATCCATTTCTAAACATCCTAAACAAAGATGATGATGTAGAAAAGGTAAAAGACAAAGGTAAGTCTTCTAAACCAATTGACATGCCTGAATTGGTTGACTGTTCTCCTGTGAATAAACATGCTGATAATAATGATATTGATATTGATGATACTGATATACATGATGTGGATGATGAAAGTATTCCTGTTAAAACTAGAAAAAATATGGAAATCTGCTCATTCTACTGATCTGATTATTGGTGAATCCAATAAAGGTGTTAAGACCAGAAGACAACTGTTTGATTCTAAGCCTGAACCTAGTAATTCTCTGTTTTGTTGGTGTTGCTTCTTATCTTCTATTGAGCCTAAAACTGTGAAAGAAGCTTTATCTGATAGTAACTGGATTATTGCTATGCAAGAAGAATTAAATCAGTTTACAAGAAATGATGTATGGGAACTTGTAGAAAGACCTGCTGATCACAATGTGGTAGGTACTAAGTGTATTTTCAAAAATAAGAAAGATGAGAATGATCCTGTTGTTAGAAATAAAGCTAGATTAGTTGCTCAGGGCTACTCTCAAGCTGAGGGTATTGATTATGATGAAACATTTGCCCCTGTAGCTAGACTTGAAGCTATAAGATTGTTTCTTGCTTATGCTGCTTATATGAAATTCACTGTGTATCAAATGGATGTGAAAAGTGCATTTTTGAATGGTATACTTGTTGAAGAAGTTTATGTAGAACAACCTCCTGGATTTGAGGTAAATGGTAACTAAGTATACAGGTTGAAGAAAGCACTATATGGTGTGAAGCAAGCCCCAAGAGCCTAGTATGACACTCTTTCACTATTCTTAGTTGAAAATGGATTTACTAAGGGCAAAGTTGATCGCACTTTGTTCAGAAGACAAGAAGGTACAGACATTTTATTAGT